>OX376180.1:2427500-3627500 GCA_947363495.1 Euzophera pinguis
TTGTTTAAGATTCGGCAATGGTACGACTTTGTCCTTTTTGCTGGCAGGCCGTATGCTTACAAAATTGTTTGTTTGGATCTTGTCTATATAATATAGTAAAATAATCGGGAGGTCTATGTTCGCGGCGATCAACTAGTTATCTTTGTCTGAATTATTAAAAAAAAAACACATTATAGCTGTATTGACAAAAATCAGCGTAACGATACGTAAAATAAATTATTATTATTTAAGTTATTTATTTCATAAAAACAGTTCATTACAACATAATATCCTGTTTTGCCAAACTGCGATGCAGTTTGTCTGCAGCTATAGAATGCAAAATGATATCGACTGTTCTGATTAATGTATTTACTGTCAATCTAAATAATACAATACAAAATATCTTTATTGCCTACATACTGTAACAAATAATTAACCATTTACACAGACTTCAACATAATATGAGCAAAGGCGGACTAATTTTATTAAAATTGAGTGACAAACATGTTGATATCTTAATTCTGGCTAATATAGATAAAATAGTATTTTTTTATTACCGCTTCATCATTCATCCTCTGAACCGAACCTAAAATTTTGCTTAGTACTAGCTAGAGTACTAAGTTGGACCTCTCGTTCCGTAACAGTTCCAAGATGAACGTGCAAAAACGCGGGCAAAAGCTAGTTGAAGATATATCGGTGTATATTTAGCTTTACGCAGACGGTGTTGGCGACAATTTCCATACAATAAGGAGGTCAGGAGCCGCAAACCGAGTGCAATTTCCTCCCCTCACCTCTCGATGGCTACCCGCTGGTTTCCGTACGCAGAGTTAGGAAAGAATTAGAATAGCCTCTAGTTTATTTATGCCAGGCGTCCCGTATGCCTTCTGTGTCGATACACATTAAATGTTCAAACACTCTTGAAGCTATCCCAGCTAAAAACTGTTCAGATTGTTGCAACACTCCACGTGTGTTTTGCGAAATATTTTAATAGTCAAGAACTTAGCACGCCTGTCTTGTTCAGCCATGGTAGTTTTTTATGCATACTTGGAGTACGACGTTACAACCCGACTTAGATTAATTGAGTCGCAAGTGTTGTCATTGGATTGTTTTATCTAGTTTATGTTGAATCTAATTGGCGCTTAGATAATATTCATAACTAGTAACATAAGTTCCGGTTATCCAGCCAACAAGATAACACGAAATTCGAACACAAAAATGTAACATGTTTTAGCTAAAAATTCTTCTTAGTCTGTGGTCCACCCCATTAGGCGTGAAGGGCTCTTGACTTTCTCTCGAGATTTTTATGAATGCCTTTCAAAATGTTCGCAATAAAGGGAAATGCAAATACCCAGTTGTCTTTGTCGTCTTAATGAGCTATTGGTGAGTCTATTGCATTTTATTTGGGTTGCTTTTGACAGCATTTTACATTGAAAAAAAAAAGTTGAAAGGACTGGAATGTCATCTAAGTATACATATTATATCTCACAAAATTTTGATCAAATAGTACACTATTGTACTTGTATTGAGATACATCTCGATTAGATTGTCAGTATCCAACGTACAGATCCAAATAGATTTATGTCCTCTACTACTGATGCAAAAATGCAAATTATTGCACTTTACAGTCATATTCAAACTTCCATTTGGATATGATAATATCCTCCGTCGCACTCTACTCGGTATCATTTCATATCGGTACAAGTTAACTTCCTGCGAAAATCAACAGTTTCGAATAAAACTCGTTGGAGAGAAACTCAAATATTATCGCTCAGTTCCAGATAGTATAGGCACAAAATGCTAAGAGAACAGAAGATATTTTGGAAATAAATATAACTTTGTTTATAAAATTTAGATCAAATCAAGGGAAACCCCTATTTATTTCTTTTTTCGACGTATGTAGTGAAGTGTCGAAAATTGAATTGAAAACAAAATTGTAAGCAAACCTGAATAAAAAAAAAATGAAATTCGATGCCTACAGCCATTTAAAAAAATGTGCCGAGCAGTTACGATATATAATGATTTATTTTCGACTAAAAAAAACTAAACGAAAACGTTTTGATGACAAAAATTTTAAATATTCAGAAATTAATAAATAATCCATACAGAACGACATCAAGTTATGAAAAATTTTCTCGGCTTTTGTTAATAAGCTCTTTTCTTGTACAAAACCATTATTGTGACTCATTATTTAGTAATTTATTTATTTTAAAATTATTTAGCTTTTTATTACGAAGCAATGTTTATTTTCCAAATTATCTTAATCAAACTCTAAATCTCACTTCGGCATTGTCGTTAATTTATGTTTTAGTATGGACTGAGCTGCGCTTTGCCAACTGCAGTTAGAATTCATTTCTGTCGCATTTAGATTGTGGATATAGTTGGAAATGTTTCCTTTTAAGGATTATTATTTTATTTTTCTTACTTTTTAGATCGATCGACACTACTGGTTCATAACAATGATAACGTGATTAGATATAAATACCGTTTTTGAGTTAATGTGTTATATTGTCACTTTGCAATATACGTGTCGGATATCTCTTCTCTATTAAGTATAAGAATTAGATGTACCTTAACGATTAACGAGTACAATGAGAACTATATTATAGTTTACATTTTGCAAGCGTTGGTATCAATATTTATCTACAAGCGACCCATTGCTGGACATGAATGAGGAAACTTTTTTTATGATGTCGTTCAAGGCTCCTGCTTTTGTCGATTTTTGTTTTATTTAATACTTCATTTTATTTAAAATCGTTTAATTAGTGATCTTCATTATTTTCATTCCCATACAATCCATAAATATAAGACAATAAAAAAAACAATTTTCTTATCTTAATTTTGGTCTCTATATTTTCTGCGTAAAATTTAATATTTTCACTTCTATACCATCTGCAGATCACATAAAATTCAACCGGACAGGTATGATGATGATTTTTGGCACGACGATGCCGGGACGCCGGAACTAACAACCTTATTCCGTCGGACCGTTGTTGGAATTTTTGGAATAATTCCAAAGACTACGGCAGCCCTCTGCTGGTTATCTCTAAGTTTATGACTTTTGTTTGGTGTAATATGCGATCGGAGTTCTCTATGGAGATCGTTATCGTTTGTTGTCGATACAGTATTGTGCTGCTTACATAACATACATACATACATACCATCACGCCTTTTTCCCGTAGGGGTAGGCAGAGACTACGGATTTCCATTTGCTACGATCCTCATAGACTTTCCCTCGCTTCTTCTACACTCATCACTCTCGTCATACACTCTCGTCGATAACGGGTACTCCTGACATCTCCCTTTTTTAATATGTCTGCGATTTGGTCGCAGTATGTTCTTCGACGCCGGTCCTTACCGACGTTTCCTGTCACCTTTGATTTGTAAATACCTGCTTACACAAAATAGTTGAAAATGCTTTAGTTGTAACTTTAAATAAAATATCTATTATTACCATCAAGCGATGAAAGCTACTTTACTTTTAGATCTATTTCTTTTGTTGCTTCTTCTTTTTTAAGTAATTTTTTTTTTTCCTATTTAATTTAGGCAACTTTAGTCATATTTATTATATTTTCATGTCATGTCAATCCCACGTACACCATGTACACCCTGCTTTAGTATATATAATATATTTTTTGTTTGATACAATTTCCTTTTATTTTTATGCAACCATCTTTAACTCATCGTAGATTATCGAGGGTCTCTAGACGTTGTAAGAAAGAAAGTGCTCTCCAAATTTATTTTCTTTGAAGTATCAGGTCGTGAAAATATATTCCAAAAAACTGCTATTCTGTGTTTGCTTATCCATTTCAATTTAGCTCAGTGTCTGCAAATGCTAACAACAGCCAGAAAAGGGGCTGAAATGTAAATACGCGAAAAACTACTAATTCGAATTATTTACATTAAGCACAGCTTCATTTGTAGAGACAGCTAAAGTTCTTTTTATTGATGAAGTTAAAATGATCGAGAACAAGCAAAGTTACGACTTAGACTAGTTAGACTTACTGCAAGTAGTTAGGACTTCTTTTGAGCTTCTTTCGTGAGATGTGAACGGAGCTTGATGTTTATGAAAAAAAGTAAGAAGAACAAGGAATAAAACTCCACCGAAAAGAGGAAGTTAAGAGAGGCTTATACAACAAAATTAAACTTTAATTTTCATAAGAATTCGTTAAATAACCATTTTGTATCCGCGAACTGCACACAAAACCCTTTATTTGTATTCAACAAGGACTTGAAGTCATACTTAACTTGCACTAATCAGTGTTTTATTCGTTTCTACATTAATGTTTGAGATATAATGAGGATGTTATGTCTTTTTCTTGATCCCCTTCTTTAGCCTGTAAAAACACTGCAAATAAATGTTTATTACTGACATGTATTAGTAATCATCACATTAGTCTTAATGATTGTTTGTAAATAATTAAAAAAATCCGGATTCCTGGGGCACGTAGACCTTAAAAAGGGAGACCACGCAAAAGATGGCAGGACGAATTCGACAAAAGGTGGCACAAAACTGTGCACTTGGCCGAGAAGCGAAGAAAGCTAAACGGGACGCCTTCGCTCAACAGTGGGACGTCTAAGGCTATAAAAAAATACTTGTTATAAGATCTCAATCCTGAAAACACTAACAACTTGTAAATCTAGTTAGATCACACGATAAAGTT
Organism: Euzophera pinguis; assembly: GCA_947363495.1. Classification (NCBI taxonomy): domain Eukaryota; kingdom Metazoa; phylum Arthropoda; class Insecta; order Lepidoptera; family Pyralidae; genus Euzophera; species Euzophera pinguis. The sequence goes on from OX376180.1 coordinate 2,432,141, forward strand.
TCTCAACAAGTAACGCGATTGTGCAATTGATCTGGTTGTTAGATTGGATTTGCGCTGCATCAGAAAGCAGCGCAAATAAAGCTTAGCTTTCAAGTTTTCAATTCTTGGATCGTGTGTTGTTTTGTTATTGAACATGGTCTTCGAGTTTCCCGAAGGAGTATGACACTGTAAGATAATATTTCTAAGTCGATTCCGGCCACGTTTGCTCGGAATATTTGATAAAGAGTGTATAAATTTAAATAAGCTTAGTTTTTGTAAAATGCTTACCGTCGTAGTCTTAGAGTCGTTAATGACTACGAATTCTTTACGGTCAAAGTAAGTTCTTAGAGAGAGAGTTAGTTTGCCCGTTGGAATATGTCAGATCAAAATATAAAGATGGAAAGAGGTTAATAAAATTTAAAAAAGATATGAAAATTTAAAAACGCCCAAAATTTTTAGATAGACAAAATCTCTCAGATTGTAAATAGAAAACACCTTTGCGAATGATATTGAAAAAAGGCAATTCAATTATACTATCACAGAATTATTACTCACATTATGTGTGACACGGCATACGTGTAGGCCCACAATATTTAATTTTTTGATCTAGCTATTAATCAAGATATTTAAGACATAAACATAGATAAAGAAATAGATATTAAATCTATTGTTTTGTCCATAGCCTCATTAGGCGATGTAACCTGCAATGCAACGCCATATTTTGTTGTCTGATAAAAAGGTAAAAACAATGACGAGTCCTCGTGAAAGGTAATAGCATTCGATGTCTATGTACCGTCATAAATTTACGAAATTGGGCGCGACGACCGTGCCAGTCGCGGACCGAAGATAGGAATCCTGGATGTAACTGTCCATCATAATATCATCGTCGTCTTAGATAAGTATATCGGACAGTAAAATATTAAGCGTCAATTAGAATAGAATAAATTTATTGCCAAAGAAAGATACAGAACAACTATATAACAATACATGCATGGGGCAACAAAAGACTATATTTACATATTCCTTGCTATCACAAAGCTGTCACAGCTGATGTGCTGTGAAGACCCCTGCTATAAAAAAAAAACCTTAAAATCCATTTCTTAGGATCCGCTTAAGTCCTTGTTCTTTACTTGTGGTGTTTATTCTCAAGACTTTTTGATATTTTAAGGTGGTCAAATACCACAAGGAAATCTAACCGAGCTTCTCCCACGTCTGCCTTCCGCCGCGCGTAGCCTCCCATAATTTTTATAAGAAAGCTCTTATGACATTTCTTTGTTATTGGTGCATCTCAATTCACTCCTAGCCCGAATAAGTTTATCTTTTTAATCTAGGCCTTAAAAATTACATTATTCGTTCTAGAATCTTTAGTGCAACGTGTTACCTACCGTGACGTTCCGTGTACGGAACAAAAACTACCCGTCCCAGCGAAGTTATCACGCTACGACCAAAACCATTGAAATATTCATCTAACTCGCCCACTGTGGCAAATCCAACCTTATCACTGCTTATTTAAAGACCTTTGTCCCTTGTAAATTGAATACCTTTGCGCTGCCATAATTCCTTTATTCAATTTTAGAACACAAGTGTTCTTGGTTAAAGCTGAATTTTCTTTGTAAGTTGATTTGAAAGGGTGTCCCCTAGTAGTTTATGGGATTACAAATTAAATGAATTGTAATAAAGTGGCTGACGTTTTAGCTGTAACTGTTTCGTAAACCATTGTTGAATTAATATGTACACTTTATGATAACTAGCAGCGATTAATTATAGTTTAAAGGGCCTTTTTATTTACGAGCGATATTATACTTACGATTTTATTTTGATATATAAAGAACTAGCTTTTTCCCGCAGCTCCGCCTGCGTCAAAAAGGAGCTTATATTTGACCCCGAGTCTTTAACTATATTCATACCAAATTTCATCAAAATCCGTTCAGCGGTTTGGCCGTGAAAGCGTAACAGAAAGACAGACTTTCGCATTTTTATTATTAGTATGGATTAAGTGGATATAGCTGTCAACTATAGGAGTGCAACGGAAACTTGTAAAAATAAGACAAATGATTAGAATGAAAGAACTTGCTTTATGGTTTGTTAAAAAGTTTTAGACCAAGAAAGCGGTAACTTAAAAAACTACAAAACCTGACTGCGTTTCTTTAAATGACAAACCCGAAAAAATCCGCCATTTCGTTTTTATTTTTATTTTGATATGGTCAGTGTTACTCTCACAGTAAATACGATTCTAACGACACCTCTTTAGCTAAAATCCATCGAGCCGTTCAGGCTGTAGAGCGTGCCAAACTATTATATATATATACATACATACTCTCGAAAAACACAACCCTCCTTTTGTCGCAGTCGGGTAAAAAGTAAACGCATCCATCATGTATCGCAATGATGATAGTTAATTTATATGTAGGTATTTATGAACCTTCAATAAAATGCCTAAATTTATAATCACCTTTATCAATAATAACGTAAAATGTTCACGTCGTTGTAATTGCAGTTGCGCAGTGTGTCGTCCGCGATACAAATTAGTTAGAATGCAGATCTGTAGCTCTGTGCAAAATATGTGGAAGAAACTAATAGGAATTTTATTTTTATTTTAATAGATTATTTGGATTTTGGTTGTCACGTCAATGGCGTTATGACCGTCAGGTATAAAAAAAAAGACTGAAGCCATCCGAAGCTCTTCAGGTAAAGATTTCAACTATCTCATGATTTATATATTTATCTTCATTTAACTTCATTACAATATTTTTAAAGGACGGACTTAAAGCCAAGGGTAGGAATATCGAAATGGTGCCGATAATTTTGAAACTTTATTTAGTGGGTTGTGAAGGTCAACAAATACTGAGCCTGAAGCAGTGTTTCTTCTGAATCAAAAATCAGGCTCCAAAAATGGTAGTAAATTGTTTTCTTTTAGTTGTTACTTTTCTTGCTTAGTAAAACTTTAATGTTCCACATGTAAAACATATTACAATTTTCATATAACCCTACTTCCATACTAATATTATAAATGCGGAAGTCTGTATGTCTGTCTGTAACGCTTTCACGGCCAAACCGCTGAAAGAATTTTATGAAATTTGGTATGAATATAGTTGAAGACCCGGGGTCAAACAAAGGCTACTTATTGACGCAGACGGAGCTGCGGGAAAATAATACACAAATATACAAGTCCGAAACACTCTGACATCAGGATGAGCAGAGTCGATTGGCTATGTAGCTCACTCGATATGATGATGTTGATGATTATACAGTTTACACTCCGGTGAGTCGTCATAAATTCATTACTTTCTGGTCAAAAAAATTAAGCGAAATTTTAAAATGGGTAGAAACAGAATTAATTTTATTGAAAAAAGAGACGTAACAGTTCTTCTGCACATTCAATAGTTTTTACCGCGTTTAGTATTCATAGCGGTCGCCCGCCGCCTCTATCGACTACTACCCTCAATATTTTATTCAATTATATGTAAAAAACCCTTCTTCTTTGTTGTTTTGGCCGTTCGACGACGGCGGACACTCGTTCTATTTTTAAATTGCTTTTCGCGCTGTTTTTTTTAAATACCCTAGCATTTTTATTTCTTTGTAAGTTGGATGTGTCATTGGTGTATGATATGATAATATATATATTGCTTATAATCGATCCATCCGTAAATCTGGTTCAAATCCGGCTCGAAGGACCAAGGACCAAAATGTCGTAGAAAATAGAGTAGATGATGCTAATAGAGATATGAATGATAGATGCTGCTGAGGTAAAAGCAAATTTATAAATACTTAGATGCTAGTGAGTAAGTAGAACGCGATACGCGGCGATGATGAAGGATGAATCGTGAACTAAAAAAATTGTACATTGGTGCATTAATGATGATCGGCCGATTAAATATATGGTAATGTGAGACAACTATTGTACCTTCATATTTCAGAATTGAATCACCAGAGCCAGTACCATGACATTCTTCTAAAGGTCTTCGCTTGCAGATACTAAGAAATTCTTAGTGACCTTACTATCCGCTAGGGGCGCTTTACATTTTCGCATTTTGACTCCGTTTGAAATATCTCATGGTGGAGGTCCAGTGTATTGATTTAATTCCTTTCTACCTAATGGTTGGCTGGTAGAGATTGCATTTGCGATAAGCCCGCCTTTGTATTCATTTACTTAAAATTTACAAACAGGTTTGACCTATTTTATCTATGTTAACGGTGCATTATAGTGATATTAATTCATTGTCCAACAAGATGTTTTTATTCCGTGCTTCGGAAAGCATATGGTCTCGGCTGCTGATGGTTGGTAACGAAAACCTTATCAGAGGCCGAAAAGTGATGTCCATAAAACTCTACCACCAAGGAGTGCAAGGTCAATTGGGTAGACGACAAGGTTCAAAAATTGAAAAAGTAATGTGATGGCATGATAGCATACATGTATTTTAGCTCAGTGTTGACATTTTCACTTTGAAATTTTGCACAGGCAATTTTATATAACAATTTAAAAATCGATGGGATCTATTTTGAAAATAAAAAAATACTAAAAAATATATTATAATCGATGAACACATAAAAAAATAAAAAAAACATTCATTTAGGAACTAGGAACGCAATATTTAAGGTAGTTGTCGAACAAATTTTAGTCTCACCCCTTGTAAATTACCTAGGCGTAACGTCACCGCTAGGTATCCATTAGTATGGAGTGTTTGGTATCGTCCAAAATGCACGTGAGTTTAACTTCGTCATATATTTTAGTTAGTTTAAGTTTTATCGACGTGTTTTTTTACCATTGTGCCTATAGAGAGGTCTTTCGTTTAAACATGAAATCAAAAATTATTTGTCATGCCTATTAACCAACCCGCACTACATGAATAAATTAAGTACAAACAGCTGTTGGTACTTTTGAATGTTATGTAGCTTTAAACAAAAATAACTTGATAAGATAATTTTAAAAATGGTTATTTTCATTTTGTATTGTATTTCGACGCGACTTGAAAAGTACTTACCTCCTATCATTGCAAGGCTTTGTTTAATTAAAAGTTTTAATGAGGTGCTCTGGTTCGTTACAAAGCCAAAGGGATTTTTTTGTTATAGCGAACATCCGAGAAACGTTCGGGTCCCACGCGCCAAAATTTTTCTCGTTTCGACACTTCGATTGAATTTTATGTGTTAAACTTCGGCTAATAATTTTATTTGAAGCATTAATTAGATATTATTTGGTTAAATAAATATATAGTTGTTTCAGTTTAGTTTTTTTATAATATTATTATTAGAAATTGTAATGAACTGCATTGAGAGCCTTCTCCTTTTTAAACTCGTTTGAGAATTATTCCTAATATAGTTCAAAATGTTTGTAATCAATTTTAACAAAAGTAAAAATATGTATTAATCGTCATAATCATTTGTTAAAGATATTAGAGGTCGAAATATATTTGTCAGTTTACAAATTTTTTTATTGAATGTGGTTTAAGATTCACGCACTAGGGGTCGATTTCACCAACATCGTTCTTATCCAAGAGTAACTAGTTGAAGCCTAAAAAATGGTTATGGATGGCAGACATTTTTATTTTAGAGACATAGTCCTTATACCGGAATTACACGTGGATTAACAGTATATTCTCGGGTTATTTGTGTGGTGAAATGTAAACTAAATTATACAAGAGTAAATAGAGTCCTTGGCATAAAACTTATCCGAATTTGGTGAAATCGCCCCTAAATACACTAATTGACCAGTGATTTCAAAATTAAGTCCACCCATTGTACCATATTAGATATTAAACTTTGAAATAAATAACCCGGTACACCTAACTAAAGAAATATTTCCACAGTGCCACGGTGGAATAACGCATTCCATCTGTTTTACTAAATCTACCAAACAATTTCTAAACATCAAACACATGCAACCTTTAGGCCGCATTTGATATGTTTCCCTTCGCTATTGTCTTTTTTTATAGGGTTGTCGAATCCGGATAGATAAATAGGAATAAATAACACAGACTGAGTTAGCCGTTAGCCGCAAAGTACCACTTACCATCAAGTGGGCCGTACACCTATTTGCCTACTTAGTTGTATAAAAAAAAAAGTAAGTTAAAGTCTTGTGTTGTGGAATACTAACTCAACGATACTATATTTTATAACAAATGCTTATGCATAAACATCCAAGACCCAGGCCAATCAGAAAAAGATTTATTTTCCATGTTGATCTGACTGGGGATCAAACGTGGGACCTGTGAATAGCAAGCAGGCGTATAAACCATTTCGCCACATAGGTCGTCAAAAGTCGGATGACAATTTATTTATTTAACCTTTCTTGCTCTTTATAATAATATGACAGTAATACTTTGTACAGCCCGACCAGAAAAATGAAAACCTTGCATTGGCGTCGCTAATGATCGCATTTAGGTGACAATATGTTTTAATGTGTCATGTCAACAACAAAATTGACAATGCCATTTAATGCAATAGAAATCAATCCTTCGTTTTTATTTGCGTCAAATATGCCAACATCTTTTCAATCGCTTTTCTCTTATTACTATAAATTATATTTGCCAATTTTGATAAATAAATCGTAGGAAACAATCACAAAATACACAACGTCCACTCCTGTCTTTTTTTGGCAGATGACGGAATGTTACATATTACCTAGTTGCCAGTAAAAGAAATTAGTTCCAATATTTTTCCGCAACATGGCGAAGGGTGCTATTTTACTGGTCGGGCTACAACTGCATGTTCTGTCATTCTGACGTTGAATGCCGTGATATTTAAAATAAAATAGCAAATAATCTTTATTTTTACTTCGTATTTAATCAAACTATACAAATGAATTTATTCAAACTAGATAGATAGTAAGATAAATATTTGACTATTGTAAAAAAAAAAATATACATGTTGATATAAAATAAAAAAATGTTGTGTTTTAAGTTTCTGTATTTCAAAGGCGGACTAATTGCTCTCAACAAGGGTTCCCATATGAAATACCAGCATGAATTCCGGAAATTTTTAATTTTACGCAAACAAATGAGAATTTTTTGAATTGTTTAAATTTTTTCCATTAGCTTCAAAACTAAAAAAGCAACAACCCTACTTATAAATAGACAGAGGGGTGGCATCCGAAAAATGCCCTGTTTATCAAGACAACCCTTCGCCCCCGGCTAATAAAATAAGACCCTGTTATACGACACGAATGCAACCGCTTTCTTGAGTATTATTCTTCTTCGTTCTAGCGTGCTTCCCTAGTTGCGTCTTTCAAAGCTTCTGAGCCTAGCGTACGCTGTAAGTCCATGGTCTTTGATTTGGCGGCACCGGTTATTACAATGGAGCTACTGCCGACTGACCTCCGTAGCCCTTTTTACAGGAGAACCAGACCAACTAGAACATGACCCGAGGTGTGTTAATGGCCAACACTGTCAGGTTTTTCCAGGCTGCCTAAAGGCAATCTGACACAGCCTCACGTCTGGCGTCTATCGATAACAACCGGGAACAACGGCTTAACGTGTCTTCAGACGCACTGAGGAGCTCGAGATAGAAATTGCCACTAAATGGCGACCAATCCAATACGGGTCGCGTGTCGCCGTCGTTTGACACGCGCATTCGCTACGCACACAGCAGACCCGCGTCAGGAACTGAAAGAAACAGGCAAAGCGGCGATCTATCGATTTGTTCGCATTAACTTTGTATTATAATACATTATACAAATATTAACTACTAGCTTTTTACCGCAGCTCCGCCTGCGACTAATAGTAGCCTATGTTTGACCCCGGGTCTTCAACTATGTTCATGCCAAATTTCATCAAAATCCGTTCAGCGGTTTAGCCGTGAAAGCGTAACAGACAGACAGACTTTCGCATTTATAATATTAGTATGGATGGATTATAGTAAGTATTAGTATGGATTAGTATGGAAGTATAGATAAGGATATGGATATAGGACACCGAAATGGGATTCTAACTGTATAAAGCTATTTTACGGAACGAAATAGCGAGGCCTAATTTGGTACCTCCGAATGCCATTACTGATGATAATCTAATAGAACATGCCTTGAAGTAGAGTGAGGATATTTGTAGAGCGCGCTTGTTCTGAAACATCTGCTCGTTATAAATATAATTAAAAAAAAATTCTGTGTAAAAATCGTCAAAAATAAACAAAACAATCCTGTCTTCTCCTGAATTTTTATCGCAATTAGATTTCGGGCGAGTTGTACCTCCTTCAGGCTTATCAATCGGCTAATGAACGGTAATCGTTAATATAACGGGAATCGGCCCGCTAATATTTTCAACTTCAGGCATGATTTTCCTACTATCTGGTTTTCATTTTAAAACCATTTGCTTGATTTTCATTCATAAAATAAATCAATTGCCAGAATCATACGTCCCATGTATTTACATATACTTGTACTGAATTATTAACATTTGCATGTAGATGAAGCTTATTAAAATTAGACATAATTTTATTGGTTCGCTCGTCAAAAATAAACTTTAAATAACCACGGCAATTTTTACTTTCGATCAATGTCATGGCGTAAAGCGTTCGAACTGCGCGGATAAAATTTCCAAATCTGAATTCCTCAACTTGGGGCTCTTTTCAATAATCAATAATCATTTATTCTTTTGTAAACATGTCGAAGTCAAGATGGTACATTGAAATTTTAAGCACATACATGTTGAGCCTACTAGGCATACAAAAGTGAAGTTGTTGATGTCACTCTACTGAAAGAGAAACGGTTACTCTAACATTGGTGGCTCTCTCAGGGGTATTTTCTCGGCGTCACTCGATTCGTAATATCGGTGCCGACAATCGAGTGACACAACGAATCGAGACTCTGTGACATTCTCAGATTTGATGCGAATAGAATGTGACGTTGCGTACGTAAGCCGTGTTTTTATGATCTACTTCAAAGGAATAACATATTAGGATTCAAGTGACATAAAAACATACGTGTTTGATTATTTGACCTTTATGTAAAAATCCTTTGTTAGATTTTTGTAAGTCGTGCAGTCGTGCTAAAGAATGACTTAAAGATATTTTATTGGCCATGCAAAACTTGAAACAGTCACATCTAGTTTTTACGTATATGTTCTCGATTCATCGTCTACATAAATCTAAACAACAGAGTCAAGCATACTTTGAATGAATGAACGAATGAAAACATTTAAACTTAAACTTTTTTGTTTAGTTGTTTCCAGTTTGGTTACGACATTGTGCAGGCTTGAATGACCTGATTGTTCCTTAGTATAAGTTATTATAACTTTCTGAATTTGATTTAAGATTTAATATTGAAAATTGAATGGAAAAATAAGAAGTTTTCATTTAATTTTATTAACTGAGTAACCAATATTGGGTTTTTATTTAATACCTAAGCTAAGAAGGTTAAAAAATAAAGCAAAATTGCTCACTTGTCGTCACAAGAACGAATAAACACACTATTTCATACAACAAAAGAGGCTTGAAATTAAAGTTTTCTTCTATCAAGCACGGAGTAAAATATATTTTAATCAAGATGTAAGTGAATGAAAAAAGTATTGAAATGTCCGGGGTGAAAGCTCCAAAATCCGGGGAACTTACGCTTCCGGTCCTCGGGGGCAGGTTTTAGAGATGGCAGCCCTACTAAGGAGTTAGAAGAGATCAACAATAAATACGTTAGACTTCGGCCATTAACGTCGATGATTGACTCGGAGGGCACATTACAACGTCACTATGTAATTTCGAATATTGGCGCCAAAAATGCGCCTTCAAATTGTTTTTTCTTCTAAATCCATCAAATGGGATATCAAAGTAAAGGGTTTTTGAAACAAGAATGTTATATATGATCGTATATAATGATCCCTCAATTTAGTCCTATAGGTTTATCACATTTCACCAATTCTTTCGGCACCCCGTTCCAATTCGTATATTTCGCGATCTTTACACAACGATATTGTATTACAACCACAGAAATAAGGTTAGGTAGAAGTGCCAAGTCAGGGGTGTTGTTTTCAAGCATCTGTCCGATGACTTGGATACATAGCACACGGGTACGCGAACCCTACTTACCCGAGCTGCTACTCAGCTCCAGTAGCATCCTAGTAACTCATCCTTTTCCCAAACCACATCCCACCATGGGCAGCAGCGTCGGAAATACGATAAGCCGCTGAAACTGCGATCGCCAACCCGCCTTGCAAGCGTGGCGCCTATATCCAACAGTGGCCAAATTGGCGTTTCCTGTGTGCCAAAGATAAGCCTCGCCATATAAAGTTAAGTCTTGAGAAGCTTAACTGGCCGTCACAATGGCACTTCCATATCTTATATCTGTGATTACAACCCTCGACTGGAAATCGATCGATTATCGTTCATCACGAATCCGATCCGGCGATCAGTCACCTATCGTCTCGAATTCGGGTTTCGATGAGTAGTCGATTGACTTAAATATTTACTCGGAGTATTTACGTACAGAGAGAAAATACGATTTAAGTGAAAAAAAATTAAGCTTAGCGTTAAATAAAATTTAAGGGAATTTTCAGTCATACGAGAAACTGATAATAAAGATCAAGTTCATAACTTTTTTTAAAGGAATTTCCCAAAGGAACATAGCTCGAAACATGAAAAACAAATTTGGACTTCCCATAGTAAGTTAGGTCACGTGATGAGACATTTTGTATGGGAGGTCCAAAAATTTACTCCATATTTCGACCCATGTATCTTGGGGCAAGTTGTTCAGTTGCATGAATGGAGTCACTGGACGATGGGTCCAAAACGACTAAAATTTCACGGTGTATAATAAATGTATGTTTTTTTTTTTTTATAAGAATCTTCTGCTAATATTAAAACTTAATAAAAAAAGAATAAGCGAAATTGATCCATCCGTTCATTCGCGTGATGCGATGTCCAAGGGAAATAGAGATTATTTTTATGTATAGAAGATAGTTAAAAATATACTTTTTCCAGTTTACTCTTGTCAAAGCTTACCCAGTCTTCAACACCTAAATTATTGAATAACATTAATATGCTCCATCTAATACAAATCTACCTAAAACATACGGGATTTGAACAGTGGAGATGAATAAGCTCCCCATAGACTTCGATTGATCGGCGGCTATTCAAAGACAAGTCTTAGTGTAAGTAGATCAACTACAGAGCGCGCGTAATCTTTTTTTCTCTCAAGGCGCCCGCGGTGCTACAGTTGGGTCACATGCCTCTTTACGTACTAAATTGTGTATAAAAATAACCATTAGTCATGTTAAATCATTAAAACATTCACGTTTGCTTTTTTTTAAAAAAAAACCTTTTTTTTTCATAAAGAAGTTTTGTTTAACAATATTTACTTTGGTGAAAACTTTAATGCCATAAAGCGTATGTACCATAATACTTAATTTCTCATCTTATCGAGTCGAAATTACTATTATCTTAAATGTATTTAGACCAATACGTAAGGAGAGATAAAAAATGAAACGCGCATGCCGCCGGCTCTCCTTTTAAAAAGCCATTGAGATGGATAACATTTTTGCACTAGTAGACTATTAAATTGCACAAAGACAAGACGCGCACGCTCCCAAGTTCCCAAATTATATTCTCTCTAAGACATGTAGTTGCCTATCGGGGGGATCGAAGGATTTCTTACAAATTGCAACGTGTCAAGCGAGGGTTTGTTACTGTGTGCGTGTCTGGTGAATTTCCAAAAGATATATTACAGCCGTCCGCTAGTAAATGTAGGATAGTGAAAATAGCCATCATGAAAAAGTTTCTGCACGTTTTGACATAGTCCACAAAGCTAACCAAGCCCTTGACTATATTCTTGACGACTAAAATAAAATCAAATGAAGTGAATTAGGTAAATTATTGTTAAATAATTATGTAGCGAATGCGCGTCTTAAGCGACGGCATGACGCGACCACTATTGGATTGGTCGCCATTTAGTTGCATTTTCTATCGTGAGCTCCTCCGTGCTCCGGAAGGCACGTTAAGCCGTTGGTCCCGGCTGTTATCGACGGTTAGCAGTCGTGAGGCTGTGTCAGATGCCTTAGGGCAGCCTGAAAAATTCTGACAGTGTTGGCCACTAACACACCTCGGGTCATATTCCTGTTGGTCTGGTTTCCCTGTAAAAAGGGTTGCGGAGTTCAGACTGCAGTCGCTTCATTGTAATAACCAGTGCCGTCAAATCTAGGACCATGACTTACAGCGTACCATAGGCTCCGAAGCGTAAGCTGAGAACGCAACTAGGAGAACACGCTTGGACGAAGTTCGTCAAATATTATTAAGGTTTTGTTTCGCCAAATCATGTTAACTTTCTGAGTGGACAAGTCTACGAAAAGTTCTAACTAGTCAAGTCTATTGGTAGTTTCAATTTGTCAAATGTTATATGTACCGATTCGTCAAACCTATATTTAGTTCTGATTAGACAAATTCGCAAATAAAATATAGCTGTCACGTTATCTTCATAATGGATCGTATTATCGTACAGCGGTTATCATTATTTAGCATACGATTTGACGTCTCTGTTTTGCGAGTTTATTCTCATAAATTCCACTAAAGAACATCTCAACCTTAAGTTATTGGGGGTCGTCCCCGCAGGTTACCAAATCCAATTTTATTCCCGCCATATTTGGTGTTAAGCCGCGGCGCACACTGGGAGTCGAACTTTGGGTAGGTCACGTTGACCAGAAGTAGTACTTGTGTCATAATTTTTTTTTTTTTGCTATTTCTTGTTTATCTTTAAAGAAAGAAAATCTATTTAGCTGTCATGATGTTTATGTAAGGGCAAATCACACAGATGATAATTGTTATCATACAAGACCCAGGTCGATTTGCCATGATCATTCGCAATTGAATTATTCATAATTATCATTTGCCTTCAGTCACGTGGCTTCAGTCGTTTATATGGTCAAATGCATATGAAATTGAAAATAGTACGTAATTTATTCAATAATTAAATTTCATATTGACGAAATTTTATAAAGTATAAAAAAGGAAAAAAAACGAAACAGAGATACAATATATATATGAAGCACGACGATTCTATCATTCTTAATTCCTATTTCATTGCGACGAATATTTTAAATATTCGTTGTTCTTTATGGCATTAAATATATTTTTTAACATTGACTCACAGCTGGTGTTGGGAGATGCCAAGAAAACAGGGGTTCTCCTGAAGTGTCAGAAGGAGAGCAGTCCACAATGCCACGTACTGATCTAACCTTTGGGTTACGAAGGTCAGACTGCAGTCGCTCCATTGTAATAACCAGTACTACCAAATCTTGGGCTTGACTTGACAGCGTACCCTAGGCTCCGAAGCGCAAGTTGACGACGCAACTAGGAAAATACACGCTAGAATGATAATTATGATCTAGCCTTTGCAAGTACTACTTGTCGGTTCGAAATGACTATACTACTAGACAAATAAGATGACATTGTGTAATGTACGTCGCTCCTAAAACGAATATCGTTTAGAGAACGCAGTTCTTTGTAACGTAAAGAATGTGAATTTACGTTCAACACGAGATATTGTACAAAAATTAGGCAATAAAGATGTATTGTACATGATGAAAGAAATATTTGCTAACGCGTTTCTGACGATATTAGAAATGATGGCTTTTTGGTAGAATTTTTTCATAATCCTGCGCCTTTGTCCGTGTAAAAACTTCTTTACAATAAGTCGTATTAAGGAGCTTAGGTGTTTTTTCTCAAAAAAGTACGGTATTCTACTAAATATTTTTTTATTGTTTATAACCACAATTTCAGTATCAGAATTCGAAAACAGAAATATTTTTTAATCCGTTCAATTATAAATCCTCCATACTATATTTACTATAATATTATAAGTGCGAAAGTCTGCCTGTCTATCTGTCTGTTACGCACTTGATTTTGATGAAATTTGAAGACCGGGGTCAAACATAGGCTAATTTTTATAGCTGCGGGACGCGGGAAACGGCTATTGTGAGGATAGCCGCATAAAACTGCTAATAATCTATTGAAAACTTGTATTTCTGTTTGCAAAACATGTTTCTCATATCTTATTCACTTTTCAACTTTATTATTTTCTTTTCGAATTTGCTGAATCAATCCAACCGGCTCATAACTGCCATCTGTCAGCTGTCCAGTCCCACTTTTTAATTAGTGTTGCCACACAAAATGGCACAATCATCGTTAAGATTATTTACAGATTATTTTAAAAATATTAATGAAATGTAAGTTAAAATATAAGCCTTTAAAATTCTGCGGTAGGGGAAACTGTCTTGTTTCTGCAATTATCGTGCACCGCTAAACCGATCGAAATGAAATTTGTTATGCAAATGATTGAAGATCCGGAGGCAAACATAACTTTTGAGCGCAGGCGAAGGCACGGAAAAAGTTTTTATAAAACTAGAATATAATATAATGCTCCTTTAATTTCCCGGTTATACTGTATTTAGTTTACAAAACTAAGTTACATTAAGTTACACACCAGATTATGTACTGAAGTATAATTAACTTTGCCACTAATGCGTCTAGCGAAGTTTGTGTGGCTAAGCCGACTAAAACTTTTTAATTTTGCTTAACGACTTTTCAAATAAGGTTAGCAATTTCTGTGACTTCACACTACAGTACTAACGAAACTGGGACATAAAAACTTTCGTGGAATACCTGGGAAGCTTTCAATTTCCATAGGATTTTCTTAGATTTTTTTTTAAATATTTTAACTGGCTTTATTAACTAAGTTATCAAGAGCCCTATATTTGATATGCATGACTCATATAATGTCGAATGAAAATCGTTGGAAATTATTCGATGTCGAACAAAAATCATTCAAATCGCTGGTTTTGCGTGAGTCACTCTTTTCGAAAATAGCACACCTGCTTCATAAAAGTTTGGGCTTTATAATACGAAGAATGCCATATTTTTAGCACTCGAATAAATTGCACCTGAGCTAACTTTACTTTATAGCACAGAATATCCATAATTAATTACTAATATTATAAGTGCGAAAGTCTGTCTGTCTGTCTGTTTAGCTTTCACGGCCAAACCGCTGAACGGATTTTTGGTGTTTGGTATGAATATAGTTGAAACCCCGGGGTAAAACATAGGCTTCTTTTTGACGTAGCTGAAGCTGCGGGTAACGTTGTAAGATTATCTGAAAAGTTCTAAATATACCTCGCTAACTCAAATTATTAATTTAAACTTTATATTATACAAAGCATGTAAATGGTACGTACGTAAAGCCACCTAATAATGGCAGTTTTATATTTCTGAATTGGCCTGCACTACCGGAACAATTAAAACCCTGTAAAATTGATAATGAATGAGATATGGGTTCAGAATCAAAGTACTCGGAGTATCGTAACGCGTGTATTCCTAGTTGCGTCGTCAGCTTACGCTTCGGAGCCTAGGGTACGCTGTAAGTCATGCTCCTAGATTTGGCGGAACTGGATTTTACAATGGAGCGACCGCCATCTGACCTTCGTTACCCTTTTTACAGGGAAACCAGACCAACAGAAACATGACCCGAGGTGTGTTAGTGGCCAACACTGTCAGAATTTTTCAGGCTGCCTTAAGGCATCTGACACAGCATAACAACCTGGTCCAACGGCATAACGTGCCAGGAGCTCAAGATAGAAAATGTCACTAAATGGCGACCAATCCAATAGTGGTCGCGTCACGTCGTCGCTTGACACGCGCATTCGTTACGGACACGCGGGTCGCGCTCGACTAACGAGCTCCTCAAAATAATATCGTACATATATAATACACGTATGTCTAGAATTCCCCGATAGCATTAGGATTTGTACAAATCCAAGTGATTTTGAGCCCGAAGTGATTTTGAACCCGTCGTTTTTATAGCCTTTAATAAAATGAGGCTTAAATTTATCTCTCTTGATACTTGAACATTATTGTTACTTACTTATATATTACTAGCTGTTTCCCGCAGTTGCGTCTAAAAGTAGCCCATGTTTGACCCCGGGTCTTCAATTATATTCATACCAAACTTCATCAAAATCCGTTCAGCGGTTTGGTCGTGAAAGCGTAACAGACAAACAAACGGATTTTCGCATTTATAATATTATAGTATAGATATAGATTAGCATAGATTTTATTTTATACTTTTAGATCAACTCGCAATTTTTTTTTCGACGAAACTCGCTTTCGACATAAACTCTAAAATTGTCTACAAACGGAGACCTACTTTTGAAACGCGTGACTCACGCTAAATCCGTAAGTCGAGTGATTTTCGTTCGATATCGAATGACTTTGTGCTTGAGTGAAAATCATTTATGAAATGAGTTTTGATTTTTTTTCGTTATATAATTTTTACTCCACATTGGTGATTCCGGTCTTAGAACGAAGGAATCACCGACGCAAAGCTGCTAAACTTAAATGGGATTGGGCGGGTCACGTCTGCCGCATGGATAATAATCGCCGGGCTCAGATATCCACTAATTGGCGCCCTGAGGGTAGCTGGCGAAAGAGAGGAAGACCGAGAATGCGCTGGAGTGACGACTTGGGAAGATTCGAGGCTAGGTGGTCAGAGGTGGCCGAACAGAAAGAGGTTTGGAAGGACTTGGGGGAGACCTTTACCGGGCAGTGGGGCAATATAGGATAAAAAAAAAAAACTCCAAATTAATCATTTTAAATAGAACACATTGCTGTGTATATATCTACAGCGCAGCATTGAAATGAATCCTCTATCTACCGACGATAACTAACACAAGTATTTATAAATTCAGTACTTCACACAGATGCATATAGGTACAGTCACGAGCATTATCATGTATACACATTAGTTCTTAAGTCATTGAGAAACAAGGTCTAAAATTGTATAACATTGTACATGTGTTAATGCTCTTGACTGTACATTCAGACAACAGGCATACAAGCAAGCAGACACGCAGCATTACCGGTACGTATAATAAAGCTTACAATAATGATGGATTTTTCACAGTTTCAATTTTCGCTTTCAAAGGAGATGGCACTTAATGGGACCAAGAAAATATAAAATAAAGTATGTATTTTTTTTTTTATTACAGCGATAATAATGATTATAAAGTTTTTTCTTAACTACTAGCTATAAAAATTTAGAACTCAATCAATAGTGGTTTAGGAAAATAGAAATTAAATAAAACAAGCTTTCGATGTCTTCACTAGTTCAAAAGTTTTCAGAACTTTGTGACTGAAATTAGAAAAAAACAATGTAGTAAAATAATTTAGGTTTTAAATTGTTTGAATGAAAATTGCTATTTTTGAAATGAATTTTGATTTCCAAAAGGAAAAAATTGAAATTGTGAGGTATCCTGTTGATAAATCCGATCAGAACTCTAACCACGCTTTACCCGAAAAACCATTGAATGAATTTCCGACAAGAAAAATTTACATATACCAAACTTAAGGGATAACTAAGTTATTGACTTGTCTTTTGCTTCTTACGCCTAAATTATATAAGATGTCATTGTAATGACAGACTTGGCGATTTCGGCAAAAGGTTCGTTTTTGAAGTTATCTCACGTAAGCTATGTATTTTATGTGTGGGTAGTTGAAAGGAAAGTTGAAAATAATTCAATAATATGAGTAAAAGTTACGGGGGTTACTATGACCTCTGATAGCAGGGCCGAATCGAGTGAGTAAGCAAGATGTCACTACACAACGTGTATTGCGCAATATTGATTACTCGCTCTCATTGGGATGAAATTAAGAAGCCATAGTAACCCTCGGTATCGACACTCGCAAGATAATGTATATGCGGCCTACCTGCATGATTTATTATCTTCATAATGTATATCTATCTATTTGAACTTTTTTTTTATTAAAGATTATTTTCAACACATTATTTTTCAAATGACCCGATTTGATAGTATATTCACTGAAGAACTAAGATTTTCGCTGGAGATTTAGGCTCAAGCGCTTATCCTTACTGCATTATAATCCTCGCTTCACCATTTTACTTATTAGCAAGCTTTACATAGTTTTATGCATCCACAACAGAGTTTTAACTAATAACATACAAATGTACACCTTGAGAAAAAGGAGGTTGTCCATCCTCAGCCTTTTTTACTATGCATGAATTTACAATTGTACAAAGATCTATTGTCACGTTACCGATACCTGAAATTTATTCAGGTGACCACAGAAATAAGATTAGGTAGAAGTGATAGCGTTATCCGCGTGCCACTGCTAAGCCTCTGTCATATAAAGTTAAGACTCTGGAAGCTTAAATTTCGCATACATGGCACTTCTACCTAATCTTATTTATGTGGGTGTGATGCTTACGTGGCAATAGAGCTTTATAGTAATGTAGACATTTTCTATAATAAATTAGTTGGTAAACCTCGTTTTTCTTGTTATACATTTATAATGACTATTGTTTTATTAATGAATTTCTATGCACATATAAAACCAAAGACAAACACACTCTATAAAATGAATTTAGAAGATCTATCTGTAACAGATGAATGAACAACGAAAGCACTGAACAGCAAAACAGTACCAGACAAAAAAGACACAAGACACCAAAGTCTCAACACGATACAATCGGTGTAATATAACGATTGGAATACATATTTTTGGTTGTATATATTTGTAGCTTTGATATAAAATTGGCATGTTAACGCTACGCGAGACAGAGATAGATAATGAGAGATATAACAAGTTGGAAAAGGATGATAAAGAGTGTGTTCGTCTTTTTATATGTGCAGGGAAGTGACGGGGAGTTGACGTCGACGGCACGGCTTTCCGTTGACTGAAAATGCAAAGTGCAATGATGGTAAGTGTCAACAAAGATCAGGATAAGTTTGTGCCTTACGGTTCATACTATTAATCCAGAGGAATACAGAGGGTTTTAAAGAGCAGCCAAATTTTTACAGTGTTTTCAGTACGTGAAACTCAGTTACTTACGGGAACAGAAAAAAAATGACGGCCTGCGTTCGTTACAAAATCTTAGCTGATCATTTGACATTAGTCTGGAACGTTTTTTTTTTATTTCGATTATTTTTTTATAGTCATTGTTCTAGTTTCACATTATTGTATTCCACATTGTTGAAATTTGGCTAGTGTTCAAAATGTCAATACTGTATGTGCCAGGCCCGAGACCCTTATATTTGTGCCCAACCTCCTTTAACATATTTACTTTGGCAAATTTTTGGTATTCTATCATTAGAAAGATATTTTTAAAAATGGTTTACAAACTTATCTTGATATTTATGTCAAAATCATCTCTGTTTTAATCTAAGTTAAGTAAAATAACGTATAGATTTTTTTCATCACATACTTGTAATAGAAAATTTGTTCTAAGAGGCGTAAGGTGAGATTTCTAATATCACCGAATAACTTTTGCAAATTTCTTCCCTGAAATAAGTTTACCTAGAGTCAATATTAATCCAGTCGCCCACTCGAATTTTAAGTAGGTAGGCGGTGATATATATTTGATCTGTGACAGATAGAATATGTATACTGTATGTAAATCTATGTATGTTTATTTAGCAGTTAAGTGTTTTTTTTTTTCTCTCATTGTATTTTTAAAATAATTTGCGCCGCACATAACTTTTCTGTTTTTCCTAATGGTTGACTGGGAGAGAATGCTTTTAGCATTAAGTCCGCCAATTGTAAACTTGTGGTACAATAAAGATTTATAAATAAATAATAGTAGATTGTTAAACTAGGGTCGGATGACATCAATTCCCATACGAGGTGTTTAGACGCCCGAGCGCAGCGAGGGCGGATATAATCCGAGTATGAATTGATGTCATCCACCCGCGGGGAACACTCTACTTTTCATTTCGAATATAAGGAAAGTAAAAAAAACATGTTTCTTAAATATTTATTTAAAATTAATGGAAAAGTTCGAACAATTCGTAAAGTTTAAAGTGACATTTTTATTCACTCTATCACTTACTCCACTATTACAAACTTGGCTAAGCTGAATTTCTGTAAAAGTAGGGGATAGATTAGGTATTTGATTAGATGGTGGAATCCATGGCTGAGAATCTTTTGAAGTGGTTTGTTTAGGCGAACTGGGGAGTATATTAATGGATTCAGTCAATTTGTTCGATATCTTCGTTTTTTGTTGAACAGAATCTTCAATATATCCTTCGGCGACTGTGCTGGATTTCCATCCACCGTGTCTCTTTAACATAGTCATATTTGCTCCAGAATCGGCTAATAGTGTCGCTGACGTTCTTCTATAACAATGGCCGGTATACTCGTTACAATTAGGCAAATTCAGATATGTCGCTATCTGCTTGGGCATACCTGATATTTTATTTTTACCGATCACTTGTTTATAGCATTTTCCCTTTTGATAGTTGAGAAAAAAACGATCCGTTTTTATGTTTTCTGGTCTTATTTTTTGATATTTTTTAACTATTTTCGAAAAGTCTTCTCGCACTACAAACGTGCGCTCAGTCTTCTCGCACTACAAACGTGCGCTCAATATTTGTTTTTGTTTTGGTTAATTTAACAAGTAGTAACTGGCCTTGATTTTCAACATCATGGATTGTTAGATTTGTGAGCTCACTGCTTCTGCAAGCGCCGCTTATGCCAAATATCAACACTACCTGTGAAGAACATAATTTTGTTGGTATAGATAGAGATTTAAAAATATTTTGAAAACACACACCATTCAACATCTATGTTCCCATTTTATGCATTCTGACAACGGAAACCATGTTGGTTTTGCATAAAAACATTTACTTATTAGCTTACCTTCACTGCCAAATATATCTCGTCAGGGGCTTCATTTAAAAATGTTTCCACTTCGTTAGAGGAGAATACTTTTGATTTTTTACTTTTAAACCCCTGTGACTGTCTTTTTAAGAATGATGTTAAATTATGGAATTTTGTCAAATCTATATTGTGTTTCACACTTAGTGTACTCTTAAGCATTGAATATCTGCTCCATAGCGTAGAAGGTTTAACTTTGCCAGACTGTCCATTAAAGTATGTTAGAAACACACTTTCGGAAAATGAATTTATCTTCTTGTCAGCTCGCCAATTCATAAAATCATTATATACAATTAAGTATCTTTCTTTAGAAATTGCTGGTAAAAGATTTTCGATTACTGAATTTGCTACATCTTTAACCGAGTCTGGGGTCAGTATTTCAGTATCACTTGAACTCATTTTTAAACAAATCTCTTGTAAAAATAGTTCTGCAATGCAAACAAGCAGCTCTAATCCCGCCAAATAATTTTTCAAGTCTTTTTTTTTATAGCTTTTATTTTTTTAATTTTAAATATGGAACACAAAGCTTCTCCGCCGCAGGCCATCCATTTCGATGTTAAAAAAAAATGTTTGTTTTATTTTTAAAATACTGTGTATGTAGGTATGCAGTGCCTTTTTATTGATTTTTATTATCATAAATAAATCGGTGACATATTTCTATGTAGGTATAGATATCATTTTTTACATAAAACAACCCTATGTATTAAAATAATTATATATAATTAAGAAAATTATAGATTTATATTTTTTTTTTAAATGATAGTGACAAAATATAGACAAATATAATTTTTTAAATTACTTCTTTTAACTTGACTTCTAAAA
Source organism: Euzophera pinguis (assembly GCA_947363495.1). NCBI lineage: Eukaryota > Metazoa > Arthropoda > Insecta > Lepidoptera > Pyralidae > Euzophera > Euzophera pinguis. The sequence continues at coordinate 2,453,573 of OX376180.1, forward strand.
TAAAAAAAATATCATAAAAAAATCTAAATTTTTGACAGCTGGCTTCATAAGAAATGTATTAGTTCTATTTTTGAAATCCATTCCGGTCCTTGGTTCGGAATGAATTTGTATGAAACATTCCGACCCGCGGGTTGGATGAAGCATTTTCAGACCGATACTTGGATCAAACATAGACTACTTTCCGAGTATGAGAAATGAAAATATCGTTAATACATCCTCCTTTTTATTGAGTGGGTTGTCAGGGCAATCGATCCTGTCTTCGTTCAAGCGTGTTTTCCTAGTTGCGTCCTCAGCTTGCGCTTCGGAGTCTAGGGTACGCTGTAAGTCATGGTTCTGATTTAGTGGCATTGGTTGTTATAAAGAGCCTCCGTAACCCTTTTTACAGGAAAACCAGGCCAACAGGAACATGACCCGAGGTGTGTTAGTGGCCAAAACTGCCAGACGCATATGTAATGGTCTTAAATTTCAAAAATAGTTTTAATTTTTTGGACCCAAATTTATAACTTCCTATTTTTCCCTTATTTCTTTTAAAAATAAATTAAAATCATATATCTTTGTATGTAATTATATGTTATACAAAAAGTGTTTATACTTACTTAAAAGAAAAAATCCAAAATTATCGATTACGACTAGAACTTTCTACCAAAATCAATAGTCATTTTTTTACTTTTTATGTAAGAGGTAGAGTAGGTTGTACGGTTTGTTCGTTGGTTTTCCACATAGAATTATATCACTTAATTAATTCAATAAAGAAGGTTCATCGGCGCTTAAAACATGCATTTGTATATAAAGTATTGACGTCGAAAAAAGTGAAAATTCGACGAGAAAAAAATTATGGTCCTCTAATTTTGAAAATTGTGATTCAGTGAAAAGTTTTCTATGATTTCCCTTTTTAACCGCTCTTTTTGAGCATAAGTGGAACGATTCGAGACAAGTGGTCAGGGCAAAGATGTGTCTTTGTCTTGACCAATTTACCATGACCACTTGTGAGTGATCATATTGGTCGTGGTAAATTGGTCAAAAACCCTCCTGTTTTTGCGATTAAAAATCATAGGACATAGATTTTATGATTTTAAAAATAGAGCTACTAGTATAGAACGGCTGACTGACTGCCTGCGGCCTGTTAGTTGACTGGTAGAATAAGTTCACGGCTTTAAGTCCGCCATTTACATTTTCTTTAATAAAATTTAAATAAATAAACGGCGCAGAATTTTTAAATTGATGTGCCGTATTTTTTTCTATACATGTAAATGGTGCAATTAATTGTTAATTCATTCATTCACGTGCTTGATCAAAATTTATTTCCATTCTCACATCAAAAGGGTGCAGATATTCATTCTTGGTGTTTACATTCTAAGTATGTACCGTTGTGTTACCCCCCAATAGCCTCATTTTGTAGGGTCGATACAGATTCATGAATTAATTATAAACACACGTCGTTTACAGAAATAACCATTTAGCCCACTTGTAATACGTCAGTTAGTTTAACTTGTTTCAAACAAAAAACAAATAAACTTTGACATTCAATTGATGAAATTACTTTTATGTCCAATTTGTTGAAATAGTTGGTGAAATAATGTTTGTTCGATTTCGAATTATTTTCATTCAACAGTTTGAGTGAGACGGATCTCAAATAGCACTCTTGGAGGTCAATCGCGCTGACCAAAATTCTAAATCATGGCCGAGTTATTTATGAGAATGCTAAACTGATCAGTCGAAAATCGTTTAACCATGGAGCAATTAAAAAGAGATGTCGTTTGAAATGGCGCAGTGATGTGATCATTGGCGCCTCGCCGACACAAAAGTGGGCGGAGCTTGTCATTGCTCGTGCTCCGTGGTTGGAGCCACGGCCGAAACCAAGCACCCCGCACGTCTGCCTTCCGCCCCGTGTAGCCTCACAAATACTTTCTTACAAAACGCATATTACGGCATCTCCTCTTTGTAATTGCTCCATGCGTTTAACTCACAGAGTTGAATGAAAATCATTCGAAATCTAACGAAAATCATTAAGACTCACTCGTTTTTAGACATCAAAAATAACACTTTTTGCCGTGGTTTTGTTTTGGCAATAACGTTAAAATCTGCGCGATTGGATGAGTCTTCTGGTATCCATAATTGCATACTTAGTGCGAAAGTTGTTAAACCGCTGAACGGATGTTGATGAAAATTTGTATGAATATAGTTAAAGTCCTGGGATCGAACATAGGCTATTTTTTGATGCAGGCGGAGCTGCAGGAAACAGCTAGTCTGAAATAAATGTTTTATTTTTTATACTTTATTAATAAGGTCCTGTCTTATCCACAGTGACAGACGACGTTCAACCGGTCCAGAGGAGCGCTCCGCTGCTGCAGTCGCCCCAGTTTACCGGTGGAAGGCCGCAGCCGTACAGTAAGTAGTTATCATAATCATCATGACAGCCTTAAGAAATCCTTAATGGGTGGGAAAGTAACAATTGAGAATACTGAGTTTTCAGTAGATCCTTTAGTCCCTCTGAAGGAACTATTTAGGGTATAAATACGTCATGTCTGAAAGTTGGTTAGATTCGTCCACCCATTGATGTTCCAGTTCGTCATGTGTCAATAAGGTTTTATTTCGCCAAGTCATGTAAAGGTTCTGATTGGACATACCTACAGAAAGTTCTAACTTGCCAAACCTAATGTCATATGTTAATATGCTGCGATTTGTCATGTCAGTTTTTAGTTTTAATTCGTCAAGTGGCTAGTTCGTGTCGAATATAAAAATGTTTGATTTTGGGGGAAAATTTGTAGACTTGACGAATTGCAACATATTAACATATGACAAATTGAAACGGCTAATAGACTTGGCAAGTTAGAACTTTTTTTTTTGTTTGGTTGCTTGTATTTAACAATGTATACTTGTTGCGCAATAAAGAGTTTTTGTATTTTATTGTATGCCCAATCAGAACCTTACATGGCTTGACGAAATAAAACCTTATTGACACATGACGAACTGGAACAACAATGGGTGATAAAAATTCGTATGACGAATCGAAACTGCTTTCAGACATGACGAATTATAACCCTAAAGTGCTCAGTGATTCCTCCAAAGAAATTGAGAGAACTACTAAGACAAAAAAGTCACAGTAGTTCCTTCAGGGGAACTGCGGAAGGAACTACTGAAAACAAAGGGGTTTGGCCATACTCACCACGCTTGGCAAACGGGTTGGCGAGGTTTGGATATTTATAATTTCTTCCTGTGGTCATTATACGGTTGGTTTTGAATAATGATTTTTGTGACACTACAATCATGTTTCTTTTACAGTCAATAATATTGATATAAATATACACACATCCTATTTAAAGATTAAACATTTATTTACGGACTAGATTTTTGACGCGGCCTCACACGATCACAGTACTTTTTGCCAGAATAAAAGTTACCCTATGTCCTCAATACTCTAATCTATAAAAAATTTCAGAAAGATTGAATAGAATAGAATATAATTTATTGAAACGTTTATCAATATAAAAATTATTTACAAAAATGATTGACAAAGTACAATATATGCATGACAGACGTCTCAATTGTTTCAGTTGATAAAGCGTTAAAAGGTAACAAATAAACAAGTATAAAAACAGATTTTTATAATATTAGTAAGGACTTCATTTATATCGAGTGGGGTACTTATGAAGAACTTCACACTTACACATATCTCTGTAGTAGGAGTTAATCCAAAGATTGTGGAACGAAAGTTCGATGTATCTTTCTCAGAGTTATTCTCAGTTGGGGACCTATTTTTTAAAAGTGTGACACGCGCAAAAACGGCGAGTCGAATAATATTTGTTCGATATCGATCGATTTTATTCGACATATATGTCATACATTTCAAAACTAGGACTCCTGCCTGATGATGTGACCAAAAATACTAATATAAGAAAAAATACTGATCTTTTCTAGTTTTAGAATGCACTAAACTAAGGAAACATTTGCTCAAAATCTTCCATAGGATTATTCAGATTCTAATACTTTGGAACAACTTTACGAGAATCGGAAGTCCGAGCAAAAGTTGTCCGGATTTCTATTCAAGGTCTAGTTGTTATATTGAACGTTTCCGAACTGTCTCCGTAAGGCCGCGTTCAGAGGTAGGCCGTGGCGAGTAACGGACGATATCCAGTTTTCGGGTCAGGTTTCGATTTTCTATAAATACGACGTTGTGGGTTCGATTCCTACGGGAAGCATATTATTAAGTTGCTTCCAGCTTGATTAGGACATAGCCGAATTGAACCACCCGATTTTCTGGTTATAAAGATGATTCCGTGCTTCAGAAGGCACGTTAAGCCGTTGTTGGTTCATTCCATTTCGGTGGTCGTTATAGGAACCACGTCAGAAAGGATCCGCGAAACTCTGACATCAGGGTGTGTCGATTGATCATGATCTTGAAGCCCACTCGCTATGAATGAATGATCCTGAATAGTGACGGTTGAAGAAGAGATTTCGAATCTGGCAATCAAAATAGGTTACCCGTGATAATAACAATGCTGAATGTACCATGTCTCAATACTTCGTGGTCTATGATTGTATTTTTCGCTCCGAAAATCAGTACATCTACAGTCGCACCCTTACCATACGCTCGGAAACTGCGCCGCGCGACCTCACTGATCCCCCCCCGAGTTCCCCGGACTAAAGGATTTGGATGTGATCAACTGCAGTTAGGTCTTAGTCGGCTTGGATATTTATCCTAGCGTGTATTCCTAGTTGCGTCGTCAGCTTGCGCTTCGGAGCCTAGGGTACGCCGTAAGTCGTGGTCCTAGATTTGGCGCCACTGGTTATTACAGTGGAGCGACTGCCGTCTAACCTTCGTAACCCTTTTACAGGGAAACCAGACCAACAGGAACATGACCCAAGGTGTGTTAGTGGCCAGCACTGTTAGAATTTTTTAAGGCATCTGACACTGCCACACAACTGCTATCTTTATAGACAACCAACCTTTCCAAAAAATAAAAAAAATAAAATAATTAAATATACATATCTCAATACTACTTTATAAACTAAGATTCTGTATTTCCGCTCCAAAAATCAGTACATCTGTAGTCGTATCCTTACTATCGGCCACGGCAACTGCGCCGCGCGATCTCACTGATCCGCCCGGAGTTCCCCGGACAAAGGGATTTTGATGTGACCAACTGCAGTTAGGTCTTAGCAGGCTTCGATATTCATGTGGATTGCCAATTCAATGGTTTTTGGGTTCAGTCCGAATTCAATCGAGAAACCTAGACCACACCTAGCTCTGAGAATGAGACAAGCTTCGCGGTTTAAAGGGATTGTGTTGTGACCCCATACCATCATATTCATGTGGATTGATCCACTGCTCCGAGTTTAACAGACCTGGAGGCCGATACTCAGAACACACGAGTTAAATGACAAATGTCTATATTAAATGTCTTTCGGAATCGCTCAAAACTTATTTCGATTCTGCCAGAGAAAAATCTATTGGAATTTTGTTCCGTTTTCTCGATTATGCCGTTAAGACACTCATACTCGATAATGACGTTTGAAACAGTTGACTGCGGAAATAGAACATTGAAGAGAACGAGAGAACTACGTTATTTACACTGACTGACATTTCTGTGGACATTTCTAAAAAGTAGAAACATGTGAGTATGTCGACCTAATGACCATGCGTTGCGTTGTATCTCGAATCCCTGTAATCGTACTCTAGTTAGACCGTCCTAGGCTTGTGTTTAACCAGTAACACAGCCAGTACCGCCAAATGTAGAACCTTTATCAAAGCGTACCCTGGGAAGCACAAGCGATGATGATCATCTAACCTTGTACCGTCCGGAATAGGGTTCAAACTTCAGACCATCGGCATCGGCTACAAAGACCTACATCCCACTTTGAGGTCAAACAGACAGGGGAAAACAGTGGTCCTTTCCTTATAACAGTCACAACATGAATTCGCAAATAAATGATTTGATTGATTGATTCTGTCTGTAATAGTTTTCTTACGGCACTCATGGGAATACCTTTAGGGTTAGATTGTCTTTCTCCTATTCATGTCGAGTGTTAGCCATAGTCAATCGACTCCGTACAACTTGGTGTCGGAGGTTTTCGAAAACGCCTAGGATTATTGTTAAGCAGGAAGCTATATAGCCGAAAATCCCGGTTTCAAAATTATTGAAGATGCAACCGGCAAGACGCTAAGAATATGCAGTTACATCAACCGGAGTGAAAATTGCATGCATAAAACATGCAACTCGCGTATGAAAAGGCAAATGAGCTATTCGGATCGTATTTGAATGAAATTGAAGAACTTTTGTAACGGTTTCACGAGCGGTGAACGTTTGGGAGATTTTGAGTGGTTTCAAATTAAATTTATGGTTTTTAAACACAAAAAGAAGAATAGGTAGAAGTGCCATGCGCAGGCCAATTAAGTCTCACAAATCTTAACTTAGTATGGTGAGGCTTAACTGTGGCACATTTTATGGAACTTCTACTTTATCTTATGTTTTGTGTTTTTAATAGACTACTAAGATGCACAGCCCCTCTAGAATTACAACCACCTGAGGCAAGAGTGGAAAGATGGAAAGCCTCATATCCTCCCCCAACGAATATGTCCCCATACCCGAGGACACTCCCCCGGGTTACCGTGTCCAACCTGGTGATCATTGAATCATCTGCGGACCCAGATTGGCCGCTGCAAAACAAGCATGCAGAAGTGGGGATATTCTCCACTAGATAGCCACTGCAGACTATGTCGCACCTGCTGGTGTGCCCACTGTGTCCTGCTGCGTGTAGAAAACGCGACCTTGTGGGGGCAATAGCAGGTACGGCCCGTGGGCCGTGTAGCAGCATAATGGGCACACAAAATTTGAAAGTCATTGACACGTCAAAGAAGAAGAATAGGCTACTATTGAGAAATAAAAGCTTCCGTTGTCCAGTGGTTAGGGCGTATGCCTCAAACCGGGAAATCGTGGCTCACGACTCGTGAGTTCGATTTCTACGCGAAATTACAGGCTTGAAAAACCTGATAGTCTGATATTAAAGTTGATTACGTACTTCGGAAGGCACCATTAGAATTTGGTCCCGGTTGTCAGCCAGTGGTTGATAAATGAACCACGTCAGAGGCTGAAAAGCGGTTTCGCAAACCCTGACACCGGATCGATTGACCGAAACAGATACTCTTTTGGTATCGAACTCACGGACATCCGGATTTGTAGGCGAATGCGCTAACTACAAAGGCAGTTATATTAGTATCTTGGTTGATTCCACAGGAGCAATAGTCGCTAGTTAAGATCAAATTAGGGAATCTACCAAAATGAGACGGCGCGAACTTCTCCTGATTACCATTTTCACTTGCGTCGTTTTTAAGAAAAACCCACGAAATGTTAGATAAAAGCGAAATTTAGGCCATCCCACAATGAATAGTACGAGTAGCAACTGACAAGGTGCATCGGAAGTAGGACGCGCCCTCTATTGCGCGTCAAACGCACCTTGAATAGTACCGCGCAATGAATCCCGGAGCGAAATGGCATCGTATAGTGTTGGGATAGTTGCTCGGTATATCGATGAAAAACTTTGACTTCAACACACTTTAAAAGGTTGAATAAAGTACTAGCCGTCAACCGTAGCTCCAACTGCGTCAAAAAGTAGCCTATATTTGACCCCGGGTCTTCTTCAAATATATTCAAACCAAATTTCATCAAAATCGTTCAGCGCTTTTAATATACTGCAACTCGATACAGGAAACTTAATGTGGAATTATTAACCACCCATCTAAATTGTGAAATGGTTTAATATCGTGAGATTGTTTATAGCAACATCGTAAGTAAACCCCAACCCTATATAAACTTCTAAGAATTTTTATTATTTCATTTATCTATATAATATTATAAAACTGAAGAGTTTGTTTATTTGAACGCGCTTATCTCAGAAGCCTACTGATCCTATTTGAAAAATTCTTTCAGTGTTGTATAATAGACTATTTATTGAGCTAGGACGAAGTCGAGACGGTACTTATTTACTTATAAAGCAAAGTGGATAATGAAGTAAGAATTCGATCAAGTCAATTAAAATCGCTACTATACCACTTTTTGCCGATAATTTCAAATTAATTATTTTCATCAAACCTTCGATTAAAAAAATGTATTTCAATAATTTACAAAAATAATAAACTCCTGTTAAATTCAAATCCGAACATGTTCATATTACATCGAACTATCGATAGTTACTCCTACACTATCTCACGCGACAGTACACCCTCGGTGTTGCTAGCTTTAAATAATTCATAAATTCCTCTCGCGTGTCGGTGTTGCCATGTCGGTGAACTCGTAGCGGTATGGATTTAGAATTTAGTGGGTATTCTACATTTTTAGGCTGTGGATTAAACTTGACATAGTTTTTCAACGCTAAATTTTTATTTTAGGAATGATACTTACAAACGGTACTTCAATTTCTATTGGATGTTTTTAAAATAATATTTTTTTTTATGAAAATGCTTTGTTATTAGTAAAAAATATGTGTAAAATTCGGGACCTGTTATTGGTGTTCACATTAGTACTTAATATGGAAATTATATGTTGTAGGATTTTAATGTGAATACTGTTGATGTACCTTATGAATAAATAAATGTCTTGTATTTCGTCTTCCTTGCCATCTTATTTATATCTTTTCTAGCGGTATCTGACATTATTTATATTATTTTTCTGGATAAAGTTGATGTTAGTTTATTCAATACTAGCTGACCCGGCGAACTTCGTTCCGCCTAACAGTCGATTCTTTAAAAAAAATTATGTGGTGGCATGCGCGTGAGCTGCGCGCGGTACTGGACAGTACTTGGACATTGCAACATTACTTTCTTTTTCTAAAATAAAAGAATATTTCTAAAATAAACGTAGCCTAAGTTACTCCTTATTACATCAGCTACCTGCGAATAAAAGTCCCGTCAAAATAGGTCCAGCCATTTCAGAAATTAGCCGGAACAAACAGACAGACAGACAGACAAAAATTGTAAAAAATGTTATTTTGGTGCATGTACCGAATACATGTATATTATATTCATATACATGTAGTAAAAAACGGTTATTTCAATATTACAAACAGACACTCCAATTTTATTTATATGTATAGAAGATGTCGTAGTAAGTTCATGATTCGAATTTCGTACTTCACAACATATGAAATACGACAATAATAATTAGTGTATAAAAAAAAAAAATATCAAAAAATAACGCCTATTGACAGATAGCTTCATTATTCATAACCAAAATTTTAATGTCAAACGTGCAGGCGCGTTTCGGCCAAAAATGGCCCCTGAACGGTCATAAAAATTTAAGTATTACAGTGGCAGGTGTGAGGACAAACATAACGGTACAGGTGCGATGAAAAACGTTAGTTTTTTTTTCTCTTTTTTCATTACCATTTTCAACGGGAAACGTTCGCTCGCATGCCCGTGTAGGTATATTTGTTTTCTAAAATAAAACAAGCCTTGGCCATTGCAATATCGTAAATTTAAATGTTTACAGCCGCGACGCCAGTAGATTAAGCCGTTTTAATGTCCGGCGGTTGCGTTTAATTTTGAAACAATATACGTTTTATTTTGTCGATAACGAGATTAAAATATTATTTATTTTTGGCCGGATTCTGATAAGCCGTGTTGATGTATTTTCGTTATAATGAAATCGGGTATAATGGTTGATTACGCGTATTTAAATTATGATGTTTAATTATTCTTTTTCCTTGATATTGCTGTACCGTTCACACTGTTACAGTTGTTTTCTCATACTTGTCGAATGTACCGCTTAAATACCTATATTGAACAAGAAATTCAAGTAGCGGTTATGGTTAGAAAATTTGTGTGTTGATTGATAACCAAGCTTTTACATCATATTAATTTAATTTTTCTTATTTTTTTTTTATTAACAAATTTTTAAAAAGCTCCAAGTTTGTCTGTGGGCGGTGTGGCACACCGTCAAGGATTTTTAAATTTCTGTTTAAAAATATGAAAGGGCTGATACAAGAATGAAGTGCACCAAGAGCTAAAAAATTGGTTTTGGAAAGCTCTGATATTAAACTAGGAAACGAAACTTTTCTTACATAGATACGCAATGATGATGTTTGATCTTTAAAAATCTCGAAAACTTAAAAAATAACACTCTGTTTGATCTTAACATTATTTTCAAATCAATAACCAAATTCTGTTTGAAAATAAATGATGCAAAAAAATTCTAGTCTCTTCACTCCTGCCCCGTCAAATGCAATTGCTTTCAAGCAATTAATCGACGTGCCGTATGCTTTTAAACAATTAACCAGTACACCGCGAATGTAAAATATTTACCGGACCGTTGTAAATGTATTTTACGTGAAACGGAACGGTAGAATATCCCTCGTCATAAACTAGGTGAAATTATAATGTGGCCCAATTTAAAATTGATGGACACGACAGGAAAGGTAATGAATGCAAACGTGCTTTTCGAAATACGACATCAACATAACACTGTGCAATTAAATGGTTGAAATTATAAGACCATGAATAAACAAACGTGTTGAAACAAATTATGGTCAAAGTAATGACATTTTATTAACACAAAAAAAACATTATCAAGAGATAATTGCAATACTCAATCTACACTTGCAAAGGAACTAAATGGATTAGAAATGACACCGCTCGTAATTTTTAAATTTGTGGATTTATTGGAAGACCGATCAACAGATCCATCGTCCTCGACGCAGGCTACCACCAGGTCGTGTAGCGAAGACTCCTGCAGTCAACACAGTCAGCATTCGTGTGAACATTCACAAAATGGTCTGTATCTATCTATCCTGGAATGGAAAAATGAGTTCGATGTATCTTAACTAACATAATGTGCCTTTCGTTTTAGAATAAATCAATCCCACTGATACTCAAACTTTTGATTGGAAATAAAAGTCAATAAACTTAAAGAAAATAATTAATTTTGCAGTTTATAATAAACATAAACTCAAATGGCAATTATTATTCTAGTATGGAAAGCACATCCCTATTAAACCCTATAGTACAAAGTGATTTGGTGTATCTAGACGATAGCATGATGATGTCCATTAACCTAGTTGCCCCGTAAGTTGTATTTTAGTGTTACATAACTTAGTTTATAATGTTTCAGACGGAAATAACAGTTCTGACAAGTTACAGATTTTGAAACTCTCTCCACTTGCAAATACTACGAAGTCTTACCGTTAATTACAAAACAATTTACTTTATAACGATACACTGTTAAAATTACAATGAATAAAACAATGAAATATAAATGAACGATTTTTCTGTTCTGTATTCTCAATAATGAAACATTAATTGGAAATATAATCACACTTATATAATATCAGTAATGAGTCGGAATTCAGAAAAATATTTTGTTTCCAAAATGTATGACTCTTGTATACTTGTACAACACAAATCTTCTGATGTTTCGTACAATTTATTTTGTCAAATCTATGTTAGATAAATATTAGTATAGTTAAGCTAATACACAACATGTAAACTATCATTATATACCAGTGGCGTGCGTACCATACAGACAAAAAGACTTCGCCTACCCTGTGCAGTTGTAATAATGCATATATTTTTCCATACAACATAAATCGCATTGCGATAATTTGAAATTTTGCGCGCGTATTTATTTTTTGTTTTGCAAAGAACGGAACGTGCGGCCCCACCTGCGATCTGCATTTATAGGCAAAACTTTAATGTGTCTACGATTTTACTCTCACGTAAATACTGTGTACGGATTTGTTTCACGAATAGATTACATGCGCATCACATTTTAAGAATGTGTGCGTGAGCTTCACACAAAATGTTCAATCTGAAGACGATGCCTGCTTAGTAACGTGACGCCACAAGCTGAAATGAAAATATTAACTCTTGCTCCCTCGGAAATTTGCTCCCTCGCAGATTGAAATGCAATCAATTTCTTTTCAAGTATTTCTAATTAAGAATGCATTGTTTTGAATAATTTAAATTAAAGTGTTAGTGTATAAATTGTGAATGTGTGACACGGCGTTTAATTCAAGATAAAAACATATGAATTCTTTCAACAAAATGAACAAAGCAACTTTCTTAATTTTTTAATTTGAACAGAGCTTAACATACTTTGTTAAGATTATTCCAGGAGCGATATTTTTGAAAAAGTCTGATTCATGCAAAATCAACGAGTCGATTGATTTTTGTTAGATATCGAACAATTTTCATTCGACATATATGTCATGAATTTCAAAAATAGGGCTCCAGCATTGTTGTTACTGCGAGGCCGGCTCTCGTCGTGAAATGTATGTTTATTTGTCAGGCAATTTTATTAGCAGTATAAATGAATAAAAAGTATTAATTTAAAGAAAAATCCAATATATCTTAAAAAAGACTGCGAATCGCAAAAAAAATAACTTAATTGTTAAAACTATTCGTCGCGTATTTCTCGAAATTTTTAGGGGCCTATTTTTTGTAACATAAAATAGCCAATTCATAAAAAGCCAATTCATAAATAGTAAAAAACTGGTCAAGTGCGAGTCGGACTTGCGCACGAAGGGTTCTGTACCATTATCTATAAAAATCGCAAAAAAATCACGTTTGTTTTATGGGAGTCTCCCTTAAATATTTGTTTTATTCTCGAATTTTTGTTGCCTACCCTATGAAAAATCTCTATGCACGTCACTGTTATACATATTTCATTAATTATACTGTTCACTATGCAAATACAATAAATAAATTTCAACATACACAAGACTTTCATTTCAATTAAACCTACTTAAATCCCTTGTGCATGTCTATTTATGTTTATATATTATGATGTGATCTTGTGATGTGAACGTACTATGAAATATTGTCCTAGCAGATATATCATCAACACTTGCACGAAATGTTATTTATCTAGTCGTGTATACAAAACCTAGATAATATTTAGTTTTGACACTTTATGTTGTGAAGATATAAATAGTTGTCTATTACCGAATACTGAAAACTGCCGTTGTCGTCCAGTGGTTGTGGTGTTTGCCTGAAGCCCAAGGGTTTGATTCCCATGGGCGGCATATTTCGTTTTGTTGTTTCTAGTTCGATTAGGACATTGCAGGCTTGAATCACCCGATTGTCTGATAATGAAGATTATTTAATGCTTTGGAAGACACATTAATTAAGTCTTTGGGTCTCGACTGCCCTCTGTCAGTCCTTAAAGAACATCATGGCCTATAGGTAATGTTGTAGAAATAGTAACCAGTACCGCCAAATCAGACCATACTCAATTTTGGGACTGGAGAAAACAAAACTTAAGAGAAAGAATGCACCATTTTAGACTGGTTTGTACAAATGTTATAAAATTATTTTTAATGTGTGAGAGGGTAATCTGAACAAAGGCAACCTTAACCTTGACAGGTTTGCAACCTTGACCTATGTTTTGCAATTCTTTGTTATAAATCCCGACAGTTTTATTATTCTTTCGACCGAGTTTTCTACCCTTTTCTCTATGTTGAGGTAGCACCAACGTCATGACGATTGCTTTATTAGTCTATTCATGAGACTGATTTTATATGAACCTCCAGCTTCCCCTTTTCCGCCCAAATTAGGTTCACTATCTAATGATCATGTTAGCCTGAAAAATCATAATTTCGTTATAAAATTCGAAAAACAATGACGCCCTTATTTATCATCATCATTTTAAGAACTAAGCTCTTTTCGGCTGAATTTCTTCAATGCGTTTCTCTTTTAACCGAGTTCCTTTACGCTATTGCTTATTTCGTGTATGTTTACACGTGAATTTTGTTCAGAGGCCACAAATCGACCTTCGTGCATGTAAAAGGAAATTGGGGCACTATAGCAGATGGTTCACGATATTATGGTTATATGTTAAAAATTCAATTAAATTAATCCAGGTGAAGGCTAGCCTTTATCTGACACAGGAGACTCTGCTGGGTGCGACAGTTTGTGTACCCCTACACTCGTGGGAATGCTATGATTTTGGGAAATATCAAAAATCTAAATGACGGCAATGCGGTTCGCAACTAATTACGTCTCATTTCTCGCCGGGCTAGTAGTCTCTGCCTACCCCTACGAGGAAAAAGGCGTGATGGTATGTCTATGTTAAAAGTTTGAGATTACTAATGATTTAATTTTATTTTCAGACATGGACTACGGGAGCGGTGGTCCGCCGCCTCCGGGGATGATGAAGGAAAGACACGGGCCCCCACCACCCCACCATCCGGTAAAACATTTTCTACCATCTTCCATACTTAATATTATAAATGCGAAAATCTGTCTGTCTGTCCGTCTATCTGTCTGTTACGCTTTCACGGCCAAACCGCTGAATGGATTTTTATGAAATTTGGTATGAATATAGTTGAACACCCGGGGCATAGGCTACTTTTCGACGCAGGCGGAGCTGCGAAAAACAGCTAGTGTGTTAATAAAAGCAAACGAGACTACGAAAAAAGAAATCAAATGCGTGACCAGCACACAACTCTGGGTCTTTATCCATTGAAAGCTGACGCTTAAAATTTTCAGCAAAAATATTCAAGATCCGAATAATGAGTATCATTGGCCCAATTTTCTGATTCGAAGGTGAGAGCGACGTCCCCCGGAAGAGGTTTCCCTTAGTGGGCAATAATTAAATTCCAATTAGCGGTAATGCCCGTTGCGACAAAGACAGACAGAGGCACACTTGTCTCTGTCTGTATTGTGGCAATCAAATAATAATTAAGGATTCGAATTTCAACTGGAAAGTTTAAAATCGATTTGGTGTACTCTTTTTGTATCAAGTTGTACATAGATCTATAAGATTTGTCTATGGTATAAATTATGTTCTCAACTTATCGTGAAGGACGATAAAAACGATCCATATATGAGAGAGAGAGAGAGTAACAGTGAATATTTTGTAATTATTCGCTTAAAGTCTAGGAATATTGATATTTTAATGAAAAATTTAATCACATCTGTACTTTGACTGCTCTGGTCTGGTTTCCCTGTAAAAAGGGTTACGAAATCAGACTGCAGTCGCTCTATTGTAATAACCAATGCCTCCAAATCTTAGACCATGACTTACATCGGTACTTAAGACTCCGAAGTGTAAGCTAACTACGCAACTAGAAAAACACGCTTGGAGGAAGAAGTAGTTTTGACAATTCAAAGACCATTGGCTTTTAACGAATTTAGTTTTTAATATTGATTTAAATTCTAGCAAATAATGAATGTTTTTCAGCGAGACGGTCGTGGTTACGGTCCAGAGGGTTACGCTGGCGAAGGATTCGTTCCCCCGCCACCCATGCACCATCCGCCCATGCCGCCACAGAACCAGGTATTTTCTGCTTGTTTCTTTCCCATTTGGTATGATGAATCTACAAACAACGATTTGTTCCCAGTCGAACATACGAGATACTTTCACCAAGTCAAGAAGAATATTAAGAAATAAAAACTCGTATGTGGTCACTATCCTCAGAAGTGAGGGACCGATGAAGAAGAAGAACTAAATTCCGAAAATTGTTTTTCTGTTAATAAAGCAGTGGGTTGAGACCTCAGTATTTAAGGATGTCTCAACGGAAAATTTAACATAAAAATTGAAAATTTCTAAATTGGCATGTTCTGCCAGATTTGAAAGCGAAAACTCTACCTCAGTGATTCCCAAAGTGGTCCAGGTGGACCCCCAGGGGTCCACGGGAGACTTGCTGGGGGTCTACGTAGGCGTGAACAAAAAATGGGGGTCCATAAGATGTTAATGGGGGTCCACGAAAATTTATCTGCTTTTGATAGTAAAGAGCAAAAATGTAAGCATAGTTTTTATAAGGGCCTACCTACATTGTTTTAAGTACCTATCTAAGCAGATAATATTTTAATAAGGCAAGCGACTGTTACTTGTCCAAACTTGTGTATTCGATATTACGTACAATTTCGTGTACAGACTTGCAAAGCGCTATCCGCCCGACAATGCTTAATGCTTGTTCAGACAAGAACTTGATCAACACTATAAATACTTGATGCCAAAGGCAACCAAACGCATTCATTTGTTTCCGGAATTTCGAAAACAAGGCGGAATTTGGAAAAAAGTTGTGAGAAAATTTATATCTGTGTTTGCTAGTGCCGGAGAAAAGTAAGTAACCTACCTTTTTTTGTTATAGTACTTAAGTATTTTGTTTACGTGTACTAGTCGGTTGATCACAACGGCCTGTATAGATAGGTAACTTAGTAACTTACAGATATTTTAATTGTCCTCTTTCGATTTGAAGACAAACACAGCACGTTTTATTCAATTGTTTTTTCACGAGAGAAGCACTGCCTCTCTAAAAAGGCCGAATAAGCAATATTGCAGAGCAATTAATTTTGTAATTTTTCTTGCAAATAACTACGAATTTTATAAAACAGTAATTTCATAATCATGTTAAATTGATTTTGAAGTAACTATTTTATCAAAACTATTCCTTTTCGGAAAGAGCGAGCGGTGCGCGGGCGACGGGAAAAGGGCGGGGCTTGAACTTCGATGCCTGTTTGTCACGTTTTAACAATGAAGCCGCAGACAAAAAATACGCAAATACACGGAGCGCGTGAACTCATTGATTTAATAAAATGTTAGTTATCGTTTTTATGGACAATTTTGGGATTTCGACGTTTATTTTTTCCTACACAAATATGATCAGTATTCGATACTGAGTACACTAATTTTTATTTATACTATTAAAAATTAGTGGTAAATTATGTACTTTAAAATTGATACCGTTTTGTGAAAACGTTTGTATTTGTCTCAGCGGTTTATTAGTTGGTCCCTTTACAAGCCGTAATTCTATTTCCGCGTGCTGACAAAGGCTGCGGTGTGATACCTATATTCAGAAAAAAACTTGGTTACTAAAACATTTTTTTTACAGGTAAGGTAACTGACACGAAACATGGCTACAGCAAAGAAAAAATGTCGACAATATAGTGTCGATTATTTGAAATATGGTTTTGTTCCATCAGAGGCAGACAAACAATTGCCCATGTGCCTATTATGCAACAAAGTTTTGAGCAATGACTCTATGAAACCATCAAAGCTCGAAGATCATCTAAAAAGGTGTCATACTGATAAAATAGGTAAAGATTTAAAATATTTTCAAACATTGAAAGAAAAATATGGAAAGAGACCCACCATGCACAGTATGTTCGCTTCAACATCTCAAAGTAACGATGATGGCTTGCGGGCATCTTACAATATCTCATTACTTATAGCAAAATCTGGAAAACCGCACACTATCGGAGAACAATTAATTTTACCCGCTGTTGAAGAGGTTTTAAAAACTGTTTTGCACAAATCTCCATTTGACGTACTAAAAAGAATTCCATTAAGTAACAATACTGTACAAAGACGCATTGATGAAATGAGCTCTGATATCGAAAGCTTTTTGTGCAATCATCTGCAAAAAACTCATTTTTCTATACAACTGGACGAGTCAACGTTACCCAGTAATGAAGCATTACTATTGGCATATGTCCGATTTATTGTTGAGGAAGAAATTCACGAAGAATTGCTATTTGCCAGAACTTTGGAGACTGACACTAAAGGCGAATCAATATTTAATGTCCTGAGTAATTTTTTTACGGAAAAATCGATCCCATTTACAAACATTATTTCAGTGGCAACAGACGGAGCTCCTGCAATGGTCGGGCAATATCGTGGGTTTATAAGTCATCTCAAAAGAATTATACCAGGACTTACAGCTATTCATTGCGTAATCCACCGACAACATCTTGTGGCAAAACATTTAAGTGACAGGTTGAACCAACCTCTTCATTTTGTAATAAAAGCTGTCAACAAAATCAGAAGCAATGCATTGAATACACGTTTATTTGCTCAATTGTGCGACGAAAATGATGAAGACTTCCAACGACTGCTCTTACATACTGAAGTACGCTGGTTGTCGAAAGGTGCATGCTTAACGAGATTTTACTCTGTTTTCGATTCCATATTAGAGTTCTTAGAAAGTAGAGATCCAGATTTAAAAGAAAACTTGATCAAATTCAAAGCAGACATTGCGTATTTGACAGATTTGTTTAAAAAATTTAATGATATTAACTTGCAGTTACAAGGGGACAGCCTGAATTTAATAAAAACAAAGGGGATAATTTCGGCTTTTCTTGGGAAATTGAAATTTATGAAGCAAAACATTAGTCGGCGCGAATTCTCTCAATTTCCAAACTTGTCGCAGGTAGAATGTATTGATGAGGATATCCATACCTACAGTCAACATTTAAGTGCCCTGCATGATGACTTCAAAACCAGGTTTGAAGATATACTGACGATGGATATACCACCATGGATAATAAATCCATTTGATGAAACGGAAGTGGCCAATGTTGTATTACAAGAGGAGCTGCTCGAGCTAAGCACTAATGAGGAGCTGAAGGTGAAATTTAGAAAAGGCTACCCAACATTTTGGCTGCAAGCAGAAATACCCGAAAAATATCCTGGACTGTGGGAAATCGCAAGGAAATTTTTAATAGCTTTTCCCTCGTCATATCTTGTCGAAAGGAGTTTTAGTGCCGTTACAAACCTCTTAACAAAAAAAAGGAGCAAATTAAACATCACAGAGCGGGGGGATTTGCGGTTATTGCTCACAAAAATAAAGCCAAACATTGATCGTTTGCTGACACTCCATCAGATACATCCTTCCCATTAATTAAAATTATGACCTGAACCTATATTACCTTAATATTTTTTTCTTGTAATTCTATTCTTTTAATAAATAAAGTGATATAAAATGTACCATTTTTCGTTTTTATTTTACATATCGAAATATAGGGACAGAACTCAGAAGTGACACAATTTTTATTTTTTGGCGACTTTAAGAATGTGGTAGAAATGTAGCAGCAGGGGGTCCACCGAAACCAGTAAAATTTTGAAAGTGGTCCACGAGAAAAATAAGTTTGGGAACTACTGCGAGTATGTTTTAGCAGTGCGGTATCATGACAATATTGACAGTATTTTTTTTTTAATTAAAAGAAATATGAATATAGTACACTTCCTTGAGGAATCCCATAACAAAATGTGTGTTTAAATTCGTACCAAATAATTTTTGTTTATTTAATTTTTTGTAGATACTCACACAACCATAGATTGAATCTATATCATAACATCAATGCGATTTGGAATCATATTAATATCGATATAATGACAATGATTGATTGAATCTTACGCATTAGATAGATCTCTAGGTCTCAAGCTCCTCTAAGCTTAAAACCGGAGCACGACGCTCGTATCAATGCGAATGCGCGTGGCAAGTGACGGCGAGAAGGATTGGTCGCCATTTAGTGCAATTTTCTACTACTAGCTCCTTGGCAGTCATAGGTTGTGTCAGATGCAATTAGGCAGCCTGAAAAAATCTGATAGTGTTGGCCACTACCACACCTCAGGTCATGTTCCTGTTGGTCTGGTTTTCTTGTACAAAGGGGTTACGGAGGTCAGACAGTTGTCGCTCCATTGTAAATAACCAGTGCCGCCAAATCTAGGACAACGATTCACAGCGTACCGTAGGCTTCTAAGCGTATCTAGGAAAATACGCTTGAGTGAAGAAGATATAGGACAAAATGTATATATAGACAAAATATATATGTATATATAGACAAAATGATGTTCTCAATTTGTTCCAGGGTGGTCCACCACAGCAGGGAGCAGTCATGATGGTGTATGGCCTCGATCCTCAGACCGCGAACGCGGATAGACTCTTCAACTTGTGTTGCCTTTATGGGAATGTTGTTCGGGTAATCGGGTGTTTAATTTATTGGGTAGTTAGGTATTTTAATTTATTATAACAACTTCTGTGTCATCATTTGGCTGAAATCGTTGGACTAAAATATCGTCCTTATTCACAACATGTGTTTTGCCACTTTCTCTCTTACCTAGACAGAACATAATCATATCATCAGGCTTGTTTCCCATAGGAGCAGACAGTAGCTAGTAGTAGTAGAAGGTAGTGCTACGATCCATACAGACTTCCCTCGGTTACTCTACGCTCATCACTCTCATCAGAACATATTTTAGTTCAATAGGGGTTTTTTATTAATAAGAGGGTATCTGTTGTAAGAATTTTGATAAAAAAAATTCGTAGTTTCAACTTTATTCCTTTTTAAATCACATTTGGATGGTTTCTTCGAAATGAAATTTTTCTTGCGTCATTTACACTATTTCTCTTTTTAATAATGATCTTTTTATAACACCAATAGATAAAGTTTTTGAAGACGAAAGAGGGCACAGCAATGGTACAGATGGGCGACGCGGTTTCGGTGGAGAGATGCGTGCAAAACTTGAACAACGTTACCGTCGGAGACTACACGTTGACTTTGGCGTGAGTATTATCGTTTACATTACAATCTTTATTATCATTTTCTTGTTATATTGTTATGTCATTATTATTTAAGTTATTGTAATGTTAGATGTGATATATGTTTGTTTCTGTATCATCATCCTATTATGATTCATCATCATCATCAATCCTAGCCTTTTCCGATTTTAATTGGGGTCGGCTCTCGGTATCTTCTTGTGCCAATCTTCCCTATCGCGCACCATTTCAGGGATTGTTCTCATTGTCTTCATGCCCCTTCTTATGGCGTCTTATTAGGATCATCGTATTTGTTACATTTTTAATCACTAGAGTATCTAGTATATTTTAATCATGTAATCAATAAGATGATAACTTTCATGTATTTCACTAGAACTTTGACCTGGAACCCTATTTTTGAAATGTGTGACATTTTTGCCGAATGAAAATCGTTCATTAACAAACAAAAATCATTCAACTCGCCGATTGTGTTGAGAAATTATATCTAAAAATTCCAAAACTCTGAATATAAATTTAGAAAAATATGTTTTTTAGATAAAAATATGTGTATTGTGATCCCGAAGGTCTGCCTGCCTTCTTTATTTTCGATACAAAAAATAATATTAAAAATAAGATGTTTTAATTACATACTTTAATAGTGACGCGGATTAACGCAATGCAATGAGCATTCAATAATAATTATTGTAGTGCCGATGATCAATAATGAAATTTATTAACTCTCTTGGGTCTGCTGAAATAGATTTTTTTTAGAAATTAGCAGCACCCTTGTACTAATGTTCTGTTCTATGTTCTATCCTGTTGGATTCATTGTGTACATTAATTTGGTCAATACATTGAATTCAACGAATTACTTACAGGTTCTCGAAACAGGCGTACCTATCAGAAGTGATGAATCCCTACCCGCTCCCTGACAAAAGCCCGTCATTCAAGGATTACGTCGGGAACAAGAACAACCGTTTTCTGACTCCCGCGTCTATACACAAGAATAGGATACAGCCGCCTTGCAAGGTAACATAAATAAAGACTATAAAACTAAAGCTTGAAATTAAGAATCAATTTTCTATATTTTACGGCAGAGCGATTTCTGAACTCTGTAACTCTTTTCACAAGGATAAGACTATCATCTATTAATTACAGCCGGGATTTACGGCTTTGACAACATATATAGCGTAATCACTAACATACCTGACCGCTACTCAGCAGGTCCCGGGTTCGATCTCCGGTCAGGTCAAGTAGGAAAATTATATTTTTCTGATTGGCCTGGGTCTAATCTGTATATGTATTTGTTATAATATAGGGACAAATCACACTTATTGAGTTAGACCCAAATTAATTCGATACTTGTGTTATGGGATACTAACTCAATGAATAAATAATATCATTACTAGCTGTCTAGTTCCTGCAGTTCCGTCATTAAGTAGCCCATGTTTGACCCCGCGTCTTCATACCAAATTTCATCAAAATTCGTTTAAGCGTAACAGACATGAAACGTGAAAGTGTTACAGACAGACTACTGAGACTTTCGAACTTATATGGATGATGAATGAATTAAATGTATGATATTTGTTACAGGTGCTTCATTTCTTCAACACGCCGCCGGACGTGTCTGACGAGCAGCTGCTGTCGGTGTTCAAGGACTACGGCGTGACGCCGCCGCACACTATCTCCAAGTTCCCGCTCAAGAGCGAACGGTTCGAATTTTTAATTTACTTTTGATATCCGGCTCAAAGGACCATTTTTAGTTGTGATCCGGCTCGAAGGCCATTTTTAGTGGTGATTCGGCTCGAATAAAATTTAATTTAATGCGCAAACATAAGAAATCGTTTTTTTTTTTAAATAAAAAATTTAAACGTAATAACTTCCAGGTCGTCGTCCGGCCTGATGGAGTTCCAGAACATATCGCAGTCTGTGATGGCGATAATGGCGTGCAACCACGCGACCATTCAGCACCCAGGTAACATTTATATATTAAACTAGCAGCCCGTCCCGACTTCGCCCAGGCCTATAGCCTTATATTATATCCTTATAGGCTATCCAACACTGAAATAATTTTTCAAATCTCTTCGAGGTTATCTCGTTCTTACAAAAAAACTCTTCAAGCTTAAAAATATTAGTATAGATTAGCTTTAAAACCATTCAAATTGACGCGAAAGAATCGGTAAAAGTGCCGTGGCGTCTGCCAAAGGTAACTGGCCTGCTAATGACACTTTTATTATATTCTTATTTCTGAAGTCGATTTTAAGACATATCACCTGGATTCAATCTTTTAGGGGTTGATTTTTGGAAAATCCTTAAACAGGTATTACTTATTTATCATGCTCAATGCTCTTGAGAAGTTTCAAGTTTTAAAGAAATTGGTTTAACTAATCTCGTTTCTCCATACAAAGTTTACACCCCCGTTTAACCCCCTTAGATGGATGAATTTTGAAAAATCCTTTCTTAGTGCACCCCTAGATCACAAAAGAAACCCATCTGCCAATTTTGGAACCAAGTCACTCGGAGTCTTCTTTTATATATCCATTATTGACTGAGCGAGCGAAGCGTCTCCATTTCGATAACTGGCCAATTTTGCTTTTGTATCAGAAAATGTAGTTGTTAGGTAGTTTGCCGTAGCGTTATTTCTGAACGAATCCTTACGAAACTTGGCAGACATGTTGTTGGGTGATTTTTCTCTATAATTATGTATTTATTAATTATTTTATCGCATGCCACAGTAGTAGGTACACAAAATTGGTCAGAGTACACTGACCAATTTTGTGTACCTTTTACTACATGTATTAATGCAAATAAATGATTCTGATTCTGAATATTTCCAGGTGCGAAATTTCCGTTCGTTATGAAACTGTGCTTCTCGTCAACGCGACAAATCGGCAAGGGGCCGCAGAACAAGTCGGACAACAACCGACAGTCGCAGAACAACGGGCTCGCAGACGATTACTAGTAAGCTATCATTGTGTGCCCACTGTACATACGATTTTATTGAATAATTATAATTAAAAAAAAAAGACATGTAAATTGAGTTTTAGGAACGGCGTTCCCGGACCAAAGTTTTTTTAAAGATTGCTTCGCCAAAGAGTTTTATAAATGTGTTACCAGCGATTAATTTCAAGGCCTATTCATATAGACATACGTTTTGCTTGACCTAAAAATGTGTGTAATTTTTCTATATTGAATAAAAAGAGGACAATATTTTATCGGACATGGGCCGTTTTGTTGTTTTTATGAATAATACAGATTTTGATATTCATAAATTGACGTTTAACAATGTTAATCTTAAACTTTAGGCAATTTTTGTTAAACACTTTCTTTACAGTGGAAATTAAAACATTTTCTCTCATTAATATTTTTCAAATGTTTTTTTTTTATTGTTGAAAAGATAATCATATTTTAATTGGAATTTGTTATTCTATTGTGTATTACTACAGTCTTATTCATACAAAATGATTTTTGAATAAATCAACAAACGTTCGATAAGTTAATTAAAATATGTTTAGTCTCGTTCTTTCACGTCAAATAAGATATGTTTTCCATTTTTCTAATATTCGATATTCATGGTGGAAAGACGATACAAATTACTTTTTATATTTATTTATCGATCACTTGGAAAAGTTTTTTTTCACGTCTTTATAAATCAATAATAAATTTAGACTTATTGTATCTTATCGTATTATGAATAAGACTGCAGTAAGAATTGATAGATCATAAGTACCTTTAGACTTATAGCGGGGGTCGTCCTTATTTCCCTTTGAAATATTTGATATCAATTCAATTTAGCCTGAAATCGATTTTTGCGATCAACACAACTTTGTTTTTATATAATTGTTAGTTACTAGCTAAATACGAAAGTAAAAGCCATATTGGAAAAAAAGTAAAATAATCGTATTTTTTTTTTATTGTCAAGTACAGTCAAGTGCAAAACAAAACAGATTCAGTTTTGCATTTCAATTTTTTAATATATATTTTTTTTGGGTTACCTATAACCTCAAAAAATAAAAGATTGTATGTATCACGGATATTTTAACAAGGGAATAAGGACTAACCCAATAATGACGACGTCACCAACATGAGGTAACAACATAGTGCACAGTTTATGGTACGGTTTCGGTCTATCGATCCAGTTATTAATATCGGTGCCAAAATTAGATTTTGTACGGCTAGTTTGGGACAGTTAATCTATACATATAATAAAATTGTAACAGTTCAATGTCTGAACACTGAAGATTTTTAAGAAAAAGGGGTATCAAAAAGCAATATCAGGGGTCACCCTGATATTGCTTTTTTTATAATGATGACTTAAGGGATCAACAGAATCCAAAACAATTATTATAATTTTATAATAAAAATAAATTACTAATTATGAAAAACAACATCTAGATGTTGTTTTCAACATGAGGTAACAACATAGTGCACAGTTTATGGTACGGTTTCGGTCTATCGATCCAGTTATTAATATCGGTGCCAAAATTAGATTTTGTACGGCTAGTTTGGGACAGTTAATCTATACATATAATAAAATTGTAACAGTTCAATGTCTGAACACTGAAGATTTTTAAGAAAAAGGGGTATCAAAAAGCAATATCAGGGGTCACCCTGATATTGCTTTTTTTATAATGATGACTTAAGGGATCAACAGAATCCAAAACAATTATTATAATTTTATAATAAAAATAAATTACTAATTATGAAAAACAACATCTAGATGTGGTTTTAATAATGTTCATAACTTGTTTTCAAAGTTTAATTATAAAAAAATCATCATCATCATCATCAGTCAGTCCACTGCTAGACATAGGCCTCTCCAAATGATTTCCAAAATGATCGGTTGGCAGCAGTCTGTATCCAGCGTTTGCCTGCGACCTTTTTCAGGTCATCTGACCATCTGGTCATATATATATATATAAAAAAAAAATACATTTTATTAAACATTTGTTTTATCGCAGCCGGGGTGGGGTTCATTAAAATTTTATGAGTTTTAAAAGAATTTAACTGTTTTTGTAGATTCGTAATTATAAATGTCCATAAACATTATTTTATCATATGATTGATATATAAAATGATCTCAAAAATATTTATCATATAAACATATATAATTCACGTACCGAACTAGCCATTCAAAATTTGATTTTAGCACATGTACGTTATAATTTTTACACAGCTAAATTTATTTTTGACATTATTAATAATTCGTCCTTAATCAAATGTTTTCGGTTGCCATTTTAATTTTCACTATGTGATAACTTTTGCTATAATTGTTGTTGTAAAAAAAAGTTTATTTAAATTTTATCCTTTTGAGCGTATTATGTACCTAAAAGCACTCTTAATTAGAATTTTTATTAATATTACATATAAATAATTTAGTTGAATGTCTTAAAAAATTTCAGTTTAAAATTTTTATACGAATACCAGAATTTTTATAGGATGCTAAGGTACATAATAATCTTAATAATTGACGATACAATACGCTTTTTATTAGTAAAATTTTTAAAACATCTATTTATATATACACATTCTCATATAGACTTATTCTCTAGTCAAAATCGAATCGCATAATATATTAAATAAAATTAAAAACGCGGCCACTGTGGACTGAAATCTTAATTCTTGACGGTTTTATGAATTTTAACTGAACGTTATATTATGATGATATTTTAGGGTCTCCGTAGGCGAAGGACTTTATTGACGAACTTTTTGCATTGTTTGATATTATTTTTTTCAAATTTTTTAACTGCTGATCGGCCTGGCCTATGTTTCCACATTTAATACAATTTAAGCCATTTTAGCAAACTATACATTGGTACAATAACATCATAAAAATCTATATTTGATTTTATTTAAAGTGAATCATTATATGACAATAACAATTATTTTTCGGTTATTTTGATTACAAATAGTGTTACCAAAAAAACTGCAAAGCTCAAAAAAAAAAAAAAATATTTTTTCTCAAAATGATAGTCCTTCGCCTGCTCGCCCACCTTTTACAGTAGGGACCATAGATTTAATGTTAACATCTGTATATTTGCTTGGAAAATTAGATAATCGATTATTTGTAGAAATACGTACTTATTATTAAAATGCCTGTAAAAATGATAGAGCTTGCAAATAAATTTAAAAAAACATGATCATTTAGTTATATCTAGAAAAGTTACTACATTATTTTTTATTTTCGGTACCTTTGAAATTTCGACAAGCAAATATAAGATGTCGGCCTTTTTATAACATATACCTTCTTTGTTGATCGAAATTATATCTATTCTTATAAAATCTACACGTTTTCCTATTATACGCGCCTCCGTTTTTATGTAAGTTGGATAGATGCAACATTGATTTGACACTTTAATAACAATTGGACATTCGCTAACAAAATATGATATATAAATATATATGTGTTAGTTAATATGATAAATTCTCGCTTCTGTTCTGTCTCATCTAAGCCAAATGATAAGCCAAAGTTTATGAAGTTGTTAGAGATAACATGTATTATAGACGTCAAATATAAAGTGGCCATTGCGGCAAAACAATGACTTTTCTAATTTGACAGTATAATTATGTATGCAGGTGAAATTTTTATATTGTCAAATTAATTTATTTCTACCTAATTTTGTGTGTCATCAATGTACATATGCTGTTGATAAAGACTACTTTGATCAATAGATTTTAAAGTACAATAAAGTACTCGTTTTCACAAGAGAAAGAAGCAAATGTTAATATTTAAGAAAATTTTATTCGACTAGTTTATTAATTCAAATAGTAAGCCTGTAATATAAAACTGGTTGGAATGACATATCCTTCGTGACTCGCTCGTCATTTGTATGTCAATTTTAAGCTATACATGGCATGTAGATATGTGTAAGATGTAAATTGTACTTATATGTACAGTCGTGCACAAATGTCATATATTTTGTGAGAGAATCGTGGCAGTATGCTTTTTAAGCTTGATAAATTTAGATTTGTACTTAAAATGCTGATAGGTTATTAGAATAAATAAATTATATAATAGACATGATGTGCTCGATTGTACAACGCTTGTCCTGTCAGAAATTGTCAATTGTACATTTATTTAGGCAAATGTACTTATGTAAGTGTATGTGGCGATATATGTGTACTGTGTATAATGCTTCGATAATAATTAATTACATATCACAAGACAAATAAATTGTTCGTATTATCGTTACAATAACTTCGGTAACACTATGATACATGTCTTTTCCACAAACACAAACCAACAAGCATTATAATTTAGCTCAAATATTTTTCTGTTTTTCTGCATTTTTTTTTTACTATTTTTTCTTTTTTTTTTTTCTTTTTTATTATCTCTATTTTACTCTACAGTATTTACTATCACAATCTGACCGAAAAATAGCATTTTATTAAGAGAAAAGAGTGTAAGAATATGCTACATAGTCTGATTTCAATGACATTCGTACATTTTTTTTTTAAACTATTTTTCGGTAGAATCAGGGTGTCAGCGACATAACTCACATTAAACGTATTTGCTTCTAGCTAACGGCGAAGCGGCGGAGCACATTAACTCACACATATCAAGACGGACGGCAACACACACACACACAGCCACACCACTACGAGTGCGGGGAGGGATGGGGCTGCCATTGCAAATAAGAAAAAAAACATACAACACAGTCAAAAATTACAAGAAAAACTATTAATTTGACTTCAAGTTTTATCTCGCGGACACAATTTTCGCAATGGCATCAACTTAATAATTCCTTATTTTTACAATTTTTGTGATCTAGATCACTCTATAAAGACATTAACAGTTAGTTTTTTATATATAATTATAGACACAGTATCAAGATTTCGTTTCATGTTATTATATAACACATTTTACATTTCCAATTTCTTTGTTTTTTTTTTATTATTTTGTCGCGGAGCTACGCTCCATGGAATGCGCGATGCATTTTGATTTTTCTGACTAAAGTTACGTATTTGTTAGACAATATTCCCATTTTATTTCTGTAATTTTAGATTGTAGATTTCAGTGCCATTTTCAAAAACACAATAAATATATTTTGACGAAAAAAATGGTGTTTTAATAATGAAGAATTAATTCAGTTTAATGTAATTTTATTTTGAAAAAGGCACTGAATTACCCAAAATTCGTTATTTAGTAAATTGATATTAGTTTGTGAGTTTGTTATAAGGTATATGAATGTAGTTTTCGTTTCCCCATTAGTGCGTTCACACGTTTTTTTATATGAAATATAATTTGTAACGGCGTGTGTGCGTCAGTTTTATATCTGTTGATTGTTTGTAAACGTGACAGTTGTGAAATGTACAAGAAATAAAGATACTATGATTTTAAGGTAGCATATTTGAGTTTCATTTTTATTTTCACACCGAGCTTGTGTGCATGTTTTTCTGCATGATTTATAACCTTTAAAACATAGATACAATTCGTTTGATAATCTATTGTAAGAACCAAAAAAATGTCTAAATATAAGGAAATAGTTTAGCACTTTCTAGGGTAGTAGTGATCGTCATTGCAATGTCAATTATATTCGATTAGTAAAAAATATGACAGTATGGATTTTCTATAAATTTTTCTTAAAATAAACAAATAGTGACGATTCGATTTAAAAAAAAAATAATTAAGCCTTGCACAAGGACTAGAATTAGGAGTTAAAGGAAGACACCACATTTGCGCTATTTTTACCTATTCTGTTCTTTAATAAGTAATAGATATTTGTATCGTGTGAATCTTGTGGTAGCTCGTCTATATTACTGTTTATTATTGTGATACAATTATTTCCACAAAAATATAAAAAAAAAAAAAAATCTTTTTTGCTTAAGTATACCTTTAATCTGTATTTCTAAAAACTTCTTCAATAATATATTTTATTCCTATTATTTATGACATTTCTGAATTTCATAAAGTAAACAGTGTTATAGTCGGCATTTAAATAGAGCCCTAAATAGCTGTTTAAAAATAACATTTAAAAGTCAATGTTATCAG
The DNA here is from genome assembly GCA_947363495.1 of Euzophera pinguis. Classification (NCBI taxonomy): domain Eukaryota; kingdom Metazoa; phylum Arthropoda; class Insecta; order Lepidoptera; family Pyralidae; genus Euzophera; species Euzophera pinguis. The sequence goes on from OX376180.1 coordinate 2,482,818, forward strand.
GTAAATAGATGCATATCTTTTTCTGTAGGAGTATTTTCGAATGAAAAAAAAATAAATGTTTAGTATTAGGACTTCGATGTCGTGATAGCTTACCTCTGATTGTGTTAAATGTACAGAGAATATATGGAAACTGTTTCGTTGTCGAACATATTTTTATTAAAATAGGATTGATTAATATTATTAGATGAATATTGTTTTGGATACTGCTAACAAAACACTTAAACTCAAATAAGACATACAGTTTTTTGGACGAGAAAATTGGCGTAATATCCTAGAATAATGATAAAGTGTATTAAAGACAAGTCAATTTTCTGTCTAAATCGTAACAATTCAAAGAAATACATTTTCCACAGCAAAGTTCTTTATTTTAATTCTTACTTTACTACGTTTGAAAAAAGAGTAAAAAGTATGACCGTTAAATTTATTTTAAAATCGAATTCTAAGTTTAAAAACGACTTCTTATTTTAAAAATAACTTTTATTTTAAAAATACGATCTCTCATTTGAATTAAAAAAAACGAATTCTCCTTTTAAAACCCTTGAAAATTCAGTGGAAAATGTTTTTTTTTAAATTGCTGGCTACCCACATGGACACAAGTAACGTCACGCTGTCAGAACATAAACATAAGATATTGTAAACATTAATTTAGTTTTTCCTTTCCTTTAATTTTAGCTTATCTTTGATTGGACTAGGTACTTTGTAGTTACATGGTATACATTAAATACATGTCAACACAACAAAATATTCTTTCATTTCCACACAACCACTTCAGTACATTCGCATAGAAATATCATTACTGTTATTAATTTTAACTCAAAAAGTTTGAATAAAGAACCAAAGACAATATTTTTATTTCACGAATAAATTTCATTATTGTTGTAATTGAATACAACAGAGAACAGAAATTGTTGTTTTTCCAGAAATACTTGAGGATTGGACTCTTCCACAAAAAAAAAATAAAAAAAAAAAGGAAAAAAAAATAATAACTGATTCGTAAACCCAATAACTTGCGCTAACGATCTGAAATTATCCTATACAGTTAAAATGAAAAAAAAACACATCCGAATAATTTAACTGTCGGAATTTATGCTTAAAGTTATTTGTATTTTCTTAATACAACGCGGGAAATTTAAAATTTATTGGAGTACACAGTAATGCCTTTTCTTTCATGTCAATCCATTATTCCTAACATTTCAAAATAAGACACTTTAAATACAAATAAAAAAAAAAAATACCAGTCGCGAAATTGCAAATAGCTTAATCGCCTACGGTTCCTTTTTAACCAGTTAAATTAATTTTGGCTTACTTTGTTATTTGGATTTCCTTCTAAAATAGTTAGTTTTAAAATTAAAAAAGACTGGAAAATATATAATCTAAAACCCCAATGTCCTAACTTTTTTCCTTGTCAATTTTCCATATTAGTTAGTAAGGATTAGATTGAATTTTGAATTATAGATATTTCATAAAGTTAATTGGGATAGATCATTTTGATTCAAAAATTTCTCATTGAAACATTAAAATTTTTTCCCCGCTAAACACCAATTTTTAAAATTAACGATTAAAGCACAAAATTAATGAAAACAAATTTAGTAAATTTTTAATAACGTTCTTGATTTTGCACTGTTGTTAAATTGAAACATTTTCAAAACATAACATTACACGATTAAGTGCGCATAATACATTCATACATCTGACGTTTTGACCTTGTTACAACGGTCGTTTCGTAACCAGGGCTGTTTTAACACGGTTGAAACGTCGAAAGTATTATACGCAGTTAAGTAATTCAGTAATTTTATGTTTTGAATATACATTACATTAATTGAAAAGTTAATAAGACATTTTGTATGAAGACCTACAGCCTTGTTTAAACCTAGACTAGTCAAAAGCCAATTAATATTGAGTTAGCCCAGTTAGCTCAACTCATGTTATAGGGTGCAAAACATGAAAAAATGTATACAATAAAAATTAGTGAAATATAACAATTTCTTATTTTTTTAAACCCATCACTTCTAACCCGCTTAACTCGTTTGCCTTAGGATTTTGTATGTACCATTTATATCGAGCGGGATTATGGTCAATCACACCCAAAGTTAAGATACAAAATTGCTAACAATTTCGCTAGCCACTGCTTTAGCAAGATTATGGGTAATTTGGGTAAAGTACATTTGTATAGATATAAAAAAATTCAACTAAACCAAATTTCTCTAAAAAAAATTTACAGATTTCCATAAATATCTACATGTCCAGACCAACACTACATATTATTTACTTTCATAGATACAAATCCTATAGACAAAACCCACATTTATTGAATTGAAGTTATTACTATTTGAAATGACTAACATTCACGAAATATTATTCAATGTCTTCATACAAAAAAAGTGTATGGGCCTGTAAAAGGTGAAGTTGAATAAAATTAAAACGTCTTATTCATAAATTAACTAAAAGTTGGATTAACTTACCTTTTTGGTGTAAATCTGTTTGAAGAACGAGCCTCATAGAAAAAGTGTTTCACACACACGCATCTTCAATATGTCGCACTGTATCACTGATTGCGTTGTTTTTTGACCTTTTTGTTTCATTTACAGTTGGGAAAGTTTAAAATGTGTGTAAGCAGAATAAATAAAACGTGAGGGTAAGATCAAGTTACAAGATTTTTATTTAGCATATTATTACCTACAGAAAATATTCATACACAGAGCCGTTAACGACACTCACACAAGCGTACCGCGTGCCTTTTACTAACGAAGCCCCATATAAACAAGTCTCAAGCCCTATTTTTGATAGTATGACTCATGCAAAAGTCGAATGATTTTCGTTCGATAATTATCGAATAATTTTTATTCGTCATAATGGGCGAGGCGGACGATTTTCAGTCGACTCACTGATTTTGGTTAAGTCATACATTTCAAAAAAAGGTCTGCTAGTTTTCACGAGACTACCCGCGATGCGCTCGTGTGAGTGCATCGTTTTATGGCGCGTTGTATGAACATTGTCTTCTGTAGGCAGTATTATATATTCTGCGAGCTAGAATTAGTATTTAATCTTCATTCGTGACTAAAGAGAATTAAAAATATTTCAATTAAATTATCATAATGAATTAAACTTTTATGAGTAAGACGAAAATCTCATATTATTATTACGGCGCTATTGTAAATAGTAAGTACATACATTATTTTCATTTAGTTTTAGTTTTAATGTAAATTTAGAAGATATTTATACTATAGAGGTGCACGAGGCGCGGATGTAAATTGTATAGAAAATAAAAATGTTTTTCCATTGAATGAGTATTATTTCATTTTCAGTTTCAAAAGAAAAAATCCAGTATCAGGCTCAAAAACATTCAGCCGAATTGAGTCTTTTTAGGCCCAATACGAAGCGATTGACATATCCATACATTTGAAATTTTTTGAAATAAAAAACGATTTATTTTTATAAATATATACCAGGATCAAATTTATTGATAAGAAGTATTATAACTATATTATTAACTCGGAGGTGGTGGGTTCGAATCCCATGGGATAGTTACGGGTAAGTTGAGTGACAAATTGGGTAGACGCAATGTTCAAAAATTGAAAAAGTAATGTGATGCTATCATAGCATATATATATATATAAGCTCATTGTTGAAATTTTCACTTTGAAATTTTGCACAGGCGATTATATATATCAATTTAAAAATCGATGGGAAAGTCCATTTTGAAAATATAAAATTACTAAAAAATTATATTATAATCGATTAACACATAAAAAATATACTTTCATTTAGGAACTATTTACATAAACGCAATATTTAAGGTAGTTGTCGAACTAATTTACTCTCACTCCTTGTAAATTACCAAGGCGTGACGTCACCGCTAGGTATCCATCCAAAATGCACGTGGGTTAAACTTCGTCATATCTCAGTTAGTTTAAGTTTTATCGACGTGTTTTTTTTTACCATTACATATATACCTAGTGAGGTCTTTCATTTAAACATGAAATCTAAAATTATTCGTCATGCCTATTAAACAATAAAAAGCAGGTGTCCGATTTCTATTCCAATAGCCCAGTTTAAATCCATCCAAACTTCATAACCATAACCAATTTTATTATTTTCACTCATTAGCAATAAATAGTTCCTCCTGTCCAGACCTGTTCATGGAAATGTCATCTATTCAGATAAATATAGCTGAGGACGGGTTTCGGCAGGAGCACCACATGACATCAACTAAAGGCCCCTCTACGCGTTGGATCCATATCCCCGCGCAAGCCTCTCAAAGGACCGGGGCAATCCGTGAATCCCAAGCAGAAATACTTATAAATAATAAAAAGCGATACAATAACGTGCATAAAAAATATCCCAGTTATTTTGATTGAGAATTTGGTATTATCAAAGTCCATTCAGTAGTGGAGCCTTATTTTTAAATGTATGACAATAAATTAAAATTAAATTAAATAACTTTTTATTGCACCAAATTGTAGAAAGTACATGAATATTATTATTATCTATGGTACAAAGGCGGCCTTATCGCTAGAGCAATTTCTTCCAGGCAACCAACAGGTCGGACTTCATGTTAGGAAACAGGAAGGTAGGCGCAAATGAAAAAACAATATGTCGAATTAAAATGGTTCGATGTCGAACAAAAATTCTTCACTAGCACTCCAGAACATATTTGACTAAAATAACTTGTAAAAGGACGAATCACACAAAATTGGAAACTAAGCATTAATTTTACTCTCCTGTGAAACATTCTAGAACCACGAAAATCCAGGTAAAAAGAAAGGACAAATACGCATGATTTAAATATTTATTTAAATTAAAAAAAACATTGTTCTTACAAAGTAACCAACGTTATTTTATTATATATGTGTTAAAATAAGGAAATGTGAATGTACCATCAGGGTCAATCTATGATTATTTTCCCATACTATGGGGTCCATTGCCTGAGAAAAATGATTAGTTCCCCTATCTTGAGGGGTTAAAAAAATAAATAAATTAAGTACAAATCTCGCTTATTTTTGGCGAAATAAAGAACTGGAGTGCTATTTTTGTAAAGTGTGATCCACGCGAAAAAAGGCCAGTCGAATTTTTGTTCGATATCAAATAATTTTCGTTCGATAACGAAGTATTTTTGTTCGACATATATGTCACACATTCAAAAATAGGGCTCCTGAATTTTTAAAACACTATTTATTTGCTGAACTTAGACATTTAAAAGTATAAGCTAGTTACATGGGTGTATGTATGTATGTTTATTTATATGTATGTATGATTATTCTATATAAGTATGTAGGTTTATTTAATGTATTTCCTTCAAAATAATATTATATTGTACACGCTTCTACCCTTCTGGTGAGCATATCCTCTCCTGTCACTCGCTGGTTGACTGTAAGAGATCCCCAAGTGGGATAAGTCCGCCATTGTACTTATTGTTATTCCTTGTGTATGTATTTTTTTTTTATATAATAAAAAGATTACAAACAAACAAACAAACTATTCTTTACGTACCCAATTATATCACAAGTTGATTAAGTACTGTATTTAAAAAGTTATAAATCTTAATTTATAGCTTAACATGTCTCCGATAGATGGCGTAACAATGGCTTTGTATGAGATAATTGACTTTTAAATTTTAATGACGTAGCCTACGTAACCCGTCACTGACAGAACAATAAATGAAAAAAATAAAACCGGATTTGCATATTTATACTTTCGTACAGGGAATCCCCGACGGGAAATACCCGCAACAATATTATGATATGAGATGATCGGGTGATTCCCCTGTTGGTTCGTTGGGGAATTACCTTAAGAGTATTGTACGAGCTTACATGCAGGTCGCGTGTCAGCTGTTTTTACTTTTCATTTTAAATCAATTATCAATACAAATTGAGATACTATCGAGCAGCCGTCGAGAAAGGACCCGTCACACCAAAGTATCAAGATGTGACATTTATCAAGAACAATAAACCAGTTTACTATGTGACGTGGTCTTGTATCTCCACACCATCATCAACTTATCATCAGCATCACTTCATGTATGGTGTTATGGCTAACACCATGGCCTGCACCGTACAAGTATTGTATTAAAGTATTCCGAGTGGGGAAGTCCCTTCTAAGTTCTACGACAAACATATTATTAGGACTGTACCTGTGTAGTAAATAGTGGGTACCTAACTACCTACGTATTGTACGAGTTGCTTTTTGTCGTAATGTATTAAAATAATCTAGGCAAGGTTATTTTCAAGACGCAACGGACTACGGAATACAAACTAGACTTGTTTGTGGCAATCCCAAAAATCCCGAGATTAGCCAAGTACAGTCCCGGGATTTTCGGGGCCAGAAAACGGTCGAGATTTGGGATCCCGGGATTGTATTCTCTAGTCCAAAACGACTCAAATTTCACGGTGTATAAGGAATTGCTAGTTTTAATATATTTACAATTTATACATCTTAAAAAGCCGTTGATACAGTTATAAAGTTATATTGGTCAGGACTGCTATTTTTGAAATGTATGACATATTGTCGAACAAAAATCCTTCGTTAACGAACATAAATTATTCGATTCGCCGATTTTGCGTGAGTTAGCCTTTTCAAAAATAGCACTCCTGTACGTACACGTAACTATATCCATACTAATATTATAAATGCGAAAGTCTGTCTGTCTGTTACCCTTTCACGGCCAAACCGCTCAACGGAATTTGATGAAATTTGCTATTAATATAGTCGAAGACTCGGGGTCAATCATAGGCTACTTTTTGACGCAGGCGCAGCTAGTATTTAATATTCCTTAAACTCCTTCGTTGTCTTGTATGGCCTTGTTAATGACGACCCATCCACTTTTTCCGTCAGCTAGTTGGACTTGTATGAGTCTCATTAACTCTCCGTTCGCGTCTGTCACTAACATCTGAAAACATTACAAATATAATTAAATAAATAATATATAATATTATATATTTATAAATAATATATATAGGGAGAAATCAAATTGGGTTAGTCCCGAAGTTAGTTTGAGACTTGAGTGGGATAAAGTCCATCTCAAAAAGTATAGTCGAGATTAGAGATGGGCGCCATCCCAGAAAATTTCCCATTTACACCCGGAGTTTTTAAAAATTTCGCGGGAATAAATGGGTATTAATTATATTTTCCCTTTTCTTCCCCTTGCATTTCATGTTTCCCCTCTTGAATTTCTTCCCGCTGCCCATCTTAAAAAGTATAGTCAAGATATACAGTGACCATATAATGTTTTCTCGCACAGAAAATCAGCATTGCCAAACAACGTAGCAATGCTGCCAGCCTTTTGGGCACATTGCCGCGATGTAACGATTTGGGACTTCATAACTTGTTAAAATTAGATTTTTTTTAAATTTTATGTTCAAAGTAAAGATATATTTGGTATATAAATACGTAATATTTATATAAATATATATATGATGTTAAAAAAATGAAGATTATTTCAATATCAGGGACTTGTTTTTTAAAGTGTTAATTAAAAAAATCTTTCTCAAATAAACGCAATTTTTTTCATCAAGCCCATGTTAGCTAACATGTACTTAACGTACGATTCTTAATACGGGGAGGGGTAATATTTAATACCTGAGGTTGATTCTCCAGTTTGACCTCGCCATGGCCTCCGGAATTCGTTAATGCAGCATTAAATTCTTCTGTAAATAAGATAAAGATAATTTAAAAAACTAAACGACCGACTGCCTTTCTGTGTAATTTAGGAATAAAATAAAACACATTAAAACATCCGCCATTTTTTTTTTGTTTTTTTTTTTCATTTTGATATGCGCAGTGTCACTCTCACAGTAAATACGAATCTAACGACACCTCTCAAGCTCAAAATCCATGGAGCCTGCAGAGCGTGCCAAACAATTACACATATATACATACTCCCGAAAAACATAATACTTCCTTTTGGCGAATAAAAAATATATGTTATACAAAAAATATATTAAAAAAAAAACAATTTTAATGCCACTTCTGACTTCATAACTAGGGTACAGTCACCATACATGATTTAATTTTGGAGTTTTGCTAATAATAGAGATATATTGTGAGAATAAATTGTGTTACAATTTATTAAGCTGTAGGCGTCGTATAAGAAAAAAAAAACACTTACGCAACAATAAATTGTCGCTAGCATCAGTGATGTTTATTGAGCTGCCTGGAATAATAACAAATACATTTGAAATGAAATGAAATCGTTAATTTTCAATATAAGGACATAATTATCACTTAATGACGACAATTTACTTAGTTATCCGTAAAAAATCGGGCTGCGGAACAGTAAAATTCCTTGTAGTGCACAAGCGCCCTTAGCCGCTCATTCCAATGTTGCCCCTCTGTTGCCAAATGCGGCGACTATTTGGGGGGGGGGGGGGGGGCATTCACTGAGTGGCGAGTCACCGCCTGCCACTGCCACTAATATTCAGTAATCATGATTATGGCAGGTGTCCGATTTCTATTGCCATAGTCTAGACCAGTGATTCCCAAAGTGGTCCAGGTGGACCCCCAGGGGTCCACGGGAGACTTGCTGGGGGTCTACGTAGGCGTGAACAAAAAATGGGGGTCCATAAGATGTTAATGGGGGTCCACGAAAATTTATCTGCTTTTGATAGTAAAGAGCAAAAATGTAAGCATAGTTTTTATAAGGGCCTACCTACATTGTTTTAAGTACCTATCTAAGCAGATAATATTTTAATAAGGCAAGCGACTGTTACTTGTCCAAACTTGTGTATTCGATATTACGTACAATTTCGTGTACAGACTTGCAAAGCGCTATCCGCCCGACAATGCTTAATGCTTGTTCAGACATGAACTTGATCAACACTATAAATACTTGATGCCAAAGGCAACCAAACGCATTCATTTGTTTCCGGAATTTCGAAAACAAGGCGGAATTTGGAAAAAAGTTGTGAGAAAATTTATATCTGTGTTTGCTAGTGCCGGAGAAAAGTAAGTAACCTACCTTTTTTTGTTATAGTACTTAAGTATTTTGTTTACGTGTACTAGTCGGTTGATCACAACGGCCTGTATAGATAGGTAACTTAGTAACTTACAGATATTTTAATTGTCCTCTTTCGATTTGAAGACAAACACAGCACGTTTTATTCAATTGTTTTTTCACGAGAGAAGCACTGCCTCTCTAAAAAGGCCGAATAAGCAATATTGCAGAGCAATTAATTTTGTAATTTTTCTTGCAAATAACTACTAATTTTATAAAACAGTAATTTCATAATCATGTTAAATTGATTTTGAAGTAACTATTTTATCAAAACTATTCCTTTTCGGAAAGAGCGAGCGGTGCGCGGGCGACGGGAAAAGGGCGGGGCTTGAACTTCGATGCCTGTTTGTCACGTTTTAACAATGAAGCCGCAGACAAAAAATACGCAAATACACGGAGCGCGTGAACTCATTGATTTAATAAAATGTTAGTTATCGTTTTTATGGACAATTTTGGGATTTCGACGTTTATTTTTTCCTACACAAATATGATCAGTATTCGATACTGAGTACACTAATTTTTATTTATACTATTAAAAATTAGTGGTAAATTATGTACTTTAAAATTGATACCGTTTTGTGAAAACGTTTGTATTTGTCTCAGCGGTTTATTAGTTGGTCCCTTTACAAGCCGTAATTCTATTTCCGCGTGCTGACAAAGGCTGCGGTGTGATACCTATATTCAGAAAAAAACTTGGTTACTAAAACATTTTTTTTACAGGTAAGGTAACTGACACGAAACATGGCTACAGCAAAGAAAAAATGTCGACAATATAGTGTCGATTATTTGAAATATGGTTTTGTTCCATCAGAGGCAGACAAACAATTGCCCATGTGCCTATTATGCAACAAAGTTTTGAGCAATGACTCTATGAAACCATCAAAGCTCGAAGATCATCTAAAAATGTGTCATACTGATAAAATAGGTAAAGATTTAAAATATTTTCAAACATTGAAAGAAAAATATGGAAAGAGACCCACCATGCACAGTATGTTCGCTTCAACATCTCAAAGTAACGATGATGGCTTGCGGGCATCTTACAATATCTCATTACTTATAGCAAAATCTGGAAAACCGCACACTATCGGAGAACAATTAATTTTACCCGCTGTTGAAGAGGTTTTAAAAACTGTTTTGCACAAATCTCCATTTGACGTACTAAAAAGAATTCCATTAAGTAACAATACTGTACAAAGACGCATTGATGAAATGAGCTCTGATATCGAAAGCTTTTTGTGCAATCATCTGCAAAAAACTCATTTTTCTATACAACTGGACGAGTCAACGTTACCCAGTAATGAAGCATTACTATTGGCATATGTCCGATTTATTGTTGAGGAAGAAATTCACGAAGAATTGCTATTTGCCAGAACTTTGGAGACTGACACTAAAGGCGAATCAATATTTAATGTCCTGAGTAATTTTTTTACGGAAAAATCGATCCCATTTACAAACATTATTTCAGTGGCAACAGACGGAGCTCCTGCAATGGTCGGGCGATATCGTGGGTTTATAAGTCATCTCAAAAGAATTATACCAGGACTTACAGCTATTCATTGCGTAATCCACCGACAACATCTTGTGGCAAAACATTTAAGTGACAGGTTGAACCAATCTCTTCATTTTGTAATAAAAGCTGTCAACAAAATCAGAAGCAATGCATTGAATACACGTTTATTTGCTCAATTGTGCGACGAAAATGATGAAGACTTCCAACGACTGCTCTTACATACTGAAGTACGCTGGTTGTCGAAAGGTGCATGCTTAACGAGATTTTACTCTGTTTTCGATTCCATATCAGAGTTCTTAGAAAGTAGAGATCCAGATTTAAAAGAAAACTTGATCAAATTCAAAGCAGACATTGCGTATTTGACAGATTTGTTTAAAAAATTTAATGATATTAACTTGCAGTTACAAGGGGACAGCCTGAATTTAATAAAAACAAAGGGGATAATTTCGGCTTTTCTTGGGAAATTGAAATTTATGAAGCAAAACATTAGTCGGCGCGAATTCTCTCAATTTCCAAACTTGTCGCAGGTAGAATGTATTGATGAGGATATCCATACCTACAGTCAACATTTAAGTGCCCTGCATGATGACTTCAAAACCAGGTTTGAAGATATACTGACGATGGATATACCACCATGGATAATAAATCCATTTGATGAAACGGAAGTGGCCAATGTTGTATTACAAGAGGAGCTGCTCGAGCTAAGCACTAATGAGGAGCTGAAGGTGAAATTTAGAAAAGGCTACCCAACATTTTGGCTGCAAGCAGAAATACCCGAAAAATATCCTGGACTGTGGGAAATCGCAAGGAAATTTTTAATAGCTTTTCCCTCGTCATATCTTGTCGAAAGGTTTTAGTGCCGTTACAAACCTCTTAACAAAAAAAAGGAGCAAATTAAACATCACAGAGCGGGGGGATTTGCGGTTATTGCTCACAAAAATAAAGCCAAACATTGATCGTTTGCTGACACTCCATCAGATACATCCTTCCCATTAATTAAAATTATGACCTGAACCTATATTACCTTAATATTTTTTTCTTGTAATTCTATTCTTTTAATAAATAAAGTGATATAAAATGTACCATTTTTCGTTTTTATTTTACATATCGAAATATAGGGACAGAACTCAGAAGTGACACAATTTTTATTTTTTGGCGACTTTAAGAATGTGGTAGAAATGTAGCAGCAGGGGGTCCACCGAAACCAGTAAAATTTTGAAAGTGGTCCACGAGAAAAATAAGTTTGGGAACTACTGGTCTAGACCATCCAAACTTCATAACCATAACCCATTATATTCTTTTCACTCATACAATACAAAATATCTTTATTGCCCACATACAGTAACAAATAATATAACATTTACAAAGATTTCAACATAATATGAGCAAAGGCGGACTTTTTGCTATGCAATCTCTTCCAGTCAACCCTTACGAGGCGAAAGAGAAACAGTTAGGGTGGGTACAGCAACAGATATAGTTGAAAATTATAATCATACACAGATATTGCATATAAAATAAACATACTTAAATAACTTACATACTGTAACATTCATACGTACTGTATGAATATCTAAGCGAAAATAACAGCAGTATCAAGTCAAAGTGAGAGGTGGTATTCTTTCAAGCGACTCTTGAAACTGGTTATAGTCTGAGCAGTGCGAATATCTTCAGGCAAAGCATTCCAGAGACGTGCTGTGCTGCTTGTACAGTACTTATTAGCAATAGTTCCTCCTCCCTTCCCAGACCTGTTCATGGAAATATCACCTATCGATATAGCCGAGGACGGGTTTTGGCAGGAGCACCACATGACATCAACTTCTCCGAAGGGCCTCTACGCGTTGGATCCATATCCCCGCGCAAGCCTCTCAAAGGACCGGGGCATGAATCCAAAGCGGAGATACATAATAATTAAAAAAAATGTCAAATGTAAAAACAGAATATATAATGAAGTGTCAATTTGTCGAGGCCTCTGCACCAAGCTCAAGTTCAACATTCCTGTCATTATGAAAATCACCAGTACTATAATAAGCCTTTTTACAAAGTAGATCTTTAACATGGGCTTAATTAATTTAAATTGCACAATTTAGTTTTTTACCAATGAATGAATGAATGAATGAAAAATTATTTATTCAAGAAACATAGTCTCACAAGATGTTAGTATGAACTTATGCTAAATTTTTGTTAGTAATTGCCTTACCAATCCAGCTGAAATGATTAACGTACTGACAGTCTAGCCGATTCGCGATCATGTTCAGTATTGAACAGTATCATAGTCAATATTGAACAGTACGGCAGGTTATAAATTATACACGTGCTTTTGTTCATGGAGCGACTGCAGTCTGACTTCCGTAACCCTATGTTAACCAGACCAGCAGGAACATGACCCGTAGTGTATCAGTGGCCAACACTGTCTGATTTCGGGCTGCCTAAAGGCATCTGACAAAGCCTAAGGACTACCATGTATCGATAACAACCGGGACCAACGGCTTGACGTGCCTTCCGAAGCACGGAGGAGCTCTCATAGAAAATGCCACTAAATGGCGATCCAATATGGGCCACGTCTCGCCGTCGCTTGACACGCGCAGAGGTGTCTCCTCATTTTGTATTGTATTGTATTGTATAATTAAAGTTATATATTACCATCTGCCAAAAGCAACGTTTGTTCTCCCGTGATGTATAACTTCGCTTCATTACCGCTATCTAAGGCTGAAAATAACACGTACAATTAAAAAAAAACATACAATCCATATCCATACTTCCATATCTATACATAATATTTTAAATACACCGTAAAATTTTAGTTGTTTTGGACCCATCGTCCAGTGACTCCATTCATGCAACCGAACAAATTTCCCCAAGGAACATAGCTCGACACATAAAAAACAAATTTGGACTTCCCATAGTAAGTTAGGTCACGTGATTGAGACATTTTGTATGGGAGGTCCAAAAATTTACTTCACATTTCGACCCATGTATGTTGGGGAAAGTTGTTCAATTGCATGAATGGAGTCACTGGACGATGGGTCCAAAACAACTAAAATTTCACGGTGTATAGTTAAAGACCCGGGGTCAAAAATAGGCTACTTTTTGACGCAGTCGAAACTGCGGGTAACCGCTAGTAATTAATAAAATTAAAATAAAAAATCTGTAAAGCATGTATTTTCATTTCATATTAAGTACTTTTATGTATAAATCACGTTTGTTCCCTGAATAAAATAAAATAAATAAATAAAACGGTACTATAAGAATAGCCTAGTTTCCTAAAAAAATATAATTAGTTCGTCAGTTAGATAATCAAAAAATATTGGAGACTAATTTTTTCTTTTGAAAATTAAACAAAGAATGGTAAAGATATGGCGCGTTAAAGTTCCGTGTGACGTCACAGTGTGCTACACTTTTTCGCAATATGTGACGTCACGAGCCCCCACTCATAAACTTTGATGCGTTATATCTATATAATTTATTGCTCAATTGATAAAAGAAAAAATACGTCACTTATATATTTTGATTCCCTGAATGACAGACTCATTTTAATGTTAGTCTTTTGACCCTGGAAACTAGCCTAATATGGTATTTATAAATATTTGATAATAAAATTATAATAAAGATTTTATTATATTGAATATTTTATCAATTGTTTGGGGAAAACTTCGGAGATTTTTTAGTTTGAAAAATTTAGTTAAGTATTCATTGACGCGTATTTTTGAGTGCGGCTGATGTTTCTCCTTTTTTTATAAGCACTTACATAAAGTTGCATTTTCTTGTTCTTCCAAATCTTCCTTGATGCTGTATAACTGTAAAATAATAAAAAACATAATTTTAATTATGACCACAGCGACAAATCATTTAAAAAAAAAATTGTGTCGTTATTAAGATGTGGGGAAAGATAAATTTAAATCAATTATGATAAAGGACTGCTCTTTTTGACAACAAATGACTTGACTGCAGTAAGAAATTAATTAGCGATATTACATACCAAAACATTTTTAATCATACTTATTTATTTATGTACATAAAACAGGATACAGAGTGTTGAACATAAATTAGTACAAAGGTGCTGCATAGATTAACTAACTAGATCTTAACCACCACCAGATGGCAGTCAAGACTTACCCCCGTATTCTTAAACATAACCTTAAGAACGTCCTTCACTCAAACTCATTTGAGGGCGTCTTAAGGAAGTCCTCGAACTTTCCTTGAAAACGACATTCTTAGTTGGTTGCTTGAGCAAACTCCAATGAGGTTATAATAACAATTTTAAACACAAAAATTGAAAATTACAAAAGAATAGAGTAAAAAATAAAATGAAGTAAGTAAATAAGTGGCAAAAACCCGTTTTTTATCTACTTTATTTCATTTCAAGGACCCCTCAAGGTACCTCTCGACCAACCTTATATTTGACAGTTCCATACTCACCTCCAATGAGAAATCATCTCAAGTCAAGGAAGTTTGTGACAACTAATCATACCAATGAGGTGGAGTAAGGTTGAGTCGAGTTTGAGTGAAGGTTTAAGAATACGGGTGTTAAGGCCTAACGTGCCTATCTAAGCACGGAATCATCATTAACAGACAATCAGGTGATTCAAGCCTGCAATGTCCTAACCAAACTGGAAACAACTAAACAAAGTATGCTTCCCGTGGGAATCGAACCCGCGACCTCTGGGTCTAAGGTAAACGCCTTGACCACTGGTCTAGGGTTCAATTCTAATTGAAACTTTCATTTTTGTCTCTTTTACGAACTAATAAATGGATGTACAGCCTAACCAGGAAAAAATCCCTGCATTGGCGTCGCTACTGATCGTCTTTAGGTGGCAACATGTTGTATGGTGTCATGTCAACAACAAAATTGACAATGACATTTAATGAAATAGAAATCAATCCTTCGTTTTTATTCGCGTTAAATGTGAAAACATCTTTAATATAACTTTTCTCTATTAATCTGAATTATTTTTGCCATTTTGATAATAAATAAATCGTTGGTGATAATCACAAAATACACAACGTCCAGGAGTCTGTCTCTTTTTGGCAGATGACGTTGAGATGACGGAATTTTACATGAATGCCTAGTTGCCAGTAAAAGAAATTAATTTCAATATTTCTTTTTTTTTTTTTTATACAACTAAGTATGCAATCAGGCTGTTGGTAAGTGGTTACCGTAGTCTATGAACGCCTGCAACACGTTGCGCGTTTCCGACCTATCCGCTAATTTAATGTTTTTCCGCAATATGGCGAAGATTGCTATTTTATTGGTCGGGACTTAACTAGTAATACTCATACTCTCTATGGAATTAAGTCCGCCGTTGCATTTATTTTTAATTTATATATTTACTGTAAGTTTTATTTTCTGTGTAAAGTTATTACAAACAAACTATACTCACCTCGTTGAATTTTGCCGGTTTCTCTTCCAAAACACTCTGAATTTCAAATTGTTGCGTGGAAGTGCCCTAGAAAAGAGGAAACTATAAAAAAAAAAACAAAAACGTAAATCTTTTAAAAACTAAATAAAATTATAAATAGTTTAGTTTTCATGTCTAATTAATTCAATTATGCTTGATTTAATTTAATTATGAAGAATATTAATATAACCTAATTATTCGCATGACATGAAAAATGTGACAAAACATGTAATCCAAAATGTGAGAATTGTAAGCCCAATGTACCATGTTTTTCGTGAATAAAGATATTTATAAATATTATTATATGTATCTTCACTTGGGATTTACGGGTTGTCCCCAGTCCTTTGAGAGGCTTGCGCGGGGATATGGATCCAACGCGTAGAGGCCCTTTGGAGAAGTTGATGTTATGTGGTGCTCCTGCCAAAACCCGTCCTCGGCTATATCAATAGATGACATGTCCATGAACGGGTCTGGGCAGGAGGAGGAACTAATTGCTTGTAAAAAGTATAAAATGGGTTATGGTTATGAAGTTTAAACTGGGGTATTGCAATAGAAATCGGACACCTGTCGTAATCATGATTTCTGACTGTTTGTGGCAGGTGGTGACTCGCCACTGGGCCCCCCAAATAGTCGCCGCGTTTGGCAACAGAGGGGCAACATTGGAATGAGCAGCTAAGGGTGCCGAGAGGTGCCGCTCCGGTTTCGCCATCGCGAGTTACCTCGTGAGCGGGTTTCCCCGTTATTACGCCATACACTATCTAATACACTTCCGCCCTCGAGCATATAGCTTATTATTATTATTTATTAACAAAACTGCATCTTCTTCTTCGTCTAAGCGTGTTTTCCTAGTCATGTCCTCAGCTTACGCTTCGGAGCCTAGGGTACGCTTTAATCATTACAATGGAGCGACCTCCGTAAACCTAACGTTACAGGAAAACCAGACCAACAAGAACATGACCCGAGTAGGGTTAGTTAGTGGCCAACACTGTCAGATATTTTCAACAAAAATCATAATAACATCACTTATCCACATTTCAGTTCATTTATTCATAAAAAAAATATACATTGTGTGTGAAAATACATTAATAATTTAATTTTACACATAATATCAACCAATACTAATATTATAAATGTAAAAATCTATCTGTCTGTCTGTTACGCTTCCATTTTACGCTAAATTTAATATGAATATTGCTAAATATGGATTGTGGAAAAGTTTTTAAATTTTGAAGACCCGGGGTCAAACATATGCTACTTTTTGACGCGGTTGCAGCCGCGGTTAACGGCTAGTGTAATATATTTAATAATCAAATCCCAAAACTGCTTAACTCTGAGCACCCATAAATTCCTACAAACTATGGAAACATTTTTTCACCAAGCAGCGCTATAAATTTGAAGGATGCGGTAGAACAAAACAGGCCAAAAGTCACTTTCTTAACCGATTAACAATATATGAATAAACTTATTAATAACTAGCTGTTTCCCGCAGCTCCGCCTGCGGTATATAGCCTATGTTACTCAGGGTGAATGTAGCTTTCCAATGGTGAAAGAATTTTTGAAATCGGCACAGCAGTTTCTGAGTTTATTCATTACAAACATACACACAAAAATACAAATCTTTCCTCTATAAAATATTAGTGTAGATCTAACTTACCGCATTCGATGCATTGATAACTCTCGGCTGGTTTACCACGATTGACTCTGCCACGTGACCCTAAAAATTAAATCTAGTTAAAAAATGTGACTTAGGCCTAAAAAAACTAAACTCATACTAACTGCCAAAGTTATAGGCACAGTCACGGACATTAACACATTCAATTGTATTCAATTTTGGACCTTCTTTCAGTGACTGTACATCAATCAAAATTATAAGGGGCCTTATACAAGGTTATTTTGAAAACTTTGACCTAATTTATATAGTTTGTAAAGTAAGTCACTGTCACTCGCTGGTTAACTGTAAGCACAGATTACAGAATATATGCTATACAGATATTCAATCGCCATACATTAAAACGCGCCAACTTTCCTGGTTACCCTCAATACAAAGTCATTGTTACGCCATCTATCGAAAATATAAGAAGTTACGAATCAAGATTTATAACTTTTGAAATACAGCACTTAATCAACTTGTTATAGTATTTAAGTACTTTAAAAATTATTTTTTTCGCCAAAAATAAGCAAGATCAGTACTTAATTAAATATTACTATTTTTTTACAAAATTTGTAGGCAAACAGGCACGCGGCGCACCTGATGGTAAGTGGTCACCGCAGCCTATGGACGCCTGCAATACCAGAAGTATCACGGGCGCGTTGCCGACTCTGAAGTAATTTATTCACACCCCATTTGAAAGCCCTCATGTTGTAGTCACTGGGAAAAACCGAGGCAGGGAGTATATACAGTATATTTTTCTTTTTGAAGCGCCATCTTACATCAAATAGCGGAACTAATTCTTTTTATTAGGCAATGGAACCCCATGACTGTAAGAAATCCCCTAAGTGGAATAAGTCCGCCATTACACTTTTGTTTTTCCATGCTTTTGTATGTAAATGATTAGTGTTTTGTACGATAAAAACATTACAAACCAATAAAATTAAATCCGGGAAAAAAAAATTCGACCGCCCATACAAAATCCTGTCAACTGATCACATGATTTGTATGGGAGATTTATTTATTTATTTAACTTTATTACATAATTGTAAATGGCGGACTTAAAGCCTGAGGCTTTATCTACCAGTCAACCAAATGGGCGATGCTGAGAAAGTTAAGCGGTAAGACAATGTAAAACAACAAGCTGTAATGGAGATCTATAAGAAATATTACGCATAAACTACTTACAAATAATATATAATATTATTGTATACTAATATAAACAATACATAAACTACATATACAATTACTAATCGTCTGACAAACTGTGGAGAAAATGATCACGTACTTTATTCTTAAAAGGCATCCGGGTTTGCGCTTTACGGATTTCAACAGGCAGGGCATTCCAAAGGAGTACCGCTTGTACGTTAAAACAATGCTTATAAAACCCACTTTGAAAAATCGGCGTACGAAGTCTGAGATTATTAGACGAACGAAGCTCTCTGCCATGAGAATCTAAGATATAGAAAAGTTGACTTAAGATATGAGGGGGTCATAGGAAGGAAGAGAATAGAGAAAAGGGTAGTTAAAGATGAAGATTGCGACGATGACGAAGATCGTTTTTCTCGGTTTTTACTTGTTTTTGATTAAACGTGGCTTAGTTCCCCTCCTGCACACTGTAAAAATTTGGATTACACACCTAAAATTTTATCTCCTGTGAGCTTTCAAATTTACAGCGGGACAGTTTGAGGCGAGGGCTATTATATTAACCACTCAGCCTTTTCGGAAAATGCACAAGGGGCTCTCAGTTGGGACGAACCTCGGCCATGGGCTTTGCCTTTGATCAAGCGTGCAATGCAAACTCGCGAACGGTAGCAAACGCTCAATGCCATAAGGGCCTACTAAGAACCTATCGATGATGGGAAGCGCACTGGTATACTGTACCTGGTAAACTGTACCATTCCTTGAACAAAAAAAATAAATATGAGACCTATACAAACTTTGACATCGCGATTCAGAACAGCGCCATCTATTGTCACTCACCGTATTATTCATGTGAACATATAAAAGTTGTTTTCTCCTATATCCCGCGCCGCAAGTAAGACATTCGTATGGTTTCTTTTCGCTGTGAACGAAACGATGCGTATTCCTGTTGTCGCGAGAATTGAACGATTTGCCGCAGACCTGAAAATAAATAAAAAATATTAGTACAACATTACATAATATTTTTTTTAAACTTGTACTTTACTTTTTCCCCATTTGCAAGAAATCACTTTAACTTTACTTCATAATGAAATCTGCCTGATCTGGCAATCGTTATAACATAACAATAATACAATACAATACTCTTTATTGCACAACAAGCATACATTGTCAAATAAAAAAAAACAGACGTCTTCTTTACCACTTGCGCTTTGGAAGTGGTGGTAAACTTAATATAAGTAAATTGACGTCAATAAGTGATATTTATATCCTATATTGAAAATAAATGTTTTTTTAGATAATGGTACGGAATCCTTCGTGCGCGAGTCCGGTACGCTCTAAACCGGGTTTTTAAAATTAAAATTGGTCTAGCTTCACTTACTAAACACACTTTAAAATTAGATTATTTGTTTTTGTATGTAGATAAAAAATCTGACAGTGTTCATTTATTTTTTATTTTATTTTATAAATCTTTATTGTACCACAAGTTTACAATTGGCGGACTTAATGCTAAAAGCATTCTCTCCCAGTCAACCATTAACATAATAAACTTACATATAACTTTTATATACACCTAATTCTGAGACTTATTTACGAAATAATAGCAGCAACTCATAATATATAACTGCCAAAATTTGGCTCCTTTGACCTTGAGAGCAGAAGCTCGTGGACAAGCCTTTTGAAGTTGGTTCGGCTGGAGACTGTTCTAGTGGACTCGGGAAGACAATTCCAGAGTCTAACAGCCGTCACAGCAAAGGAATTGGAGAAAACCCCGGAACGGTGAGAAAGAGTAGCGAGGGTCATAATGTTGGAAGAACGCAGGATTCTTTCATGGGTAGAACTTAAAAGTTTAAAGTCAAAATTAAAGTAATCGGGAGCTAGTGGATTGTAGAGAAAACTTGACATAATATATGTATATTCCTGTAATCAAACCACTTATTGACGTCAATTTACTTTAAGTTTACCACCACTTCCAAAGCGCAAGTGGAGAAGAAGCGGCGCCACAAACTCCACTGCAGCATTTTCTTCAAAACGTCAATTTACAAATAAGAAAAAAACTTTCCTTAATTAACTAGTTAGATCATTTTCCAGAGACATTACATTACGTTTGGATTATCATGAACAGAAAATAAATAAATAAAATCAAGATATTATACAATATGATATTTTGTATAGTATATTTTACCTCGCAAACAAAAGGCTTGATCCCGGTGTGTATTCTCATATGTTTCTTATAATGCTCGGGGTACACGAACGACGAAGGGCAGAGAGAACATTGCAAAGGTCTTTCGCCAGTGTGCGCCGCCTTTATGTGGTATTCTAGCAACCTGTTAACATGTTAAAATTTACCATTTAACATTGAACTAATTATCTGCAAATACCTGTCTTATTCATAAAAAATTCCATGCGTTCGATAAACCTATTTTAACTAGAATATGTTTAGTGTCTCTTGTTATCTATATTTGATATGAAAGACCGATACAAAGTATATTTTAACTAATATGGGCTTAAATAACGTATGTTATTATACGTATCCGTAGCGAATGCGCGTGTCAAGCGACGGCGAGACGCGACCACTATTGGATTGGCCGCCATTTAGTGGCATTTTCTGGCTTGAACTCCTCCGTGCTTCCGAAGGCACGTTAAGCCGTTGGTCCTCGTTGTTGTCGATATATAGCAGTCGTTAGGCTGTGTCAGATGCCTTGGGGCAGCCTGAAAAATTAGTCAGAATTTTTAAGGCTGCCCCAAGGCATCTGTGTTGGCCACTAACACACCTCGGGTCATGTTCCTGTTTGTCTGGTTTCCCTGTAAAAAGGGTTACGGAGGTCAGACGGCAGTCGCTCCATGGTAATAACCGGTTCCGCCAAATCTAGGAGCATGACTTACAGCGTACCCTAGGCTCCGAAGCGTAAGCTGACGACTCAACTAGGAACACACGCTAGGATAATGAGGCATTTATGGAGGAGTGTGGAGGATGAGGAGTGCATTTTGTTATTCTTTTCTACGATTTATTTATCAAAATGTCAAAAATAATTCATTGTAATGAGAGAAAAGGGAGATAAAAGATGTTAACATATTTAACGCGAAAACGAAGGATTGATTTCTATTTCATTAAATGACATTGTTAATTTTGTTGTTGACATGACACATACAACATGTTGCCACCTGAAGGTGAACAGTAGCGACGCCAATGCAGAGATTTTATTTTCCTAAGTTGCTAAACCATTTAAAATTCAAATAGCTTAATTAAGTCAATTTTTCAAAAATCGCGTCGAAATACTTCAGACCTCCCTTAAAAGACTTGTATCCAGCGCTGTAAAACCTACAAAAAATATGAAAAAAAAATTACCTTCGCCTTTTAAACTTCTTAGGGCACTGTTCACAATGATATCTCTTATCGTCTAGATGCGTCGCGCGCTTGTGCGAATGAAGATTCGATCGTTGTGCAAATGTCGCTTGACATATGTCGCACGAAAATGGGCGTTCGCCTGAAAAGGAAAATTTACATCTCATGAAAGGGGTAGTTTTAATAGGTAAAAATTTACAGGGAAAGTGACTTTTTACACCGAGTAACGATAATTTCTTTGGGCTGTCCACATACACTACGCGAACTTCTAGGATCTATCTCAGAACAATTCTCGCACTTGACTAAGATGGACGCAAAGCTATTTTTACTTTAATTGAAAAATACGAGAATGGTGTCTACATTTACGGTTCTCGAACTTTTCTCGCGAGAACGCGAGAATGTGGACAACCCATTTAAAAAATGTACAAATTAACTATACTTGGTATGATAAGAAAATGTTATGACAATGGACAGTTTCAAACAAAACTGTTTCTTAAGCAGTAATATAATTTAAAAAAATTAATAAATCGCATGCCATATACATTCTTTCTTTTATTAAAACTTAATTTATCTTTGCGAAAATAGTATATAAATATAGTTAAACTTATTACTATGTATTATTTTTGTTATTGAGAAATTTCATGAATGTTTGTTGACGATTTTTTCCACATTCAAAAAAAGACACTAAAATTCTGACCGATTTATAAATCATTAATTGTTTTTCTTCTTTTCCAAGCTTAATGAGCTAAAACATGACATTTCTCATCGATATGTTGATAAAATTGTTTTATTTAACCAATATGTATTATTGGCACTTATTCTTAATATCTAGAAGAATTATAAAAGAAATCTCATCATAAAACTCACCCGTCTGAGTTCTAGTGTGATCCCTGAGATCTGCCCGTCTAGCGAAACATTAATCGTATATTTTCGCAACCCAACTAATTTTCGGTTTTAACGAAAAATGACATTATTACGCTTACCAATATGTGTTATTGGCACTCTTTCTTCATTTCTAAAACATTTTTTAAAGAAAACTCATCATAAAACTCACCTGTATGAGTTCTAGTGTGATCCCTGAGTTCTGCTCGTCTGGCGAAACATTTATCGCAGTGTTGACAGACAAAAGGCTTTTTACCACTGTGTATTACACCGTGTACCTCTAAATTGTGTTGTGTTGCGAACGCTTTATCTAAAAAATATATATAATTTAATATAAATATTATTTATTTATATTTATTAACAATAACAACAATAAAGAACATTTTTCTTTTTTAATTGTTACACATTATAATAAGTAAAGTGCTTGAAACGTTAGCTGTAAATAAATCGATAATTCTATTCTGTTACGCTTTCACGGCCAAACCTCTGAAAGGATTTTGATGAAATTTGGTATGAATATAGTTGAAACCCCGTGGTCAAACATAGGCAACATTTTGACGCAGGCGGAGCTGCGGGAAATAGCTAGTAAGTAATAAACGCGCTAAAAACCGTATTCTTCTTTTTAGCGAGACGACTCTGTCAAAGTATGATCAAAACCGTATTAAAATAGTTTAATGTAATGTGTAACAATCGCAAAAACATAAGAAATCATTACAATCTAAGTATTATTCCTTGGAATACTTAGGGCCAATTTAACCAAAGTCGGGTACGTTTTATTCCAAGGATAATGACGCAATTTACTGTCGTATAATGAAGTTTACATTTCACCACACAGTTAACCCGAGAATATACCGTTAATCCACGTATAATTTCGGTACAAGTACCCTGTCTCTAGAAATAAAATGTCTGCCTAGATTATAGTTATTTTCGAATAGGAACGATGTTGGTGAAATCGGCTATTAATATATTATCTTTATGCAATAAAGTCTATTGCATTATACTTACTACAAACGTTGCAAATAAAATCCCTAATTCCCAAATGAGTTTTCTCGTGTTGCGTGAGATTCTGTTGCGTAAAGAACTTCTTTCCGCATTGGTCGCATTTATATGGACGTTCTCGCACCTGGCGATAGAAACCGACGTTTTCAAACAATTTAAAAATATATATATTAAGGCAACACAACAGACACTAAGTATAGCACGACCAGGAAAATAGCAGCCTTGGCCATTTGCGGAAAAATATTAGAACTAATTTCTTTTACTGGCAACTAGATATTCGAGTAACATCTGTCATCTCAATGTCATCTGCCAAAAAGAGACAGGAGTGGCCGTTGTGTATTTTGTGAGTATCGAATATTTTTTTTTATCTAAATGGTAAATATAATATAAAGTAATGAGAGAAAAGTGATATAAAAGATGTTATCATATTTGATGCGAATGAAATCTAAGGATTGATTTCTATTTCATTAAATGACGTTGTCAATTTTGTTGTTGACATAACAAATACAACATGTTGCCACCTAAAGGCGATCAGTAGCGATGCCAATGCAGGGTTTATATTTTCCTGGTCGGGCTATACACTGTTTTTCAAAAAGTTACAATTGAACCAACTTAGCATCCTAAACGTGTATGCACAGGTATTTAAGCTAAGACAATACAAAATCAAGAAAACTATTAACAAATTGAATAATGCATTATACATTTACCCTCATATTAAAAATAATTTGTTAACCACATGTTAGCTAAAACATGTTTCGGTCCTTTCTCTCCTATTCGATATTTAGCGTGGAAAAACGAGACGCAAAACATTCTACCTAACATAAGCTTAATAAAATATTTTTAATACAAGAGTTATCATATATCAAGTAATACAAAGTACGTAAATTGTGTATCGTTTGAACAAAATGTGAAGAAAATAGTTACTGTTATGAAATGTGTGTATTATAGGAACAATTAGGATTTTGCTCTTTAATAAGTAGGCCTTCATTGCTCGATTTCATACAAATTTTGGAAAATCAGCTTTAGTTGGACATGCATGCCTATACCTTTAATAAGTATGGGCCCATGACTTAGCTTAAATGGGACTGAAATGAGTATTTAGTAGAACTAGCTGTTGTCTGCAGCTTCATTTCTGTGGTTCTTTTCAGGATTGATTGCCCGGCTCACTGTAAGATTTACTTCATTTTCTTATTATTATTATATGAGTATCATAGATTTTAAATTAGTTTGATTTGAATGTACCTGCTATTTCTAAACAAACCTCAGTGGTTTTGTGAAATGCATTTTATGTTAATTTGTTTGTATCAATTTTTGGAAAAATGTTAAATAAATAATAAAGTGTTTATCTATCTATCTAGATATCAGGAGGTCAATTATTTAATATCCATTTGGGCAAATTTCGCCTGCTTGTCGCCACACTAATTTTATTTATTTACTTGTTAAAACTTTATTGTTGCACTCTAGTAATCGAAATAACAATGGATGGACCAAAAATACAACCTTGGGAGATACCATCGCGAAATTTCTTACAGCATTGAATACTTAAGTTTGTTTTTGAACCATAAAGTTATATTTTGTGTTATTAAATAACAGAATTATTAATCAAAATTTTCATGATTCACACAATCAAATGCCTAACCTAAACCATTTCATTCTGTGGTGTAATGGTTAAATGCCTGCCTGCTATTCAGAGGTCCCGGGTTCGATCCCCGATCAGGTCTTTTTCTGATTGGCCTGAGTCTTTGACGTTTATCAATATATGTATTTGTTATAAAATATAGTATCTTTGAGTTAGTATCCCATTTTTTTTTTTTTTTTCCTGTGGAACAGGCCTTCGCCTACCACCCAGCCAATGAACGGGATGCTGGGCGGTTATGTGGGACTTGGACCCACTAAAAACCACACGGTGTCAATCGCCTACCGCGTATTGCCGGAACCGTGTGCTTTCTCATGCTCCACAGCCCCGGCGCGGCGGCCGCTACCACGGCGGATGCCCGTCGGGCCTCCACTTCCCGCGAGGGTAAAGGCGCGCTTGACACGGACGCGCCTTTCAACCCAAGGCTTTAGGTCGGGCAACGGAATCCCGTTAGTTCCGGTGCCCGGCCAACCTCACTATGTGGGCTGCAGGTGCAGGCCGTAGGCCCGCCGTCTGCGCCCTGTGCGTCTTCGGCGGATGGGAAGGTCAGAGGATTGCTCCCTTTCCCTCTCCGCCTCCTCTTTGCGGACCATGACGCTTTCGACAAAGGCCTGCACCGCTGTCCACGACGTCTCGCTTTCGACCATACACTTAATGACAGTCGAAAGCGAAAGGTCGTCCCCCAACTGCAGTAGTAGCGCATCTCTTTCTACAGCCCATGCTGGGCAGTGTTCCAACGTTCCAACGCATCCTCGTCTGGACAGCCGTCACAGTGGTGGCAAACAGCAGTCGGCTCCCGACCCGCGACGCGACACAGATACCCCCCAAAACAGCCGTGTCCGGAGAGTAGCTGTGTCAGCCGGAATGTCAATCGGCCGTGCCGCCTCACCAACCACTGATCTAAAATCGGACGGACCGCCTCAATGGTTCGATGCCCAGCAGAGGGTTGCTCCGACCTCTGCGCCCATTTGCTTTTAGCAATCTGGCGCAACGCCCTTTGTTGTCCCGCTATTTCTCTCGAGGCCGGTGTGTGGTCTCGGGTTAGTGCCTCCTCGCGCCAAATAAATAAGGACGCGAGTATTCTGGCCTCCAGATCCCAAGGCATGGAACCGGCTAGTACGCTTGCCGCCTCAAAGGAGATGAGTTAGTATCCCATAGCACAAATCTCGAACTTACTTTTGGGTTAATCAATTTGTGTGATTTGTCCCTATAAAAATAGATTTATTTATTCTTTTAACTTACCTCATAAATTTTTAGATGAGCCTGATGTCTATTGCCAGTGTGTGTGTGTATGTGTATGTGTTCTCTTAACAACATCTTGTTTGTATATATTCCGTCTTAATAATATTTAATTCATAAATAATAATGGACCAAAAATACAACCTTGAGAGATACCATCACGAAATTTCATACAGTATTGAATATTAAAATTTATCTTTAAACCATATTTGGTAAATTCATTCAAAATAATCACTACGCTATACATAAAGGTAAAATAGTGCTTTGTTCTTGTAAAATAACAGAATTATTATTTATGACTCACACAATCGAATGCCTAAACCATTTCTATATAACAAATAAAATATATGACAATACAAGAGGTATTCCCAAATTTTCTACAGTCTTAATGATGGAGAAAATCAGACATTATCATAAAATAGAAAGACTACTTCTGATATTTGATTTTTTTAATATATTTTCATTGTTTTTGTATGAGAAACTTTCTTACCTCATGAGTTTTTAGATGAGCCTGATGTGTATATTTGTTAGCGAAGGTTTTATCACACAATTTGCATGTGTAAGGTCTATTGCCAGTGTGTGTCTGTATGTGTTCTCTTAATAACGTCTTGTTTATATATCTTCGTCCGCAAACGCCGCATTCGTGGTATTTCGCCTTTTCGCTTATCGCTTTTGGCATGTGTTCCACTAGAAAATAAGAAATATATTAATAAAGACCAGTCAAGCGAGAGTCGGACTCGCGCACTAAGGGTTCCGTACCAATTTATAAAACCACAAAAAAGCCCCCTCAAATACTTATGTATGTTTTTGAGTATTTGTTGCTTTTTGAGTATAAAATCATTCACACTCGATTTTTCTTAATGATTTTTTGACGTTCAAAAACCGTTAAAGTAAGAAAGAAAATTGTTTTATTGACTTGCCAATATGCATGCTGTACAAAGATCTCTTTTTTATAATCTTCCCAAAATTACATATGTCATTTACATTTTTAATGCTAAAAAAAGCTCAGAAAGTGAGAATTCAAATTGTTTTTGTCGTTTTACCAATATGCATGCTGTACAAAAACCTCTCATAATCTTCCCATAATTACATTTACATTTTTTTATCCCACAAAAATCCCAGAAAGTTAAAGATCTCTTCTTGATGACTTACCAATATGCATGCTGTACAAAGACCTCTTTCTCATAATCTTCCCACAATTACATATGTACAGGCGAGCGTCGTGAACTACTTTAAGATGTTGCATCATTTGTTCAGCGTCGGTGATGTATGGCGATTCATCTTGAAAAAATAATAATGAAGAAACAATTATAAGGTATAACCCAACCAATAATATACCTTTGCCATATTACTGAATAATGGATTTCTAAATATAAAAAATATTGGATTTCTTTTACTGGCAACTACGCTTTCATTTAACATTCCGTCATCTGATAAAATGAGACAGGAGAGGACGTCGTGTATAAAGTGATTATCTATATTATCTATGTATTACTATGGACTATGTATACTTTATTTTTTTTATTGGGTCAGTACAACACTCACCTTTTGAGTTCTGGTCGCAAAGCAAACATCTGAACTTTCCATTTTCGGGTTTAACCAACTGAAATTAAAAATTAACATTTAAATATCCTACAGCCGCACTCAGTCGTTAAAGCCTATTGAAGCAAATCCTTTTAAAACTCAAATAAAAACTCCGTTAGAGGGAATTTTTGTTTATATATATAAATGCCCGCAACCACTTTCCAAGTTCTGTTTTTAATTAATTTCCATGATACTGACAGCTTTATTGTTGAACTTTTGAGTTTTAGTTTTATTTGTCATTATGAGAAGTTGGCAATATGATAAGTTGTCAATTTGTGAGCGGTTGGTATTTTAGGAAGTTGGCATTATGAGCTGAAACGCATTCATATTTGTTCATTTATTAAAACTTTACTGTTCCACAAGTACAAATTACTTATATAACAACTAGCCGTTTCCCGCAGCTCCGCCTGCGTCAAAAAGTAGACTATGTTTGTCCCCGGGTCTTCAACTATATTCATACCAAATTTCATCAAAATCCGTTCAGCGGTATGGCCGTGAAAGCGTAACAGACAGACAGACTTTCGTATTTATAATATTATTGTATGGATTGGCGAACTTAATGCTAAAAGCATTATCTCACAGTCAAATTTTGGGTTAAATAAAGAACGTTGAATAAAGAAGTTGGTATTGACAATATATACATACATACAAATATATTCATATATAACCCCTAACCTGCTTATGGATCGAGCCCAACATTTTCTGCGCTACTGTGCTTCCGGGCTCGATCAGCCCCAACTGTTTTCGCTTGCATCATTTTTTAGTTACACAACACTGAGTAACTCTATGTGTCTATGGCTTTTTCTCGGCTAACTACGATCCTGCCACTATCGATTAAAAATAATTCCATTGCCATCCAGGGCCGAAAAAATTTTTAAATACGAATTTGAAGTTGAGCTTGACGGGTCTCATTTTTTTCTAGGATCACGGTGCGGGAAAATGCCTGGCTAGGGAGGTTATTCTTTATTATAACTAATGAAATTTTTTGAGAAAATGCTTAAATAAGTCTATTTTAATCATTTATTAAAACTTTATTGTTCGACAAGTACAAGTTACTTATAACAATTGGCTACTTGACTGTATTCATACTTGGGCAATATTTGCATACGAAACAATAAAAATAACCGATTCCGAATACATCAACAAAATTGGTTGTTAATTAAGGCAGTTATTGGATTTTAAGTTTTCTCAAGAATAAAATTGTGAGCGTGATGCGGACGTCGTGCTATCTCTTTTGTACGCACGAGACCGAGTGGCAGTGACGTCACAGCTCACACAGTGCATCCTTTTCTTGTTTTTTGACAGTTTCCCCTTCCATCGAATTTCAAAGGCTTATAACTTATTTAAGAACGGATTTTAAAAAATCTTTCTTAGTTCAGTTTCTGGAGTAGTTAAATGTTTGATATGAATGATAAAAATAAATCGAATAGAATACCCAATTGGCGGACTTAATTCTAAGAGCATCTCTACCAGTCATCCATTTATTCATTCGCTTACCGGTACACCATCGTCGTTAACGTCATCATCAGTTTTGCTCTGAACAGATTTCACTCTGAACATTTCACCGGATTCCACTTCTATGAACGCGCCGCCTGCGAATATCATACATACATTTGTATGACGATCAAAAAAGACATCATCCGCTCTTCATACAACCGGGAACAGGTGAAAATAAAATGAATCCTATTATTGTCTATATTTCTATACTAATATTATAAAGTTGAAGAGTTTGTTTGTTTAGTTAAACGCGCTAATCTCAAGATCTACTGGGCTGATTTTAAAAATTATTTCACCTAAGTATATATAGAAAGCTTTTTCAGCGAGGGGCATAGGCTATAATTGACGCGGCCGAAGTCGCGGGAAATCAGCTAGTTTGAAGATATTTGCGCATCTGTAAAGGCCGCTGATCCGCTACGGCGCACGCAGAGATAAAGTTCGTGGTTTTGAATTAAAATTTGTTATAGACCTTGCGTGGCCGTTCCGTGCGTCACAGTGGATCTGAACCTAAAGTTTGTAGAAAAAAAAATATTACGAGCATAAAGTCTAAAACATATTTATTTATTTTGCTGTTGTCCATCGTAAGCCAGTAGGCATGCTATTTCACATGCGAAACAGCTTTGCTTTACAGGTTCGTGACAGCTGCAGCAGCTGTACTTTACAGGTAGGTAGCAGCTGTACCAGCTGTACTTTACAGGTAGGTAGCAGCTGTACTTTACAGGTAAGTGACAGCTGTAGCAGCTGTACTTTACTGGTAGGTAGCAGCTCTACTTTACCGGTGACAGATGTAGCAGCTGTACTTTACAGGTAGGTAGCAGAAATAGCAGCTGTACTTTACAGGTAGGTAGCAGCTGTGCTTTACAGGTAGGTAGCAGCTGTGCTTTACAGGTAAGTAGCAGCTGTGCTTTACAGGTAGGTAGCAGCTGTGCATTACCGGTAGGTAGCAGCTGTACTTTACAGGTAGGTAGCAGCTGTGCATTACCGGTAGGTAGCAGCTGTACTTTACAGGTAGGTAGCAGCTGTACTTTACAGGTAAGTGACAGCTGTAGCAGCTGTACTTTACTGGTAGGTAGCAGCTCTACTTTACCGGTGACAGATGTAGCAGCTGTACTTTACAGGTAGGTAGCAGAAATAGCAGCTGTACTTTACAGGTAGGTAGCAGCTGTGCTTTACAGGTAGGTAGCAGCTGTGCATTACCGGTAGGTAGCAGCTGTACTTTACAGGTAGGTAGCAGCTGTGATTTACAGGTAGATAGCAGCTGTGCTTTACAGGTAGGTAGCAGCTGTGCTTTACAGGTAGGTAGCAGCTGTGCTTTACAGGTAGGTAGCAGCTGTGCATTACCGGTAGGTAGCAGCTGTACTTTACCTTACCTAGGTAGGAGCTATATTTCATAAGTAGGTGGCAGCTGTAGCAGCTTTACTTCACAGGAAGTCGTAGCAGCTATAAGGTATGTGGTAAATTTTCTATGGATGTTTATTCAAGAAAACAAGTAAAAATTTATTAAAAAATTTATTCCAACAGCCAACATGTTTAATTAACAAGTAAAATTTTTAATGACTATTTATAGGACTTAAGACCTAGAACAGGGCT
The DNA here is from genome assembly GCA_947363495.1 of Euzophera pinguis. Taxonomy (NCBI): domain Eukaryota; kingdom Metazoa; phylum Arthropoda; class Insecta; order Lepidoptera; family Pyralidae; genus Euzophera; species Euzophera pinguis. The sequence continues at coordinate 2,514,277 of OX376180.1, forward strand.
AAATAAAACCTAGAACTAGTTTTAAAAAACGCCAAAAGTCTACGTTCTTGGTCTTATAAAACTATTTACTGATTTGAGATAATAGAAAGAAAGCAAAAATGTATTTTTTAAGGTATGATTTTTTTCATTGGTGTCTGGCTAATTTGCATTAAGCTCAACATTTACCAACTAGATAAAATACCTGAAATGAGAATAACATAATTATACTAAATAATAGTCAATTAACTCAACGATTAATGACTGGAACATAAACCTATATATTTATTTTTATTATACTGACTGACTGAATGTTGTTATAATTTGTCAACGGGCTCATGAAATGAACGTCAAGTACCTACCAAAACAAAATCAAAGTTACACTAATATTAATGTTTGGTATAACAATTCTGGATGAAAACTTTAATTTCCAGGCAAAATTAAACAATAAAATTATATAAAAGGCGACGTCAAGTACCAAAATAAAATCAAAGTTACACTAATTATAATGTTCGGTATAACAATTCTGGATAAAAACTTTAATTTCCAGGCAAAATTAAACAATAAAATTATACAGGGTTATTTATAAAACACTAACAACCTCGCAGGATGAGATAGCTAACATAATAAAATATCAAATTTCTCCAAGGAACATGGGTCTAAATATAAAAAAAAAACGGTCCTTCCATACTAAATCGATCAGCTGACTTTTGATTTTATATGGGAGGTCAGATTTTTTTTTCATATTTCGACCCATGTTCCTTAGACGAAATTGTAGTTTATGATATTTGCTGTCCTACGAGGTTGTTAGTGTTTTACAAATAACCCTGTATAAATAGCGACATCTTGTACCAAAATAAAATCAATGTTACATTAACTTAATGTTTGGTATAGCAATCCTATATGAAAACTTAATTTTCCAAACAAAATTAAATAATAAAATTGTATAAAAGGCAACGACAAGTACTAAAATAAAATGAAAGCTACACTTATTCTAATTTTTGGTATAATAATTCTGGATGAAAACTTTAATTTTCAGCCAGTCTTTATTTTTTAACAATTCTGGGTGAAGATCTTTCAATTCGTCACACTCATACCGTTTTGGAGGTTTTTTAGACCTAATATGTTTTTTAAAATGGTTGATTACAATATTTTTTTGCTGAGACGTCCATGGCACCAGTACTCTTTTCTTTTTTGTTGATCGTGAAATTATGTTAGATATATTCGCCAATGGTTCACAGACGGATGTAGCATTGTCGCTAAATGGAGTTGCGACATCTTGAGCTGCAGTAGCTGACATGTCTGTGGCCATAACAGATTCTAGTTCTTGAAGTGTATTTCTACTTTCAGCAAAATTTAAGACGTCCTCTTTTTCTAACCCTTCACCTTCTAGTTCTTCTTCCATATTTAAATTTATCTCATCTAAAGACTTTCCTTTAAATGAATCGGCTTTACCATCTTCCATTAATATCAATAGTTTAGAAATTTTTGCTGTCTGGAATATATCATCTGGCAATCTGTAATTTCGTCTATGCACTCCTGTTGTATGGCCCATGAAATTTGAAAGTTGTTCAATATCGTTTTCACTCATATTGAAAAGTTGCGTTAGGGTAGCCAAATGTTTGCGTAGTTTTGTAGATGATATAGCTTCAGGATTTTTGGCACCGGACAACTTTACATGTTTTTGTAGGACTTTATATCCGCATAAGTATGTCATGCTCGATGGTTTTGCAAACAAGAATTTGTTGTTTATATCCACGTATTTGCTTCTCAGGGAAATCAATAGTTCTAGGTCTTGCTGAACGTCTGTGCTGAAAAGTACCGGGACCCCTCTTGATCTTTTACCCCGAATCACAATACGTTTGTATCGTTGCACCAAAATCCTTTCTGTTGCGGTCAGAGTACGATCAAATTCTTCGTATTTATATTCCTTCTCATGTTCATTCTCTACATAAGTACTTAACATGAGTCTTTGTAGCTCTCCTGGCCGTCTTCGGTTAAGAAGTAGAGCACGACAGAAAACAGTTTCTACTAATTCATTGTAGGCAAATGTGTTCTGATAATTTTCACCTTCTCTTAATTGGGCAGCTGATTTTTGAGCGATTGCGCACAAATGATCTTTCAATAATTTTAAATCACTTGCTAGAGGAACAATGGTCACTTTGTTCCATTTCTTGAGATTCAAATCATCAGCTGCATTGCTGGAGACGTCGAACTTCCAGTTCGATTCAATTAATTGGACGAGCGTTCTCAGATCGGCTTGCATTTCTGCAGATTTTATACAAGTCTCCGTTTTAAGAATTTTCATAATTGCTATGTTGCAGCATTGTTTGATTGATGTACTTATATTTATCGCATACGTCGGCGAACAGTAACGATCAGTAGTTTCATCGTATTTGGCTACAATTTTGCTAGCCGCCACTAACAAGTCGTAGTTTTGAGGCTTGAGTGCATCAAAAAATGTAGTTATTTCCGGCTTAATCTTTCGAACCTCTATTAACAGTTTCGCCAACTCTCTCATCTTCCTTGATGTGACATTAATAAAATGTTCTTCTCTGTGTATTTTAATATAGTTTTCTCCAAATTGACAAATGATGGGATCTTGTTTTACGACAAAAGCAATTTTGTCAGCGCGCATTCGGGAAAAAACTTTTTGCAGTGATTTCGAAGGAGTGTGCATTGAGTTTCGACACATAAAATTTTGCGCCTCAGCTTGCGAACCTTTATGCTCTGGATCACATTTTTTCTTATGTTTCCATAACTGTTTCCTGGCGTAGAAGCCTAAGCAGTTTGAGCATGGCAAATAATCATCTTGATCGATACGTTTTTCCTTTCTCATTGGTCGTTCACATCTTACCACATTTGATATATAGTTTCCTTTTTTTTTTCAAATCGGTAATAAGATTTCTTCGGGTTCGACTTTTTTTTGGATAAGCTAGGATTTTTTGAACATCAACTTCAAGGTAATGCTGTCTTATTATATGTCTAGCAAAATTTAACACTTGCGTTTCACAATAAAAGCAAAAGTCTCTGTTACGACCTTTTTCGACAGAATTATTAGAACCCGCAGCTTGAGATTGTTGTTCCTCTATAATTGGAGGTATGGCGTTTCCTTGCTGTTGGTGAGACAATAATTCTGTGCTCTTTTGCGGTATCATATATGTTTGCAGTTGACGAGGCTCTTGCTCAGCATTGGTCTGTTGCGTGATGTATGTTTGCAGTTGACGAGGCTCTTGCTCAGCATTGGTATGTTGCGTGATGTATGTTTGCAGTTGATGAGGCTCTTGCTCAGCATTGGTCTGTTGCGTGATGTATGTTTGCAGTTGACGAGGCTCTTGCTCAGCATTGGTCTGTTGCGTGATGTATGTTTGCAGTTGACGAGGCTCTTGCTCAGCATTGGTCTGTTGCGTGATGTATGTTTGCAGTTGACGAGGCTCTTGCTCAGCATTGGTCTGTTGCGTGATGTATGTTTTCAGTTGATGAGGCTCTTGCTCAGCATTGGTCTGTTGCGTGATGTATGTTTGCAGTTGACGAGGCTCTTGCTCAGCATTGGTCTGTTGCGTGATGTATGTTTTCAGTTGACGAGGCTCTTGCTCAGCATTGGTCTGTTGCGTGATGTATGTTTGCAGTTGACGAGGCTCTTGCTCAGCATTGGTATGTTGCGTGATGTATGTTTGCAGTTGATGAGGCTCTTGCTCAGCATTGGTCTGTTGCGTGATGTATGTTTGCAGTTGACGAGGCTCTTGCTCAGCATTGGTCTGTTGCGTGATGTATGTTTGCAGTTGACGAGGCTCTTGCTCAGCATTGGTCTGTTGCGTGATGTATGTTTGCAGTTGACGAGGCTCTTGCTCAGCATTGATTTGCAGCGTTATATTTGTTTGCGGTCGATGAGGCTCGTACTCTGGGATGGTTTGAGGCGTAAGGTACCTTTTTGGCGTCGTGTATGCTAGCGGCTGGTGAGGCCTGTGCTCCGTGGTATTTTTCAGCATTAAATGAGTTTGATTTTGATGAAGATCATGTTGTTTAGTATTTTGCGGCAAGAGGTTTGTTTCCCGTTGGTAACTTTCGTCGCAAATAGAGCCATCGGAAGTGTTTACTTCCGATAATTCTTCTTCCGTTGACGGTTGATAATAGTCCGATGAGCCATTATCCGAAAAAGGGTCTGATTCTGGGTCTGATCCCGGGGCCAATCCTGGATATTCCTGCAACAATATTTCTTATCAAATATTTCGAGTGAATACCAGTAAATCATTTGCATTAAAAAAAATACAGCTGGTATGGTATATTATTTTCAATACCAGCTGTGTACAGCTGGTATTGAAAATAATAATATTGGTATTGAGGTTTACCTCTTAACTTATTCGGTTCAGTGAATTTCACATGATGGGCGTACAGACAAACAAACAGACAAAATATTCCAAAACTGTACTCATCATCGTCAGTTAAGTAAAGGGACGGACGGAAGGACGGATGGACTAACGGAAGGACGATCGGACGGACGGACGGACGGACCGACCGACTGAAAGGCAGACATGATGAAACTACTAAGGATTCGTTTTTCGCCATTCTGCTACGGAACCTTTAAAGATATAGACACCCCGCACTTGCAGGTTTGAAAAATATATATTTCCAGTTACATGTAACCCTCCCCCTTAATCTCTTTTTTTATTTTAGTATAAAATCCGTAATAATTCAACTGTGTAGTCTTAATAGTTTCACAAACATAACGAATCTATAAGGGTATTGTTTTTTGCCATTCGGCTACGGAATCCTAAAAATCAGTTTATTGAGAATCTCCCTCTTTTTTTGAAGTCGGTTAATAATAACCTAGGGTACCTACTTTGAATGTATGTTACACGCATATAAAGTACGATTAATTTTGTTTAATCGTAAAAAAAGTAAGGACGTGTTAGTCATCCACCCATTAATCCTATCCTACTTATTATCCTACTATCCTATCCTACTTATCCTTCTAATATTATTAATGTGAAAGTGTGGATGTTTCGATGTTTGTTACTCAATCACGCAAAAACGGCTGAACGGATTTGGATGAAATTTGAAAAAGAACATAGGCTACCTTTTAACCCGATTCTGAAGTCCACGCAGACGAAGTCGCGGGCAGAGCTAGTATTATAAACGCGAAAGTTTGTAAATATGGATGGATGTATGTTACTCTTTGACGTAAATACTACTGGATGGATTTTAATGAAAATTTACAATAATATAGCTTATACACCAGTTTAACACATAGGCTACTATTAAACCGCGCGTAACACTGCGGCGCGCAGCTAGGGGGTTAGATAATAAGAGTATTAATTAATATACCTACCCAAGTTGAATTAAATAAACATCATACCTACCTTGTTTCGAAAAAAATGTTTTTCTCTTTCAAACTCTCCTTTATTCTTTTGGCGTTCTTCATCTGCTGAAAACATAAAAGAGTGTTTGTAATTAATGTCAATAAAAAAAAAATACCTAGAAAAATATTTGTAATCTCAGAATACAGGAATCTCTAGAAACCACTGTCGCGTATAAAACTGACGACGAATAAAGTTATCGGCCGAGTCGGCTGATTACCTACCTTACATCCAGGCAGTTATTTCAGCAATAACCACGCGATAGGTAAGTACCTAGGTGTACTTTTGGACATACTTTAGGTGTATACAATAGTTACTGAAGGCAACTTCTGGAGATTTCTGTATTCTGAATTTGTATGTAATACTAACTAGGTAAATTCAGATAGGTACTTACCTGTACGTAACGCCAAATTCACAAGACGGTCACTCCTCAAGTTTCGTTTCATTATGTACACACAACATTCGTTCAGTACAGTACTTAAGTAGGTTCAGGTTGGTATATGGGCACAATAATACAAATAAATTATGCCACGCAAGTTTTATCACTTCCATTCATACGGACACTACTACTTCCGCAAAACCCACAAGCAGAATAAAAACGATCGTCGCACGCAATCTCAATGCGCCAGAGCGGCAACGTCACGTTTCCTACGAGACACTTGCTTGCGCGCGGAGCACAAAGTGGCAACATTGCATTTTAAGGTGGAAGCAAAGCTATCGGCCAAATGTACAAAAATATACACCGAAAAAATATACGGCGATGCAACGCCTCTATCGGACAATCGATGAACTACATTATACTTATCCAGACGTTCTAGAGGTGAATTTACGTCCCGACGATTTTTTCACTATAGATACACGATACTTATAGCTATGGAATAGGGGTAAAATGCCGTAAAAATAATCTTGCGTCCGTATACCGGACGCAGTAAGTCGGTGGACGCAGTATTACTATGGGAATTTTCGGGGATGGGCGCAAGAAGTACAGCAAGTTAAAAATATATATATATATATATATATATATATTCATATGCATGTGGTAAAAAACGGTTATTTCAACATTACAAACAGACACTCCAATTTTATTTATATGTATGTTGTATGTATAGATAGACAAGCCTTTTCCCGCAGCTCCGCCTGCGTCAAAAAGTAGCCTATGTTTGACCCCCGGGTCTTCAACTATATTCATAACAAACTTCATCAAAATCCGTTCGGCGGTTTAGCCGTGAAAGCGTAACAGACAGACAGACAGGCAGCCTTACACATTTATAATATTAGTATGGATATCTATTTACCTTGTTCTTGAGCCGCGGCTATTATTGCGTTTGCGGTTTCTTCGTCGCCGGAAACTTGCAATTCTATTTGAGATTCCTCACACGAATTCGATGTCGAATCTATGTAATGAATAATTTATATGTATTAAATTAAATTAAATGAAATATATAGGTTTTCAAATTTGTTTCTATTTTTAAATGTTCGAACACGATAGCGATGCTGAAGAAAATTTTACACCATTTTATAGGCTATGGTAAGTAAATACCAACAAAATGCGTGTGAAACCGCGGGGATGAGTTAGTGTGAACTGACCTCTTAGAATTATGATCGTGCTCGTCTTGTATATCTTCTACCACGTATGAAGGTCCGTTTTAAATGTTTGTTTGTACTTATGTAACTTAAAACCTAAGGTCGGATTTTGAAAATTCTTTCTAATACCCTATTCTTCGAGAAGATTTTAAGCTATGGTACATACTAACTACATGCGTGTGAAACCGAGGAAAACAGCTAATGTGAACTGGAATCTACACTACTATATGTTTGTTGTATAACTTAATAATTAATATATGTTTGTACTCATTTAACGTACAAACGAATGGTCCAATTTTGAAAATTCTCTCTTTACTCATTGAGAAGATTATTGGCTATGGCACATACTAACTAAATGCGTGTGAAACCGTGGGAGACAGTTAGTGTGAGCCATGGAGCGATTAAAAAGAGATGCCGTTTGAAATGGTGCAGTGATGTGATCATTGGTGCCTCGCCGACACAAAAGTGGGCTTGACATTGCTTGTGCTCCATGATTGGAGCCGAAACCAAGCACCCCGCACGTCTGCCTTCCGGCTCCGCGTAGCCTCACAAATACTTTCTTACAAAACGCTTATTACGGCATCTCCTCTTTGTAATTGCACCATGGTGTGAACTGACCACTAGAATTATTGTCGTTCTCGTCCCGTATATCTTCCACGACGTATTGAGTCCCGCCGTACATTATACTACGAGTTGAACCCAAACGAATGATCGTCGCGCCATTTTCGTCAGCCATTAATATTGCATCTGTCAAAAAAAAAAAAAAAAAAATTTCTTATGTTTTCGCGATTCTTACACATCAAATTAAACTATTTTAATACGGTTTTTATTGAGTTTATTACTTATTTATTTACACCTGACGTTGCAAACTCTGAACATCATGCATGCTCGCGGGTATGATTGACTGTATTCACATTTCGACAATTTTTTTTTATACAGAACAATACATACACTAAAAAGTAACCGATACCGAAAACAACAACAAAATTGGTAATTAATTAAAGCAGTAATTAGCGTTTAAAGTTTTCTAATGAAGAAAAGTGGGAGCGTGGTGGGGACGTCTTGCTATCTCTTTTGTACGCACGAAATCAAATGGCAGTGACGTCACTCACCATTAAGTGCATCCTTTTCTTGTTTCTTGACAGTTTCCCCTTACACAGGATGTCAAAGGCTTATAAGTTATTTAAAATTGAACGGATACAAAAAATTCTTTCTGTTTTCGAATTCACGGACTCGAAATTTGTGATACAAAATATAAACAAAAATTTAGTCAAGCAGCCTATTAAATAGTTATAGAATATGTTCCAGAATAAAAAACTGCTAACAGACGTGCAAAATTTACTCACAATCCATTACTTTTGACAAGATTCTTTAATGGATACACGCTTAGAAACTATCCACGTGTTCAACACCTAATTAGAGTATGGTTTCAGTTGTACAAAGTCGCAAAGTGTGTTTTGTAAACCAGCCTGTTATTCAACACAGGGTTGCGCCGAGTTGATGTATGATCTAATAATACATCGTCAGAGTTACAACAAAAAAATATCTTAGTTAAAAAAATAAGCTTAAAAATAAATAAAAATAAACTTATTAAAAAAAACTTATTAAGAAAATAAATGAATTTAAAAATTTCACTCACCATCATCATCTTCATCGTCCAATGAGTATTTTTCCTGATTTGTTTGCCCGTCTGTCTGTTCGTCTGTTTGTTTTGTCTGTTCGTCTTCTTGTTCAGTCTCCGCTGCCTCAGACAATAGCAGGCTTAGATCGATGAATTGCGATTTTTCGTTTGCACTCTAGAATAGAAAATGACATGTAGATATAGTACGTTATAGGAGTATAACTTTCATTTTTCAAATGAGAAGGGCTGAATTATTAAGTGGGTATTTTTTTTAATCATAATCATAATCATTTATTATTTTGTAAACATGTTGAATTCAAGATGGTACATTGAAAATATTACGCACATACATGTTTAGCCTACCAGGCATACAAAAGTGAAGTCAGTGGTGTCACACATCATCTAAATAAAATCATGCAAAACAATACAAAACCAGAAAATAAATGCGAGTTAATCTTACAAAAATTAGATCAGCTGCCCTTTAAAGTCACAATCAACATTTTGTCAGAAAATAATTCATGCATTCATATCAAACATTTCACTACTCCAGTAACTGAAAACAGAAAGCTTTTTTAAAATCCGTTCTTAAATGAATCCATACTAATATTATAAATGCGAAAGTTCGTCTGTCTTTCTGTCTGTCTGTTACGCTTTCACGGCCAAACCGGTGAACGGATTTTGATGAAATTTGGTACGAATATAGTTGCAGACCCGGGGTCAAACATAGGCTACTTTTTGACGCAGGCGGAGCTGCGGGAAACAGCTAGTAAGTTATAAAGCCTTCGGTGGAAGGGGAAACTATCGAATAACAAGAGAAGGATGCACTGTGTGTGCAGTGACGTCACTGCCACTTGGTTTCGTGCGTACAAAAGAGATAGCAAGACGTTCGCACCACGCTCCCATTTTCCTTCTTGAGAAAACTTTAAAATGCAATTACTGCCTTAAATAACAACCGTTTTTGTTGTTGTTTTCACAATCGGTTACTACTTAGTGTACATACTGTTTCGTGTGCAAATATTGCCCAAGTATGAATACAGTCAAGTAGCCTATTGCAAGACATGGCTTCAAATAAGTGATTAAGAGGAAAATTACGAATAACAAATGTATATTATAGCTCGACCAGGAAAATAGCATCCTTGGCTATTTGCGAAAAAATATTACAACTAATTTATTTTACTGGCAACTGGGTATTCAAGTAACATTCTGTCATCTCAATGTCATCTGGCAAAAAGAGACAGGAGTGGACGTTGTTTATTTTGTGACTAGCTGTGCCCGCGACTTCGTCCGCGTGGAATAGTTATTTTGGGAATCATATTTATTTTTTGTTTACAAACCTACCTCCTCAGCTTATTAAAAGTGGGCATAAAGTTTCCCTCACGAATTTCTTTGGCACCAAATGAAGTCTGACGAATAATTTGTAATAATGCATTAATTTCGACCAAATTTGATTTTCATAAAAACGGTTATTGTGAGTTAATCTTATAAGATAGATATATACTGTCGCGGACATTTTTAAGGATAATTTAAAGAGGAATAATTCTTTCATACATATTTTTTGGGTATCTCTAACGGTTTTCGCAGCGCACGCAACGGAAGCCCTCAAAGATGAATAATTTTCCCCGTTTTTTCCACATTTTCGACTGTTTCTTCGCTTCTATTAGTCGCAACGTGATGTTATATAGCCTAAAGCCTTCCTCGATAAATGATCTATCAAACACAAAAAGAATGTTTCAATTCGAACCAGTAATTCCTGAGATTAGCGCGTTCAAACAAACAAACAAACTCTTCAGCTTTATAATATTAGTATAGATTATAGAATAAAAAAAAGTAATATTCTAAAAAAACATAATTAAATTTGGCATCTCGCAGACAAAATCCTTTCAGCTGATTTGTATGGTTGGTAGAAATTTTACATCATTTTCACTTTTTTTTTTTTTTTCATTTTATTACCTTAGTATTTTCCACAAACATATATTTTTCACTTGAATCTGTTGACACGGGCACCATTGTCAAGGAACAATCTGAAATTGAACAAAAAAAAATATCATCATCCTTGTTTGGGTTGCCGAAACTATGTTGATGTTAAATGATAAACTTGTTAACTGATAAAACTATACTTTGAACCACACAAGACAATTTGCGACAAAAGTGAAAATATGATTTATGATAATGTGAGTAACACGGCGTCGCTCTTGATGACCGATCGCGAACTGAATACGAAATGCAATGAATTTATGTGAATGACGTGAAAATGATGACTTTGTACGATTGTTAACTCGTACAATCGTAACAAAACAACAAAATGATTTTTGATTTCACGTCTTCATTGCACCGAAAAAAACAATACATACATACATATCAACACGCCTTATTCCGTCCGTGGTAGGCAGAGACTACGGATTTCCATTTGCTACGATCCTTACAGACTTCCCTCGCTTCTTCTACGCTCATCACTCTTGTCATACACGCTCGTCGATTACGGGTACTCTTGACATCTCCCTTTTTTTTATATGTCTGCGATTTGGTTGCATACTGCGACCAAATTGCAGACAGTTCTCTGAGGCCAATAGAAAAAAAATAGTGCACACAAGCGGACTTATCGCTAATGCAATTTCTTCCAGCTAACCTTATGGTAGAAATGAACTTTTACAATAATTTATTACTAACTGTTTCCCGCTGTTCAACCTGTGTTAAAAAGTAGCCATGTTTGACCCCGGGTCTTCACGGCCATACGGCTAAACGGATTTTGATGAAATTTATTATGAATATAACTAAAGACCTGGGGTCAAACATAGGCTACTTTTTAATGAATACGGAGCTGCGCAAAACAGGTAGTCTACACTAATATTATAAAGAGGAAAGATTTGTATTTTTGTATGCATGTTTGTAATGAATAAACTCAAAAACTACTGTGTCGATTTCAAAAATTCTTTCACCTTTGGAAAGCTACGTTCACCCTGAGTAACATAGGCTATATACCGCAGGTGGAGCTGCGGGAAACAGCTAGTATGTAATAAAGCGATAAAAATCGTATTAAAATAAAGTTTTTTTTTTAAGTAAAAACAATATTGAATTTAAAATCATCACCTTCATCAATCTCCATCGGATGATCATCATTATTCTCAACATCCTCATTAAAAACCATCTCTTTTTTTACTCCAAAATTAGTTAAGCTGGCAACACTGGTTGGGAGCATAAGCGGTGTTACCATTACATTTTTAGGGTCCGATGTTGAGACTATGGTCTGCGTTGTTTGTGGTATATTAGTTATGGTTTGGGTGTAGACTGATGAGCCGACTGTCACTTTGAGATTGATCATTGGTTTTGTTGCCTGAAATATTTTAAAAAAATTAATCAAATATTTATTTATTTACAAATCGTTATACTTTGACGAATGGCTGACTTAATGCTAGAATATAGATAAAAAAGAAAGATAAAAAATTAGGATATAGAAAAGATATACTTAAGCCTATGTGGCTGTGATCAAAATATAAACACTGATCTGTTACGAACGTGGACTAAAGGGCAAAGACTTTGATTTAATACTAATAATATACACATAAATGCAAACTAAATAAAAAATATTAAGAAAAAAAGAAATATGACAAATATTGAAACAAAAAAAGTTATAATTTGGAATAAGTATTTTAAATACGGGAAGCACACTTTGTTAGTTTGTTGTTACCAGTTTGGCTTGGACATTGCAGGCTTGAATCACCAGATTGTCTGATAATTATGATACCTAATACCGTGCTTCGGAAGGGACGATAAGCCTAATAGTACTAACATACAGAACGGACACTCGCACCTCACCGCACAGATTAAGGGTAAAATCGAGAGCAAAACAATGCAAGGATGACACTTCGGCGCCTACGAGTGACACACACACATCACTCACACCGACGCGCGTGCGAACACGACCGGATCGTAGTAGTTGTAATCTCGGCGCCGTTGTATGGAGTGTCCGAGTCATGTCGTTAAATTAACCACGTCAGAGGCCGAAAGGCAGTTCCATAAAACTCTGATATTACTACAAAGTTGATTGATCATATAACCTACTAGATATGAATAAATGAATACATACATTAAATTTATTACCCAATACCAATTGCGACTTCGAAGCGGCAATCAATTTGCTATCTATAACAAAATCGGCAGGCAAAGGTTGTAATTTTGAAGCGGGCACGACTATCTTTTTCGGTGTAGTCGGTTTAGACTGTGAGTTTTCAGGCATTATGGCAGATCTGTTCTCAATAAATTGACTTTGTAATTCAGTTTTTATCACCTCTTGTCTGAAATTGAAATTCTACTATTAGCACAGATTACAGAATATATGCCAATAGCTGTTTCCCGCAGTTCCTAATGCGTCGAAAAGTAGCCTGTGAGTGAGCTAGGGTCTTCCAACTATATTCATTCTAAATTTCATCAAAATCCGTTCAGCGGTCTGGCCGTGAAAGCATAACAGAGAGATAGATAGACAGACTTTTGCACTTATAAGTATAGATAAGGATACAGATATTTAACCGCCATACATTGAAACTCGCCAACTTTCTTGGTTGCTCCTTGAGCACTCATACTTAAGAAATTTTACGCCATCTATCGAAAACATTAGCAGTTGTCATTCTACCCCCTTATTCATAAAAATGTAGTCTGGTAATAAAGGTACATTCAATAAGACAAAGTTAACCAATTTATGTTCTATCACGTCAAAATTAGATAAGACACTTTCTGTCTTACTACTTAACTTAGTTAATGTAGATTTAATAAACGTCCTATTTTTTATGAATAAGAGGATAAATTTATATGTTTTTAAACATAACACTAAATCAACTTGTGAATCTTAAAATGGTGTTTTAAAAGTCAGATTTTAATGTGGTCAAAAATTTGCATAATATTTGTTTCTTGTAGCGTCACCTATTATCGAATAGAAGAACTATATCCTTCCCATGTAACGAGACCATGCTATCAGAAAGAGTTTTATAAAACTTAATTACTACAGTTTGTTTTAATTATGATTATTTCGAGACACCCCCGCCTCCCTCGCATATGTGATGTTTTTGATTTTGTCTCAGTAAAAACAATCTAGGATTGAGACTCGGCATAAACTGAGGATGCAAATTGGAAACTCTATTAATTGACGAAGATTAATATTTTTTTTAAATTGTTGAACTAAATATTTATCCTGTCTATTTATAATTATTTATTCTTTCAGTAATTTAAGGAAATAAAGACTATTACACAAACATACCTGACTTGAATGGAGTCATATTCGGAGCAAGCCTTGAAGCATTTTTTGCAAATAAAATTTGTGCTCACCGTATCCTCCCTGATTACAATGCCAAACACCTCGGTAAGCAAGGTCGATAGCTTTTTTTGCGATTGAAGGACACACTGAAATTATATGCATAAAACATATAAAAAAACAAAAAAAAATTGTAGTTATCCTGTTTGTCCTACTGCTGGGCAAAAGCCTCCTTTTTCCCACGGATTACTATTTCTTTCCAAAAATTATCATCAAATCTATCTTCTGATCATATTTTTTTTGGCCTACCTTCATCGATATAGGATAACAACTGGATGCACAATCGCGTTCGGACTCTTACTAGTGTTTCTTCGTGACTGTGTATCTAGTTGTTATTTTATATTCATGCCTACCTCTCAATCTATACCCACCAGTTGAGACCCAGCTAGTCAATGTTATTGCCTATCTTACCAGATACATGACGCAAACTTGAGCTACCCAATCTCATTTTAGCCTAGCTGCTTCAGATCCTAAACCTGAGTAATGGAATGTAGTGTAGTATTTCTTACTTTATCTACAAATATTTGATACCTAAATTGCTACAATTTATTTTTTTTGGGTAACCTTTAGATCATTATTCACTAGTTTGGCAACCCACAGAGCACAAAAAAACTAGGACCTTTAATTTCTATTAAATTCAATTTATTTCAAAAATAAACTAATATGGTCCATACCTAATGTTGTTACTAGAGAACCATAAAACAATGTTGACAAATAAAGAGTATCTGTAATAGTACTGCTTCTGTGATTCAGAGGTGTTTGATTCTAATGGCAAGCATTTGTTTAATTGTTTCCAGTTTGGTTAGGACATTGCAGGCTTGAATCACCTGATTGTCTGATAATGAAGATGATTCCGTGCTTCAGTAAAACCGTAGTGAGCAGTTATTCTAATAAAATTAAATAAAAATAATAAAAAAAAAAATCTGAGATGATACTTACACTCTGTCCGAATATATCGATGAAATCCTTCGGGTTTGTGCCGCCATGGTACTGGCATATCAGGCAATTGTAACTCATCCTGAAAATGAGTTTATCTTGAGTATCACCCTGGCATATAAGTTGGAGGCCTATATTTTAAATGTATGACTTTTGTCGAATGTTTGACATTATGTCAAATGAAAATTGCTCAACTCAGCGATTATGAGGAATGAAAACCATTTGATATAAGACAAAATTCATTTGTTTCACTAATCAAATTAGTTTTGTTTGATATCAAATTATTTATCATTCCACATGTCAAACATTTCAAAAATAGGCCTCCGGACCATAATACATGCAGGACAATTTCATACTAATGTAATGATTGTTATGGGTCTGTCTCGCTTACACTGGGATCTTCGTATATACTCGGAATTGTATTTATGTATATGTTACGGATTATGGCAAATGACCAAAATGCACCGACAAACTAAAGTGTAGCAAGCCTAACATCATTTTGTTTAAATCTAGGTGTAGTGCCAACCCTTAATGGCTAAACTTTAGTGTAGTTTATTAATTTTATGTACCTACTTTAATTTTTAAATAAAGCTAGTTTATAAACTATTCGGTATTTAGTTAGTAGGTATTACATACCATAATACAATTTTTTTTATTACCTGTCCTGTCCCTACAAATTAATTTTTAGTTAATAAAAAATTTGGCCTGTGTCATATACAGGCATAAGGACACTTTTATTTCAAAGATATAAATATAGCGACTAGTATACAAATAAAGTATAATATTCTAGTTTTATCTGACTATAAAATTGTATTACTTACCTGAAAAGGTCTTACAATTTTATTACCTACTTATCAGTTCCATGGTTTGTTTACATTTTTATCAGTAGGTAAACATCAACAAAATTATGGTCATATTGTCACTCGATACTTTTTGCCATTTCATTCCTATTTTCTGTATTTTAAAAATCTTCGAGATAAGGGCAGCCATATTGACTCACTTTCAATATTTTAAAATAAAACTCAAACTTAATAATTACCCTCAACAGAATAAAAATAAGTTACCTGCAAAATTCATATAGTTTTCTTATCAATTTTATTCGTTTTTGAAGGTTTTCGGTTTCCTTTTATAAATATGTTGTCAGCAATGATTTCGACGCGCAAGCAGCCACCATTACGTAAAAAATAGTTTTTCATTTCACCACTAGGCGAGTGTGGCGCTGTTTTTCGCCGAATTGAACGAAATCGGCAATTTCTTCAATCATTATGGCTGACTTACACTATGCTTACACGCATAAAGTTGGCAAGTATTTAGGTACTCATATTGATTTTTAGGCTTAGTAGATATTGGACTTATTCGAAATGTCCTGTAGTAGTTAATAGACTTATTCCGAAATTACCCTATTCGTGAAATACCTATTTTAGTTTGGACTCATCCGCAGTAAGACTTAAAAATAACTATAACTAGGAGAGGCTTATTTTTAAAGAATACGTAAGTACACTACACCAAACAATGTGTCGCTTTTATTTGAATGCATTAATTAATTATTTGATTTCTCTATGTTTGCGTAATAAGCACACAGTGATACATAAAGATACGTAGGTAGGTTTTTTTAAATAAGCCATCCCAAATATAGTTATTTTTGAAGATAAGTCTTTCTGCGAATGATTCCAAAGTACGATAAGGTATTTTATGAATAGGGCATTTTATAAATGATTCATTTCGCGATTAGGTACATTTCGCGAGTAAGTCCAATCACATTATAATAAGCTGATATGACAGACAACGTACCCTTTTCATACTATTTTTACTTCTATGTCTCCAGGCTAAATTCGTTTGGGAACATCAATAAAAAAAAGAAAAAAATCACTTAGGACTTTTGGCGGGAAGCTGAGAAGAGATAAATTTTATTTTTTAAAAGTGTTTGTGTTTGTGGTTTTACTTACTGCGATGGCTCAGCGACCCAAAGAGAATCATAATTGGTGAAGATCATTATTCTCAAAGTGTTCGAGAACAAGCGTGAGTGTTGGGAAGTGATAAAGTGTTCTGATGATTTTCTTGCTTGTTGCCAAAAGCTTCTGGAAATCGCTGATAGCAGTTTTTCTACCATTTCACTTAGCCTAATTCTTCTGACTCGAATTGACTTCACTTGAATTGGCTAGTCAACTAAAAATTAAATTGTGTATTTTATATAATTTATTGATAGAATAGACTATTTCGGAGATACAATTTAAACAAAAAAATTCTTCTTATTTATTTTGTTATTTAATTTTAAAGATTTTATAGTGATGACGTCACGCAGCTATAATGGCCATCTCGAACTGCAAGAAAGCAAAAATTACTAAGGTATTAAAAAATACGTATGTCAGTGTCAAATGTCAAAGTCAAGATGGACCGCAGGCTGCGAGTTGGTTTCTTGTTTGTTTAGTCGCCAAATATCTAGGTATCTACCCAATATTTTCTTGTATCTATTGCATATTAACCTGTTTAGTGGACTTTACTGCCGTCCCTTCATCCGTTGACATCTGATTTTTCAATAATTGGACACCGATTCTTGATTAAAATGTATAAAAGAATGTAATGAAGATGTAGTTAGGTTATTTAAGGGTTAGTGGCCTTGGCTCCACTAGACAAGCACGGTTAGGTTAAACCTGCTGTTGCTTAACTCGCGTAATCGTCACCAACATTCACGACCCGCTAAGCTATCTAGCTAGTTACTTAAATGCAGTATTTACGAAGCTTAAAATATTTTGTCCCAATTAAAAACATTATCATGGTTACCCTATTAAAAAGAGATAGTATCCTCCACTATTTCTATCTTTTTCTGCTAGGGTTTTAGGTCAAAGAGCTCAGTCCTGTTTAATATTACTAAGTCCATGCTTGTTACTGAATAAATACGAAGTACATACGAGACAAATTGAAAAAAATGAAAAAAGAAAAATATTTATGTCAATGTCAAGTCTTAGCTATCGTTCATTTCAATAATTTTCACATCACATTTTTCACAAAAAATCAAAAGCCATTTTGCATACTATTGTAAAAATAATATAAAATATTGATTTTATGAAGAAAGGTGGCCGAAAAATCTTCACATCATTTAAGATTAAAGAGTGGTGTAGAAATATGGCGGTGATAAATAGTTATAAAGCGATATAATTATGAATAACTTGTGAATTACATGAAATATATTTCTATTTTATAATTGATAAGCTGGTAAGTTTTAATCAAATGACGTGTTATTCCCGTTTAATATTCTAGAACGCCTTGTTTTCGTATGGTCATTATAGAATCATTAAATTTAATTATGTTTGTAATTAATATTTTGGAAATTGATAAGATATTACATGATAAAACTAGCTATTGCTCATGGTTTTGTTCTCAAGGGAATTCTATACGCTATAACTGAGGTACCTACTCTAGCAGGCACATTATTGTGTTTATTTGTTACAAACATACAACATAAACAAATTTTTCTTTTTTTAAACATTAGTGAGCAGATACAAGTGGTATAGAGCCTGTGGCTCAATGGAGTTTACCTGAAGATTCCTATGTCATTTCCTGTTAGTTAGGACATAGCAGTCTTGAACCACCTATTTGTCTGATAGTAAAAATTTCACCTTCCAGAAGGCGTACTAAATTGTTTTTTTTCTTTTTTTTTTTAAAACAAGTCAGATAACGAGAGGCGGTTGGTAAAACTACCACCTGAGTGCAGGATCATTAACATAATATCAATGAAATTGTATTATTATAGGTTTGCAAGTTTTGTATTTTTCGCAGCTCCGTTCTTCTCTACCTAGCCTACTAAGGTTGGCTGGAAAAACGATAAGTCAGCCTTTGAATGCTTTTTGATTTATTCAATTCAATTATGTATTTCTCTTGTTTGTAAGTGATGCATTAAAGTGTTTGTTCATTTATTCAAATCTATACAATTTCAGCACAAAATGTCAACAAAAGATGACCTCAGAATAAAACTCGAAATTGACACTATCAAGCAAGAAAGAAAAGATCCGACAACATTCTTGCCAGAGGAGCCAATGACATACGAGATAAAAAAAAAGAAAAAGAAGAAAAAAAAGAAAAATAAAGAGCGTGATCCGTTTAGAGATTTATGCGTGAGGAATGACGAACTAACGTTGGAGATGCAGATGGATCCGGAGGTTAATATTAAAGTGGAGAATATTGAAGTAGAATTAGATTTTAATGACGTAAGTATCAATCAAATCATTAAATAATCAAGAAATAGGATTTCCAGATCCAACCGCTGCACTCTTACACCCATATTCTTAAACATAACCTTAAGGGCGTCCTTCACTCAAACTCATTGGAGGAAATCATAAGGAAGTCCTCGAACTTTCCTTGAAAACAATATTCCTAATTGGTTGCTTGAGGTCCAATGAGGAACATTGCAGGTTATCCATACTAATATTATAAATGTGAAAGTCTGTCTGTCTGTCTTTCTCTCTGTCTGTCTGTTATGCTTTCACGGCCAAACTGCTGGATGGATTTTGATGAAATTTAGTATGAATATAGTTGAAGACCCGGGCTCAAACATAGGCTACTTTTTGACGCAGGTGGAGCTGCGGGAAACAGCTAGTAATACATACATACATATAATCACAGCTTTTTTGCCTTAGGGGTAGGAAGAGACTACAGATTTCCATTTGCTATGTTCCTTACAGACTTCCCTTGCTTCTTACACGCTCATCACTCTCGTCATACATGCTCGTCAATTACGGGCACTCCTGACATCCCCTTTTTTAATATGTCTGTGATTTGGTCACAGTATGTTCCCCAAGGTTATAATTAAAACCCGATTTATATCAACTTTATTTCATTTCAAGGATGCCTCAAGGTACTTCTCGACCAACCTTATATTAGACAGTTCATTACTCACCTCCAATGAGAAATCATCTCAAGTCAAGGAAGCTTGTGACGACTAATCATACCAACGAGGTGGAGAAAGGTTAAGAATATACATAGTTAGGCAAATACTTATGGTTTAGGAAATTTATTTATCAATAAAAACTTAAACAATTTACTTACATGTATGATCCGCGTAGGATGAGTGCCAGTAATGATGATGAGTACAAATAATTGACAAAAGGTGTAAAGGGCATGATACCCCAAAAAGATTACTAATGCAAATTTTCATAATTCTTTAAACTCAAATAAAAAATTCCCCCTTAGAGAGAGAATTTTCAAATCTATACTGAGAGGTTGTTTATATAAATCTATACTAATGTGTATAAATTTAATTTTTCTAGAGCAATTACAAAAAGGGAGATGTTATAAGCATTTTAGAAAGTACTTTTGTGAGGCTACGCGGGGCGGTAGGCAGACATGCGGGGTGCTTGGTTTCGGCCGTGACTCCACCCATAATGTTATCTATCTTATGGAAAGTAGCACTACGTAATTTACAAATTATCAAGTAATTCAAACACCCGACACTAGATGTCACTACCGTTCACGACCCGGTCGATTACATCCACGTATCGAATCGAATACATCAGGGTTGTCAGTAATTTATTGGGTCGAAGTTATTTATATTTTCTTTTGAAAATTTCAAGAAAAAATAAACTTCCATAGATATACAGGATGATTGAAACAAATGGCCAAATGTTTACAGTGAGTTATAAAAGAGTACATGGAACCATAAATCCAATGATCAGTTGATAGGATTTTTTCAATTTTGACTAGATAAAGAATCTCACTTACATACAAATATATTAACAAACATACAATACTTAACTCTTAATTGCACAACAAGAATTTGTTGTGAAATACAAGCAATTACATGAAAAAACCTTGCGCCAAAGAAACATAGGTACATGAATGTTGAAAACATAACCCTGCCTTTTTGGTGTAAAAATGATATAGATGTGCTGGTGTGAATCGTGCAAATGAATAATTGCTATAATGTTCTTGAACTTTTTGCTAGCCTTGGCCTGGCCATTATTGACAAAGTTCCGTTATTTGTCAATAGATGTCACTAGTACGTCGAAGTTCCAATCTTAAAAACGTTGCGATATTTCATAAATTACGTTTTAATATTAGGTTTAACTTTAAGAGCCGTAAATATATCTTAAACCAAAGAAAAGTAATTATTCAATGCTAAATTCGTAAAAAAACCGTTGAAAATCGTGATGCACTTAGGAGCTCGCGATATGTTTCTCGGTACACTGTTGATATAGAAATGACAAGCTCCGCCCACTTTTCTAAGCGGCGTTGCGCCAATGATCGCATCACTGCGCCATTTGAAACGCCATCGTCTCTTTGTAATTGCTCCGTGATAAACATCCATTAAGGCTTGCAACATTTTTGTCTAATTACATTTTAGAACTACTTGGTAGTTAGTAAGCTTTTTAAATCAAAATTAAAATAATCTTTTTTCGAAGCTATTTATTTATTTACTTTATTCATGTACACAATAAAATGTAAAGGATTATACATAATTAGTAACTAATTAGTACTATTTAATTAGTTGACAAATTTTTGATAAGTTGAATAAGTAATGATTAAGTTGAAAAAGTATTTGGACAAGTAGTTTGTTTATTGTAGATAAATATTTGTTTATTTTACCATTGACGGTACAAATTCATACAATGCGTAGAAAATGTGAATTGTAGATTTGATTTATTTGACTATAATTATAATTTTTTAGATATATAATGAATCATTTGTCCAAGGTTGATTAGTGAAATAAGTACATAAAAATAGAATCATATACCCAGAGAGTTTGCCTACCTTTCTACAATGCCTAATTCAGAAACAATGGCCATTTCGAATCATGACTAACTAGTATGGTTATTAAGCCTAAGCCAATAGTAAAATAAGTCATTTAATAAAAAATAATAATTTCAGTTTGCCGATAACACCGGCCTCATGGTGGAGGGACCAAATAGCGAAGAAAGTCAAGAACCAGAAATAAAAATGGAACCGGATAACCACGAAGCAGTCCTATTGACATTCGAAAGTGTTGTCAAAAAAACTCTATTCGATTATACTGAAAACACAGAGTTGAAGGTGGAAGATGTAAAACCAGTTATAGATTATCCTGATAAATCTGTAATTGGGTACAGTCAGGGCATTTCAATGGCAACCGCACCTATACATTTATGTAAAGTATGCCATCTAGTCTTTCAATCGCGCAAAACTCTACGAATGCATCAAAAACGAAAGCATAAAGCGTTTAGGAAATACTTTGAACACATGTGTGATTTTTGTGGCATGTCTTATGAACAGAAGAACAGTTTGGTCGCTCATATTAGAAGGAAACACGGACCTGATGCAACTTCGGATGATGGGGAAGAAAGAACATGTGATGTTTGTTCTCTAGTCTTCAAAGGGGTTACTCGTTTACGTATGCATATGAGAAGGAAACACGGATCGTTTCAAGATTCCTTTAAATATAGTTGCGAAGACTGTGGACTTACGTACGATAAGCAAAGGAGTTTGATAGTGCACCAACAACGTAAACATTCCTTAGTTAAAAAACCAGTTGCAAATCAATGGTTTAATTGTCCGTTTTGTCCAAAAATATTTACAAGAAGAGAAACTTACGCAAGACATGTACAAAGGAAACATAAAATATCCGATGACGATGACGTGAAAAATGAATTAGATGATTTGAAAAACGAAGAGACGGGAGAAATTACTTGTAATCAATGTCGTTTGGTTTTTTCATCCGTCAACTATTTAAAATTACACATGAGAAGGAAGCATAATGCTTTGACGGAAGATTTTAGACTTAAATGTAGGATTTGTAATTTATCGTATGATAAGATAGAGAGTCTTAAAAGGCATGTTAGGAGAAAGCATGGCCTGGGATTGAATTGTGACGTGTGCAATAAACAATTTGAAAGCAGAGAAGCTTATTTAAATCATACGCATGTGAAAACGCATGTGGAATGTACAATTTGTGGGCTCATATTCGCTTCCGAAGGTAATTTAGGTAAACATCAGCGATTGACTCACAAAATTGATGCGCCAAAAAACGTATTTTGTAATTTATGCAGCGAAGGTTTTTATGATAAACGGCAATTGAAAACACATTTAATGAAAGTACATTTGAAAGTCTCGTACACTTGTAACTTTTGCAAGAAAGTCTTCAAGGCTAAGGAGAGTTACAGAAGGCATGTTATATTCAAGCATTCGGAAAGTAATAGTATGCCAAAAGATGTGCAAATGTGTGAGCATTGTTCTGCTACATTTCCTGATGAATTCGAACTCTGTCGTCATATAAATAGTGAACATGGCAACGGTGAAGAAAAAGAAAGTAATGAAATGTTAACATTTGTTAAAGAAGAGAACGGTATTAAAGATTCATTCCAGTGTATGAAATGTCCCAAATCGTACACAGCTTGGGAGCAATTGAGGGTACATCATGAACAAACTCATCGTGTAACTGAAGAAACTCAATGTCAAATGTGCGGAGAAATGGTTAAAGGGAGCTCGTTAAAGAAACATCTTAAAAATATACATGTTGAAGAGCCACAGTGCAGGTATTGCGAGTTCAAAACAAATAATCGTGCAAGTATGACGCAACATATACTAAGGCACAAAAATGTTACAACTTTACACTGTGATTATACAGGATGTCGATATAAAACTTATTACGAAGGTGCTATGCAAAGGCATAAGAAAAAGCATGCGGAAATTGGAGTAAAACTTCAATGTACTAAGTGTCCGTTTCAAACGATGAACAAATATATTTTGAGATATCACGAAGAAGCTCATATGACAGGGAAAAAACGTTATGTCTGTGATCAGTGTGATTATGCAACGATTTTGCCAGCTAATTTGGTCCAACATAAGTACAAGCATTCCGTAGAAAAAAGATTTAAATGTGAAGTATGTCCGTTCGCTACAAAGTACAATACGTCTTTAAGATTTCATGTGAAAAAGAAGCATTGTGATCTCCCGTCGCTCAGTTGAATTTGTTTTAATTTTTTTTATTAATTAAATTTATGGTGTTGTTACGACTGTTTTTGATTACCTGCACCTATGAAGACAAATTAAATTGTATTTAACGTCACTAATCTTCCAAATGCTTAAAAAAGTTGATGATATTTATAAATTCTTTCTCGACTATGCAATAATGGAACATTCAGCAATTATTACGCTTTTTCGACAATTACCACACAGCCCGGCTAGCTCAGTCGGTAGAGCATGAGACTCTTAATCTCAGGGTCGTGGGTTCGAGCCCCACGTTGGGCGAAATTTTTTTCGACTGGTTTTTACTTTTTTGTCTTAGATAAAAAAGATCCCCAAGGCGTTAACCATGATTGTTACTTACTTCCATATTATATTTATTATTAGCTATTGCCCGCGGCTTCGCCCGCGGTTTCAAACAGGATTACGAACAAAGCAAGCTCTGTAGACGGCAATATTAAACCAAATTAATTATGGCCTGGACAGTAAGTAAACTTGTAAGCTTTAACTGCAAAAACGTAAAACGATTTGATAGTGTAAGACCGTTGTGTCTCACTTCGGATATTATAGCTCTGAAAGAAACTTGGCTCTTGCCAAATGAGCTCACTTTCCTGCAAAGTATCGATGGGAACTTCAGCGCGACTGGTACTTCCGCAATGGATATCTCGGTGAGTATACTGCGAGGCCGGCCCTACGGCGGGATGGTCCTGCTGTGGAGGAGTGCGGTTTTCACCAATGTGTCTGTGCTGCCATGTGATAGTGTTCAGTTATGTGCTATAAAAATTGTGACAGGGGAACATCCCATTATAGTGATATGTGTCTATATGCCTACGGATACCACTACTAATTTACCGGAGTTCACAGACTGTCTAGGTAAAATGAGTGCTCTGGTAGATGAATATGGCAGTAAATCTATTTATGCATTGGATGATTTTAATGCTCACCCGGGTGAGTTATCTCATGATGAGCTCACAGACTTTTGTCATGAACATAACTGGTTCTGTGCAGATGTATATAAGCTTGGATTGTTATCAGATGCACCTTTATAAGTGATGTTCATGGGTGTAGGCGATTGCTAGAACACTGTATTGTATCACAATATGTTATGCATACAGTAAGAAAGGTGTATGTTAAACATAATGTAACATTGTCCGATTACTTTCCTCTGATACTGGAATGTGACTTAAAGTTAAATATCACCTAAGATAATAAAAAATTAGTTGGCTGCTAATCGCACTGTTGTGTGGGGGGAAAGATGCAGTGAACAATAATTTCTGTATAGGAAAAAAAAAATCACCATCTGAATGTTTTATCTTGTGATTGTAAATATTGTAATGCTGCTTCTCACAAATTACAAATAGATGAATTTTATTGTGATATAGTGTCTGTTTTGAGGGAGGCTGCATCAATACCTAGAGGTATTATAAAGTGTAAAAGTAATAGACCGGTTATAAGATGGAATAAGCACGTCAAAGACTCCAGAGACGCATGACGTCCTGCATCCAACTTTTCCTATTAATTAAACTTATCGGTATTGACAAATTGAATGAATCGACACGACACACCCAACAATCCAACCAATATTGAAATCCGAAAATTACTCTTATTAACTTTTTAAGTGTTATTAAGAAAACTTTTCCTATTAAATTAAGAAACTGAACGAATCGACCGACATACACAATAATAAGACCAATATTTATTTTCTGGAAAAAAAAAAACAACCAAGAATCTTCGCGAAGAACAACAATAAAACACAATCACTTACATAGTCTTATTATTTCCCTACGACTAACTATATCGCGGCGCCATCTGTTTATGTATACATTTCAATATGTTTTATAATTTTTTTAATATGAGCAACGCCATCTAATGTCGAATAAACAAACAATTAAATATAAGCAGCGACATCTATTGACGAACAGCCAAACAATTAAATATAAGAATATATGGCAGCGCCATTTTTTTTCACAAATAGCCAAATAAATTTTCATACATATTTTTTTCTTTTATTGCAACAATTTCGGGACGAATTTTGAAAAAAAGTAGCCTATGTTTGACCCTGGGTCTTTAACTGTATCCATATCAAATTTCAACAAATTCCGTTCAGCGGTTTGGCCGTGAAAGCGTAACAGACAGACAGACAGACTTTCTCATTTATAATAGTAGTATGGATATGGATTATATTCAAATTGCCTGGAGAGGAAATTGCTTATGCGATAAGTGAGTGCGCCTTTTGTATATGAACTGTTTTCGTGTATTATTTAAAATTAATTATGTTTTATCGTACTGTGTGCAAACCAGTGTTAGGTAATTACATAAATTGTTACCGTTTGCGCATATAACCCGCCATTTTATTTTTAGGGTGATGTCATATTTCGGAAGAACGCAAGGAATCTAAAGACACCGCACACATCTATATGTAATAAGCCGTTCAAGACTTAAGATAGAATAATCTCACTTAAATACAAATAAACAAACATACATACTTAAATGAATGCTGAAAAGAAAACAACACACCTTTTTGGTCAATCGTGTAAAAATAGGTAGCGTTCACACCACAGTTAACAGAATATTTGCTATAGTTCACACACAAAGGCGAAATAGTTGTCTGAAAGAGACAAATGCATTATGATGAATCATTCTAATTCTGATACATTTTCCAGTTTCGCCAATTTTTCTTTCACATTCTGTTCTTACTGAACTACTATTATTTAGAAAATTTAAAATGTACTTACATTATTCTAGATAGATTATGGGGAAGCGGCGGCGGGATTGTTTTGGAATGAAACAAAGATGTGAATAGAAATAAAATGTTTATTATTATTAAGTATTTATACTATTGTATTAGTAAATAGCTTAAATCAAGCTAAATAAGGATGTGTTAATGGTAAATATACAATATTAAAGAAAATATTTTGAAATCCTTTAGTGTTGTTACTATAAATAGTTTGCGTTGAAAATTAGCCGAACTATCGATACTATCAACGACAGTTAAACATTTTACGATTGTCGTTACACTTAGCCCATTCGCACACGGCAACTTGAGCTATAAGCTACCCAGTCGTATTCCATACAAAATCGGAATAGTTCCGTGTGCTTTAGTGTTCTCAGACGATAGTATCGAAATTCCATCGATAGTTCCTAAAACAAAACTATCGATACTATCCAAAGGTCATATACTATCGATACTGCCTATCGACAAATGCATGTCCATTAAATTTATCTACAGGGTTATTTTGAAACCATTGGCTAATTTTTTACAGTGTGTTAAGCAGCATCAAACTAAATCACTTTCATTAAAAAATATATGAAATTGGTTATTCTAAGCATTAATAAATCGCAATCGAAAAGTGTGACGTAAAATCGGCGAGTCGAATATTTTTTTTTACGATATCGAATGTTTTTCGTTCGTTAACGAAGGAATTTTATTTATTTATTTAACACTTCTTTGCACACAGTAAAATCAAAATTAAATATGTTACATAAAATATGAACACAGTAGGTATACAAAAGGCGGCCTTATCGCTCAAGCAATCTCTTCCAGGCAACCTTAGGGTAATGTTTTCTTATGTTTTCGCGATTGTTATTCATTAAATTAAACTATTTTAATACGGTTTTATCGCGTTTATTACTTATTTATTTACACCTGACGTTTCAAACACTTTACAGCGTTCATGGTCGCAGGCAGCAGGTCTGCCTAAATTAAAATAGTTTAATTTAATGAACCTTAGGGTAGTTTGAAATATAAAAGAAGGGGGAGATACGGATATGGTGCATAAAGAGCAGAACTAATTCTATAGTGAGTATTCAAAAAGTTATATATTAAGAAAGACGATGTTTCATGACTTCGATAGGTGACGTAACAATGATTTTGTTGACTGCCCAAAGAGTAATCAAGAAAGTTAGCGCGTTTTAATGTATGGCGGTTAAATATGTGTATATTATAATACTCTGTAATCTGTGGTTTCACTTACTAAACAGACTGAAAAATTCTATTCAATGGTTTCAAAATAAGTATAACACAGTTCCCTTGGGATCGATTATTCGTATCCGTAATGGTTTACCAAGACTTCTTTGTGCAATTCATACGAGAGTAAGCGGGATGTCGCCTTACATTATGTATAGCGCTATCTCGCTTACGCGTTTTTCGATTGCTCACAGCTGTCATAGTAGGCAGCCAGGAGCGTTATGAAAAGTATGACTCGAAATCGGTTAGTCGATTGATTTTCGTTCGATATCGAATGATTTACATTCATCATAATCGGGAGTCGGAACCACGGAGCAATTACAAAGAGGAGATGCCATACTAAGCATTTTGTAAGAAAGTATTTGTGAGGCTACGCGGGGCGGAAGGCAGACGTGCGGGGTTCTTGGTTTCGGCCGTGGCTTAAACTATGATATCCATCTTTCGGAAAGTAGCAGTACTACGTTATTTACAAATTATCAAGTACTCCAGACACCCGACACTAGATGTCACTACTGTTCACGACCCGGTCGATTTTATGCACATATTAACCACATCAGGGTTTTAAATATTAGGCGTAACTTTTAGAGCCGTAAATATATCTTATTTAACAGAAACCAATTATTCAATGCTAAGTTTGTAAAAAAGCCGTGAAAAGTCGTGATGCACTTAGGAGTTCGCGATCTGTTTCTCGGTACGCTTTTGAACGAGTAGTGACAAGTTCCGCCCACTTTTGTAAGCGGCGAGGCGCCAATGATCACATCACTGCGCCATTTCAAACGGCATCTCCTCTTACTAAATACTCCATGGTCGGAACTATATTCATATGACATAGGAGTCATACATTTCAAAAATAGGGCACCAGTGCTGCCCCCAGTACATTGAAAGTTACCAAAACTGGCAGATAATGTTTATAGAATAACAGAGGTTTACAAGGTAGTCTTATAACATGAAAGATTTGAGTAAGCGAGATGTGATATACACCGTAAAATTTTAGTCGTTTTGGACCCATCGTCCAGTGACTCCATTCATGCAACTGAAAAACTTTCCCCAAGATACATAGGTCGAAATATGGAGTAAATTTTTGGACCTCCCATATAAAATGTCTCATCACGTGACCTAACTTACTATGGGAAGTCCAATTTTGTTTTCCATGTTTCGAGCTATGTTCCTTGGGGAAATTTGTTCGGTTGCATGAATGGAGTCACTGGACGGTGGGTCCAAAACGACTAAAATTTCACGGTGTATGATGTCAGTTTATTAAAAAAGATCCAACCCCCTGTATATTTATAGTAATATTCGAGCGAAATACTTTAACTGCAATATATCAATTAAATAGCTTATCGATATTAACATTTTGATGTATATGACAAACTAAATTAATGTTCATTTACAAAAAAAATTGTCCCACTTCACCTTGAGCTTTTTAAAAGAACGCCTATTAAGATATTATGAAGAAAAAACTGTTTTATTTCACATAAAATAATTAAAATTATTTTATTGAACTACAATACAACAGAACTTAACTTCGCGGCGACCGATCCAAGTATTAGCCACGATCTAGTTTAATTAACATGCGTAAATGGCAGTAGTGATTAATGGTTAGATATTAAAACTTACGAATCGTTGTTAATTTTATTTTGTGAAGAATATATCATATTTATAGCAAAGACTTAACTTACCCATAAAATGCGTGCACTAACAAATCCAGGTAGTCAGTTTTGTTTTATTTCTTCGCTTTTTAAACCAACATTATTTTAAATAAAAATTACAATTACAAAACCTCTAAATAATCTCAAAACTTATTAATACTATCTTATCGCCATTTTTAGAAAATTAACAAACGTTTGTAAAGCCTATTTTAACAAAATGTTTTACTATTTTCTTTTACGTTGAATATAGATCTAAATTTGAGTCAATTGAAAATCAGTTGAGTCACTGATCATGGGAAAGCGCGATTTCCCTTCTGAACCGTGTGTCAAGAAAGAGACGACCTTTACTCCAACTCATTAGAGGGCGCCTTAAGGAAATCCTCGAACTTTCCTTGAAAACGATATTCTTAGTTGGTTCCTTGAGTAAACTCCAATGAGGAACGACACAGGTTAAATTAACAATCCAAAGCACAAAAATTGTAAAATACAAAGGTGTAGAGTAAAAAATAAACAAAGTAGTAAGTTGCGAAAAACTGATGTAAAAATACATTTATTTCATTTCGAGGAGGCCTCAAGGTACCTCTCGACCAACCTTATATTTGACAGTTCGATACTCACCTCCAATGAGGAATCTCCTTAAGTCAAGGAAGCTAGTGTCGACTAATCATACCAATGAGTTGGAGTAAGGTTGAGTCGAGTTCGAGCAAACGTTTGAGAATATGGGAGTTTAACATTTTGATAAGATTTAACAAACGATTATTAACTTATAAATAAATATAATAGGCATATTCTATAAACAAAATCAGCTTTAATTTCAGCTGAATGTTAATTAATATTATTGCCACTTATGAACCTTGTACCATTGTATCAAGATTTAAAATAAAATTATAGCTATTGCTTTACAATCCACATTTTCTTATTTATCTGTCAAATTTTAATAACATTAAGAGTAGGCGGAAAATAGACTAAAGACAATTTTTCAATTAAGACCATTAAAAATATTACAATACGTTGAATGCTCAAAACAATTAAGTGCCATAACCACATTTTTCCCCCAACGGAAAAACAAATGCCGGAAAAAGGACTAATTAGGTATCTTTTCTTAAAGATGCATGTCTGACGAAGATAAAAAAAAATATAAGTCCTTTTATATAAGTTGCTTGACTCACGTTAAGGAATAAATGAAAATTTCAAAAATGATTGACTTTTTCCTACTGGTAGTGCTAAGATAACAGAATAAATATATTTGATTTTCAATTTAGAGAATCAATAATGTTCTGCTAAATAAGTAATCTTTCTTTTTCAGGAATTCATGCACGAATGTTTTACAAAAAATCTATCTAGATTTTTTGTTAAATTCGTGCATGAATTCCTTATTCTTATTAGCAGAAAAATAATCAAGCATTTTAGGAATTTACATCACAATGAAAAATGACAGTAGTTTTATGACGAATAACATCGTTTTACGCAATAAAAATGACATTTATAAAAGTATTTGACAACTCAATTAGTTCCAAAATCGACCACCACACATTTATACTACAATCAGCGCCAAAATGGCGTAAACAGTTTTTATGTATGAACTAAAGACAAAAGTGGTGAGTGATTTACATTTTCAACTCGCAAAATTAAGGAGTTGCAATGATTATTACCAATTACAGTAACGCATTGCAAAATACGGTGAGTCGAATGATTTTTGTTCGAGACCGAATAATTTTCATTCATTGAACACCTAGTGGCCAATTCCAAAACAGTACCAGGCAGCGACGTGCTTATACATTTTCCATAGGGTAGGCAGAAACAAACTTCAAGAGCTCTTTGCTCTTTATTATTTTCTTTAGGTACTTATTACCTAAATATATAATATTAAGAATGTTTATCTATTGAAATAGGTTGAAAAAATAATATTTTTTGTATAATAAGAAATAAATTATAGTTACAACTCCACAGGGTACAATTCCACAGGGTAGACAATGTCTAAACGTCTTTATGGTATGCACGCCACTGGAACCAGGACCAAGAGAGTTATTTGTGAGATCGAAAAAACAACAGTTTTATGTCGAATGAAAAACATACAAAATCCGAACTAAAATAATTCGCATCACTGGTCTTTAGAGCTCAAACATAGCAATCTAGGTAGGTATTTTGGTTTTGGTACTAACGTTTAAGTAGCGCGATTGACCTACTGTTATTTATTTATTTAACACTTTGCACAAAGTAATTAATCAATCTGTTAATTTTTATTGGAGACATTTAAAATTAACATTCGCGCTGGATCCTGTAATTTAATGTTTTACAAGTTCCACCAAATTGTATGGAACTAATCCAACTTTTGTTTCTTACATTCAACCTCATTTAAATCAAGATTTATGGGGCGTTTCAACTTTCCATCTGCGTTAGTCAAATTACTTAATTGTCGTATCTCGTTAGTTAGACCAGTAATTTTGGCAATGGTTGAAGTTTTTGTCTTCGCACTTTGTGATGTCGATGGTTTTGATTCGTCTGTATTTTGCTGTGGTGGGCCGTCCTCGGATAAGCTTGGGAGTCTGATAAGAGGCTTGCGCGGTTTTATGTTTGGGAGGACTGAAAGGGGAATATGTTATTTTATTAACTTTATACACATTTATAGTGATTTCTTATGTTTTTTAAATTAAACTATTTAAATACGGTTGTTATTACGTTTTTTTTATTTATTCACGTCTAACGTTTTAACAACCAACATAAGAGTGCAAGACCCTTGGATACTGTGAGCCAATACTGTGTGAAACGGAATAGTTTTTAATAAAATAGGCTAGTTTCCCAAAAAAATATAATTAGTCCGTCAGATAATCAAAAAATATTGGAGACTTATTTTTTCTTTTGAAAATTAAACAAAGAATGACAAAGATATGGCGCGTTAAAGTTCCGAGTGACGTCACAGTGTGCTACACTTTTTCGCAATATGTGACGTCACGAGCAGACTCCTAAACTTTGATGCGTTATATCTTTATAATTTATCGCTCAATTGAAAAAATAAAAAAATACGTCACTAATATATTTTACTGATTATTTTAAATGACGGACTAATTTTAATGTTAGTCTGTTGACCTTGGAAACTAGCCTATTAAAGACGGTAGTTTTGTATCCTTATGACATCACAGACAAATGTTTGGTGAAATCGGCCCTTACCCCTGTATTCTTAAACATAACCTTAAGAACGTCCTTCACTCAAACTCATTCGAGGGCGGCATGAGGAAGTCCTCGAACTTTCCTTGAAAACGACATTCTTAGTTGGTTGCTTGAGCAAACTCCAATGAGGTTATAATAACAATTTTAAACACATTAATTGAAAATTACAAAAGAATAGAGTAAAAAATAAAATGAAGTAAGTAATACCTAGGCCAAAAGTGGCAAAACCCGTTTTATATCCACTTTATTTCATTTCAAAGACGCCTCAAGGTACCTCTCGACCGATTATATTTGACAGTTCCATACTCACCTCCAATGAGAAATCATCTCAAGTCAAGGAAGCTTGTGACAACTAATCATACCAATGAGGTGGAGTAAGGTTGAGTCGAGTTTGAGTGAAGGTTTAAGAATACGGGTGTTAGTGTTGTTATGTAATCTTATTCTACCTGCGACTATGAATGCTGCAAAACCGTATTAAAATAGTTTAATGAGAGACAAGCGAGATAGAAATAGTGGAGGACCCTGTCTCTTTCTAGCAAATACAAGCTTTATCACGTTGGCACATGTGCAAAATAGGGTGACCACGCTCCTCTGAAAAAAAAGGGGAAAGGTGGTAGGTACATACTTTATGCAGATCTTTTTCAGACGCAATCAAATGTTGCGAGTGAGGAGATGCTCCCAAGTAGTTTCTGTGCAGACTTTAAGGAAGCTGGAGTCTTGTTGAAAATAACGTTTCGTAGACATGTCTCCCCTAATTGGCTCCCTCGGGGAAGACAAGGAAACTTTACTAGTGGCCTTGGCTCCGCTAAACAAGCAGGACTATAGGCTGATCGTAATACGCCAAGTGTTGTCGACTCCAAGTTGGGTCGCGCCTGCTGTTGCTTAACTCGCGTAATCGTCACCAACAATCACGTCCCGCTAAGCTATCTAGCTAGCTATCAAACATCACGGTTACCCTATTAAAAAGAGATGGAAACTTCTATTATATCTATCTTTTTCTGCTCCGGCTTTAGGTCAAAGAGCTTAGTCCTGTTTAATATATTAAATCCCTTATCTATACTAATATTTCAAAGCTGAAGAGTTTGTTTGTTTGAACGCGCTAATCTCAAGAACCACTGGACCGATTTTAAAAATTCTTACAGTGTTGGACAGCCTATATATATCGAGGAAGGCTATAGGAAGGCCTGGGCGAAGTCGGGACGGACTGCTAGTAAATAAATAAACTTACTTTTAGCTTGATTCCGCTTGGAAGTGCCAATGGGCAGTACGGAAAGGTCCAATTTGATCTGACTTCCGAAATGTCGTAACGGTTGTGTGGTGGGAGGGGATACTTCTGTTGACGCTGTAAGGAATAAACATATATTTCTTAAATTAAACTATTTTAATGCGGTTTTTATCGCGTTTATTACTTATTTATTTACACCTGACGTTTCAAACACTTTACATTTCAGGCGGTAGTTTGTAATCTTATGACATCAAAGACAAATGTTAACTCAGTCTGCCTGCGACCATGAACGCTGTAAAGTGTTTGAAGCGTCAGGTGTAAATAAATAAGTAATAAACGCGATAAAAACCGTATTAAAATAGTTTAATTTAATGAATAACAATCGCGAAAACATAAGAAATCATTATATATTTTTTTTTAATCGGAGGCGTAGATTCAAAAACATTGGCATCATTTTCATAGATGAAAGTACTCGTGAATGTGAGCCACTTTTTGTATGGGAAGTTTTTTACAATATTTACTCGCCCGACATGTATGAACCAGCTGATTTTTCTTTAGGTCGGATTGAGGCGATCCCGTGCAAAAAGAAATTCATATAAATCTATGCTTATATGAATTTTTTCTTCATTTTGTCTTATGCTTATTGTAAAATACTTTACTTTTTTTTCATCTCATCATCATCCTAGCGTGTGTTCCTAGTTGCGTCGTCAGCTTACGCTTCGGAGCCTAGGGTACGCTGTAAGTCATGGTCCTAGATTTGGCGGAACTGGTAATTACAATGGAGCGACTGCCGTCTGACCTCCGTAACCCTTTTTACAGGGAAACCAGACCAACAGGAACATGACCCGAGGAGTGTTAGTGGCCAACACTGTCAGAATTTTTTTTGACTGCTATCCATCGATAACAACCGGGACCAACGGCTTAACGTGCCTTCCGAAGCACGGAGGAGCTAAAGATAGAAAATGCCAATAAAATGGCGACCAATCCAACAGTGGTCGCGTCACGTCGTCGCTTGACACGCGCTACGGATACGCGAGTCGCGCCCGACTAACGAGCTCCTTTCTTATATTAAATCTAAATAATAATAATTCTTTGTACAAATGTTCTCTTTTACATTGTATCTTGTTCACTTTACCGTGCACATGAATTTGGTGAACAAATAAATGAAAAAAAACAGGTTTTAATTACCAATTTTTCCGCCGACAGCTTGGTTAGTGTGTGTCAACTCGCTGTATTTAATGTCGCATTCTTCAATACGTCGCTTTAAGTCCGCTGCAAAGAGAAAAATTATTTCGTTCCTCCGTACGTGAAACTTAATCTTATTAGATGGGTCTTAAAATTAGTAACAGCGTACCAAAAACGTCAAAAATTGCCATTACGATCCAATGGGCTAGTTTCCACTAAAAACTAATCAGAGAGATGACACTTTCTAATCAATAAATTAATTAATGTAGAATTGAAAAAATAAACCATATATCACAAGAACTAAAGATTGTTGAAGCTATTTTTAGAAAATAAAATTGAGGAAAATAGCCATTTTTGTCACGAGACACTGAACACCAATCAGAAGCGATTACGTCATATCATATAAATATAAAATATCATTGTTGTTGATGTCGACGTTTTACAATAGTCACTTTCCATAGAAAACTGTCAAATCACGTAAACAAATGTGACCATCTGACATTGACACATGTTTCTCAACGGCTTAATGTTTGTTTCATGGCGGCTGTACACTCTCGTCTGAATGTGGGCTAGTTAAACCTCTACAGTCTTAACTTAATATGACAGTTCAGCCTGTCCATATAAAGTTGAGGCTCAAGAGGCTCAACTGGCCCACAAACGACATAACAACTTAACCTTATTTCTGTATGGCTCGGCGAGAGTGTACAGCGACAAAAAGTTATGACGTCATTTAAATCGCCATGACAGCGCAGAGCGGTTTCCCACGATATTCAAAATATGTTTTTTAAATACAAAATACATAATGTAAGATTGAAGTATTGCCAAAAATACAACATTTTTTGAATATACTACACAACACCACCTGTTGGTTGACTGGTAGAAAAAGCCCACGGCTTTAAGTCCGCCATTTACATTCTTTGTAATAAAGTTTAAATAAATAAATAAATGACATATAATAATAACTACATTTTAAAATTTAGTAAACTAGCCTATTACGATCCAATTGTGCTCTATGTAAAATAAGAGAAGTTACACACAGGATAAATGGTAAAATAGTATACCTATGTTAGCATCCTGTTCTCTCTGTCTGGTCATCATAAAACGAATGGTTTTCCTTTGACGAATCGCCATTTTCTTGTAGTCGATCATCTGTGACAGTTAAACATTAATTTTGGTATAAGTACAGAATTAATAATAGAACTAACGTACAGAACGGACACTCACACCCTCCCACCCGAAACAGATATCGCATCGAGCCGCGCAGATGTAGTGCAAACAAAATATCGAGAACAAAATAATGCACACTTCGTCCGCCCGGCCGCTGCGACGATTCTGACGCAGATACGGTATAGCCGAATCAGGGAAGTAAAAACCCAGTATTGGCGTCGCTACTGATCGCCTTTGTTTGTAATATCTTCATTGTACAAAAAAATACAAAAGAAGAATGAGATATAAAAGAGGGGAAAGTTTGCTGTATATTAATTTCTAAACGGATCTTTACCAAACACATGTTCCATAATTAATTTAAGTTTTTTTGTATAGGTTTCTTTGTTTGGGGGAATAAAAGAACTCAAAATAGTGTGGCAAATGGGGGAAGTTCATAACAGAGTTGTATAAAATCTCGTATTCGGAGCTAGTTTGCGAAGTCTACTGTTCACAGAACTACGAGTTAGTTTTAATGAACAAGGGGGTAAACTAAATAAACAGCTTAGTAAACTTACCCTTTTATAGAATTTCTTGTATTGCCCAGCAAGGTATAACGACAGTTTGGCATTCAACAATGATTGTCGACGTAAATGCATCATTTCTTGACGCATTGCCAATGGGGCTAACATGCCTGTAAAAAAAAGCAAGTCTATTAATTTAGGAAACAGATAATCCATACTAATATTATAAATGCGAAAGTCTGTCTGTCTGTCTGTTACGCTTTCACGGCCAAACAGCTGAAAGGATTTTGATGAAATTTGGTATGAATATAGTTGAAGACCCGGGGTCAAACATACGCTACTTTTTGATGCAGGCGGAGCTGCGGAAAAAAGCTAGTATTAAATAAATATATACTTAGTGTTTTTTTTCTTGGAGGAGCTCGTTAGTCGCGCGCGGCCCGCGTGTTCGTAGCGAATGCGCGTGTCAAGCGACGGCGAGACGCGACCACTAATGGATTGGTCGCCATTTAATGGCATTTTCTATCTTGAGCTCCTCCGTGCTTCGGAAGGCACGTTGATTCCGAGCCTTTGGTTGTTATCGATAGATAGCAGTCTTGAGGCTGTGTCAGATGCCTTAGGGCAGACTGAAAAATTCTGACAGTGTTGGCCACTAACACACCTCAGGTCATGTTCCTGTTGGTCTGGTTTCCCTGTAAAACGGGTCACGGAGGTCAGACGGCAGTAGCTCCATTGTAATAACCAGTTCCGCCAAATCTAGGAGCATGACTTACAGCGTACCCTAGGCTCCGAAGCGTACGCTGACGACGCAACTAGGAACACACGCTAGGATGATGAGTGTTTTTTTTTCTTATCATATTATGTTTTAAAGATAATTCGCGCAGCACATAACTAAACAAAAATTTAAAAAAAACAAAAAAAACGGTTAAAAAATCTATACATATAAATAAAATTGGAGTGTCTGTTTGTAATATTGAAATAACCGTTTTTTACTACATGCATATGAATATATATACGGTACATGCACCAAAATAACATTTTTTACAATTTGTCTGTCTGTCTGTTTGTTCCGGCTAATCTCTGAAATGGCTGAACCGATTTTGACGGGACTTTTATTGGCAGGTAGCTGATGTAATAAGGAGTAACTTAGGCTACGTTTATTTTAGAAAAAATCTTTTATTGTAGAAAAAAAAGTAAAAAACTATAAAATTAAAGAATCGACCGTTAAGCGATGTCAGCTAGATAAAAATAAATTCCATCGTGATAAAAAAATTAACAAAGTATACTTCCCGTAAGAATCGATTCCACCACTATTATTAGATACTAGCTGTTTCCAGCAGCTCCACCTGCGATATAAAGCCTATGTTACTCAGGGTGAAGTAGCTTTCCAATGGTGAAAGAATTTTTGAAATCTGCACAGTCGTTTTTGAGTTTATTCATTACAAACATACATACAAAAATACAAATCTTTCCTCTTTATAATATTAGTGTACATTTGTTTTTTTTTTTAATTTGTTGTAATTGTTTTAAAATATAGTATTTTTAAGTATTCGTAGTCTCTGCCTACCCCTTACGGGGAAAAAGGCGTGATGGTATGTATGTAGTAGTATTATTAAGTTGCTTCTCGTGGGAATCGAAACGTCGATCTGGTTGTCTAAGCCAAACTACTTAACCACTGGATAACGAAGGCGGTTATATGTATATTCAACTACCTGCATACCGCAGCTCTGTCTGCATCAAAAAGTAGCCTATGTTTGTCTCCGGGTCTTCAACTATACTTCCTCAAAATCTTTTGCATGTATGGATATATGGAAGTATGGATTATTTGGCAACGTGCTATGCTACCATCCTTAAAATATTACAGCTTAATAAATTGTGAGCACATGGGTGTTGTTTGATAGACCATGTAACAAACTCGATATGTATTATTAGCAGAAGTCCAAAATAAAATTAAATATGGTGATTGTACCCCATGGAGCGATTACAAAGAGAAGATGCCGTTTGAAATGGCTCCGTGATGTGATGTCACTGCAGTGGTGTCATTGCTCGTGCTCCATGGTTGGAGCCACGGCCGACACCAAGCATGTCGCACGTCTGCCTTCCGCCCCGTGTAGCTGAACAAATACTTTCTTACAAAACGCTTATTACGGCATCTCCTCTTGGTAATTGCTCCATGCTGTACCCTAAATTAACGAAAAAAAATTATGTATTCACGCACCTAAAATATTAGTATGGAAGATGACATACCTTGTGAAGGTCTCGGGGTAGGTTGAACAATCCCTTCCTGTAATTTCTTCCGGAAAGCAGGCGAGATTTTATCATCAAAATGCTCGATCGCCATGCTCGATATGTCCCGTAATTCTTGTAGAGCTTCGTGTGCCCGGGGCGGAGTCTTCGACGTCTCTACTATGTAGAGTACGCGACGCATTTCGTCTATGACCTATATGTAAGAATAAATATTTTTATAAATTTAATTTGAGCAGGTATACCACAATTTTATAAATAGTACTAACACTCCCACCAGAAACAGAAACCGCACCGAGCCTCGCAGATTTAGGGTAAAAATCGAGAGCAAAAGAATGTCGCTTTTGCCACCCGGCCACTGCGACGACTATGACGCAGATACGGCAAATGAGTTAGCCCTACCATTACACAGACATTGACGCGCGTGCGTATGCGACTAAATCGTAGTAGTAAAAGTAATTGGTATAAAGCTCGTCGCTGTTGTATGGAGTGTCCGGGGTGTGGTTATACACAAGTTAAATTCTTCATCCAAACATGTATTTCATTTGCGTCCTCAGCTTAGGCTTTGAGCACCGGGTACACTGCAAGGCATGGTTTCATTTATGGCAGTACTGGTTGATTCAATTCAAAATTACAAGAAAAAAAACATTCATTTCTTCGGAGACTAGGGTACGCTGTAAGTCATGGTCCTAGATTTGGCGGAACTGATAATTACAATGGAGCGACTGCCGTCTGCCCTCCGATGCCCTTTTTACAGGGGAAACCAAACCAACGGAAAAATGACCCGTATGTCATGTTAAAAATCTCGAAGATTGAATTGTTTTAATTTTCTTTGCATACCTAATAAGGTTGTATTGTTATTTAACACCGAACTGTACCACTTTCATTGCAAATAAATTATTTCTTTCTTTCGAACAATCATACGACATATTTAAATATTTTACTTCATTACAATAAGGTCAAACTTAAAAGTCACAGGCTTTTTCTACCGGTCAACCAAGAAGTGGTGCGGAGAGAATAATAGTTTTTGAAGTAGGTATATGTACAGTAAGTATAGAATAAGTGCAACAAATAATTTTGATTTTGAGCAAGTCTCAAATTTCAAAAATAGATTTCCAAGTAAATTCCACTTACCTTCCCAGGAATGAAACAGCACAGTCCGCTATCAATGAACTTTGCATACGTCATGTTGAGCATCGATATGCGGGTCTCAATCGAAGTCAGGATAT
Organism: Euzophera pinguis; assembly: GCA_947363495.1. NCBI lineage: Eukaryota > Metazoa > Arthropoda > Insecta > Lepidoptera > Pyralidae > Euzophera > Euzophera pinguis. The sequence goes on from OX376180.1 coordinate 2,554,315, forward strand.
CACAGTGACGGGACAGTGGATGATATCTGTATGTTAGGAAAAATAATACAGGGTGGTTTCAAAAACATTGGCATAATGTCCACTGATGACAGTATTCATGAATATGAGCAACTTTTTGTATCGGATCGACCTTATCCGATCTAATCGATGATTCTGATTCTAATAATTCCAATCAGTGGAATTATGCCAATGTTTTTGAATCAAACCTGTATGTTATATTTGAAAAAAAATAATGGCATAAAGGAGAATGGGCAAAAATGTATGTTAAGGATTAATTTGTTGCAAAGTCCTAAATTTGAATTTGTAAACTATGCCCGTAAGTTGGACCAAAATATATTGAGACTAGGGATTTTTCAACATCGAAGAGTCAGCCATTTCGATTCGACAAAAAGAAGACAGGTACAGTACTTTTGTTTTTGTGTTACAACCTGGGTCTCTTCAAAGCTAGAGTAAATAAGCTATGTGCCAGCGAGCTCCATTATAGACTACTTATGCACTTAACATCACATGGGATTGTGGTCAGTAGCTGGACATTTTCACATAAAAACAAGATAACGGTAATATAAAAAACTAAAAAACCCGACTGCGTATCTGATTGCTTAATTTGGAAATGACAAAACTCCACCATTTTGTTTTTATTTTATTTTGATATACCCAGTGTCTTCCTCACCATAAATACAAATGTAAGGACTCCTCATAAGCTAAAATCCATCGAGCTGTTCAGGCTGCAGAGCGTGCCAAACAATTATACATACATACACTCAAAAAACATAACCCTTTTTCTGGCGCAGTCTGGTAAAAAGGTTAACTACAACAATTTGCTTAGCTCTTCGCTTGCTGCAAACTAGATAACAATACAAATTTCATTGTTAAGAACTAAATATGGTTTCCGCACAGGATTATCATTAACTCTGAGTAGGGCTGATAGTTACCTGCGTTCAGATTCCCTGCGAGGTAGTTGCGCCTTCACACTCTTGAGGGCCAGTGCATGACGTCTCTCAATCATCATGAATCCTCGGTTTAGGAGTCGCACACACATCTCATTGAACGTTTTTGAGACCTGTAATACACATTTTTCACACTCTTATGTGGAATTCTTTCATGTACTTAGTTAGTTAAAATACATACTTCTATAATAATCAATACTTCCATAATCCATAATAATATTATAAATGCGAAAGTCTGTCTATTACGCTTTCACGGCCAAACCTCTGAACGGATTTTGATGAAAATTGGTATGAATATAGTTGAAGATCCAGGGTCAAACATAGGCAAATTTTTGATGCAGGCGGAGCTGCAGGAAAAATTTGTTTGGTTGCACTAATCTCAGGAACTACTGGTCTGATTTGAAAAATTATTTCAGTGTTGGATAGCATATGTAGCCAGGAAGGCTATAGGCTTGGGCGAAGTTAGGGCGGGCTAGTTATTAATATAGATCCTGGGTCTTGAATGTTTATCTTTAAGTACAGGGTGAATACAAAAACACGAGCATTATTTCTACCGGTGAAAGTAATCATGAATATGAGCAACTTTTTATACTGGAAAAAATTAATTTGACCAAAAAAAAATTTGCTGCTCCATGATGATCTGATGGAACAGCTAAAATTTTTTTCGGACAGATTGACTCAGTCCCATACAAAAAGTTGCTCATATTGATGAGTACTTTCATCAGTGCATATTATGCCAATGTTTTTTAATTCACCTGTTTATTTTTTATAATATAGTAAACTCCAACTAATAAATTCTTTTTTGTGCTTTATGAACGAGAAAATACTGAGACATGGCTTTTTAGCAATCACAGGACTAAGATATTAATAAAGCCGGAAAGACGCTATATTATAGATCTTTTGTATAACATTTTTGTAAACCCGTAACAACCTAGAACAAGTTACATGACAATTGTCTTGAAAACATTGTGACTAGCGATAAATACAAAGGTTAGATGCGGTTAGTATGTACTAATAATAAAATTTTTGTATGTACTTACCACCCGATTCTTCGCTATTTCATCGTATGAAAGAAATGAGAAAATTTTCTCCAAAACAATGACGGGGAGATTAAGAAGATCCATTCTTCGGCAGTCAATAGTTTGTGTAACAAAGGCTAATTAGCACAATTTTATCAATCGTTTTTTAAATCCATCAATGCTCACAATGTTTACACACACTTTACAACAAAGGCGAGTTACGTATTTTCTTCATATTCGCGGTGATTCGCGATGTTTCCTTTTCTTCCGTCAGTAATAGAAATAGCTTGCCGCGGCTATCTCGCTTTATCATATGGCTTTTATGTGAGTGTGAATGAAATAAAAACACTAATGATTAGACGTCAGTTTATCGTTCAGTTTTACGCAAAAAGATTCTAAATGAAAAATGTGAAAAATATATTTGTAGTCATGGGCGTTGTTGGAAATTATGTAAAAAATCTACTTTTATTGGTGTTATGTAAAATTGATTAATTAAATCTTCTACGAGTACTTTACAATACAATATCGTTTTAACTTTTAAATATTTTTTCCGGATTTTATGTCTAAAAAGCCCTCTATTATCGAACTGAGACATTACTAACATAAATATTAAATACAGAATTGTTATACCTTTTTAGTAACAGATGGCGCTGCGAAAAAGTATTACGTTCACGTATTAATGCCCAAGACGAAAACGAGGGGTTTAAGGCTGCGTTTCCACGATCCAGATATATTTCTAATTTGTGCACCAGAGATGTGCGAGGATGTGAATGAATGAATGAACACTTTATTGCACCATTTACATACATATGAGAAAAGATAAACCAATGTGTTTTTGAAGAACCAATAGAATCGCTTCATTTAACTGGCTTCGCTTAGCACAGCTCTGGTGGAAAAGGCTTAGCGGAGCGAGGTTTTTGTACGTACAAAACAAGCGAAAGAGTGCGCGAGAAATTTGTTACAAGATATGTGTTGCGTGAAATGTGCTGTGTGTGTGTGTGCGCATTTTCACAGCTCCGCTACATGTCCTCGTACGACAAATTTCCCTCGCAAAGCTTTGGTGGAAACGCCCACACATTTTCAAATCACAGCTACCTACACATCCTCGCACGACACACATTTCCCTGCACATCTCCGGTGGAAACGCAGCAAACATTCTGTACCTACTTGTGTATCTGAGTATATGTGTGTTTGTCCCAGTTTTTCCTATCCATGGATGTAGTAAAAGACAATTATGGTCTAATCTTAAGGAAACAACTGTCCGATGTAAAAACAAATACTTAGGAGTTTTTTTGAATGTATGCATAACACATACTTATCTACACTAATATTATAAAGAGGAAAGATTTGTATTTTTGTGTGTATATTTGTGATGAATAAACTCAAAAACTAAAGTGCCGATTTCAAAAATTCTTTCACCATTGGAAAGCTACATTCACCCTGAGTAACATATACCGCAGGCGGAGCTGCGGGAAACAGCTAGTTTGGTATAAAGTTGTAAAAAGGGTTACACAGGTCAGACAACAAACCCCCACCAATATATAACAGAGATTGCTATTTTTGGAAAGTGTTACTTAAGCAAAATAAATAAAGGGTTTTTGGTATATTTGTGTGATTAAAACCCGTACCTACAAATGTGACAAACGAAAAGTAGTTTGAATGCTTTATAACCGACTAGCTTTTTCCCGCAGCTCCGCTTGCGTCAAAAGGTAGCCTATGTTTGACCCCGGGTCTTCAACTATATTCATACCAAATTTCATCAAAATCCGTTCAGCGGTTTGGCCGTGAAAGCTAACAGGCAGACAGACAGACTTTCGCATTTATAATATTAGTATGGATGTGTGTTAAGACTACGTCTATATGGCTCGATCTAACAAATTCCTGTCACGGGCTACAAGGTCGATTGACCCGGACATGACAGATGATGCCTTGCAGTCTTACACAATGCAAGTAATTTTATTATCAAAGGACAGTGACACATTGGACAACTATAATATAGTTAAGTGAAAGTTCGTATATTGTTATAGCCCATGCTTGGTATAATACTCTTTATTATTTAACAGTTGCGCAAGAGTTGAATTTCGAACGATTTAAAGGAAGTAGGAAGCCATTTTGATTGTTGAAAAAGTTTTCTTTCGCTAGGTATCCCTAGATTATCTTTCGCAATAATCGGTAAGTCTGTTTCTTTTTCTTTGAAAACTGATTTTACTATGGTTTTAAAATATCTATAAGTGAGTAGTTTCAGTAGATCTTCAGTCATTGTACTTAATTTTGATAGATAATGTCTACCGATGTGGCATTGGCCCATAAGGAAAACGTCTCATAGCCGGCCGGTAAAGATATACTATTCAGGGGTATTAAATGGTTTTATTATTAAAGTTAATTGGCTGATATTTTTTCTGATTATGAGGAACCTAATTCCTACCACCAGAGAAATAATCAAGTGTTATTAAAATTTTTATCTATTCCCTATTTCAATAAATCCATACTTCCATATTATTAGTTAATTATACTTATCCATACTATAATTTTCAGTGCGAAAGTCTGTCTGTCTGTTACGCTTTCACGCCAAACCGCTGAACTGATTTTGATGTTTGGTATGAACATTGTTGAAGACCAGGGGTCAAACATAGGCTACTTTTTGACGTAGGCGGAGCTGTGGGAAACAGCTAGTCCTTTATAAAGCTGTAATTCTTCTTATTAAAAATAAGATAAATAATTAATAAACACTCTCCTTCTAGAAGTTGTATTTCTGTGTAGAAACCTTAGCGCCCTCTTTCGTAATTATTTGACATTCCAAAGTAACCTGTTTGTTTCAAATGAAACAAGTTTTATATTAAAGTTGTTGAATGTATTAAATTATTGCACATTCCCAAAACATAATTAACAAAACCGTTCTCAAGGAAATGTAGTTTACAATTCAATTACACTGCATTTAAAAAACTTATAAGTTATGAATAAAAGTTTTATAAAAAAAAAACTCTTTAGTAAGTAATTAATTAGATAAATATTCTTCAAAAAATTTTTATTTTTCATAAATATATTTTCAAAGACTAGCATTCTAGCTGCAATTATATAAAAATCACAAGACAAAAAAATTAAATTAAATATAGCTCACACACTGGCAACACTTTTAAAGTAGTCTTAAATTACGAATTAAAGATTAATTTATTTCAATACGACTTATTAATTAATACTCATGGGAAATTATAGTAAGTAATTAAGTAAAAAATTACATTTGGTTATAAATACGAATATACCTATATCAATCACTATATGAACTATTTTTCTCTTTCTCCCAATGGTTGACTGGTAGAGATTGCTCAGTCCGCCAATTGTTTTAGGTATTTGTACTTGTGAAACTATACAATTTTAATAAATAAATAGCTTATTTACAATTAGACTTTAAGATTTTGTGTCTTTATCAGAAAAAAAGTAGCCAGGGCGAATTTGTACAATACATATTTTTTTTGGAAAATTGCACAGGAAGCCACGGAATTAGATGACAAAATCACATTTTTGCGCTTACATAATATACAAATATATTCAAATATTGGTTACGCAAACAATGAATTGAATTGAAGTTAACAGACAACTCTACTCGACACAAAGCATCCATCAATCAACCACAACTTGCTAATTGTTTTAAATACATTAAGCTATAATATAATATAACTATAAAAATTACATAACGACTGCTTGTTATATCTAAGTATAATATAATGTCATAACGCACCATCATTCTAACTGACACTTTCGTTGTTTTCACTTTTGGCGGGAAAATACCAACTATATATTTTGTGGTCATTTATCTTTCGCGCCATTTTACTGTTTGACAGCCACGCGAAACGGACATCGTAATATTATATTATATCAACGTGTATATTGTATTTCGTAACATTCTAAGCATGGCAAAATTGTTAATATTGTATTGAATTAATTTTGTAATAAATAATATCTGTTTTGTGTTTTATTTCTATCAAATAATTTAAGGAAATTCTTTAAAATAGTTTTTCTAAGCTGCTTACAATTTGTATTTTTATATGTATAACAGAGCAATTTTTCTATTTTAATTTACAACTTTCCTTTACAACTAAAATTTTACACTTAACACTCAAAATGTGACCTACTTTTATAAAATACAAATAAATTCTAAAATTTGTAAATATTGCACCTTGCTATTTCAAACATATTGCACAATCCAAAGTCAATACTTCGTGTTATTTGACACCAAACATGCACTATTCCGTATAAAACGTCTAAAAATGCCAGCGATGTCATTCACTAAACGCGACGAAAATACAACCCATACTAATTTATTTTATCTAAAAATACCGAGAGTACTATTGGGAAAACCAATTATTTTCTTAGAAGACGTGAGTTCACAATACAACCAAATTATTAAAATTTAAGTTAAATAACATAAAATTCTAGTACGCTGAAATCTTTAGCATTTTCTTTCTTTCATAAAAATAAAATAAAACTAAAAAGTAAATTTAAAAAATGTTCCGTTATAAAAAAGAATTTATGACTACAGATAGTCATTTTATGGTGTAAAATTTTCGCAGGTAATTGTCGAAAGAAGATCAGTGTGTATGGTCATAGGATATATCGGCATGGAATCCTTCAGGTCCTGCGGAATATTGGACGTTCTGCATTCTGCCATCAGGGAGTAATACATGATAATGTCCGTTAGTCTTTTCACCAGTTTTGGCTTCGTGGTGGCCAAAGTCGTTGCCAGTGTGGTGATCTCGAACTCTGTATCCGAATTCATAGTTTGCTGCGTAGTGGAGCTGTAAATGTCGAAAATATAATATTATGTTACCAATAAGAAATAATACAATTTGTACGACAAATGTATTTATTTAGTTTTCTATTTGGATTGGTATTTCTTACTCTGAACAAATGTATTTTTAATTTTAATTGGAATAAAACCTCCATTCTCAACAGCTGCAATATTGTGCGTGGTAAATTATATGTAATAAAATACATTTATAATCATTTCACAATTGTAATAGAAATAACATTATAACCATATACATTTCTAAAATAAACGTTCATTTATTATTTATAGGTTTATTTTGTATTGAATAAAAATATATAATATTTTTTCTTTTAGTACTTTTGTTTTTCTTTCAATTAAACTATTTACTTAGTGATAAGATTGGATTATTTATTATATTGGACATTTATTAACAGTTTCATACTTCAAGAATTTACTTAGATATATATTTAAAAAAATGATACATATGGTCACACCGTGTATTTAAAAATCGTATTTTTATTTACATAATGTGTTAGGTATTTAATTTTTGTCAACTTATTTTAATCTACACTAATATTATAAAGAGGAAAGATTTGTATTTTTGTGTGCATGTTTGTAATGAATAAACTCAAAAACTACTGTGCCGATTTCAAAAATTCTTTCACCATTGGAAATCTACATTCACCCTGAGTAACATAGGCTATATACCGCAGGCGGAGCTGCGGGAAACAGCTAATATTTAATAATTAGGTGATATCTAAAATGTGTACGATAATAAAACTAAATAAATATAATAAATCAAAGTCTATTTTATTTTAACTAAATGTAATAATTACAAATGGGTGGGTACTAAATTAAATGCATTTTAAACTAAATTTACAAACTATTTTTATATATTTCGGGCAATTATGCTAAGCTATATATATGTACGATATAATTTTAGAATAAATATTCAATTTTATTCTACTTTATAAATAAAAATTATTTGGTTCTAGAATTAATAAATTAAATAAATAAATTATTATAAAATTGTTACACAAAATACACAAAAATAAAATATATTTTTTTTATAAAATTTTCAAAATGACTTATTTTGCGGAAATACTAATATAAAAGTAAAATATTCATATATTCGGTTTTCTTAAATAGTTATTTAACTTTCTGAATTAAAAATTATGACCCAAAAACACAAAGCAAATTTAAAAAAAAATCTGTGTTCTGTGTGAAAAATGTCATTCATTTATGTTTTTAATAAAATAAATTAATTGTTGATGTAATAAATTCGCTACAATAAATTATACAAATTTTAAATAAATAATTATATTTCTAAAACAATTATAGTTATATTATAAAAGATGTAATTTATGCAATTGCTGAAGTTGTTTTTTAAAACTGTTCGGTCTATGTCGTGTGTTTCGTTTTTTGTAATTCCTGGGATAATGTGGAACTCCCTTTTGAGGTAGCTGATATACATCCAAATGCTGAATATTCAAATTGTGATGACCAACTAAACTTTTAAGTTGGGACAAACTCAACATGTAAAAAGGCTCAATAACATTACTAGGTGGCCCGTATTTTGCCGGTAAGTTTGGAACACCATAAGATGTAGACGGTATTTGTGGAAAAGAATAAGAATTTGGTCTGTATTGTGGAACACCATAAGAAGGACTAGGATAAGAATGATGTTTTCTATATTTATTAGAAAAACTGCCAGTAAGATCGTTTTGGTATCCTACAGATGGTGCGTAGTTATATGGACGATCCAAAGAGTATAAGGCAGATGGTTTATAATTTGGAGAACCATATTCATAATCTGGTGAATAATCATCATATTCATTAAAATCTTCTTCATCATATGCGTATTCTTTATTGAAATTAGGAGATTTTCTAGGTTTACTACGAGGTTCATCATAATTTAAGTCAATTGCTTCTCCTATAGCAAATTCTGGGGTAGTAAGAAAAGTTTGAATCCTATTTAAATTTTGGGGGTAATATGACCTTAATTTCTCTGGAATAGGCAAAGTATTATTTGATTTATTGCCCGGAGAAGTAAACAAAGGAGGGTTAGTCGAAAATATTTTTTCAGGTTTTACAACTTTCGGTAAAAGAAAGGGTCTGCTATCTAATGCTGACCGTTTTTTTCTGTCTGATGATGTGTTATTACTTTTACAATCATTCGAGACAATACTTACACTGTCTTCACTATAAGCTGATACTCCGCTACCATCTTCAGTTAAATGTTGAACTCCAGTTGGTTGTGCATTGTGATGTAAATACCTTTCACTCTCGTCCCCTTGTACTTTTAATTCTTCATGAAGATAATATTTCAAAGGTTGAATATAATGTAACGCTTCGTGATTTCCATCTTGGTAGTGTTCAACTTCATTTGGTTTATATCCGGAAGAAATAACCTGACTAGCGACTTCAACTTTATAATAATTGTTACTTTTTGTAGTAGTAGTGTCTATTTCAGGGGGTTCTGTAGCTAAAACTGGTTGGATTCCATAATTCAGATATTTTTCATCTTTATTTGGATCTTCTACGTCATCTACTTCTTCTGTAATTGGTGTGTGATCTTTGATTTCAGTGTAAGCACTGGCGTATATCTGTGGTTGGACTTGGGCGTAAAGCGTGTTATCATAATGATCAACTAAACTTTGCGCTGGTGGATCTTTCGGGTAAAAATAAAGATCTATATTAGAATCGAGGTCATCCTTGCTTCCTGTTGTTTGTCCTGGTCTAATCAATGCGTTTAGCGATGTGAGTTGTTCATGGGGATTCTTTTTTAGCAAAGAATTTAGTACTTTAATATCTTGAGCAGATTCGTAACCATGCATTTGACCGTACTGTTTTGGATACATATAATGAGTTTTACTGGGAACAGCTTCAGTAAATAATATGGTTTCATCTTTGATGTTGTTTTGGCCTGTCAGACCAATATTTCCATTAGGTTTAATAGTGACACCTTGATCGTAAGTTGGCGCTGGTGAGACATAAACAGTTTTATACATTTTAGGTTGTAAATATTGACGATAATCAACAGACCCGTACGATCTATGACTTCTAATCTTTTCTGTTTTAACAGCATCCGCTTTAGTTATCCTTACAGTTTCAGGTATTACTCTAATTCCTTTCTTTAAAGGTTCTAATTTAGGTCGTTGTGTTCTTCTAGATACAGGTTTGTTTGTTACAGGATTAGGTTTTCTTTCTCTAAGATTAGCCTGTTCTTGCTCAACTGCTAACTGATGATCTTCTTGAGAATCATGATAAGCTTTCATATAGCTATCTACTTGTGATATTTGAGCCCATCTTTGTAATTGAGCTCTGTGTTGTCTCATTCTTTCAGCATTAAACATAGCCTGTTGGTTTTGAGCGTGTAGTCTAGCATTTTGTTTGGAATTTCCTGCTAAAGGATTACCATATGGTAAGTTACCAGTTTGTATTCTGATTTTATCGTCAATTCTGGCTTGATCGTTTATAAATTCATAAACAGGACTACCACTGTCTTGTCTTATTTTTGCTGTGTTTATTGATGATATATGTAAAACTAATATGAATACTGCAGTCGTGATTTGCCGATTTGAAGTCATTGTTGCTGAAACAGAAAAATTATTATTTTAAAAATTATATCAGCTCAGCAAACGCCTAAAGGAGATAACAGGCGACCCTCGCGCGGGCAGCTTTCTCGCTCAACGGATAGCCATCGCTATTCAGCGCGGGAATGCTGCCTGCGTGATGGGAACCCTGCCAAGGGGGCCCACTTTAGATTAAATTTAGTTTTTAAATTTCTTTTTTTTTTGTTTTAGATATAGTTTAGTTTTATTAAGTTAGATTATTTTTTTTTAATTACTATTGTCCATTTTAAACAATTAAAATGAAAAATTATTGGTTTAATATTTTTTCATGTCTACTCTTTCGTAGAGATTTAAATAGACATATTCATTTTTTGTACATTTAGAAAGTAGGGAAATATTTCGACCTTCCAAAACAATTCTTGTCCACACCATGAGATTTCATAAACGTATCCTAAGTATGTATGTTACCGCCAGGGTCGCTTTACATATGTTTCATATAAAAACACAGTCGTTAGCAACTTTTTTAGAATTTGGAAAAAAAACATAATCACAGACGTTAAAATTGTGTACTTAAAAGCAAAAAGTTCTGTTAATAATCTCTTAACTGCTTGTAAAATTTTAGTCTTCTAAGCATGACATAATTTCCGTGACATTGCTTAATGAGATGGTATTTTTTATTTGTTTATACGCTGGTTGCAAACTTTCTTTAAATTCGTACGACTTGTGTACAGTGCCTCCACCACAAGACAATTTTGTTTGTCAAATCTAACTGAAAAATTCCACACAACGACTGTGTTAGTAAAATCCATGAGGTAGAGGGTGGTAGAGGGCAGATGCTCAGTAGGCGACGACGTAGTAAAGTCATTGCAAAGGAACGTTTGCTGTTTTGATGCTCAACTCCAACCCACTCTTCTGCGTCTTACTCCAAGTCGTTTGCGGTACGGGCTGTTCGCCTGTGGAATGCTTTGCCTGGTAATGTACGCATGGCTCAAACCATTTAGTAATTATAAAGAGGAGATGCCTTAATAAGCGTTTTGTAAGAAAGCGTTTGTGAGGCTACACGGGGCGGAAGGCAGACGTGCGGGTGCTTGGTTTCGGCCGTGGCTCCAATCATAGAGCACGAGCAACGACAAGCTCCGCCCACTGCAGTGTCGGCGAGGCGCCAATGAGTATGTCACTGCGCCATTTCAAACGGCATCTCCCCTTTATAATTACTCCATGGCTCAAACTATAACTAGTTTTAAGAGCCAGGTTAAGGAACACTATCTGTCCCTTCAAGATATGTAGAATATATATCATATGTATTTCTTATTAATGACTGTCTCTTGTTCCCAAATTATATCTGTGTCTGTGTTGATTTATCTATACAGTGGACATTATTTTTAATTCTACTTCCCTTACATCATGTTCTCTTACCTATTGTACAAAGGTTGGCTGGAAGAGATTGCTTAGCATTAAGTCCGCCTTTGCTCCATATTGTTAACAATGTTATAATTTCAGTTTTGTGATTTCCCAGATGTGGGCAATAAAGTTATATTGTATTGTATTGAGTAAAGTATATATGTTACCTATCATTAACTTATTCATCTCAAGTGGGTTACATGGTTAATCGACTCTGTCTGTACACCCTGGTGTCAGAGTATATCGGAACCGTCTTTCGGCCTCTGACGTGGTTCCTTTAACGCGCATAAATGGCAGCTGGGAGGAACGCACCGAATCATCATTATTGTCAGACAATCAGGTGATCCAAGCCTGCAATATCTTAACCAAATTAAAAACAACTGAACTATAAACTCCCTGCCATGGTTTTCCTTAGTGACTATAACGTGGGACTTTCAAAAAGGGAGTGAAAAAATTCCTTCAGGATTACCAACGCGTTCGTGACATCTCCGGTGTTAGGCTACGGTAACCACTTACCATCAGGTGGGCCGTACGCCTGTTTGCAAAAACGGAAAACTTACTTAAGTTTTCCGTTACAAATCATACCACTGGGCCACACAGTCAGTTAACCCAAAGGAAATTAAACATAAGTTGATTCCGACATTTACTTAATTGTAATTATAACATTAAATTAAATTTGAAATTAAATTACAAAATGAATAAATTTAATCTATTTGTACTGTGTTTTGTAAATAAATATTCTATTCCACGTTTCAAGTTCAACGTACAGTCGACAAGAAAGGTGTTAGGGAAATGACAATTTTCTTTTAACCGGTATCGGCAAAGTCTGCTTTTATGGATGCCGAGAGAAATACTCGGAAAACCAAATGCAACCGTATTTTTTTCAAATACGACCGGTTGTTCCACAGATAAGTGTAAGTAAGTCAGAAAAAACTATAGAAAATACATAAATCAAATCTTGTTTATGACAAGATAGAGACAATATTTTTTGATTTATAAATTTAACTAAGGCAACATCAAAGGTTTTTGAAAGGATTCTTATAAGTTGGCTATAAGAATCATTAATAACTATACCTACTTGAGCAAATTATTAAAACTTAAATAAAACAATATAAGTATATTAAGCCTCAGTACTACTGTCTATAATGTACTAAGTATAAAGAGATAATTCTAAATTCGTCGAGGTCATAAACCTACATCACAGATTACAGAATATATGCTATACAGACAATCTCGCTTCGTACCTTCATATTCAATTGTTTGAATAGGGTAAATAATCCTATTAGAAGTCTAGTTAAAATTTATTTATTTATTTTTATTCATTTAATCTTTTTTGCAATTTGTACAAAAAAATACAAAAGGTGGACTTAATGCCTTAAGGCATTCTCTGCCAGTCAAACCTTAGGACCAAAAAGAGAAGGAAATAAATGGTGGTAAAACTCATATTTGGATTACGCAAGTTCAAATTGCATCAAAATCCGTTCAGCGGTTCGGCCGTGCAAGCATAACAGACAGACAATTTATAAAATTAGTATGGATATGGATGGATAGCATGGAAGTATGGATTATAAAATACTTTTCCGCGCGACTGTACTCAGCTCAATGACCATGCACTTTCACTAACGCTGTCCGGTTGTCCGTCCGTGCTTCGTGTAGTGTTTTATTATGAAGTACACCTGTCGTTTAATATGTTACGTAATCTGTGGTAATACTAAATGATCTATGAAAACAATAGATCTTCAGTTTATTGTTACGTTGCGATTATTTTTATGACAATGTCTTTATGCAACGTCTTAACGCTATTTGGCATCAGCGATTGACTGAGAAATTAGAAAATTGACACGCTTGTGACAGTTGTGCAACAGGCGTACCGCCCACTTGATGGTAAGTGATTACCGTAGCCTATGAACGCCTGCAACACCGGAGATGTCACGAGCGCGTTGCCGATCTGTCCGCTATCAGCACAGCGACCCTTCTGGAGCCTGGCGACCCTACTCACCAGCAGGAACACAACACTGCATCGAAGTGTTATTTGGCTGCGGTCTTCTGTAGGGTGGAGGTACTTCCCCAGACGGACTACTTTTCCCGCTTGCCTTTCCAGGAGACATTCCTCCTGTCCCAAAATTGTTAAGAACGTTCCCGGGAATTTGGCGACAAAATCATTATCCATCCGGGAAATTACAAAATTTAAGTTCGTAATTCCATACAAACTCCTGTTGATTATAACGCTCTCTGAAATTGTTTTTTACACGGAAACCAAACCTTTTTACCAATAAAATCGGGATCTTTGTTAATGGTCAAGATTTCCTATTTATTTATTTAAACTTTATTGTACATAATACAATTGTATAGCACGATACATAGGCGAACTTAATGCTAAAAGCATTATCTAACAGTCAACCTTTGGGTTAAACAGATATCGTCATGTGGGTATTAAAAATTTATAGCTATAAATACAAAAAGTTAGAATGATAATAAACATTGTCAGATTTTTCAAGTTGCCATAAAGGCATCTGACACAATCTTAACTGATATCTGATGATGACAGCCAAACCAGGCCAAGTCAGGCCGAGCTAGAAGTCCCTACACTAACTTCTCTTTTCTTGTCAATGATTTTAGATTAAGTTCCTCCAGAAACGTATTTCTGCCACTTTATGGCTGACTTGAGGTTTAGTTTTGCCGCTCAAAGGAAAATGACGGCATGACGAAGCCACTATAAGGGGATAGCCTATCTCATCCAACAACCCAGGATAGACTGTCCTGGTGGAAATTAACTAGTAGATTTTATTGACGCTAGCACCTGCGTTAAAAATGTAGTATGGCAAACCTGTACAGCGCCTCTGGCGTATAGTAAGGTAACTAAGCACTTCCACATTAAATCACACCGTGGTCGCTAGCGTCAGCGTGTATAAAATCTTGTGGTAGAGGTACCTACTGAAGTGGGAATGAGCAAAGGCAACGATGGGAAGAAAGATAGCCCCAGTAAAAGATATGAGCGAGCAGCTTGTAATCACTATATCTAATGGACATACTATGTATGTTTGTTGCGTTAAAAACGCGTAAAGTTTCCTGTGATTGTTCGTGAGCAGACCTCGTGAATTTTAAGATCGTGATTTGAAAGTATTTACTTAATTATGGCACGAGTATATTGTGTATTGTACGACCAGTCTATTAAATTCTAGGAATTTGGTTTTTTCTCACGCTATGACTAATTTTTGAGGTTAGTTTGGACATTTTAAAGAGGTTAGGATTGTAACTGTCTCTGTGATCCAGTGGCGTCTGTCTTTGACCCAGAGGTCGCGGGTTCGATTCCCACGGAAGCATTTCCAGTTTGGTTGGGACATTGCATGCTTGAATCATCTGATTGTTTGACAATAAAGATGATGGATAGACAAGTTTTTTTTAAATTCGTGAGGTACCCTCACGAATTTACAGAAGATACGTTGAGAGACGTTGAGAGATAAGATAGATACGTTGAGATTACTAAGCATTGCCACTAGATACTACTAGCCTTGCGCTGTCAAAAAGTTCAGATCTCATTTATTTATTTACTAGCTTTTTCCCGCAGCTCCGCCTGCGTCAAAAAGTAGCCTATGTAAGACACCGGGTCATCAACTATATTCATACCAAATATCATCAAAATCCGTTCAGCGGTTTGGCCGTGAAAGCGTAACAGACAGAGACTTTCGCATTTATAATGTTAGTATGGATCTTCATTACAATAATGTAAAGGTTGGACTTGAAGCCTGTATATCTCAAGTAGACTGTAGAGCGTGACTCTACAAACCTTAACTTCAAAATTTCACACGTTAGAATAATAGGTGGATAATGGTACGGAACCCTTCGTTTCGCATCCGACTCACACTAGACCGGATTTTTTATTGTTCCAATTTTAATTTAAAATTTTTTTACAGGAATTTATTTTTATAACAATTTGAAATACGATGGGGCTTTTGGCGGGAAGCTGTGAAGTGCAGTATCGGCGCTGTATTTTATTTTCCAAAATTTGTGTTTCTTTGAGTGTTTGCGCATAATAATGGTGGATTATTATTCGCAAACTTCGATAACAAGCGTAAGTGTTGGGAAGTGATACAGTGTTTGATTTGTGTGCTTTTCATGCTTGTTGCTAAAAGCTCCTAGTAATCGCTAAGTGCAGTTTTTCTACCACTTCACGTAGCCTGATTCTTCTAACTAGATTTGACTATAGACTAGACTTTAAGACTTGACTAGGACTGGAAAAAACCACACTGTTGTACTGAAGAAGATAGAAAAATTAAGAAGTGCTATAAAGGACTTGTATTCATGGCCGTAAAGCCCATTACTAAAAAAAAAAAATACGATGGAAAAGTCCATTTTAAAAATAATGAATAAGTTTCCAGTTCATCAAAGTAGGTACTTAATTCTTCTATCACCGTGTGTAGTTATTATAATTTGTGAGTTCAAAATAGTATGAAACCAAAATATTTTTTTGCATTTTTCAAAAAGTTAGTTTTTACATTAGAATTTGATGAAATACGAGAGAAATTTGATAGAATTTCAAAATCAAGTTTTTGAAAACGGTCAAGAACCACTTCAAATAATACAATTGAATTGAGAATCTCCAAATTTTTAGAAGTCGCATTTAAAAAATTACCTTATAACCAAAAGGCGTGAAAAAACTCAAAATTTAATTATAACTGTTCAACATTAACCCACTTGGTTACAATTACAGCATAATAGTAATTCACACGCGTAACGATGTTCCGTTTTACGTACGGAACCAAATATTAAATAGTTAACGTTATGTAATTTTTTTGTGATGCAACGGAACGCAAGTTGAATTTTTGGCGCGCTCTTCCGTGTGATAACATCATTATCATTGTTTTATTTATTACTAGCTGTTGCCTAGGTCCGTCTTACCTCCGTAACCCTTTTACAAGAGATGCATTTGCCCACAGACCCGGAAGTCATGCAGAATAATACATATTTTGTATAGTTGTTTCCAGTTTAGTTAGGACATTGCAGGCTTGGGGTGCAGGGCAGGGAACCTCCTCGAGTGCCCGGTCCTTTGAAAGCTTTGCATTCTCACTTGATCCCAAAGATCCGGTGAGAGGGTGGGCTGACAAGGGATTCGGGACGGTGCACCCTGGGTGACAGTTAATAACTCCCTGCTAGTCGGGGTCTTGTTGACTGTCGGCCAATTTCTGCCAACAGACCGCTCCACCGCCGTCTATAATGAGACGGCGATTGGATGTGCGTCTAGGGGACGGGCGTAGCCCATTTATGGGCCACTGTCTGGTTTGCGGGGGTGGCCGAAAGGCCAATGGTCGGGGCCGAAAGGCCATGGCTGAAGGGCGTCGTGGTAGAATGCTAACGCGACCCCATGGCGCCCTCAACAGCCGGTGCGGAAACGCCGTAGGGGTTTTAGTGGGTAGTCCAGGTGCTCTAGCAGCCCTGGGAGTCCCTTTGTGCATAAATCCATTTCCCCTACGTTAAAAAAAAGGACATTGCAGGCTTGAATCATCTGATTGTCTGATACAGATGATTCTCTGATTAGGTTATAGGCATGTTAAGTTGGTCTCAGCTAGCTAAAGAAAGCTAAAAGACGATTCCTAAAATCTTTGATACTAGGGTGTGCAAGATCGATTGATCATGCACTAGAAATGAATGAATAGACTCAGGGAAACCAATATAATATTTTTTTAGGCTTCGCACGCGATCTTTACTTATATCTCGATATTTGGAGTGCTGTTGTTAACATCTTTGACTTATATGTTGAATGAACGAAACTTTCGACTCATCGAGTTGAATTTTAACATTGCATGTCTCAAAAATAGCGCTCCAGTACTTTGTTCCGGGATAAAATGTGTTCTTCTCAGTACTCCTATTTGCAAAGTTTCAGAACATAATATTATTTGATGAAGAAAAAAGCGCAGGAGTATTATTTTTAAAAGTGTGACTTGTAAAATCGATGAGATGAACGATTTTCATTCGACAATTTTTTGAAATTTATGACTACAGGATATTTGTAATGTAAGACAATATGTCGAATGAAAATTGTTCGATATCGAACGAAAATTATTCACCTCGCTGAATTTGCATGAGTTACACTATTCAAAAATAGCACTTCATGGTCGATTGACCTAAAATTATGAATGAATGAAGTTTCGATCTTAAAACTAGGCCTCAATCCTCGTAATATTGCAAATTATTCATAAATTACCAACCCACATCCATAGGTCATTTACCAAGGCATTCTACTTTCATAGCACGAGGAATCCTTGCCACGAATCGTAAATATAAGATTCGGTAATAAAACGATTTTGTAAAATTTTGGAAACCGAAATCGATGACCTTTTGATTTTTATTTTGGCATATTTCGCCATACTTGATTATTGATCTTAAAACAACTGTAGGGTAAATGGCTCAATTGAGAAATAAAAAAAGGTCAAATGAAAAAATATTTTCGAGAGTTTTCTGTTTGGAGGAAAAATGAGGGCAAAAAGGGAGAAAGTTTGGTCTAACATTTATATACGGATTCTTTACAAGTGCTCTAAAAATCTCAAAAATGGCGGTAAATGGGGGAAGTTCATAGCAGAGTTTTATAAAAACAAATCGTATTTGGTGGTAGTTCGAGAAGTCTACTGTTCACATAATTACTAGTAATTATAATGAGTACATAAGTTAATAAGTATCTAAGCGTAAGGGAGAGGATGCAAATGTAGATCCTGTTTTTTTATCGACTCTGAATAAGTACTTGTTATTGATAAGATACGATGAAAGATACTTATAACAGTTATAACTCACAAGGGAAATAAAGATAAACTTTTCAAGACGTTTTTCATCACATAATACACAAAATGTAGCGAATGCACGTATCAAGCGACTACGGCGGGACGCGTCCAGTATTGGATAGGTCGCCATTTAATGGCAATTTCTCGAGCTCCTCCGTGCTTCGGAAGGCACGTTGTTATCGATAGATGGCAGTCGTGAGGCTGTGTCAGATGCCTTAAGGCAGTCTAAAAATCTGACAGTGTATATTGGCCTGGTTCCCTGTAAAAAGGGTAACATAGAGTTCACACGGCATTCGCTTTGTTGTAATAACCAGTGCCGTCAAATCCAGGAGCATGAAAATCACGTTTGTTGTATGGGAGCCTATTAAATATTTCTTTTATTTTTTAATAAGTATTTGTTGTTATAGCGGCAACTGTCTAACAATCGTGGTTTGTGAGATACAACCTGCTGACAGACGGACAGCGAAGTCTTTGTAATAGGTTTTATCCTTTGGGCACGGAACCCTAAAAAAATGAATAAACTTGACCACAATTCAAAACTTCGCGCTTGACTGTTCAAAATTTAATATACATATCCATGCAACGCCAGGACCGGCAACTAGTTATAAAAAAGTGATTATTACTTACCGATAATAAACTAAATCCTAAGTTATGAATGTAACAATTTTTTTTATCAATTCATTCACACACACACGTAATTCACGTAAAAAAATGCATACACGCTACCTCTCAGGCGTTTTACGTTAGACTGACTGTGTCATACTCAGATGTATGGTTAAAAAGTTGAGCTTACAAAGTGAAGGTTTATCGGGCAAGAAACTTTCGAAATTTGAACCGTCTATTGAAGCTTTCCTATTATTGGTTTTTAAGTGATATGGTATTCGGCAGGCAATGTATGTCGAGTTTGGAATTATAGTTGACTGTAATATGATGTCTTTTAGTTTAACTATAACATTTTTTTGTTGGATAATTTTTTATTTTTTTTAATCAAGAAGATAATTTTAATTAACTGAAAATATAAAATTTCATGTTTTTTTCTTTTTATTTTTTTCATCCAAAAATACAAATCCTGTCGCTGACGACTAAATTTCTATGGAAAAAAATTATCTCGGTTTTCATTATTTTTATTGAGATTAAGTTTAGACGTGTATGACGAGAGTGGTGAGCGTAGAAGAAGCGAGTGAAGTCTGTAAGGATCGTAGCAAATGG
This sequence comes from Euzophera pinguis, assembly GCA_947363495.1. Classification (NCBI taxonomy): domain Eukaryota; kingdom Metazoa; phylum Arthropoda; class Insecta; order Lepidoptera; family Pyralidae; genus Euzophera; species Euzophera pinguis. The sequence goes on from OX376180.1 coordinate 2,574,004, forward strand.
AAATCCGTAGTCTGTCTACCCCTAAGAGAAAAAAGCGTGATGTATTGAGTTTAGTTTTACGTACAAACACACTGCAAAAAGCTGGTGTTTAAAAATGTATCCCGTAAGTATTAATAAAAATTATGGCAAGATAAGTATGTACTACATTAGAAAAGTCAAAATATAGCTTTTTATCTTTTCGTAAGAAACCCATTTATATGTCTTTGAATACGCATAGATAGCATAATTAATCGTATTATAACTACAATAGATACGTAACAATTTTAAATTTTGCTAATAGTAAAAAATCTTTCGACAAAAGCGAGCGTGATTTGCAGTTGTGATTTAGGGTTCCGTAGTACGCCTTCAATCCGAAAGAAATATTTTTTTTTTTATTTGTTCGAATTACATCAACAATACATGTTATATTATTTCTATCTGTACCACGCGGTTTCACCCGCAAATCCGGAATGTATTTGTATAGCTCCTACCTTTTACTTCAGCGACCCGAAGTAGATCTTGGAAAAATTTGATCTCTAACTTATCTCTTGTCTTCTGGGAATTTAGTTTATGAGACACAGCGGCCTGGCATTACAGACGACATTGTAATAGGTAATCCCGTATTAAATTTATACGGAACCTAAAGGTTTACTTGCTGTTTGAATTAACTTAGATTAATAATTGGTGTCGGTCGTAGCGCCGCGGAGACCAATCTAAGCTTTAAACTATTATTTACTTAAAAATGTGTTTGGACATGGTTTAATAGGTAGATCTTATCTACATATCAAATTAAGGCAACTACTAATAGATAATGTACCTAACTACACACTATAAGTAGATACGAGACAATCAGTAGAGATATCAGGAAGTAATTATATTTTCGATCCAACGCTGATGATTCACTATATTGCTCGTTTAATTTAATAAAAAACATGACAAAAAATATCGTGAAAAAACTGACATTTTCAGATATTTATTGAGATCCTTACAACATTATGTTATGGTTACGTAGAACTAAACATTAAAAAACAAAATACTTATTAATATTAAAATAGTCTACAAATAGGTCGCAATCTGTCGTCAAAGTGCAGGATGGCAGTATTTTTAGTTAAAAAATTAGAATTATTCAGTGTGTATTTATTTATTTATTACATACGATGAAAAGAACATTAAACATGTCGCTAGCATCTGCGTTTTAAACAAACTCACAGTACTACAGAATGAAAGGTAACTAAGAAATTCCACAAAATCTTAACACAATCGCAAGCATCTGAAAGTGATAGAGGCACAAAGAAGAAACTTATAATACTGATTATAAATGAACTTTAGACCTTTGGAAAAGTGAAATGTTACTGATCACTATAGTACTTAACTTTAACTTTCATATTAACTCGCAGATAATATTAAATAGCAGTAATACTGGTCTAGAAAATTAAAAAAACTTTTCGACAAATTGTTATTGTGCTTCTCATAAAAGAAAACAAAAGAGCATAAAAAATAATTGCAATACAAAATAGGCGACAGATCCTAACTTCTTTTTTCCAACAAGACAAGACAAACTATTCGGCCTGTACACGCAAACCTGTCACTATTTTGAGGATGTGTCATATACGAAACCCGAAACTTCACCACCGCTCACGCTTGCCCAATAAAGGTAAACAATATCGTCGATCACAATCTAGTTTTTAGCTTGGGAGGCGAATTTTCTCCTAGCACAATGTGTTTGAACCAATATGAACTCTTATATCACAACGTGGGAGCGTTATGTAATTAATAGAAACTGTTGACCTTCCTTCGCGGCAAATTTGTGTATTTTTTTAAATAACCATAGATAAAAAAGAATATGACTTTTGGCGGGAAGCTGAAAAGAGCAGTATCGGCGCTGTATTTTATTATCTAAAATGTGTGTTTTTTGAGTGTTTAGTGGTGGATTATTATTCGCAAACTGTTCGAGAACAAGCGTGAGTGTTGGGAAGTGATACAGTGTTCGATTTATGTGATTTTCTTGCTTGTTGCCTAAAGCTCCTCGAAATCACTAAGTGCAGTTTTTCTATCACTTGACTTAACCTAACTCTTCTGACTCGACTTGACTTAACTAGCGACCTGACTAGACTTTCTTGACTATATAACTTTACTAAAAAGTTTGTTTGTTACTGGCTAAATACGAAAGTAAGAGCCATAACCAAAGAAAAAAAATTGTTTTTTTCGACGTGAGTCATACATTAAAAATGAGGCTTAAGGAATGCTATTTTTGAAAAATATGATTCGTGTGCGAGTAGAATAATTTTTGTTCGATATCGAATGATTTTCGTTTGTTAAGGAAGGATTTTTGTTCGACACAATGAGTCATACATTTTAAAAATAGGACTACCGATCCATAGTTTGCTGAGGCAGCGAAGTGCCTAAGTTTTTCTGTGTCTGTCTGTGGCATCGTATCGTTTAAATGGTAGAACCGATTTTGATGAAGTTCTTTTGTAAGTATTTGAAAACTGAAGCCCTATTATGTATGTCGAATGAAGATTGTTAGATATCAAACAAAAAATATTCGATATTAAAGAAAAAACATTTTTGATTAGCAATTTTAGTACTTATTTTACAATATCCTGGTCACCTATCATAATAATCCGTCTAAATGTGTTAGTTCAGTACTATTAATTATTCTATGGTGTTATCGGAAATAAAATGAGTATACACGTCAAGCCTAATTACCTCGTTTTATTAGGTCGGTTAAAAATAAAACTAGTTTCGTATTTTCAACCGACAGTTATGCAATTCTAGAGCAATTTCAACCATTTAGTCAGTCGGCTCGTTGGTCTAGGGGTATGATTTTCGCTTAGGGTGCGAGAGGTCCCGGGTTCAAATCCCGGACGAGCCCAAATACCTTTTGCATTTTTTTTCCATTCATTATTTTTATTTGCTTAAATTTTTTATTTTTGTTATCTTTATTTTGTGTCTTTATGACATTACTCATAGAAGCGCCATCTAGTGGCGGCTTGAAAAAATAGATATTGCATTGACTCCACAGTCGCAAGATTTTTTTTTAAATATTTGTGTAAGTATTTTAAAATAAATAACTTTTCTAAATAATATCTAAGTATTAAAATATTATTGTGAGTGGAATTGTTAAAACGCTTTTTGAAGATATTTAGTATTAAGTTATCTGTAATGACAAAAAAACTAGAACTAATTTTTAGACGATATATCTTAAAATCTGTTATTAACATAGTTTTTGGCTGACAAGACACTAAAGTTTTCAAAGTAATTTTTAGGTAAGATGTAACCGGCGAAACGCTAAAATGACTATGATAAAAGATAATACTTACGTAAAACGTTTGTCTGTCTGTCTGTTTGTCTGTACAGTCATCTCACTATCGATTTCTCTTGAGCTTTAGGTTAGGAGAATGATTTTCCAAAATGATTCAAAATGTCATGTCATGATGATATAGAATAGAATAATGTAGGTCCTTCCTTCCTTACCCAACTTGTGACCATATTTTTTTTGTCCATTATAATTAACTAGCTGTTACCCGCAGCTCCGCCTGCGTCAAAAAGTAGCCTATTTTTGACCCCGGCTCTTCAACTATATTCATACCAAATTTCATCAAAATCCGTTCAGCGGTTTGGCCGTTACAGCGTCACAGACAGACAGACAGACTTTCGCATTTAAAATATTAATAAGTATGGATAAAGATGATTTTTTTATACTACCAAGTAGGCAAACAGGCGTACGGCCCACCTGATGGTAAGTGGTTACCGTAGCCTATGAACGCCTGCAACACCGGAGATGTCACGAGCGCGTTGCCGACCCGTCCGCTATCAGCACAGCGACCCCTCTGGAGCCTGGCGACCATACTCACCAGCAGGAACACAACACTGCATCACAGTGTTAATTGGCTGCAGTCTTCTGTAGGGTGGAGGTACTTCCCCAGACGGACTACTCCTTACAAAATGTCCTACCTCTCTTGTCTTGGTTTGTTTTATTTCTTTCGTTTCGGATATAGATACTACTGTGTCTCTATCAAATTATTTTATTCCATAGATACTAGCTATGCGTTATATTGTGTACGGAATTTCTTAGTTACTTTACTATCTGCCAGGGTTTACAGGTTTGCCATACAAATTGTTAATGTAGTCACTAGCGTTAAAAAATCTCATGGTAAAGGTACTTTAGCTACTATTTTATTTATTTAATTGTGTCTATCGTCGTTTCAGCCGCAGTCAGTCCACTGCTGGACTTGGGCCTCCCCATTAATTGAGGGTTGTTGCCATACTCGCCACGCCCCCTAGACCCCTATTATCTTAATAAAGCAATCACGCTGCGACGAAATTTTGCTTGCAAAAGAAAAAATGTTTGATGTTTAAAACACACTAGGTTGAGTTATAGTCATGTGCCGCTGGAAATGTTGTAAATTTACGGGATTATTCCTAATTTTCTGTAAATTTACCAAACATTTTCCGGTAACGGCACATCTCTAGCTTGAGACCTATTATTACCATTGAAAATTCTTTTTGCGAGGAAAATCTTGTTGTTCCTATTTACTATAAGCTTTGTAGTGGCATCCTCAACAAATGCAAAAGCTTTAATTATTTCAACCACATTTCCATTTATTCAGAACATTAAGTAAACAGCTAGGTCAACATTTATATTTAATCTATCACTTTAATAATATATATCTTTTTAAATATTAGACATAAAATAGTCATCCGGAGGACATGGGTCGTTTGAATCAATAGGTTTATATCGATATATCTTTCCTTTAGTACCGACAATTATATTATTCTTATTATCAAATGCTATTCCAGTTATTTTGAAGCCGAACTGCGCAATTTTTTCAGGCAAAATGTTATTAGTATGAAGCTTAAAGAGAGACCCTTTAACTGCTAAAATAGCTTCATCATTATTATTCAACTGTAACACGTATTTTAATTCTCTCGAAAACCCTTTATATTGAATTGGTTCATAGAAATCAGAAGAGAAAAAGTATATTCTTCCATCGACGTATTCATAAAAAGCGTTGTTTTTACTGTCCAAGATAAAACTGTACGCTTTAGGAATCTTCTCATATCTTTTGATTGCTGTAGTTCCATTCATAAACTTGAATATTTCTCGCGTACTCCCCGTAATTATGTACATCTGATTGTCAGTTTTGTCAATAAAAATACTGCGAATATCATCATCTCCAATTGGTCGTTCTCCAGAAATTTCAGTTTTCGCATACTCGTATATAACTAAGCCTTGATTTGTTCCAATAAATATTACATTATTTGCTGTGTCAATACCAACGCATTGACCTATCATATCATCAGCTACGGTCAATTGTTTAATACCAAGAGATCCATGTTTAAGTAAATGCAGTCCTTTTGTGTAATTTCTTTTATTTAGTAAAAAAAACACGTGATCGGTTTTTGGGTCTATGACCATTCCAGTTGGATAACCATCTATGGTTGCTATAAGAGTTCTCTTGTAGTAGTCTTTCCCAATTTTAATTCGATCACATTTTTCTGTTAAGCACTGGTCGAAGAGAAATATTAAGATTGGTATGATAGCTGTGGTTTTTATTAACTTCATTTTGGGTGCATGACACTTGACGTTTTCTCTGGAAAGAAACACATGTTTTGAATATTTAATTATTGGTTGACATGTCGTGAATAAATAATGTCTATTGAAAATTTGTGGAGAAAGTAAATTATGTAAGGAAGTTATCATTGTTGAGAATTAAGTAGATACACATTGTAAATGAAAATAGTTTCGTCGGTGTTACTAATATTTAATCTATTTTCATTCACTTACACTATAACTATGAGGGGGTATGGAAAATAAAAAAAATGAAGCCACTTGAAGCCATTTAACTTATCTTACCCATGCATCTTACAAAAGATTATTACTTAGACACAATAACTGTAAAAAATTGTAAAAAAAAACTAAGTATTCTTTTTTAAACAATTCTAACCATAAACCCTTTTAATGAAACCCTATTGATACAATTCCATATCCTGTGATCTTACACAGCTTTTTAAGTTAAATGATGATCTTTTAAGAAAGCACAATCTTTAATATTATACCTAAAAGGTCCTTAAAAATACAAAAAAGATTTTCAAAAATGGAAGTCCATACCAGCAAGATGTCTCCTGACCAATTCACTCGGACGAATTAACATGAATTGTGTCTCGAATCAACTTTCTTTATAAAACATTTGCGGTAATTGTCCCACGATTAGTGTTAGTAAACTTTGGGTGTTGTATGACGGTCTAATATCCTATTGTAATTACAGGTTGTTTGATTGATGATTCTGATTCGGATTCTGATTCTGATGATTCTGATGGATATTCATTTCATTAACATCCTCAGCGAGAGTCTATTCTTCTTAATACTTTCCTCCTATTTTAGGTATGGAATCCAACGACATCATTCTTACCGCTTTTATTCATATCGAGGTCAATAGGCCCTGTGCACCCTGGTATCTGTATTTTTAACCTCTGACGTGGTTCTTTTAGCGACCACGACCACCTAATGGCAGCTAGTACCGACGGCTCAGTACGTGCTTTCCGAAGCACAGAGTCATCATTATTTTCAGACAATCAGGTGATTCAAGCCTGCAATGTCCTAACCAAACTGGAAACAACTTAACAAGGTATGCTTCCCGTGGGAATCTAACCCACCTTCTCTGGATCGAAGGCAAACGCCTTAGCCAATGGACCACGAAGGCAGAGGTTGGATAAAATTGACCATAGTTGGTTTAGAAGTCTTTGAACAGATTCCGAAACCAGGATGGCCGAAACAGAGAAGACATGTTAACGATGGGCTACAGTTCGGAGGATTCCTACCGTTATAATGTCTCTCCCCAGACTATGTCACATATTTTGTCTTGCCCTGCATGCCCAGCTACTGCGCGTACCCACTGACAATGCCTTTTCAGTGACAGAATATTAGTCTTCACCAAATTAACCGGAATCACTTGCTAAGAAGACGAATTAGCTGTGTCATTTTCTTGTTGTTTTTATCTACTCAAATCAACCGAATTCAAATTATTAATTTTAAAATCTCTCTAATCATCATATCACATATGATTTGGGTATTTTAATTTCAGTTTTCTCCTCTTTTTCACTTATAATAGAAGGATTTTCTCATTAACGTACAATATGATCTAGAGATATAGAGATAGAAGATACCTTAATCTTATTGGTGGCTCTTTCATCAACACCTGCCTAACTTCATTATATCACAAATGACTGAATGTGACTTTAGTCAAAATCAACACACTGACACGTGACCATGCAATTTTTATGTGAGGTAATCATTATAATAACACTCACACTAGAAATAAGCATTACTTTTTGTCAATCAAAATATGACAAGTCTGAGTTACAGTATGGTTTCCTATGGCTTCCTATGCTCACATTTTATCCATCCAATATTCTACAATTTGTTGTTTTGATATATTAATTTTTATTATCCTTGTATGAAATAATAGAGTCATAACATAAGTATCATAAGATTTGATTTAATTGAAGATATATGTACAGGACACTTGCATTATCAACCACTATTTTCTATAAAATAAAAATATAGACACACACTTTTCTGTTTTTCCTAATGGTTGACTGGGAGAGAATGCTTTTATTTATAAATAAATAGAACACAGCAAGATTCTGCAACTTTTTCACAGTTTTGGAATTCCTTTTTTTTTAAATTACCGAACAACCTGTATATTCATAGTACTATTATAGAAATGTATTGCACCTAGCATGACGTAATTCGTAATATGTGAATGAGCGTAGGGACTATTGTCTAGCGTATTATCAAATCAAAAATCATAATCGTACTTGAGTTTACTATCGAAGGGCGTCGGTTTAGTAAGCAAGGGATTATCAGGTATATAGTTACAATTTTACTTTTTCTTTAAGTTCTTCATTCCAATGTGTTCCTACCACAGATTAAAAAGAAAAATACTACAGTACGTCAATCATGACATTTTATTGACGCCGACGCTAGAACACATGCACAGAGTCTCTGACGGATAGTAAGATAAGTAAGAAATTCCATATTAAAGCAATAGTAAAATCTTGTGGTAGGGGTACAGATAGAGTCATCTGGGCTAAGCTGTCGGACCAAATTTTCAGTACCTCTATCACAATATTTTATTAACACAGACGCTAGAGACCGCGATAAGATTTGTGGAATTTCTTAGTTACGTTACTATCCGCTAGAGGTGCTCATACAAGTTTGCCATACTCGCTAGCGTCTGCATCAATAAGACTCATGGTTGACGAACAGAGGGTCTTCGAACACTTTTTGTATACGTCACATTAAACGCCTGCCTTTTCTGAGGAGCTCGATATTCAAGCGCGACCAGCGTATCCGTACTCCGTAGCGAATGCGCGTGTCAAGCGACGGCGAGATTGGATTGGTCGCCATTTGGTGGAATTTTCTATCTCTAGCTCCGCCGTGCTTCGAAAAGCACGTTAAGCCGTTGGTCCCGGTTGTTATCGATAGGGAGCGGTCGTGAGGCTGTGTCAGATGCCTTTAGGCAGCCTGAAAAAATCTGATAGTATTGGCCACTAACACACCTCGGGTCATGTTCCTATTGGTCTGGTTTACCTGTAACAGGGGTTACGGAGGTCAGACGGTAGTCGCTCCATTGTAATAACCAGTGCCGCCAAATCTAGGACCATGGCTTCCGAAGCGTAAGCTGACGACGAAACTAGGAATACACGCTAGGATGAAGAAGAAGATATTAAACGATTGCCTTTTAACGGGAATACTAATAAGATCAATGTGTGCTAATGTTAACTAGGTGCAATTGTCATATTTTTTCACAAAAAATTGCTTGCTAGGGACCGATATATCTTATATTTTTCAAAAATTTCTCAAGGACGGTAAAAGAATCAACCCGTTACATAAAGAAGAGGGTTGATTTCTCTTGTAATCCAATCAATCTCTTTACAAACATCTCTTGGATTCTACTTTGAGATACATTGTAACACTGGTAACAATTACAGTAAGTACTGAAACCACACAATGCGTAGACAGTATATTCAATTGAGAAAGTTTTTGTTTTGACTACCACAAAATTAAACCTTCATTGATTGCACTTGGTTCCTGTTTGGTGTTGGTAAAATGTCATCTAAGTAAATTAAATTCAATCACTAAGCTGTGCCCGCGGCTTCGCCCGCGTGGAATTCCGTTTGTGTCACGGAAAAAGTAGCCTATGTCACTCTCTAGGTCTCTAACTATCTCCACACAAAAAATCACATCAATCCGTTGCTCCGTTTTAACGTGAAATAAGGACAAACAAACAAACACACTTTACATTTATTATGAATTCTTAATCGTGGTCAATCGACCATGCACATGGAACCGCCTCGTATCTTTAAATATTAGATTGGTTTTTGTAAACCCTCTTTGAAAAGAGGTCTCTGTTTCAAAGACTTAAAACAACAATAAAAAGTTCAGCTTGGCGATATACTGCTGCAACAAACTTTGATAATTCTAATAGCAAAATCGTGAAAAATTAGAGAGATGGTAAAAATATTAGGGGCATTATTTTAAGGATATATTCTGTAATCTGCGGGATAGGCAATAGTCATTAAGAAAGGAATGTTGGCAAAAAATAGGGTACACAATTACAGAATATTTGTTGAGACAACTTTTAAACCTGGACTGTGTATTGAATTTAACGATTTCTATAGATAGCTAAATTTAAAACCATAGATTAATAATTGGTCTCGCGCGCGCTCTACTAGATACCGTCGGCGTACTGGACAAATGCGGCAACTAAAAGTACGCGAATTCGGCGTAATTGCGGCATACCCGCGTCAGTCACGTGGCAACCGATACGTGAGTTAGACGTCGAGATAAATTTAATGTTTTAGTTTAAAAACAGAAGCAAAATGCCAGTTTGCGTATTCAAACTTTATATGAATATTAGTACAAGAAATAACTCTTTCTCGTTTCGTCTTCGAATATTGTCTTACACACACTGCAATATAAAGTTGGCGCATACTGATAACTGATTTTTCTTCATAGCGCGGTATCTAGTCGAGCGCGCGCGAGACCAATTATTAATCTAAGTTTAAAACTCATGATTCTTTTAAGAATTTAATGATTTCAAGCAATTTTCATACGGCAAAATACAATCTCGTAATTTGTTGATAAGAAAAGTTCGTTAGTAGACCTCTGTCATTATTAGATTAATTAACGCTATCTAAAAATTTTGATGGAAATACTTTTAAAAATATCCTAAATAAGTGGAACAGTGCCAGGTTTATTATCGCCGAAGCTAGCGACTACATTCATAATTTTGTATGTAAAAATTTTAAAGCGCCTCTGGCGGATAGTAAGGAACTAAGTTATTGCATACAAAATCTAAAGTCTACATTATGAAAATTTCGTGGTAGAGTAGAATTCCTAGGGGTACTTACAACCGCAGAATGTCAGAGTTGTACGGAACCACCACCATGGTTGATTAACAATGTAAACTACTCGAAATGATGATGATGATGAACATATTGTCATAGTGAAAATAAAACAAAAGCCCTTTAAAATAATTTAATAATTTATTCACATTCACTCGTACTATATTTGTAAATCATACTGTTAGTAGCTAAATAAATATCTTCATCATGAAATGCTATGCCCGACGGTACAAAATCCAAGTTCATTAGTTTCCTGGGAATCAAAGTATCTGGTCTTAAATGATAAAGACCATCATTTGCAGCCAATATAACTCTATCACTGCCATCTACTGTAATAGCACGAGCAGAATCCTTCGCAATACCAACAAATTCTATAGGCTCTTGAAAACCTTTCAATAACACCTTAACATACTTAGAATCACATTCATAAAACACATTTTCATTTGAATCAACCGCTAAAATGAACGCACATGGGACATGATCTACTCTTTTCTTTTCATTTCTCTTCAAATTAACAGTAAAAACTTCGTTTTCTGGGTAAATAACTACATATAATTCATCCATTTTGTTTTGTGGTTTGAAAATTTGGACAACATCTTCATCTTTTAAACTAACGAAGTTAGCCTTATCTGTTTTGTTTAATACATTCAAACCGTCGTCAGAGGCGATGTATATTTTATTTTTAGTGATATCTACAGCTGCTGCTTGACCATTTACATTATCAATTTTGATTGGTTCGCCATTTCTAAGTATGTATTGGTCCATTTTGGTTTGGACTTCGTCATTTTGTAGTGATTCAAGATCGATTAAGGTAAAAAGTATGTCGCCTGTGTGAGGGTTATGAACTAGATTGGTTGGTAGTCCTCTTATGGTTAATATTGATGTCCTGCTGTAGGATTGGTTGTCGAATACGTAAGGACATAATTCTGAAGTGGCTCTTGATACCAGAAAGAGCAGTAGCAAAGGCAGCATCTTTGTGTTCTGAAAAATAAATACAGATGAATAGGGTTTTTAAAACTTGAATAAAAGAACGAAAGTAATACGGGAGATATATGAAAGAACGATAGAGTTTAAAGTTCGGCAAGCGGCCAGTCGTAAAACAGGCCGAAATAATAATAGGAACAGAAACGCCCAGGAGTGCTATTTTTGAAAAGTTAATAGAGTTTAATATTAATTGAAAACGGGACATCGGTTTTTATATTTGTCGAGCAATATTTGTTTCTGTGGCTAGCTGTATGATAATGAAATTATTAGCAGGTTCATGTACATTAATATCCCGATCATACATAGACCCATCTTATCAAGAAAACAATAAAATTTATTTCTTAGGGTTTATAAATTATAATCTTCATTAATAAATTTTATGGCTTGTTAATTTATGACTGCGGCAACATTAACTTTATTTCTAACAAGCAATTTGCAAATGTTTTTAATCGGGACAATTTTATTTTGCAAACATATCATCATCCTAGCATACGCTACACACACAACTAGGAATACACATTCTTAGTTGCGTCGTCAGCTTACGCTTCGAAGCCTAGGGTACGCTGTAAGTCATGGTCCTAAATTTGTCGGTATTGGTTATTACAATGGAGCGACTGCCGTGTGACCTCCGCAACCCTACAGGGAAACCAGACCAACAGGAACATGACCCGAGGTGTGTTAGTGGCCAACACTGTCAGAATTTTTCAGGCTGCCCCAAGGCGTCTGACACAGCCAAACGACTGCTTTCTATCGATAACAACCGGGACCAAAGGCTTAATTTGCCTTCTCTTGCTCAAGATAGAAAATGCCACTAAATGGCGTCCAATCCAATAGTGGTCGCGTCACGCCGTCGCTTGACACGCGCATTCTCTACGGATCGCGCTCGACTAACGAGCTCCTAAAAATTTAAGGGCAGGACCGATTTGGCTATTTTTGGTTTTGAATTATTTGTGGAAGTCCAGAGAAGGTTTAAAAAGTGAATATATTCGGAGGCGGTGCGAAGTTTGCCGGGTCAGCTAGTATACTTATAATGAATTAAAAAATACTCACATTAAATTTCAATCGTCTGCAAAGCTGTGATCGCCACTCGCAACTGTTCCATACAACTTATCTCATGAACTAATTCCGAGAGTTCAACACACTTCTATCAAAATGGGCCAAATGATGTTATTTTCTGTTTGTATTTAATTATTTTATTAATAAATAAATTAGTTCGTTTTAATTTTTATATTTATCGCATTATCTTTACGATTTTTGTCGAAATGAATGATTTACACAATCCCAATGCCTATATATCTGCTTGCAAAGGTGAAGGAAGGAAATGATTATTGAGTTGGTTTCCATTGTCATAGTTTTTGTAAAGGAGATAGACGTCACGATTTTCGTTAATTATAATTTATTAGACAATTTCTTTTTTTAAATATTAAACGTTGCATCAAATTATGTAAATGGAGAGACGTGGGTATTCCACCAGTAACTTTTAACTTTTTCATTAATTTAAACTGCTGGGCCCGACTGTTTGGTCAATCAATGAGATGCTCAAAGTTTGCCAGAAATATGCAACTAGCCATGGGCTCATATACAATGAGAAGAAGTGTGAGTATATTGCTTTTAGGGCCACCGGTAAAAATCCCGAAAATACCCCACCTATAAGTTTAAACGGCATAAACTTAAACCATGGAGTAATTACTAAGAGGAGATGCAGTTTGAAATGGCGCAGTGACGTGATCATCGGCGCCTCGCCGACACTGCAGTGGGCGGAGCTTGTCATTGCTCGTGCTCTATGATTGGAGCCACGGCCGTAACCAAGCACCTCGCACATCTGCCTTCCGCCCCGTGTAGCCTTACAAACGCTTTCTTACAAAGCGCTTATTACGGCATCTCCTCTTTGTAATTACTCCATGACTTAAACAGAGTGACAACTTTTGAATATTTGGGACATATTCTTGCCGATGACCTTAAAGACAATGTCGATGTAGAACGGGAACGGAGGGCACTTGCGGTCAGAGGCAACATGTTGACTCGTAGATTCGCCCGTTGTAGCGACCAAGTCAAAATAACGCTTTTTAAAGCTTTTTGCCAGGGTTTCTACACGGGTGGTCTGTGGGTCTGTTGTACAAAAAGGTCACTAGATGTCATCCGTGTTCAGTATAATAATATACTCGTATTTAGGATGCTGTTGAGACTCCCTAGATTTTGCAGTGCCTCCGAAATGTTATTGCAGGCGAGAACAGACGGCTTTCAAGCCGTACTCCGTAAGAAAATGGCATCATTGCTAAGTAGAATCAGGGCGAGTTGCAACAGTATTCTAAAAATTGTGGCGGATAGACCGCACTCACAAATAATGCGCAAACACTTTACAGCGTTCATGGTCTGCCTGCGACCATGAACGCTGTACAGTGTTTGAAACGTCAGGTGTAAATAAATAAGTAATAAACGCGATAAAACCATATTAAAATAGTTTAATTTAATGAATAACAATCGCGAAAACATAAAAAATCATTATGGCACTATGCCTGTTGCATTGCATGGGGAGATATAAATAATCTAAGCCCCCATACATACCAATATTTAATTATTACTTTTAGACAGTACCTACTAACATTAGTCGTAAGTTTTGGTTTTTTTTTTCAATCATGTACTAAGACAATTTGGATCAAGATATCTTAAATAAAGTCAATTTATTTATTATTATTATTTATTTTAAACTATTTTAATATGGTTTTTATCGCACTTATTTACACCTAATGTTTCAAACACTAACTTTTTAATTTTCTGTTTCTCCTAATGGTTAACAGGAAGATAATGAATAACTAATTATAATTTATTTATTTATACAAACCTTTATCCAGCAGCGGAATAGTATAGGTTAATAAAATATATTTTTACTGGCCCTCTTAATAGTTTCCAATTCAAGAACATAATACCACTCCCTCTCTTACGATTAAATAATCAAAGTTCCTCTCTTTCAGTGGGATTTGAAGATGTATTAGAATCAATACAGACATCTAACTGATTGATTACTCCAGAAAGAGCGTTTGAAAGTCTGATGTTATGTTGGCGACAGGTCTTAAATTTCTCTATAGCTACACTAATAATATAAAAAGCTTAAAAATTAGTTTCTTTGACTGCTTATTACTTGAACTACTGGTTGCATTAGATAACCCTTTTTCTCGGAGTAGGACTATAATAGCTACTCTACGGCCGCGGTACAAGACTTATAAGGAGTTCTATTTTTGAAAAGTGTGACTCACGCGAAATCGGCGAATCGATTAATTTTTGTTCGATATCGAATGATTTTTGTTCGACATAATTATATGTCACACATTAAAAAATAGGGCTCCATGACAATTTAGAAAAAGTCATTTTCCGAATAGCCTTTAAGCTTTATTCAAACTGACACGAATCCTGCGCGACTTGCTAAAAAATAAGATTCGCTAAAAATGCCGTAGTGTGTGCCAACATCTACGTAGTTTTATTTCTGTGGGCGTCCCAGTCGCCAGTCGCGCGGAATTCGCGTCTGTTTGAATGGAGTTTTACGCTGGGGTACGAATAGTATCGTGGTATAATGGAAACGTGTCACGTCTTGGTGATTGAGCATCGCGTGCATCTCGTTTCTCTATTCAGCGATCGCACGTGGGTCAGTGGTGCAGTATGCAGTTACGAAATACTATATTGCACTTCCTAGTTCCTATAAATCGATGTTATTTATGGTTTTATAATATATTTTTTTTAAAGAAAAAACATCTAGTATTACCAATTCTTTCTTTTATAGAACGGATTTCATCGGTGACAGCCCTATTTTTACGACAATGGTTAATAAAAATATACCTATTCCTATTTTTGCTAAGCTTAAGCAGTTACAATTTATTTTATGGGTTTAAAACCTTTGTAACCAATTTACTTACTTTATATATTATAATCAATATCTATATACATAAAAGCGAAAATCACTCACTCACTCACTCACTCAATTACTCACTCATCACGAAATCTCGACAACTACTAAGCCGATGAAGATGAAATTTGGCAGGAATATAGATTGTGGCTAGGAGACGTCCGCTAAGAAAGGATTTTTGGAAATTCCATCCGTAACGGGTTGAAATAGGGGTTGCCAGTTTGTATGAATCTTCGTCATTTTTAAAGTGTAAAACAAGATTTTTTTTATTCATTTTAGTAGTTAGTAGAAAATAATAATGCATTTAATTACATTTTGAAAATTACATCTCTATAGGGGTGAAATACGGGTTGCAAGTTTGTATGAACATTTGTCATTTTTTAAGCGAGACACATGATTTTTTTAATTTATATTAGTAGTTAGAAGAAAAAGATAATGCATTTATTAGATTTTGAAAACTATATTCCTATAGGGTTGAAACAGGGATTGCAAATTTGGATAAATCTTTGCCTTTTTTGAAGCGAGTTACTACATATTTGAATTAATGGTTCAAGCCGGACACAGTTGATCGTTTTCCTGCCATCTTACCATACATAAAGGGAGTCACGGACAAGATTGGTAACATACTTAGGCGAGCTTCAATCAAGACCAATTACAAGCCGCATAAGAAAATAAACCAATTTTTAAGATCTGTAAAATCCAATATCCCATTGCAAGATGCTGGAGTTTATAAAATTGACTGTGACTGTGGTTTATCATACATTGGGCAAACAAAGAGAAGCATTAATACCCCGTATAAAAGAACATATTGCTGACATGAAAAATAGACGCTCAACCAAGTCTGCAGTCTGTGAACATGCTCTAGACAAACCCAACCACTATATGCGTTTTGATAATCCTCAAGTCCTTGCAAAGGAAAACAGATTCATTCCAAGGATGTTACGTGAAGCTATTGAAATTAAAAAACATCCTAATTTCAATAGAGAGGATGGATGGCAGGTACCACCAGCTTGGGACCCAGTCATTAACTTAATAAAATCGCAAACTCGGAAGCAGACTGCAAGACCCTTAGATACTGTGAGCCAATACTGCGTGAGTCGGAATCGTTCCCAATAAAAATTTCAGGCGGTAGTTTGTAATCTTATGACATCAAAGACAAATGTTAACTTAGTCTGCCTGTGACCATGAACGCTGTAAAGTGTTTGAAACGTCAGGTGTAAATAAATAAGTAACAAACGTATTAAAATAGTTTGGATAAATCTTTGTCAATAAATACATATTTTAGAATTTACATTAACCCATAAAAGGGGGAAAAGGTTGTGTATCATTGATTGTGTTTATTTTAGCAGGGGGACTCCTTTTTTAATCAGGGGGTGCATTAAGCAAGAATTTTCAAAATCAATAGTTTTAGTCGAAACTTTACACGATTATTTGTTTTGATGAATTATTTGTTTCCTGTTTTAAGGTTTTTACAATTTTTGTTTTGGTGCAATAAAAATTATTTGTGTTGTATTGTACATTAAGGAGCTCGGTATTCGAACGCGACTCGCGTATCCGTAGCGAATGCGCGTATCAAGCGACGGCGAGACGCAACCACTATTGCATTGGTCGCCATTTAGTACCATTTTTTTTCGAGCTCCTCCGTGCTTCGGAAGGCACGTTAAGTTGGTCCCTGTTGTTATCGATAAATAGCAGTCGTGAGGCTGTGTCAGATGCCTTTAGGCAACTTGAAAAAATCTGTTAATGTTGGCCACTTCGGGTCATGTTACTGTTGTTCTGGATTCTCTGTATATAGGGTTACGAAGGTTAGACGCCAGTCGCTCCATTGTAATTACCAGTGCAGGCAAATCTGGGAACATGACTTACAGCATACCCTAGGCTCCGAAGCGTAGCTGACGACGCAACTAGAAATACACACTAGGATGAAGAAGTATTATATTGTACAATTCAGCCCCTGAATGGGGGACATGGGTGTTATTTGTATGGTTAATCGGGTTTCTGACTACGAAATTAACAGTAATATAATATCAATTCCTATTTCCGGGATCCGATGAGGCCGTAATCTTCTAAATACATAGGAAAATTCCGAGAGACCTGCCATAAATAATCTAAGTGATTCAAATCTCATTGGAAATACCTTTTGATCAGGCGGGCGAAGCCGCGGGCAACAGCTAGTATACATTGAAGATTATTAAGAAAAAACAAACAATATGAGTGGTCAATATTGGACCAACAGGCGCCAAAACATTCATTTTTAGAATTTTTGTCTCTCTGTCTGTTGTCTCTGTTTGTCATTGCATCACGCGAAAACTACTGCATAGAATTTAATGCGGTTTTCACAGTTGTGTTGCTAGAGGTCCAACTAAGAAGTTAGGCTACAATTTATCCCTAATTTTTCACCTGCTCCCGAGGGAGAGCTAACCATAGAAAGTTTCTTTTACCAAAGTATTTAATAACATTACGCGGACGGAGTCGCGGCCACAGCTAGTTGATTTCTAAAAGTGACAGCCCTGTTTTTGCATGAATATATAATACAAAAAAGCAAAATTGACTATTTCTGTTATTGCTAAGCTTGAGCATAACAATTAGTCATAGGTATTTTAAGTGATATCAGGCTGGCCGGTGAATGTATTCTTAATTGTAATTCCATATAATATCGTTATATACTTGTATGTATGTATGTAAAAATCTTTATTGTACACAAAGAACATAGTATCAGAATACAGGTTACAACAAAAGGCGGACAAAAAGAAAGCGGCTAGGCGGGAAAGGGGGCTTATTACTAATTAATATTAAAAATGCCAAAGTCGTCGTATCTGCCCGCTTTCACGGCTGAAGCTACCAATTTTGATGTGTGGTAAGGATATAGTTGAAGACCCGGGGTCAAATATACTCTTTCTTTTTGACGCCGGTAGAGCTACGGGAAACAGCTAGTAATAGATAAAGTGTTAAAGTGTTTTTACTTAATCCATACTAATATTATAAATGCGTAAGTCTGTCTATCTGTCTGTTACGCTTTCACGGCCAAACTGCTGAACAGATTTTGATGAAATTTGGTATGAATATAGTTGAAGACCCGGAGTCAAATATAGGCTACTTTTTGACGCAGACGGAGCTGCGGAAAAAAGCTATTTACTTTATATATTTGAGTAACGAAAAATACTCGTTTACTTAGACGACGGTTTGTTCTACCTAAATTATATCTATATCATTAAAAAACCAGACTGCTCAACCCAAACCCAATAGGATCATGATATTCCTTAAGGACCACTAAATGACACTCGGGATCAACGGCTCAACGTGTCTTCCGTAGCACGGAATCATCTTTATTATCACACAATCAGGTGATTCAAGCCTGCAATGTCCTAACCAAACTGGAAACAACTAAACAAAGTATGCTTCCCGTGGGAATCAAAACCACGACCTCTGGATCAAAGACGCCTTAACCACTGGACCACAGAGGCAGTTGTAGTTGTGTTGTGAAGTAACCCAATTTAATAATTTGACATTTACCTATTTTGTCGTCTATTACAGAATGTTCAAAATGAATTCGGTACTAGGCGTGACGTATTTACTTGCCGCAGTCCTATCAAGTAACACAGTGAAGAAAAAAACAATATTCAAGAAAGAAAAACTAATATTTTCATCAAAGTTCAACATAACACAAGTAATGGTACCTGTTGAGAACCCACATTACATACAGACGGATAACAAAGCAATGCCATCAATATTTTTCACAATTTCTGATCCAAATCTGGAAGGAGGCAGCTGTATATATGTTCTTGAAGGGTTTGCAGCATACGAAGTTCTTGAAGGAGGCAGAGATACAACAACAGACTACGGCAAAGATCCAACAGTATATTTTGGTTCCTACAACGGTATTTACAAATACATTTCTGATTCTCTAGGAGTTAAGAAATTTGGTCCTTTCCGTGATGATATCATACAACTACAAAAAGCGAAAGACGTTGATTTGATATATTTCTTGAATATTGATCATAAGATTTATAAAGTAGAAAATAAGGGGACAATACGCTCAAGAATAGAGGGAATAGTTTGCGCGCTTGAATTTGTATTGGATACTTCTAATAATATTTATTATTTGACCTGCGAAGATAGTATGATTAGAATTCTAAGATCAGATGGGAGTGCACTTGGAGTAGTGTCTTCGCTCTTAAATTTAGATTTTGATCATATAAAATTGATAAGACCTGCATTTATAATGGAAGAATCAATACCATTCTTTGCTGATAAATCTCTATATTTTCTGTATGCAAATGGTACAAGTGAAAAGAAAGATTTTGATTTAGAAGAGATGCCTTCAGCTTTCAGCGTGGATTCAGCGTTGTACATTATAGCAGCTAAGGATGGAAAGTTATACGAGTTTAATGTAATGGAAATACTACTAGGATCGATGTTTGGGTATGCGTCAGATTTCCCAGATGATATAGCTAAAATATTAATGGCGTTCATTGGGACGGCAAAAAATCAATTGGGTATAAATTTTGACAAACGTCCGAAAGAAATAATGAATCTTTGAAAGGTTTGACCTTATTTTACGAGTATTAACTTGTATCTCACTAAGTCTCTGAGTCATAATAAATAAATAGATAATGAAATAAAATTTCAAATACTAGATTGTGAAATAAAGACACCATATAGTGCATGTAAATGTGTGTAAAATGTGTGTAAAATTGTGCGAAAATTATATAAAAATAATATTAAAATATTCAGTCAGCATTTAATTTATTCATATAAGTACATTTTATTCTTTACTATTTGATATCTTTTAAATGTGATTAGGTTTTGAACGCAGACTTCCTCTAGAGCGTGTTGCAACTTCTTTTATGGTCTCAACATTGTCATCAAAATATTCTTTCACATCTTCGATCATTCCCATTAATATGATTTGCAATAAGTTGTATTCATAAATCTTCTTTTCAAAAGCGTAAAATTGGATAAGTGTGCCTTCTAGTGCATATCCAGTTGGCTTGTTTTTGATTTCAAAATCACTAAGCTCAGTAGTTCCATTGGCATAAACCAAGTAAACTTGATCATCTAAGACTATAGGTACATAGTCTTCGAATAGGAAAGCAGGTTTAAGTAATTGAATATATTTAACATCCTTCTTAAGTCCTTCAATCTTAGTCACTCCTTCTCCGTTAATAACGTAAACTTGTTTGTCTTGGTCATAGAAGTAAATATTGTTCTCAAAATCTAAGACAAACTGCTGGGCGTTTGTTACACCTTCTACCTTCTCCTTTTTAGTTCCTTCTTCAGTTATTTTATACATTTCATATTTGTCATTTATAGCATACAACGTAGTTTCATCAGTACCATTTTCTTGAAGAATATTGATAAAATTATCATCTAAAGTACCGTATTTCTCGGCCTTATTTTTTTCCCAATTGTATTCATAAATGCCATCTGACGCAGCGAAATAAACGTTTTTGTTATCTCCATTGCTTGAAGTGGAATCTCTGCCATTTTCAAGCAACTTATACGCGGTACCATTACGTAAAACATATAATCCTTTATAATCTTTCGCTCCGTTAGCGTCTATATCAACTTCAGTGAAAAATAGATAGAAATTGTTATTAGAATCATCATCATCGTCGTCTTCATTGAAGTTGAGGGCGTTTAGTGGGAGTTCAAGGTTGATGATATCATGTTCACTGGAGTATATTTTGAATTGTGTATCGAAGAAATCAGCATCGACAGTTATCTTCTCATTTTCTCTTGTCATAGGAGAGGTAGAACATAGCCCTGCTAGCAGAGCTGCGGTAAACAGCACCAGCATCTTCATCTTGGTTTCTGGAATGTAAACAGTTTTATTTAGTAAACAGTAGTTTATACAATTTAGTAGGCAAACGGGCATGCGGTCCACCTGATGGTTAGTGGTTACCGCAGCCTATGGACGCCTGCAATTCCAGGAGTATCACGGGCGCGTTGCCATCCCTGAAGAAATGAAATACTTAATACCGCCATGCATTAAGGCCTCCTTTGCACATCATTATGTCTACATGTATGAATGAAATGATGAATGAAAATCATTCACTCACTGATTTTAAATTCGTTACTAGAATTAAACAAACTCTCCTGTTTGTGTACTAAATACTTACACAATACCTAAACAAATTATGTAAATATTTTGTTCGAGTAATCAAAGACAAGTGTCAAATGTCAGAATCGATAGCTACATTATCATGTCACTGCTAACTTTCCTATATCATCCATACTAATATTATAAATGCGATAGTCTGTCTGTCTTTCTGTCTGTCTGTCTGTTACGCTTTCACGGCCAAACCGCTGAACGGATTTTGATGAAATTTGGTATGAATATAGTTGAAGACCCGGGGTCAAACATGGGCTACTTTTTGACGCAGGCGGTGCTGCGGGATACAGCTAGTAAAATATATATAAATTAATACTTTTATTGCTAACGGTATGCTGTAACATCTTTAGATTACCAAAATCCTTCGACATAATCAGTGACTCGAACGGTTTTCATTTGGTTTCGGATGAAGGTCTCCTGAAGATTGGTAGAAGGAAGTGAAATTTAACAATAATCATTCGACTCACCTGTTTTGAGTGAGTTGTAGATTTCAAAGATAGCACCCCTGAACTCCGTAAATCTTTACGGGAAAAGCAATGCAATCGATTGCACATGACATTAAATTACAATATACCTATAATCCCTTTTTCTGGGAAATAAAGACGGAGTTATTGCTAAGCAATTTCTATATAGCCGATTTTAAGTTTTTTCTCAGCTCCTTTCTACCATAAGGTTGCCGGAAGAGATTGCATTAGCGATAAGTCCGCTTTTGTAACCTATTTGTTCACTAGCTGACCCAGCAGAGGTTGTCCTGTGTTTTGATTTTTTCTTTCATAAGAACCATCTCTTGATAATAATAAACACGACAAAAAATAGCGAAATTGTTCCACTCGTTCACGTGGGAAATAGAGTTTTTTTTTATAGACTCTGTTCTGGGCCCGTAGAAAACTTACAATTCGAAAAACAATAACAACACATTCGTGTTCGTGATCTTTCGGAATTAGTATGAAAATTGACCATGTGATTTAGCGCGGCTAATGTCAATTCCATACATTTTTTGTTTTCGAATGTCGTTGCAGTTTTCAAATTGTAACTTTGTGTATGGGTCCTGTATTTTATTTATATGAATGTAATTAGTGCAATAAAGTGTTCATTTATTCAATGCTGTTAGATTTTTGGTATTTTCTGGTTTCCCAGTAAAAAGGGTTACGGAGGTGAGACTGCAGTCGCTCCATTGTAATAACCAGTGCCGCCAAATCTAGGACTATGACTTACAGCGTACCCTAGGCTCCGAAGCTCACGCTGGGATGACATTTTTTAACAATCCACTAAAAATAAATATATGAATGACACTTACCCTTTGAGATGCAATCACCAAATGAGTTCACCACTAACTAACTAAATGATCCCAAATACTTAGATAATGTAAAGGTGAATGTTATCTTTAACCCACTTATCCGTAATTGCCTGTTTATCGTACGGGTTGCATGGTCAATTGACCAGAAGCGCTATTTTTGAAAAATGTGATTCACGCATAATCGGCGAGTTGAATAATTTTTGTTTGATATCGAATGAGTTTCGTTTGTTAACGAAGGATTTTTGTTCGATATTGAACGATTTTTATTCGAGATATATGTCACACATTTTAAAAATAGGGCTCCTTCACCCTGGAGTTTTTTGAATTTTATTTTATTTAAACTTTAAGGAGAGTCGACTGTCGTCAATTCCTTTAACAGTAAATTAAAAATATTTTTTTAGAACTAGATTTTAGCAACCATGTGTAAAATAGTTGAGTCTTCCAAAATATATTTAAATATATTTTACTCAACTCTTACTTTAAACTATTACTTTAACTATTACTTTCCTTTTTTTTATGAAAATTAACATTACCTAACAATGGTAAAATACATAATTTATTTACTTATTAAACTTCATTACAAAATATGTAATATTGTTATATAATTGTTGCATATTTTGATGAATAGTAAACTTATGTTTCTTTTTTTCAATTTTTTTCTTTTTGAAGCTATTTCTTTACGATTTCATACAAATTTCAGTAAGTTTTAAGTTTTCGACCAGTCTATACATCTCGTCATTAAGAAACGTTTAACGTGTTTTGTTTCGTTCTTTCAAGCATCGGAGAGAAAGGGACAAAAAATATTTCAGCTAACTTGGAATTATCAAACATTTCTGAATACGTGCGTCTTTAGACAATTTCGTAAAAACATCTCCTCAATGGCCACGGCTAGTATATTTAATTTATTTATAAATCTTTATTAAATATGTACCAGGAAACAAGTTGACTTTTGTGTGAGTGGGACGGAGCTATATCCGTACTCATAATACGTATAGGTCTATCCCGCTCACACTTGCTCAACTAGTTTGTACCACAAGTAAAAATACTTTGACAATAATTAAGTAAAACATCTTTTCAACACATTTGCTCATAAAGTGCCTTTTATTTCATTGTAATTAGGCCCTTAATGGGAGTTGTAAACAACACTTTGTTTATATTGTAATGGTTTCCACGGACCCGATACATTTTTTTAAATGTACCTACGTCAAGAAGATTTTAAGTCTCAATTTATTGTTTTTGCAAACAATATTAACTATTTTAGCTTCCATAATTCCAAATAACATTAACATTAAATTTATAAAATATTTATAATTAATATACTAAACATTAGCCGTATTTGTTGGAAAATCAAGACGGGCTATAAAGGACTTGTATCCATTGCCGTAAAAGCCATTACAAAAAGAAATACTATCAGGGTCTGCTCCTGGCGCCATTTTTAAATCTATTTGTTTTTGTATTTAATTTACTACATAGTAATAACAAATGTCGATTTAATTTAGGGAAGAATTTGACTTCGTCTGATAATCGAGGCGAAAATCGAATGTTGATAACTGACTAAATAGGCTGAATATAGTAGCTACATAAATCTACGAAGAAAGAAATAAGGACGAAGCTTCAAAACTGTGAAATCAAGAACTACAAAATTTGTTTGGAAATACCTATAAACACAAGCCCAATTTACTCTGATGGTGTTTTTAAGTTTGTTCGTTGTTTGAAAAATAGTTTGTTGAAAAGTGTTCAAAGTGTACCAACAAAAGTTAATGTGAAGAATGTTTTTATATTTTTTATTAAAGTATATTATTGAAAAAAATTGAGCTCTATCATCTTGACAAATGATTATTATAATTTTGGATAAAGTTTCAAAAGAAAAAAAGAGGTAAATGTAGGATGGGAAATAGAATATATTAAATCTCATAAAATATTGTAAAGACTATGTCTAAACATACACATGTGAAGAAATGTTTTGATATCGCTTGAGAACTCATATTTATTGTGTAAATATGAGTGTGTTTTCTTCGCAAATGTGTTGAAAATCGTCGTACGACAATTAGTGAGCAAAATTGCCGCCGGACCACCTGTACAATTAAGCAGTACCATTGGTGGTACAAATGGTACAGATTTATCCCATTAGTACAATTGATTGTACAAATGATACTAAAATATCCCGCTAGACCACCTGTACCATTTGACCGTGTAACAAATGATACAAATGGCACTAATTTCCCGCCGGACCTCCTCTGGACCACCGGTACCAATAGTCAGTACCATTGATACTATTCTTAGAAAAATTAAGACAATAAAATATATTTTACTTCTGCCTTATAAGAATAGCGGACCTATAGATGGTATGGATAGTTTTTTTTTTATAGCATAGGGCGGCAAACGAGCAAGCCTGATGGTAAGTAATCACCGCTGCCCATGGACAACTGCAACACCAGGAGTATCACAGGAGTGTTGCTGGCCTTTCAAGAAGAGGTAGACTCGTTTTTTGAAGTTTCCAATATCGTATCGGTTCGGGAACATCGCCGCAGGAAGTTCATTTCACAGTTTAGTCGTACGTGGCAAGAAGTGTCTCTTAAAACAAAAATTATAAATAATCTTTGGTTTGGCCCAGTAGTCCCCTCGGTGGGCAACAACTTTTTTGCTATTTGTATTATGCTAAGAAGTTAACATTTTGTTAATAAGAGAAGTACTTATCTTTTATTTAAGCTGATTTATAATTAAAACATTTATTTAACTGAATTGTTTTATTTTAGACAAAATACTAAAATTATACTAAACCGCTCGCTCACGACTTTGTCCGCGCCAATTTTTATTAATATGAACGCAATTAAAAAGTGCATGAATAATTTCTCCCATTTTTTCCACTGATTCTGCTCTCCTTTTGGCCGCAGCGTGTTATATAGCTTAAAGGCTTCCTTGATGAATGGGCTATCCTACACAAAAAAAAAAAAACAATTCGAACCGGTAGTTCTTGAGTTTGGCGCGTTCAAACAAACTCTTCAGCTTTATAATAATAGATATAGACTTTCTGTTCCCCATCGGACAATCTTCATCTTATTGTACACAATAACAAAACAAATCATTTGTCAACTCTAGGGACCCTTTTATAGCAATGTAACCGGGATATTTAAATATACCAGTTGTCCCTTCTAGCACTGACATGGGAGGCAAATGGGATTTTTTTGCAAAAAAATCCCCACGCCAGTTGGGGCAACTGGGATCCATACTAAAAACATAAAATAGTGCCAAATGTACCATTTTATTTTTTATTGAAGTAATGTCGAGTGTTACGCTTGTATTTATTTTCCTGGTACTAATGGGATAAATCAGTACCAATTGTACCACCAATGGTACTGCTTAATTGTACAGGTGGTCCGGCGGCGCAAAATTACATCATATACTCGGCTTCTATATATCGCTTCGTAAATAATGACCAACTTCGCACCCTTGTATCATAATGTACTATTATATATCATGTTATCCGTGATATTATCTATGGTTTAAGTCATAGGTTACTTCGATGTCCACTGTACTCGCTGGCAGTACGACTACATAGGTCGCTGAGGTACTCATTCCGTTGTCTGTAAAAGAAAATGCTTATTTTTTCCTATTTCTAAGCTTTAAATTTGGTTTTAAAAAACAAATAGAGGTATTCCTCGTAGCGCATTGATTTTCAAGCGCACCTAAACGGTTAATTACGTAACCCTACCTGTACGTTCTACACTAATTTTTAATATAGTTGCGCTTTGAGGAATTAAATTATAATAATTTTAATTTACACACTTTGGTTGCGCTTTGATGTATATTAGGTTCGCTTCGTTAGGTGCGATTAAAATTGATGCATAAAATACCTGAAGTAAGGTGCGGGTCTGTTTTTCACATGTTTTTCAAAAAATTTTTGATGTAAGTTTTTATTATCAATAACATCATTTTCAGTGATTGTTTAAGTTGTACAAAGCTTGGAGCAATTGCATTTCAAGTAAGTACAGCGTATAGAATCTGACCCTTGGTCATTTTAATCTGTACTGCACAATTAAACTGCATAATAAAAAAAAACATTTTACTGTCTTAATAAAAATATCTTGATGTTATCGCAACAAATACTAAATAAAATAAACAGGTAGGAAAAACAAAAAATGAAAACAACATTTTTAACTTAAAATAAAAATTTATTTATAAAAACATAGCTCGTTAATTTACATGGCATAAACATGTTCTCAAAATTCATACATTCACATTTTTAAGGCAACTTCTTGGATGTAAATTTTCATATAATTAAACAATTATAATAAAAATATCATTTTCGGCAAAAATGTCAAGAATCAGCCATTAATTACTTGAGATTTTTGCAATTAAATTAAAATACTTAACTTGGTCCAGTTCAAATGTAAATATAATTTCAATTTTATGTAAAAATAAAGTCTTTGTACTGAAATTTGTATAATTTAATAAAATTTATCGAAAATGCTTGGAGATCATGGTTTTTGGGCAATATATTATAACCAAGATCTCCAACTTTAAAAATAAAGTATAAAATTATTGTCATGTAATATAACTTTTAAATTATCTACTAAGTTTACTTCAAGTAAATAACAAAAATGATGTAAAGCGCAAGAATTCACGAAAAAAGCTGAGCAAAAGTAATGAAACTTAAAGACTAAGGCAGTTAATTCTTAATAAATAAATACTGTTTCGAATTTGAGCTGTTTAGGAAAAGCAGTCAACCTAATTAGTAGTTGGTACTATTTTATTGTACAATAGAAAAAAAAACAGTATCCATCTTTGGGTACTTTAAAATAATTTATATAGAAAAAGCTGCTTTTAAATCAATATTAATAAAGACGTTTGTAAGATTTTCTGTTTTTATTTTTTGCGTAAATGTAAAAAAAATACTTCATAGTCAAAAGATTAAATTTTTAAAAGAAGAGTTTCGTCATTTGAAATTTTAAAATAAAAAGTCGCTGTCCAGGCTGGAAATAAACAATTAGAACCCCTAAAACACAAACTGGCAGTAAACAGAAAAAAAAATTGGCCGAAAAGAAAAACCATAGAGCACAGAAAAAAAATTACAAACGTCACGGATATATTTCGCGCCCTCACTTGGAGTGAACTAAGTTGAGGAACTCCTCCCTTGTCTTTGGGTCGTCACGGAAGACTCCCAACATGGTGGATGTGACAGTCTTGCTGTTGATCTTCTGGACTCCTCTCATGACCATGCACATGTGTCTGAAACAATGAAGTACAATATATATAAATATTAAATGCATTAAGTTTGTTAATTTAAAAAGTTTCAGGTAGATTATACAAGATGGAAGAAATCATTTAAGACTAGGTAAAAACATGGTTGGACCATGAATCGATACACATGTAGATATTTTTGTAAGCAAGAATTTTATAAAATTCTCAAAACAAAAATGAATAATATAAATACATACTAATCAAGGTTCATGTCAGAACAATAGATAGTTATAGTAATAGACTCACGTGAACTAATTTATCAACATCACGTGTTGGTTGCCTGGTAGAAAAAGCCTATGGCTTTAGGCCCACCATTTACATGTTTTGTAATGTTTGTTTATTGAATAAATAGTTAGACTTATAACTATTTAATTTGTAATAACCCTTATCTAACTCCAGATTTTTTTTAAATAAATCATTGTATTTCAGTAAAATCGACTGGGAATACAAAGGCCAAATACTAAACATGAATAACTTATTCCAAACCCGATACAGACGGAACCCACACCATAAAAGAAAATCTAGACGTAACACTCCTACCATCAACATAAACGGGATATTAACTATACCAGAAGTTTCTAAAGAACATAACAATGCTTTATACACTTGTATAGTAACCAGTCCTTCTGGAGCAATGGCTAGGTGAGCGTTTGAAATCCAAGTTATCGAAGCCTCTGTTTTAGAAGATCTCTTGTTAGGGAATAATCTTCAAGAAGGACAGATTGTAAATATCTATTTTAACGTTAGAAGTGGAGATTTGCCGATACATTTCGAGTGGCTGAAGGATGGGAAAAGGATACCCAATAGTCTAAAGGTAAATTTGAAGGATGTGTGGTGAAGTGTTTGTTTGATGTGTATTTTGAGTACCTGAAACATCCGATCTTAGAAATGTGAAATTTGAATTGTGAGTTGAGTATTTTAGGTGTAAGGAAACCACGGTACACATTCAAGATAAAACAATCATATTTCCCCTGAAAATAGATCTTTGCGGCTCTATGGGCCTATGCCTGTACCCCATCGATAGACATACTCCTACGATATAGACATAGACCTCGGGTCAGGGGGGCTATTAAATTAACTAATAATATTGATATTATATCGATTATTTATGTTAATGTAAACTATATGTACAAACAAAACGAAAAACATTTCAATTTCTATAATAAAAGAGCATTCAAACGTCACAAAGTCACAATGCATATAACGAAACAAGCAGCCCGTCCGGACTTTGCTCAAGCCTGTATAGGCTATGAAAAACTGAAAGAATTTTTCCAATCGGACCAGTAGTTTTTGAGATTAGCGCGTTCAAACAAACTCTTCAGCTTACTAATATTAGTATGGATATAAGAAAATGTGTTTGTTCTACGAGTTTAGAAAAAAAAATTACACAAAAAAACTTTGACAGTAGGTTGTGTAGGGCGATCGACATTGTAACCCAAATTATGAATGAATAAATGAATAAATAATTTGTGTTATTATTCAGATTAAACTTTCATTCATCATAAATCATCGTTTGAAATAAATGATGAATTAAATTATAATCTAAATTGCTTAGTAGCTTTTAGTTTTAATATTATTGAAACAAATGAACTACTGACGCCATCTATTATTAGCTTAATCAATTTCTATCATTATTTAAACATAAGAAAATTATCTCGTATTTTTTAATTATAAAACGAATGAAAATTTGCTAAAACATTGTACGCAAATCGCAAATGGCTTCTAATTACAGCGTGCATCAATTAGCTGACCAATTATGTCATTGTTTGATTAACGTTACTCAATGACATACATAATTTAATCACTCATTGTTATTTAAACGTAAACAAATCTATAAACAAAGTAGAGTCTTTAAGCACATACAAGAAAATCATTTATTTGATTTTTTTTTGGAATACCTTTGGTTTTCGTCTTTACCCTCCACAGCCTTTGTCATTATGAGGCGTCGATTTATTCACCTACCTTTTACGTTACAAGTTTTTAAGTCCAAATAACTCTGACACCAGGGTGCACAGGATCGATTGACCATGTAACCCTATCGATGTAGATGAAATGAAATATGATAATGCCAGGACTCCTGCACGTATGAGGATCTTTTAACCAAAGATATTTCACACAATCTTCACCAAATATTTATTGATTGCGCTGCAACGGATTGGTGAGAATGTTATCATCAGGAGCCGTATTTTCGAAATTTATGACATATTAAGCGAACAAACGAAACTCATTCGATATCGAACAAAGATTATTCGATTCGCCGATATTGCGTGAGTCACACTTTTCAAAAATAGCACTCCACGAGTGACGTGGCCGCTTATTGGTCTAGACGAATCTGAAGAGTTAGCCATTTCGACTCGCCAACAAAAAGTACGATGTGAGATTATACATACACTCCTTAATTTATTTATACACGTTTTTTTTTTACAACTAATTAGGCAAACAGGCGTACGGCCCACCTGATGGTAAGTGGTTACCGTAGCCTATGAACGTCTGCAACACCGGAGATGTCACGAGCGCGTTCCCGACCTGTCCGCTGTCAGCACAGCGACCCCTCTGGAGCCTGGCGAGCCTACTCACCAGCAGGAACACAACACTGCATCACAGTGTTATTTGGCTGCGTTCTTCTGTAGGGTGGAGGTACTTCCCCAGACGGACTACTCCTTACAAAATGTCCTACCTCTCATAAAAAACGTCTTACAGAAACCAGTAAACAAGTAATTAGTACTTGGGAAATAAATGTTTAGCCATGCCGCCTCCACCAGGCCCTGGTTAAATGGTCGCGTCCAAAAAGTGCTGGCTTGACGTCGCTGATTTGCATGTTAATGGGCTCACAACTAGGAACGTCGAAGATCGGGCGAAGTGGAGGAGAAAGAGCAAGAAATCGGGCTCCGAGAAGGACAGATGATGACGCAACTGGGAGGGCTCTGAGATGAGAGAGAGAGAGAGAGAGAGAGAGAAAGAGAGAAAGAGAGAAAGAGAGAAAGAGAGAAAGAGAGAAGAGAGAAAGAGAGAAAGAGAGAAAGAGAGAAAGAGAGAAAGAGAGAAAGAGAGAAAGAGAGAAGAGAGAAAGAGAGAAAGAGAGAAAGAGAGAAGAGAGAGAAGAGAGAAAGAGAGAAAGAGAGAGAAGAGAGAAGAAGAAAAGAGAGAAAGAGGAGAAAGAGAGAAAGAAAGAGAAAGAGAGAAAGAGAGAAAGAGAGAGAAAGAGAGAAAGAGAGAAAGAGAGAAGAGAGAAGAGAGAAGAGATAAGGAGAGAGAAAGAGAGAAAGAGAGAAAGAGAAATAGAGAGAGAAAGAGAAGAGAGGAGAGAGAGAGAGAGAGAGAGAGAGAGAGAGAGAGAGAGAGAGAGAGAGATACTTACACTCCTTCAATGACGACAGCCACGCCGGCGGGCCTGACAGCCTGTGTGACCGCGATAGCGATCTGTTTGGTCAACCGCTCTTGAACTTGGAGACGACGGGAGAAGATCTCCACGATTCTGTAAACATATGAGGTTACATTAATTTAAATTAATCAATTGTAGGTTTACCAAGAGGGAGGCCACGTAAAAGATGGCGGGGTTACCTGGAAGGCATTTGCGGTATTTTAAAAGCCGCGAACGTTCAAACTAAAACCAATTTGAACGCTAGGTCTATTTTTGACTCACCAATTATATCGAATAACAGTAATTCGAAATCGAACTATTTTCAATCGACAAAACCATTTTACATCTTACTCGAAAATACTTAAAAATAGAAAACATTGAAAATATAACTTTATCGTAAACTTTGTTGGCCGCATCATGTTTGGTCACGGAACGACTCCACTGTGACCACGGCCGTTGTAACACGGTTAAAACGTCGGAAGTATGAAGGTATTTACGCGTTTAATCCCGTAATCTTATGTTTTATGAAAAGTCTTCCTTACCTGGCCAGCTTGCTAAGCCCAAGAATCTTGCCCTGCGGTAGATAACCAATAGACACCTTCCCGTAGAACGGCACCAGGTGATGCTCACACATGGAGAACATCTCAATGTCCTTCACCACCACCATCTCATCCGTATCCTCATCGAAGATGGCGTTGTTTAGGACCTCTAAAAAACAATTTTCTCAATTTCATTAGCTATTCCATATTATAAGTGCGAAAGTCTGTTTGTCATGCTTTCACGGACAAACCGCTGAACGGATTTTGATTAAATTTGGTATGAATATAGTTGAAGACCTCCTTGTGACGTCACAGTGTGCTACACTTTTTCGCAATATGTGACGTCACGAGCCCCCACTCCTAAACTTTGATGCGTTATATCTTTATAATTTATCGCTCAATGGACAAAATAAAAAAATACTTCACAATTTTGATTCCCGAAATGACGGACTTATTTTAATGTTAGTGTTTTGACCCTGGAAACTGGCCTAATATAAGGTTGGTCGAAAGGTACCTTGAGGCGTCCTCTAAATGTTAGTCTTTTGACCCTGGAAACTGGCCTAATATAAGGTTGGCTGAAAGGTACCTTGAGGCGTCCTCTAAATGTTAGTCTTTTGACCCTGGAAACTGGCCTAATATAAGGTTGGTCGAAAGGTACCTTGAGGCGTCCTCTAAATGTTAGTCTTTTGACCCTGGAAACTGGCCTAATATAAGGTTGGTCGAGGGTTACCTTGAGGCGTCCTCTAAATGTTAGTCTTTTGACCCTGGAAACTGGCCTAATATAAGGTTGGTCGAGGGTTACCTTGAGGCGTCCTCTAAATGTTAGTCTTTTGACCCTGGAAACTGGCCTAATATAAGGTTGGCTGAAAGGTACCTTGAGGCGTCCTCTAAATGTTAGTCTTTTGACCCTGGAAACTGGCCTAATATAAGGTTGGTCGAGGGTTACCTTGAGGCGTCCTCTAAATGTTAGTCTTTTGACCCTGGAAACTGGCCTAATATAAGGTTGGTCGAAAGGTACCTTGAGGCGTCCTCTAAATGTTAGTCTTTTGACCCTGGAAACTGGCCTAATATAAGGTTGGTCGAGGGTTACCTTGAGGCGTCCTCTAAATGTTAGTCTTTTGACCCTGGAAACTGGCCTAATATAAGGTTGGTCGAGGGTTACCTTGAGGCGTCCTCTAAATGTTAGTCTTTTGACCCTGGAAACTGGCCTAATACAAGGTTGGTCGAGGGTTACCTTGAGGCGTCTTCTAAATGTTAGTCTTTTGACCCTGGAAACTGGCCTAATATAAGGTTGGTCGAGGGTTACCTTGAGGCGTCCTCTAAATGTTAGTCTTTTGACCCTGGAAACTGGCCTAATATAAAGTATTGATTACTTTATTTTATTCTTTTGTGATTTTCAATTTTTGTGTTTAGAACTGTTATTATAACCTGTGACGTTTCTCATTGGAGTTTGCCCAAGCAACCAACTAAGAATGTCGTTTTCATGGAAAGTTCGAGGACTTTCTTAAGGCTCTCCAATGAGTTTGATTGAAGAACGTTCTTAAGGTTATGTTTAAGAATACGGGTGTAAATATAACAAAAATTACAGAGAATTTATTAATTTTACCACCACCATAGTGACTACTAATCATATCAATGAGTTGGAGTAAGGTCGAGTCGAGTTTGAGCAAACGTTTGAGAATATGGATCTTTAAAATTACACCCAATTTTTTAACCTTCTTGGAAAAGATATCAAGGCGTAATTTATTTTAATAATTTTTGGTCCTAATCATAATTTCAATTATTTATTAAAGATCTATTTAATTTGTGAATTTTATTGGTATTCAAAATACAACAACTTATCCAGTAATATTTTTTCCAAAGTGTATAAATAGAAACGTGAAAACTTTGTATAAATGGACTAAGAAATTGGTTTAAATTAGAAAATGCAAAAAAATGAATATTTTGATTTTGCCTTGGATATTCGAAAAAATATGATAACTACCTTCTAAACTCTGGTCGTAGCCCTTAGTGAAGAATAACATAGCTTTGGCCGCGCGCTCCGGAGTCTTCAGGAGGCCTTCTCTCTGTGGGTCTTCTCCCAAACCTGAAAAATAAAAAAAGCGTCATAATAATTTCTTACCAAACTCAACTTAATGATACCTAGAATTTGGTTCGCCTTTTGCATTGTACGCATAAAGTTTAAATAAATAAATAAAAAAGTTATACTATTCATCTATACTTATATTACAAATGCGAAAGTCTGTCTGTCTGTCTATCATGGCCAAACCTCTAAAAGGACTTTGATGAAACTTTGTACGACTATAGTTGAAGACCTGGGGTCTAACATAGGGTACATTTTGACGCAGGTGGAACTGCGGGAAACTGCTAGTTCGTAATAAGCTTCATACATCCTTTGTGGTCCATTGGTACTTTTGAAGGCTGAAGGTTATGGGTTCTATTCTTACGGAACTTCATGCTTCTGGGGATCTAGTATTAATATTTGGATATGGCGCAGCGAATTTAGATGATGAAAGGGATGCTGTCAATCCACTCGGTCACTTGTTCGTCCGCTTTGTGGATCTTAAACAAACCATCCTCGATAGAAAATAGTGGGCACAAATCAGTGAGGTGCTCTGTATTTCTCCACAGGGATAAAGCGGACGCGAGAAAATGTTTCACTTGCATTAGAGTTCCGCACATCTTCTCTGTGAAGTTCTATGCCTACTGTTTTGAGTCCAATATTTGCGTGATAGTTTGAAGCCCGGGACTTCCTGTTTTGGATCTGATATGATGATATGGGGATCCAGTGGTTAAGCCGTTTTCCCGAAGGTCGTAAGTTCGATTCCCGCTGGAAGCAGTTCAGCTCAGTTGTTTCCAATTTGGTAAGGATTAGGACATTGCAGGATTGAATCACCTGATTGACTGAAAATCTAATGATGATTCCGTGCTTCGGAAGGCACGCTAAGCTCACTGCTGTCATTTGGTGGTCGTTATAGGAACCAAGTC
Source organism: Euzophera pinguis (assembly GCA_947363495.1). Classification (NCBI taxonomy): domain Eukaryota; kingdom Metazoa; phylum Arthropoda; class Insecta; order Lepidoptera; family Pyralidae; genus Euzophera; species Euzophera pinguis. Next base: position 2,608,822 of record OX376180.1, read on the forward strand.
AGAAGTCAAAAGGCGGCTCCGAACAACTCTGACAACAATTTGTGCAAGGTTGATTGACCATGTGGCCCACCAACAAATTACAATTTGTAAAGCACAATAGGCAGGCTTAATTAGCTAATTTTGTAAAAAAAAACATATGGTACAAGATTATTTCTTAAATCTATTCAACGTGGCAATGCTGCCAGCCTTCTGGGTACGCTACAGCGGGGCAACGATCTGTCAGAACTTGCTTTTTTGTAAGTTTTTAGGTACTTTTTTAAGTTTTTAGGTATTTTTGTTTATTTTTTATTTATCTATTTTAATCCTTAGATTATTTCTTACCTGTAAGTAAGAGTCTGTAAGAGTTAGCCATGTCGGGTAGGAGAGCCTCTCTTGTTGGTGGCCTGTGGTCTAGCTCCAAGTCATGGTGAAAAGTGCAGTTTTCGTGGCCTGGTGGAATAATAATAATTTTAGAATGTCGAAAAAATATTAAGTTTAGAAAAAAAAACTTGTTGAAAAAATATTGAAAAAAAATCATATATTTCATTGTATCAATTCATATTAAATGATTTTAATCATAAAATTAACACGTCAAATGAACGGTCGATTGATAATATAACTTATACGACGAAATTGAATTTCACTTATTTGGTGTAATATTTGGTCGTAAATCCACATATTAAAATAAAAAGAAAATTATGATGTTCAAAATCAAGAGTTTTTCGGCTGAAATCGAAAATCCAGCGACGTGCCTTGAAAACAGAGAAAAGAAAAGAAGAATAAAAGAGAGAAAGATTTTATTTCATAATTTACTACTCAAAAATAGCACTTCACAATTAGGTAAAAGCGTTTAACCTAACAAATAAACTCTTTAGCAATATTTTATTTACCTAATGTGCTCAGTCATGTTCTTCGAAATGCTAATAATCATAAAATAAGACTTTAAGATTTATATCCTTAACTTATTCCCCATTTACTTTTAGATTAGTCTGTTGTTATACATAAATCTGGTTTATTTCCAGCCACAACTCAATCTATCTTATTACTAAGCAATTTTTGAATAATGTCTAAGTTTATTTTTCCGATTCTGTTATTATCACGATGAACACTTATAAAGAGAAAGATATGGAAATGCCCAACCACGAATACCGCGTGCCTTATAGAGGAAAACAAATGGCGGATCGTTTATCCCTTTGAGTCGAGTCAGAAGAATCAGGCCAAGTAAAGCGGCAGAAAAAGTGCAATAAGCGATTTCTAGGAGTTTTTGGCAACAAGTAAGTAAATCACATAAATCAAACACTGTATCTCTTCCCAAAGTTCACACTTGTTCACACTTCCACCGTTGTTATGTACAAATATTGAGAAGGGGCGCGTCCAAAAAGAGCTGGCTTGACGTCGCAAAGCAGGATATGCATGCATGCTAAAGGACTCTCTATCAAGGATGCTGAAGAAAGGGCGAAGTAGTGACGTAAAGTAAGAACTGGACTCACAGATGTGGATGCAACGAGAATACCGCGAGGATGATAATGATGTTATGAACAAATACTTAAAACAAACATTTTGGAAATTAAATACAGCGCAGAAACTGCTCTTCTCAGCTTCCCGCCGAAAGTCCTGATTATCTAAGTACTTATTTACTTAGTACGTATTTCAGATAGAGGTATCACAATAAATCATATACGTGACTAGATTCGTATATGATTATGATGATAATGCTCACTCCATATATTCCTTCCATAGACGATAAACACTTTGTTGCAAAAAATCAGCAAAAATATTGCGTCAGACATTTTGTTTTTGTTTGTGATGACATTTTATAAAAAAAAAAAAAAAAAAAAAAACAGATGTGCAAATATAGTGTTTTATAAAAGAAAACAAAAGTGACAGACATAGATGTGCTGTGTGTCGATTATTTGAATTATGCGAACACTTACATTAAATTTACATAATAGCCTACATACGAGTAAATAATTTGTATTTTATTGAACTCGTATGATAATTCACTTATAGTAAACATATGATATCAAATAACTGTTAAAAACAATAATCACAAGTCCGTGACACGTAAATACGAGTATTTTTTTACAGTGGGCTATTGCCCACTCTCTCCTATCTCCATTTATTGCTCATCTGCTCAATTTATCTTTATAATTCATTTAAAAAACAAGAAACCGAAAATAGAAAGAGATTTTTTAATCCGTCCAAAAATTAAATAAGTTATGTCTTTGAAATTCAGTGGAAGGAGAAACTAACAAAATACAAGAAAAGGACGCACATAGGGCTGGAGTGATGTCACTGCCACTTAATTTCATGCGTACAAAAGAGATAGCAAGAGGTGACTACCACGCTCCCACTTTTCAAACGCTAATTACTGCTTTAATGAACAACCAATTTTGTTGTTGTTTTCGGAATCGGCTGTTCTCTTAAAATCTTGTCCTACTATAAACTCGGTCAAGTAGCCTATTTACCTGATGGAAAGCGGTTACCGCATCAAAGCAATATACAAACCAGGTGTGGTCGAAGTCCTTGGCGTCATCGGCGTACCGGGTACTTCCAAATCGTTATCGGCATCATTGATGTGAAAAGTCTTCAACGCTTCTGGAGTTTTCTTGAATTTACCAACAAAAGACTTGTTATTGGAATCCACTCCGTTCTCTTTGTCTTCGGAGATGGAGTTTCTTATTGAACGGGAACTAACTCTTCTTATGAGGGACGATGGAGGTACTACTGGGTCAGATTCCTTTCCATTTACGGACGCCATTTTGTTTTAAGACTGTTGAAAATGAGGCGTTTTTGAATTTTTCTAATGTATTTTCAGAAATTGTGATCAATTAATTTAGTTATAAGAAGCTGCTGGACTGTCATATAAACTTAGGAAGTTGATATATAATAAATTGAATTAAATCTAGAATTATGTTATGTACGGATTGCGCTCAAGAAAGTGTAATACAAAAATGTAAATGAACCAAATATCGAAAGAATTATAAAACCACACGTTAATGATCAGACGATTGAATACTTAGTAATCGATGAACTGAATTATTTAAGAGAGCGCCTGCCTGACGTTAACGAATTGTGAGTATTTTCCATCAAGCGTTGAAAGAAACGAAAAAAGGGATGACTGTTATGAAACTAGATCACTTTTAATAAAAAAAAAAATTGTTTTTACTTTATTGCACAAATAAAGTCTCTATTCTATTCTATTAAAAAGATTTACTTAATGCAAATGACATTCTCTACCAGTCAACAGACCAAACAGAAATATGTGAAAACAGAGAAAAGATTTCCACCTCCCATGCAAATTTAATGATCAGCTGACATGATTTAGTACCTATAATAATTTTGTTAATTTTTTTTTTTTATTAAAAAGAGATGTAAGTAGTCAGTTTAAAGTAGTATTAAACATTTTTACATTTGCACAATGTTAAAATTTGGCTAATGCTTTTAAAATAAGCGATCTTATACAAACATTTGACTCTTAAAGTCAGTGTTATCGATATCTCAGTAACTAATATATGATAATAATCGTCTTTGTTTATAGGTTATCGATGATGTGTGACTTTCGACCTAGTCTTCGACTCCTACTTTCTATGAATGATAAGTTTGTTAAGAATTTATAAGACAACAATGGTTATTTGTGAGAAATTTCGTAAACTTTACTTCGTTTTGAGTCAAAATGCCTATTGATTGTGTTATCCAATACTTTACCACATAGCAGAAGTTGATTGGCAGTCCCATTATCTAGTTGGACCACAAGCCCGTATGCCTAGTACTCCCACTGAGTATTGGGGTGTTGTAAATAAACAGTTTTTAACCAAAATCTGTGGTTTAAAATCCGTTTTAAATTTATTTAAAACCGTGATCACGTAATTGTGTATTAATAAAATAAAATATTTTTTTTATTAACCTATATTGTCCCGCTGCTGGGCAAAGATATTGGCAAAAATAAAAGATACTAGCTGTTTCTCGCAGCTCCGCCTGCGTCAAAAAGTAGCCTATGTTTGACCCAGGGTCTTCAACTACGTATATTCATACCAAATTTCATCAAAATCCGTTCAGCTGTTTGGTCTTGAAAGCGTAACAGACAGACAGACTTTCGCATTTATAATATTAGTATGAATTATTTAAATAAATTTAATTTTTGTTAGTTTAATTGAAACCTATATTAAACGTCAAAAATTGATTTAAAACGTTTTAAACCAAAAAATTGGTTCAAATTTAAATTATTTTTTGCATCTTTAATTGGGACTACTAACCTTAGCGTTTAGATTAGAGGGACCACTAATAACAGTGAGACAAAATGGGTAAGACCACGAGTTAAAATCAATTCTCCGGTGTAAATTATTCTGCAGTACAGTAATCCATATAACTAGTTTCCGTAAAACATACACGTAGTAAAGAATACTGAGGAGGATATAGGGTAATTTTCGTGATTCGTGTGAAAATCATTCGACTTATCGATTATATCTAATGAAATCATTCGCTATCGAACAAAAGTACTCGACACCACGATTTTGGGTGAGTCACACTTTTCAAAAATAGCATCCCTGAACCAATCTTCCTGAAAATTCGCATTGTCAAAAGCATAGAGGAGATAGATCGATATACGCTTTATAATTACCATTCGCATAAATTATTAATCTCGATGAAGGAGGTATATGTGTGGTATATGGTACACTAGCTGTTCCCCGCAGCTCCGCCTGCGTCCAAACGTAGCCTATGTTTGACCCCGGATCTTCAGCGTTATTCATACAAAAGCGTAACAGACAGACATAGAGACTTTCGCATTTATAATTTTAGTATGGAAGTATGGAAACATTACTCTCAGTGGGATCTAAGTACGCATGCGATGTGTTAAGCTAGTATATCTATATAAAATAATGTAACCCATGTCCGTCTTTTCATCATACTCCTTAACATTCGTCCGTGAGCTGATCCGTTTCTGAGTCGCATTACTTAGATTATGTTCATGTTATGTTGTAGGAAAAAATATGTCCTTATTAAGTACTAGAGTACAATTATGACAGGATCCATAATAGGCTAGCATCTTTTTATCCGACTTCGACGAAGGCAAGAACACGAAAGAAAGAAAGAAAGAAAGAGAAGAAAATTGTTTAGTTTTTATTTATATTTAATGTGTTGCCCAATGTATTTAAAGATTTATAAAAAATGAAAATGCGTAGCCTCTGTCTATACCTACGGGAAAAAGGCGGGAAAAAGGGATTATTATTCGCAAAGTATTCCATAACAAGCGTGAATGTTGGGAAGTGATACAGTGTTTGATTTATGTGATTTTCATGCTTGTTGCCAAAAGCTCCTAGTAATCGCTAAGTGCCGTTTTTCTACCACTTCGCTCAGCCTGATTCTTCTGACTAGACTTGACTACCGACTAGACTTTTAGACTTGACTAAACCACACTGTAGGACTGAAGAAAATAGAAAAATTGAGAAGGACTATAAAGGACTTGTATCCATGGCCGTAAAACCCATTACTAAAAAAAACAAAGTAATTTCATGAGTTAAGTTCCAAACATTCAGCCAAATTACAGCATACAAATTAATAAAAGTAAATATTAAAATGCATTACTAAGGTACTATTCGAGTACGATACGTTGTCTCGAAGTTTCATTGAAAGATTATTTTATATAAAATTAATGTTTTGTTACATTTAAGTTCTTTTGATGTCAATAAAATTTAAAAAAAAATGTTTTCGAATCAGGATGTTTATGTATTTGATCTATATATGTTATGTTTATATGTATGTGTCTGTTATGCCTTTCCCTTTGTTCCCTAGCCAAAAACGGCATAAATGATTTTGATAATGACACAAATCTAACAAAATTTACCGGGTAGTCAAAACTGCAAAACATCATAATGGATGAGATTTTAGAGGTCAAAAAGTAAAACTTCGAAATAAAGCTTACACATGGTGACTTTTTTAACACTAGCAACATTTCTACAGTGTGTTTCGTACGTGAAACTAAACCACTATTTTTAATTTTCATTCATTCATTCATATCGAGTGGGTTACATAGTCAATCTACCCTTAACACGCTTCAATTGTTCTTTACACTTCAAGGAACCAATTTCAAATCTAAGGTCAAATTAAAAACTTAACTGAAGCTTTTATAACAAAGACGTCTGTTACATTGCCCTTAGTAATTAATTTTAATTGAGGAGAAAAGAGTTAAAACAATATATCAAATTGTTATTCATTAATTTACGAGATTGATATCCTTTAACTTTTAATATCTTCTTCATCCTAGCGTGTTTCCCAGTTACATTTACAACTAACACTTTAAAAGAATACGGTATATATTTTTACAATGGGGTAACTGCTTAGTCTGCTAGATTGGTAAGTCTTTCCTACCTGACTAAATTATATTAATAAAATAAAACTGTTTGTTTGTTTGAAGGCATTTAATCTATAAATATCACAAATTTTAAATTAATTTTTCATATGTGTAAGCTAGTTAAAACCTCTTAGGAGTATCCATATCTATAATTCTATACTTAATATTATAAATGCGAAAGCATGTCTGTCTGTCTGTTACGCTTACACGGCTAAACTGCTGAACGGATTTTGATGAAATTTGTTACGAATGGAGTTGAAGACCCTGGGTCAAACATAGGCTACTTTTTAACGTAGGCGGAGCTGCTGGAAACAGCTAGTATTGAATATTAGAAATAATTGGTAACAACTTGTTTTATGTATCAAATGTTTAAAAAATAAATATTGCCGTGTTCTTTGTTTATATCAAGTTCAAATCTTAAACATTGATATTGACCTACATTTCGAAAGTGCTAATTATAGCAAGGTCTAACTTCCGAAAATTTAACTGATGGTCATAAATTGCAATGGATTTTTCGTCTTCCTAGCCTTAACTGCCTCCGTGGTCCAGTGGTTAAGGCTTTCGCCTTCGACCTTAGGTCGTGGGTTACATTCCCAAGGGAAGCATACTTTTTTTATTTATTTATTTATTAAAACTTTATTGTTTCACAAAATACACATAAAATTGGCGGACTTAATACTAAGAGCATTCTCTACCAGTCAACCTTAGGGAGAAACGGAAAGATAGCATACTTTTTTAAAGTTATTTCCAATAAAGATGATTTCGTGTAGGTTACATTGCCAATCGACCATGTCCATCGTGGTGTCAGAAGAGAGCAGAACCTCTAAGCCTTTGACGTAGTTCCTTTAATGACCATCTAATGGCAGTCGGGACCAACGGCCTAACGTGCCTTCAGAAGCATGGAATCATCTTTATTATCAGACAAACAGGTTATTCAAACCTACGAAGTCCTAACCAAACTGGAAACAACTAAACAAAGTATGCTTTCCGTGGGAATCGAACCCACCACCCTCGGGTCAAAGGCGAACGTCTTAACCACTGGACCACGGAGGCAGTTATTTATTTTACTAATTCTGCTTATGAGGACATTATAATTTCATCTTTCTAGCTTTTAAATTGCTCAAGTTTTTTTGCGATTTTTAAAGATATTGGTACGGAACTCTACGTGCGCGAGTCTGACTCGCACTTAACCGGTATTTTCATGTATTTTAGGACAAAACTATTCGAGAAAATATCACGATTCATCAAATATTGCCATTGCCGGCTGTTGCCGCCATTTCCATAGATTAGGTTTTTTTGCGGTAATGCAATAGAGATAAGAGAGATAAGAAAATTTATACTAAGTAATATTATAAATTCGAAAGTTAGTTTCTTTTGACTATTTGTTTGTTTGTAACCTCATGACGCGTTATCTACTAAACCAATCTTCCTAAAAATTTGCATAAGCATAGGCGAGAGTACTGAGAAGGACATAGGGTACCTTTCATCCAGTAAAGAAGTACTGTTTCCGAGGGATTTTAGTGGACGTGCGAAGTCGCGGGCGAGAACTAGTACTCGTAATAATCATAACTTTTTATTATCAAGGAATCAGACAAAACATAAAGTAAACTTGATGGTTAAACTGGCCACAGTTAAAGAGAAAAGAAACTGATGCAATAAAACAACGGAAAGTGGTTCAAGTGCGCTTTTACCCGAAACTGGAATAATTTAACTGGAGAGTTCTACTTTTAACCCCGCGAAAAGGTAAGATTTATCAGACCGGCTGCCATCTGGTGGCCGGTAAAGAAACCACGTCAGGCCGAAAGGTGGTCCCGTAAATCTCTGATACCAAGTACAGGGTCGATTGATCATGTAAGCAGTAGAATGAATTGGGATAAAGGCGGTGTTTGCTTGAATAGAATAACACATTGTTTTTTTAGATGTCGACATATTTAATGGTTAAAAATTTCTGTCAGCTGATATTTACCGCAGTTGGAATTTGTAGTTTTTCAGCATACTTTTATATTGTTTCCATAAGTATCTAATTCTAATTGTACACAGGTATATCTACTTGGCCCAGTTAGATAATGCTTTTATTTGGCACTAGCTTTTTCCCGCAGCTCCGCCTGCGTCAAAAAGTAGCCTATGTTTGACCCCGGGTCTTCAACTATATTTATACCAAATTTCATCAAAATTCGTTCAGCGGTTTGGCCGTGAAAGCGTAACAGACAGACAGACTTTCGCATTTATAATATTAGTATGGAAGTATGGATAGTATGGATTAAGTCTACCTAAAGTGAAACCGCCTAGTGTACATCATCATCATCATCCTAGCGTGTTTTCCTAGTTGCGTCGTCAGCTTACGCTTCGGAGCCTTGGGTACGCTGTAAGTCATGGTCCTAGCTGGAGCCGATTTTGATAACATTTTTTTTTGTCCAGAGTGCTACTGTTGAAAAGTATAACTTAAGAAAAATCCGTGAGACTAATAATTTTCATTCGTCATAATCAGTGAGTCGAACGATTTTCATTCGAAATTTGAGTTCTACTTTTAAAAAATAGCCCTGAAAGCTAAGCGGACCGTTTTATACCTATTAGGTGTTTTTGAAAATTTTCCATGTATATTTGTTTAAGTTAAGTTTAACTAAAACAATTAGATTGAAGTTAGAACTACAACAGTGGTTTAAGCTAGTTTGTCCTTGTTCGTTGCAGAAGTGAACGTATGTCCTTATTACGTACAGTCAGACACATAAACCCCTATTACTATACTATCTAAACAACTTTTTTTTTATACAACTGTATAGGAAAATAGTTACTGAGTTTATTTGAGAAATTTGTCAGTTGATGAAACCAAACGGCACTTGGCCGAGGTTCTTGCTAAAGAGGTCTTTGCCAAGCAGGGAGACACCTAGAGCTTTTTAACCAAAATAAGGTCCCACTGCTGAGCAAAATCCTCCCCCCTTTGTTCATACCTCCGGTTGGTTGAAGTTACTCTCCACTTTATCAAAATCTTTAAGATCGGCTGTCCATCTCTTTCTATGCGTGCCCCTTTTCCTTCACCCGTCTGGGGTACATTTAGTAGAAAAAAATTTATTCATAAATCTTTATTGTAGCATAAGTAAAAATAATTCTTTGAGAAGTCGCGTGCAAACGCTAGTATACTTAAATATATTATCAAAATTTATCTTCAATGCTAAAAGGCAAGCTTAGCTGACACATTTTGAAAATTCGATTACCACATAACACGTGAGTTACTAAAAATTGTACCAAATCAGCAAACATTTAATTAACATATTCATTGTAATTATGCCAACGTTGAATTTCCGGTTAGGCCTGCATGAAATTAATGAATACACAATATGCACATTATTGCACATACTTAAATACTTTCACACTAATATATATTTGTATAAATTGTTATATCATAAATGCCAAAGTCGATGCAAAATTTCAAATTAAAAAATATCTCCCCTGCAAAATCCTGTTTGCTACAGACTACATTTGTATGGAAGATTGAAAAAAAATCGGTTTTAATTTTTTTTTTATTGAAAGTTAAATTTAACGTATCGAACATACTGTATATTTTGGCTGTTCAAAATTCCCCTGTATAAGAAGGCTACTTTAAAAAAGACAAACCAGAAGAGGCGGTGCATGGTGGGATGAATACTGACTGTAATAATATTATGTGTATTATTTACTGCCTCTGTGGTCTAGTGGTTAAGGCGTTCGCCTTCGACTTGGGGGTCGTGGGTTTGAATCCCACGGGAAGCATTAAGGACTGTTCGCACTGACGCGAATCCGGCTCGCCTGGAGGGACGCCCACAGAAGTAAGAATCGGTAGAAGTGCCGTAGCGTGTGCCAAAGTTAACTGACCTGCTGATGACACTCTATATGTAATTCGCGTCAGTTTGAACGGTCCTTTGAACAAAGTTTTGTTGTTTCCAGTTTGGTTAGGACATTGCAGGCTTAAATCATCTGATTGTCTGATAATAAAGATGGCGAGCTTCGGAAGGCACGTTAAGCCGTTGGTCCCGGCTGCTATCTAGTCGTTAAAAGAACCACGTCAGAGGCCGAGAGGCGATTGCGAACAACTCTGAAACCAGGGTTTACATGGTAGATTGACAATGTAATCTGCACGAAATGATGATGTTGATGATGAGTTGTATATTTTAGGAGGCTGTTTGGAAATAGCAAATAGGTTGTACTTTATTGTCCTCATTTTTTAAGAACTCATGTTAACCCTATTTTAAGCGAATTTTGAATGAAATATTCTATGAAACATGTTTTAGTCAGCGGTATACATTTAGATAAATACCCACCGTCGCTGAATATCATATTCTCAAAATACCCATTGGTAAAATACTACATTCGCGAAACAACCATTTCGAAAACATCTTTTTTTCAAATACGAAAACTTTTAAAAGTTGAAAGTAGGACCCAGTACTTTGACACATCTATTGATAGTTGATAAATGCGTAAAAAAACCTAAATCTATTTCTTTTTTTTTACTTATGGATTCAGATAACTTTCAATTGCCTTATAAACGTTCGGACGAAGAAGCCTATTAAAAAATAACAGCAGGTATAAAACAAGGCTATCAATACGTATGTATTGGTTTTGACAATTGCCGAATTGTCTATTTTATGTTATAATGGGCAGTCTTAGGTCAAATAATATAAAGTTTATAGTATACTTGATTCATCACATGTGCCAAATTCTGAAATCGTAGTTGTGCTCCTAAATTTTTGTGTAAAGGAGTCTTATATCAAAAACAATTTGTTATAAAAAAAAAGCTTATGAACATATAAGTTTTATTTTAATCGCTTTAGTAGTTATGTGGATAGAAAATAAAATGTGAATAGTAAAAGTATCTTTGAGCGCTAAGTAAAGCATTGTATTAAGAATGTATGTAGATTCTACATGGCATTAAGTTACTTAATTTATTTTATTATTAACTTTTTAAAATAATATTATTTATTTATCATCATGACGATTATGACGAAGCATGTTGCGGTTCGTATGATGTAACATTCAATTTACTGAGTTTTGACAATAAATTATTTATTATGTTTAGAAATAAACTTAAACGTAAATTGGCTAAGTTTCTACGTAATATTGTTAATGACTGTACTTAGTAACAGGTCATAAGGCGAGGAACTAAAAACCGGAACTTATATTACACTTTATTTGACATTGTCAACACATTTTATACAACAAGGTTATGTGTCAGATAGGTCGTTTACCTCTAAATTGAAAAATACTGTCTCAAATCTTATCTTAAAACATTAAATTAATTAATATTGCAACTGTCTTGACGATAATTAATAAAAATAAAAATGGCGCGCAATCCGTACATTCAAAAACAAAAGAGTTCAATCAATTCTACTTACGAAAGTGTTGCAGCGAAATATTCCGAAAAATTTGAAAAAATATAGAACACAGATTTTAAATAAGGAATGTTTTGGTTTTAATCTGAATAACGCGTAAACACGTTCATTCCGTTTGGCTGACTGAGATAGGAGGCAAGCAACAGATGATTTTGTACGCGAATGGAAGTCGCTACTGCGCTTGTGTGAAGTCATGAATCGATACAAGTCACATGTGCTCTACACACATTTTTACTTAATTAACAAAAACGAACTCTAACTTATGGTGAAAAGATGAATTTTCCTGTGGCAGATTATGATTGTTTTGATTTTTGGTATCAAAGTTTGTGAATTAAGATTTTTTTTTTCTTGATTGGATTTCGGTCTTTCAAGAGCATGGCAACAAAATTAACAGTAATTAAGATTCATTGATTGGGTAATTAAATCGTTTTTATTAAATAAATAGAATACATGATTTATTCATGCTCTCAAATATGTTTTGTTAAATTGGAATTTAGAATATTAATTAATATTACTTTTAAATTGCACATTTAATTGAAAGTCTATTTTTCACATTGGTAGTATCATCAGGCACAAAAGTGTTAATTTTAGCTACTTTATTTAATGTGATAAAGTTTGTATGATTGTATGTAAATTTCTGCTATAATATGTATAAGCGTTGTCCAGGTATCATCTTAAAGATTTCAGCTGATCAAGACCTTTCTAATAATTGGAAATAAATAGGGTCAAATCACACAGATTGATTGATTGTTAGCCCCAAAGTAAGTTCTAGACTTGTGTTAAGGGACACTAACTCAACGATACTATATTTCATAACAAATACATATGTATAGAGTAACCTGCAAGACTCAGGTCAATCAGGAAAAGATCATTTCCATTTTGACCTGAACATCGGACAGGCAGGTTAACCTTTACCCCACAGAGGTCGTAAATTAGATTAGAATTTATTTAAGAATTATCGGTATCTTTATTCAAGTAAATAACATTTTGTTAATATTACAATATCTTTAATTAAAATAAAGAATGAAAGGAAATAATTAATTTATGTGAGATATATTAAAAATAAACGTACATAAAAGTTGGTCAAAATCATTACCCCCCTTTTGGCTTCCATAGTCGCGTAAATATGGCGAATTTATTCCGTTTCGTTTGTCAACCACGTGACGTCTCAACTTTGTTTGAGGTAAAACCCGTTGAGGTAAATGCTACTAACTTTGTCAGGTTTCACCCGTATAGTGGCCTGGGTTTTTATTCACTAAAGTTTCCGGAGCGCAGGTAAATTTCCTATCAGGGTCTTTTCATGAGCCACTTTATGGTTTTGACGTCAGTAATTATTTGTCATCAGAGAACTGTTCGTAATTTGTAATTAGTAGTATTGCATTTAAAGTTTTATAAGAAAAGTACTGACATATTGAAGACTATTTTCTCCTAATGATTTCCAAAATGACTGGTTGGAAGCGGCCTGTGTCAGCGTTTGCCTGCGACCTTTTCAGGTCATCTCGGTCGGTGGATATCCAACGCTGCGCTTGCCGATGGTGATGATAATGGGATCGTGGTCGCTATTCGAGAACCGTTATTGTTGAACAAATGCCGATTAACAATATATAGGAAAATAGCTGGCAACAACTACAATTCTGAGGATAACAAGGAGAAATATGTTTATTTGTAACCTTTGTAATAATCGTTGTAGAGACGCTAAAAGGAAACACATTCATAATAATGTTGAGAATCGTTCCCCCCATAAGTTATGGAAGTTTCTTAAAGGTGTGGGTGTAGGTAGGCAGGCACCGGACAACAACATTGTTTTCAATATCAATGACCTGAATAAATTTTTCTGTTCTCGAACCAAATGTAAAGCAAAAATCTGACCTGCATACTAGTCCCGTCTTAAGTTGCCCTGCATATTTAACTTTGTTTCGATTACTGTTGAGGATGCTGTGTTTTTTTTTTTTCTAAATATTTAATTAAAATACCTTGGCATGCATCTGGACAGACGCTTAACTTGAAAGAAGAAGGTTGTTTCAAGCAAAAGAGAAGAACTGAACATTCGATACAAAAATCTCCATTGGTTGATTGGACGCAACAGCGCATAGACTACCGATAATAAGCTTCTTATTTACAACTCGATCCTCAAGCCGACCTGGACCTATGGCGTCCAATTGTGGGGAAGTTGCAGTAATTCAAACCTCTCTATCATACAGAGAATGCAAAACATAATCATGCGAACGATAAGTAATGTACCGTGGTTATTACGAACGCTGATATACATAGGGAACTGCAGGTCAACACAGTCGGTGAAGAGATCGAGTTGGCTTTGGAAAAATATCAGGGGAAACTGGAGGTCCACCCTAACGAACTGGCTGCCGGCCTGACAACGCAATCTTATCGCAAGCGGGTAAAACGAAAACACATTTTTCCATGTATAAGCAATGAGTAGAGTCACTCACTGGAGGACTCCAAACGATACAGTGCATCCAACAAACCTGCTTATAGCGCAGAATCGCTGATTGCAGAAACAGGTTAAAAAAAACTGTCTACAGGCGTATTTCCGTCTGCGTGGAAATATGCGCATATAATTCCGCTTCCTAAAATATCTAACCCTTCCTTAAATTCTCACTTTCAACCAATTTCAATTCTTCCAGTCTTTTCCAAAATTATAGAACAGTTGGTCCAGCAATAGCTATCTAAACATCTCGCACGCAATATTTTTTTTAAGCCAAAATCAGTCGGGTTTCCTCCTTGTACTGCTGGATTTCTCAAATGCCTTTAGCTTGGTAGGCTTTTATATAATGCTGGGTGTTCTAAAGTATTTAAATTTCTCTTGCTCTTCAATTAATTAGTTTTCCTCTTACCTTTTGGGTCGCCATCAAATAGTCAAGTGTGATCAACGTAAATCGGATTGGTGCGAGTTGGCGACTGGAGTCTCTCAAGGTGGAGTACTATCTCCTATTTTTTTTTCAATTTTCATTGATTGCATTACAAAACTTCTCACCTATTCATTTCACCTTTACGCAGATGATCTGCAGATATAATATCTCTACTCCTCTTGATGACTTAAATAGCACTGTTACTGTCATTAATTCTGATCTTAATATTATTACATCGTGGTCACTGAACTTTGGACTTAAGTTGAATGCAAATAAAACTCAAGCCATTATTATCGGTAGCTCATATTTCATTTCTAAATTAAATTCTTTATCTTTTTCTAATTAATCTCTTTATGGTAATATTATTCCATTTTCTTCTACTGGCAAAAATTTTGGCATTATATTCGATGGCACAAAGTCCAAATTCTTTTAAATCAAAACTTGAATTCTTCTCTACTGAACTCAGACGTTTAAAAGTATATCCTAGTTACTTAAGTGTATGTATTTGCATTTATATGTATTATTATTTTTTCTATGTAGGTTTACTAAATGTATTTTCTATTAATAAAATTATATTGTACACGGATCTACTTTTCCGGTATACATATTCTCTCCTGTCACTTGTTGTAAGAGATCCCTAATTGGGATAAGACCGTCATTGTACTTTTGTTTTTTCATGCTTTTGTATGTTGATTAATTGTGTTTTGTACAATAAAGAACACAAACAAATGCAATGGCTCAGGATAGAGATGGTTGGCTTAGACAGAGGGAGGTTTATGCCCAGCAGTGGATTATAGAAAGCTGATGATCATGAATGATTTAAGTTCAAAAAATAAATTTGGTATCAAGTTATAGTGTGCGAGATTGTACAAAGGCTTTGACTGTAATTTCATACTGAAAGCCTTGGAAGTGGAGGACTCTTTGGCGTATCAACTGAAAAGCTTAGTGGTTAGTGAGCATTAAGCTCGAGTTACGTCAAAGCTTTGTGTGGCTCTTTGTAGAACTGCATTTATATAAAGTTTTAATTATATTTGGGTATATATATTTGTGCAACATATGGGGACCTAAAAGTCACACTCCAGGCGTTGCAGTTGTCTATAGACTACTTTGAAAACTAACCATTAACTAACGCAAACGACCTGAAAATTCTATGCATGTCTCCTAAACACCTTCTAAATTTTATTGAAATCGGACTCACGGTTCGAGAGTTATCGCGAAACAAACATAATTTGGATACAAACATACATACATACAAACAATGTTTCTTTTCGACCCAACTTCATTTTTTCTTCTCTCTCTTCGTTCCCTCGGTCAATTAATCTTGTAAATATATAAAAAAAATATTTTTTTATTAAATTTATAAAAAGTTGTAAGTATGTAAGTATATATGTTTACCGGTATCCTCTTTAAAAATAAACCTTCTAAACTATGTCTATTCTTAGTGTCTACTATGAATTTGTATTTTTGTTATTATCTGCATTGAAAAATATTTTTATTCAGTATCTTAGTGTTGTTACAAATTCAATGGTTGGAGTCAACTTTTAAGTAAGAAATACTTTTTTTAAGTGACCCCGCCCAGTAAATTACATTTACAATGCCTAAGATATATACAATTTAAGTATAAACACAATCCAAACGTACACATAATCACATTGAGTAGCACATAATAGGTATGTTGTGTACGAAAAAAAGCAGATTAAGATTAAAAAATAAATGAAAGGTTTGTTAAAATAACCAATGATCCTACTTATTTCGATAATCTAACTATTTAAATATGTTTTTCCCGTTTTTGCTATCACATCTACAGACAGAAACACATCATCTGTAAAAATTTTAACTGTCTATCATGGTTCATGAGAATACATCCTGGTGATAGAGGGTCAGCAAAGTCTCAGTAATAGGGTTACCCTTTTACTTTTTTGGGTACTGAACGCTAAAAGCAACAATAAAAAAATATTCATTCATTCATATCGTGTGGGTTACATAGTCAATAGATCCCGTGCCATGCATGTGGTGTTACACACCAGGGGTTGTCTTTTGAAATTATTTTTTAAAATAAAACAAACAAACATTTTATATACATATCAGTACACTATAAACTTAAATTAAAATTTTCCCGGCACTGAGTATTCATCTTTTTTTATGTGGGATATTACAACACTTAAAAGTCTTAATAAAGTTACGCTTAGATCACTGAATAGGCTAGTTTCCTAAAAAAATATAATTAGTCCATCAGTAAGATAATCAAAAAATATTGGACACTTATTTTTTATCTTGAAAATTAAACAAAGAATGGTAAAGATATGACGCGTTAAAGTTCCTTGTGACGTCACAGTGTGCTATACTTTTTCCCAATATATAACGTCACGAGCCCTCACTCCTAAACTTTGTTGTGTTATATCTTTATAATTTATCGCTCAATTGACAAAAGAAAAAATACGTCACTAATATATATTTTGATTCCCAATCATCAAATATTTGACCCTGGAAACTAGCCTATTAGTATCGCCAACACTCGACTCGCCACCATGCGCTTCTCAGTCAGTCAGATAAAATATTAATTTTTATATGAAATAATAAGTAATTACGAAATCTATTTAGTTGATAACCTGAGTAGGTTTAGTAGGTATGTGGTTAGGTCAAACCAGTGCACTGGGTAGAATTACACGCGGATCAGAAACCGAATATAATTGGGTGACCGAACAATGACATTATGACACTATTTATGGTACCTATACCACAGACGGTCATAAGTACTTACCTACCTTACCATTCGGGGTACCTATCATATATCGTGACATAGCAGATAAGCTTTAGGAAAATGATGAGGATGATTATGTTGGGAAAACGTGTCTGGCCATGCCGCCTCCGCCAAAGCCTGGTAGAAGAGGCGCGCCTAATAAGATCTGGCTTGACTTCGCAAAGCAGGGTATGCGTGCTAATGGACTCTCTGCCATGGATGCTGAAGCCCGGGCAAAGTGGAGACGTAGGATGAAGAAGACTACCTAAACTGAACGCCGAGATGGTTAATTCGTCACGTGTTTACCAGTTTGCGCGATCGACTTCATATACTATGAGGAAGGTGATGATACTCGTATTACTATCTCGAACTTCTCCGTGCTTCGGAAGGCACATTAAGCCGTTGGTCCCAGTTGTTAACGATAGATGGCAGTCTTTATACTGTGTCATATGCCTTTAGGCAGCTTGAATAATCTGACAGTGTCGACTTCTAACACACGTACCTGTTGTTCAGGTTTCCCTGTAAAAAGGGTCACGGAGGTCAGATGGCAGACGCTCCATTGTAATAACTAGGGCCGCCAAATCTAGGAACATGATAAACAGTGCTGTGAAGTAGGACTCAACAGGAAAACACGCTCGGACAAAAAGAGTTTTTGATGATGTTGGTCTGTGAGGAGCTAAATGTTTAAAAATTTTGATTCATTCAAAATCTGTGAGTCGAATGAAAATTATTCGATTTTGGGTGAATCATACTTTTCAAGAATAGGGCTTCGGAAGTTAAGCATATTGTGATGATTGTGACCTACTAACGTATACATAATTGAATGATAAATTGTCGGGCGTTTTAATAATAGTCGAGATTAAATTAGCCAATGTGTCTCCATAAGAAGTGAAAATGGGATATTTTCACTTTGCAATTTTGTTTAGGATTTTTATTATAACCAATCAAAGGATTTACTTTCAAAATGTAATGATTTTTATTTACATTCCAAACGGATGTTTTTATGCAATTACGTAGACAAACAGGCGTATGTACCACCTGATGGTAAGTGGTTACCGCAGCCAATGAACGCCTGCAACACCAGGGATGTCACGAGCGCATTGCAGACCCTGAAGAAATTTTTGAAGGCAATCACTAGGGAAAATCATGGCAGAGAGTTCATTCCATAATCGCAGTGTACGAGAGTACGAGGAAAATTCTGCCTGAAGCGCACTGTAAGCGATAATTTGTAATGTTTTTTGTTTTAATCTAATTGAATTAATTTTATTACTTAATTATTGTATGCTGTATCATGGCAAAACATAGCGATCTAATGTAAAAAAATATAACACCTGTATGTATTTACCTATGTTTTATAAATAAAATATTGATTGATTTGGAATCCAAGGTATGGTATGGGTATGGGGAATAAACCCCTGACGATGGCGAGAGGTGCGGTGGTAAAAGTGGCTGATAGCATCATGTCAAACAATTCCTCAGAGCATAGCCCATTATACTAGCGGTAGAGAACGCACAAGGAAGCGAAGTCTCTCCCGAGACTGAAAGGCTTGATACCGCTTGTAAATGGCGGATGTGTAAGGTTTTCTATAGACAGCCGCCATGTTTTTACAAGAAATCTCGAATTCGGAACGGCTCCCTGACTCTACGCCCTTGTGATTCACATACACCATAAAGGCCGTACGTCAAATAATTACTAAAAAAATTATATTATGCATTGCATTTTGCACTGATGGTCACAGTCAAACATTAATTACGCATGACCTTGCAGGCTCGGCTTGGTAACTCTTGGTAACCCGACTGCGTAACTATCCGTAACTTGACTAGTAGAGTTAGAACTTTTAATTACAGTAGAACGTGGTCGGCAATTTTGATACGTATAAGACGACATTTTGAATGACATTTTCCGGGTCTTTGTAAGACGAACGGGAATCGTTTATTCCCCGTGTTAAAACCATTTTTTTTACTCTTGTTGCCATTAAATGTTCTAGTAGTAACAGGGATTTTTTTGTGCATACTCTATACCTTTCAGGAAACTTTCCTAAGAAAATAACCTTTTGTTAAATCAATATTCTTTACTGAAACTTTAAATTTACAGAAAGTTATGCTTGGGCAAGTGTTCCGAAGGTCAGACGGCAGTCGCTCCATTGTAATGACCAGTGCCGCCAAATCTAGGACCATTTACAGCGTACCCTTGGCTAAGCTGACGACGCGACAAGGAATACATGCTAGGATGATGAGGCTTAGGCAAGGCTTAGGAACTATAATCATTTTACGCCAATGGTTATGAACTCACAAACCTTTGCAAATACACTCTTTTAAGTTATAGTTACGCTAAGGTTTAAACATATAGCCTTGTTATACATTACATCCGATTCTGAAGTATATCTGATTCTGATATAACTATTAATTACATTGTAATTTCTACAAAAAGTAAATATGTTAGGAGTACCCGTAATCAACGAATTCATTTTTATTTTATTTATTTTACAGATTAAAGAAACAAGTATTTATAAAATAATTACTAGAGGAAAATTATAAAGAAAGTGTGAAAGGGTAAGTACAAAATAACTCTGCAAGCGTACAAGGTGAATAACAACATACAGGTCGCATAATCTACCTTTACAGTGAGTCTTGTTCAGAGAGTAATGACAATAAGTTTTTTATACGTAAGAGGAGAACAGTTAAATATGTCAATGCTTTCAAATAATGTATTATGGTACTCAGCCATACGACGCAAGGGAGAACGATGACCCGAATTAGTGTGAGAAGTAGGCAGCGCAAAGAGTGGGCGAGATCACACCTGGCGCAAGGTAGACGATTGTGGAACTTTGTAATAAAGTCCCTTGCAACCATTCTGGTCGCAGTGTAGAAACTGTTACCATTATAGCAATATTAATAGGTAACAGTCACTGCGACCAGAATGGTTGTATGGGGAGCTGGTATGACGAGAGTGATGAGGGTAGATGAAGCCTCCCTGGCTGTAAGGACCGTAGCAAATGGAAATCCGTAGTCTCTGCCTACCACGGAAGGAACCAGCCGTGAAGATAGGGATGTATGTAAATATGTCGAATATTTCTTGGAAGCAATGTCTCTATAAAGTTATTTTAAAATGTTTATAGTGTGTTCAGTAAGCTAAACAAAACTACTTACAATTTAAATAAAAAATGTAAACAGACAAAAATTTTTCGACCTTCCATACAAAATGGACCTGCTGAAGGGGTTTTGTAGCCGAAAAAAATTTCTCGGTTTTCACATCAAATGATCAGCTGACATCAAGTAACAGCCACATATTTTGTTATTAGAGGCGGTTAAGAAATAATAAAAGTTAAAAAGTAAAAATGTGATTAATGGTTTATTTACATCCACTCTGTGAGTAAAATATTGATAGATACATACATACTTATACCATCACGCCTTTTTCCCTCCGTGGTAGGCAGAGACTACGGATTTCCATTTGCTACGATCCTTACAGACTTCCCTCGCTTCTTCTACGCTCGTCGATTGCGATATTGATAGATATTTATTTATTTAATTGTTTTTAAAAGCTCCTTTAAGTTAATCTAAAACATGAAATTATAGCATTATGCAGTGCGTTAGTTTAAAAGTTAAAATAATCTAAGTTAAGGACTCATTTACACAGCAGTTGCTGTGTGCAAGCTAACAGTCTTTTCGACAGCAACTTGCAAATGTAAAAGCTATGTATTTTCGTTTTCGAGTTGCTGTCAGATTGCCTAACATTTCTTTTGTCAAAGTTTTCTTGCAGGTCTAAGGCACTAGGCTAGCTTACAAACTACTAGCTGTTTTCCGCAGCTCAAATTGCGTCAAAAAAGTAGCCTATGTTTGACCCCGGGTCTTGAACTATATTTATACCAAATTTTATCAAAATCCAGCGGTTTGGCCGTGAGAACATAACAGACAGAGAGAAAGACTTTAGCGCTTATAATATTAGTAACGAAGTATTACAATACTACAGTACCTACATTCAGAAACGCAAGGATGCTCTCAAATAATTGACTTCAATCAAACTTCTTTAATAAAATTATCATAATTGCTCCCAATCCATACTAATATTATAAATGCGAAAGTCTGTCTGTCTGTTTATTACGCTTTCACGGTCAAACCGCTAAACGGATTTTGATGAAATTTGGTATGAATATAGTTGAAGACCCGGGGTCAAACATAGGCTACTTTTTGACGCAGGCGGAGCTGCGGGAAACAGCTAGTCTAATATAACTTAATTTGAAAAATATATACAGTAGTTATTCACTTCCATCATAGAACGGTAATACAATGGAGAAAACATAGATTAATAATTGGTCTCGGGCGTCATAGCGCAGCGGAGACCAATTATTAATCTATGGGAGAAAACAAGAATTTCAACAAAACATACTGGTATGTAACTTACAAAAATTCCAGAATCGTGTCATGTCGGTATCCAAACTAGGTTCATCAAAGTTATTAAATCGTTATTATGCTTCCATACCTAATAGTTTTTTTCCTAGTGTTTATGAGGACATGCGGCACTTAAATTACTTAGACTTTAAACTTATTAGAGCTTTACGGAGTATGTGTGGAGTACGTCTGAGTGATAAAATTAGAAATAGTGAGATAAGGAAAAGGTGTGGTGTGAATGAGGATGTAGTGACAAAAATAGAAAAAGGCATGTTAAGATGGTTTGGGCATGTAGAAAGGATGGATGAAAGGAGACTTACGAAAGGTATTTATAAATCAAAGGTGACAGGAAAAGTCGGTAAGGGCCGGTCTCGGAGAACATACTGTGACCAAATCGCAGACATATTAAAAAAGGGAGATGTCAGGAGTACCCGTAATCGACGAGCGTGTATGACGAGAGTGATGAGCGTAGAAGAAGCGAGGGAAGTCTGTAAGGATCGTAGCAAATGGAAATCCGTAGTCTCTGCCTACCCCTGCGGGAAAAAGGCGTGATGGTTTGTATGTAAACTTATTAGTCAATGACTATTACTAGTATGTAGTAAGACAGACAGACTTTCGCATTTATAATATTAGTATAGATTTCTCATGTAAGTGAGTCACAGATCTTGTTTTGAGAAATAAAGAATCTTTAAACCTTAATAAGTTAAATGAATGAATGAATGAATGGAGTTTGTAGAATGTATGACTCTGGTATCTTTGATCTAGAAAAACTTTTTTTTGTTTGCCCTAGTTTTGATTTTATGTTGTATCTATTCTGTTATCAAGTTTACTTTTTCCAATGAGACTTTTGGCGGGAAGCTGAAATGAGCAGTTTCAGTGCCGTATTTTATTTTCCAAAATTTGTATTTTTTTTGAGTGTTTAGAAAAAAAAGGTGGATTAATATTCGCAAAGTGTTCAAAAATGAGTGTTAGGAAGTGATATAGTGTTTGATTTATGTGATTTTAATGCTTGTTGCCAAAAGCTCCTAGTAATCGCTAAGTGCAGTTTTTCTACCACTTCAAATGGCTGATTTTTCTGGCAAGACTTGACTAGGTACCGACTAGACTTTCAGATTTTGACTAGGATTTGACGAAACTACACTGTAGGACTGAAGAAGATAGAAAAATTAAGAAGGGCTATAAAGGACTTGTATCCATGGCCGTAAAACCTATTACAAAAAGAAAAATATTTTTCAATTTAAAAAAAAGTATTTCATAGATTATGTATCAAAATTTTTTAAACATTTTTGCTTATGATTTGTAATAAGCAAATGATTTGTTAGCTAATGCCTCAACGTGATAGATAGCATTTTGTAATCAGTAAAATTGGAAAAATATCATGGTAGGTATTGAATGTGGATTAACGATTAAAATAGCACCAAATAAGTAACATTAAAAAAAACCTTATATCGATTATCTAATAAACGATTTCAAACAAAATTTAAAAATACTTATCTAAAAAAAAAATTTAAAAGCGGAACTGCTGAAAGGGATACTGCAATTTCCTGAAATACGTAGGAAGCTTAGCAGAAAAATAACTTACCGTTGTCTGCTTTTTTCCCATTCTTGGCCACAATCAGGGTTCCATTGCTGTTAGACTCGCACTGGCTGGTAGAAACAACTCCATTCAACTCCTTCATTTTCAAATAAAAAGAGAAAAAAACTTTTCCAAATTCAAAACCGAACGCGGAGCGGCGGACTGTTTCGCGCGTTTTCAAACGTCACTTTGACAAGTACAAGTAAGCAACTACGATTGGAATCGTAATTATTTAGTAAAAACCCGTTCTCGCGGCCAAGGTAATCGCGGTTTAATTGTTGGAGAAAAAAAATGTAAGTGGAATTATGATTCCGTTGCGGGATTTTGTGATAAAAAAAAAATAACACGGAGTTGTGTCTATGCGCGCGGCCGCAGACTAAATGCCCTACTTACGAAGCGGGATAGGAATATTTATACAAAAATTGCAGTATTTGAATTACGTTAACATTGTGTAAGTCATTAGGGTTATTTAACTATAATACCAATAATTTTTGTTCAAAGTTCGTTGACATTGCTTGAAGTTATGAAATAATTTAACTTGTTGCAACACACATGTTTTGCTAAGCCCAAAATATTTTTTTTTATTTTTTTTAACTGAGACGCAAATAGCAAAACACACAATCTATTTCACTGCCTGCTAGCGGACAGAATACACTGGGCGGAAAAAAAATTGTAACCTTTTTACACATGTA
Organism: Euzophera pinguis; assembly: GCA_947363495.1. Classification (NCBI taxonomy): domain Eukaryota; kingdom Metazoa; phylum Arthropoda; class Insecta; order Lepidoptera; family Pyralidae; genus Euzophera; species Euzophera pinguis. The sequence goes on from OX376180.1 coordinate 2,632,783, forward strand.
TTCTAGCAAAATAAATGATTTTGATTCTGGTTCTGCAAATGAAATACTTATAACAGTTTTTATTTCAGGAATTTAATAACTTGTACATATACATGTCAAGAAGCTCTATATTTTAGAAAATAATTACTTACAGGAAAGTAAATATTAAATCCTTTTCAATCTTTTTTATCTTTTATTTCCTGCCTATATCTCATCATCAAAACACAGTACTTTACAAATAATTAAAAACTAGCTATTTCCGGCGGCTACGTACCCTATGTTTGTTTGTTTGTTTAGGTGTCATTGTATGCAGCTAGATCCTTGAGCGCATTCCGGAAAAACCCCAGTAGTTTATGGAATGATATTTTATTTTATTTTTAGTATTTATAGTATGTAAGATTTTGTAATAATTTTTGTATTAATAAATAATAAAAAAAGAAACCTATGTCTTCAATTATATATATGATCCATACCAAATTTCATAACAATATGCCCAGAAATGTAGTCGTAAAAACATAATAGACAGAACATGGACAGACAGACTTTCGCATTGATAATATTGGTATGCTTGGTATGAATATGGACGTATGGATACGTATAGTTAAATCAGGAATACCGAAAGACGCTTCTATCGTAAGAAGTATTGTATATCTCCCACATTTACAATAAACAAAAATACATACAATTATAATCACGTCTATTTCCCTCCGTGGTATGCAGAAAGGATTTCCACTAGCTACGATCCTTATAGACCTCGCTCGCTTTATCCACGCTCATCACTGTCATCATACACGCTCGTTGATTATGGATCTAATATCTCCCTTTTTCAAAACGTCTGCGATTTGGTCAGTTTTTCGAGACCGACCCTTACAGGCTTTTCCTATCAACTCTGCTTTGTATATACCTTTAAAAAAAAACATTTACTTCAGATTTCCATCCATATAGTAAGTCCCTTTTCGTCTATCCGTTCTACATTCTACAAACTATCTCAATATCCACTTCTATACTAACAATACTAATATTATAAATGTAAAAGTATGTTTGTCTATCTGTCTGTCTGTAACGCTGTCACGGCGAAACCGCTTAACGAATTTTCATGAAATTTGATATGAATATTGGACACCCGGGATCAAACATAGGCTACTTTTTGACGCAGACGGAGCTGCGGAACAGCTAGTCTACACTAATATTATAAAGAGGAAAGATTTGTATTTTTGTGTGTATGTTTGTAACGAATAAACACAAAAACGACTATGCCGATTTCAAAAATTCTTTCACCATTGGAAAGCTACATTCACCCTGAGTAACATAGGCTATATACCGCAGGTGGAGCTGCGGGAAACAGCTAGTCTCTTATAAATTACAAAGGTAGCCCGTTGGTCCTGGCTGCCATATGGTGGTCGTTAAAGGAACCAAGTTAAAGGGTAAAAGGTGGTTCTGAAAAACTCTGACACCTGGGGGTACACTGTACGGGGTCGATTGACCAAGTGACCCAATCGATGTGACAAAAACATAATATAAGTAAAATTAATGAGCCACAAAGGCGCCTACAGCTTTTTTCAAGTAAACCTGGTGGTATGTTTTAATATTTTTCTTTTTCATTTGAGCGTTTTACAGTTCTTTTTTTGTTTGTAATACCCGAATCTTTGTTGTTTGAAAAAAAGAAACGATTTAAAAACATACAAAAATAAAAAACTGTTTAAAAAGGTCTTTAACATCATTCATTTAATCATTCAGCGTTCTTACGCTATCGAATATTGGTAATACTCGTAATTAAGAATACGTAAATATTATGAATAAAAGAACTATTCAAGTCATATAGTTGATAAAATATTTTATTTAATTTTATTTTATGGGTCACGTTTTAGCGGAAAGACAAAGAGGAGGAGAGCCTAATATTTTTTTTTTTTAAATTTCAAAATTAAATGATTAATGAAAAAAGATTTCCTTTTTTCAATTGTTTCATCACATTTCATAATCTGTTGTGCAATACGAAGATTTTGGCGCCTAAACTTGTTATTTACATTTAAAACTCATTAGAGGTCATCTTACGTTTAATTGTTTATAAGTAATTAAGTAATTATTAGATACTATTATAATGCACTAATGGCCATGGTAATTATTTACATAGCTATGACTAAATCCACCTCCAATCTTGTGTAAACACTCGAGTCGCACCTCCTTGGTCTCCCATCAATTTCAGGGGTCCGATTCTGTAAAAGACGAATCACTAACGTAAATACTCGACCAACAACGAAAATATTTATTAAAACCTCGTTTGTTTAAAAAGCTTACTATACTGCCAGAGAAAAAATTCCTACGCTACGCATATATTTATTCAAAGTTACTTTCAATTTTTCGATAATGAGTAAGTAACACGTGTTAAAAATATTGTACGAAGTTTGACATTTTTAAATGTCATTGTGATCGTGAAATGGAATTAATGTACAGCTAAGCGAAGAAAGAGAACATACACTACCACATACGGTAAATACATCGATTAATTTAACGAGTTACTATACACGGTTTACGTAGGTCAGACGTATAAAATGACCGGGCATCATTTTAGTTTCGATCTGCTTTTTTCTTAATTGTATATCCTATAATTTTATTGTACGAAAATACAAATTATACAAAAACAGATTAGGAAAGAGAGGAGAGGTAATGAGACTTCACAAGACGTTTATATTAATCCTACCTAAAGACTGATTCTTGATAGAGATTTGCCGAATGGCAGATGTAAGTATAGGGTTTTCTGTAGTTAGCCGCCATGTTTATCTGAAAAAGTCTCAAATTCGAAAAGCGAAATTAGGTCTCCAGATTGCAATCCTCTTTGAAAATAATGTTGATTTATGCTGCTACTGGTATTTATGCAAAGATTAGGTATTATCAAGTAGAGTTTCTTAACATATATTTTTGGTTATGATAAATACAATCTATTCAAATATAATTATTTTAGTTATGGAAACCATTATCATATTAAGATATGCTTCATAAAGTTTACATAAATAAGACGATCTCCCCTGGTTAATACGCTAATCTGCGTTAGGTTCCGGGTTCGACCCCCAGTCAAGATAGGATTAAAAATAGTCGAAAAAAACTTTCCTTAACTCAGCGTTAATTTTCTTAAGATTCATATGACAAACTATATTGGTGTAATTTTTATAACTCACTCAAAATTGTTGTTCCATATTTTTGTTTTCGATTGATTTCCAATCGACATAATTGGTGAGTCTAGCGATGTTCGATTCGACTGTCGTTCGTTTTTGGTTAAACATGGATTTCGAAAATCGCTCCGGGTTTGTACCACGTATAAAATTGGAACAAATCACTTGGCTGGGTTCGATTCCCACGGGAACTTAATTTAATTGTTTCCGGTTTGAATCACCTGATGGTCTGATAATAATAATAACTCCAAGCTTCAGAAGACACGTTAAGCCGTTGCTCTTGGCTGACATGTCTAATGTAAATCGTTCAACTTACCGATTTCATAATGAAAATCATTTGACATCGAACGACAATCATTCGACTCGTCCATTTTGCGTGAGTCACACATTTTAAAAATAGAACTAGAGAATAGTTATTAAACAGATCGCGTCAGAAGCTGAAAGGCGGTTCTGTAAAACGTTGATACATTGTGATAATTGAATGAATCACAATACTGAAAGTCGCAAGGATGACACGTGTAATAGTCAGGAAAAATGGCCATTGACTTAAGATACGCATAATAAGCACCACGCATGTAGATAGGAATTAATTAAAATTAATTAACAGATAAGATTTAGATCCCCCGCAATAGTTACAACTTTGTAATATACTACTTGTAAATAAAGAGATAAATGACGCAATAAATACACAAGTTTATATCACAGAAATAAGATTAGGTAGAGTTGAAGTCACATATATGGGCCATAGTTAAGCCTCTCGAGGCTTATATACTTATAATATATATTAATAAGATAAGACAATAGGCCCAGAAACCGCTGAACGGATTTTGATGAAATTTGGTAGGTGGCGGTTTGAAAACCCGGGGTCAAATATAGGCTACTTTCTGACGCAGGCGGAGCTGCGAGAAACAGCTACTACAGATTCTGGGTTGGACAGATTGGTGATTCGATAGATTCGCTACTCGACATTTTAGTTAATTGGGCAGATTCTTCAATGAGAAAGAAAGAAAATAGTTTATTTGATATTTACAACACACACAGTGCAAACAATTTATGACTGGACATTACACCTAGTTGCGTAAATTTCAAAAGAACCTCCTCTCAGCATAATGTTGTGGTGAGAACCACAACGCTGGTCTTCCGAAGACACCAACATAAAATAAAAATACACAAAAATTAAATTCAAATCAAATCCATAATTAAGTAAATCGACAATTCGACATAATAGCTATAGCACAAAAGTGAAGGAGTAAATAAAATAGCTAGAGCCAGAAAATGTATATTTGTTAAAGCGTTTATCACAGCTCCACTTGAATAGTCCGGAGTAAATTTTTGAAAAGTGTAACTCACGCAAAATCGGCGAGAATTTTTCTCATATCTCTCTTATCTTAGAGAATTTTCGTTCGAAATCGTAGAATTTTTGTTAGATATCGAACGATTTTCATCGACATATACACCATGAAATTTTTGTCGTTTTGGACCCACCGTCCAGTGACTCCATTCATGCAACCGAAAAAATAGGAACATAGCTCGAAACATGAAAAACAAATTTGGACTTCCCATAGTAAGTTAGGTCACATGATGAGACATTTTGTATGGGAGGTCCAAAAATTTACTCCATATTTCGACCCATGTATCTTGGGGAAAGTTGTCCAATTGCATGAATAGAGTCACTGGACGATGGGTCCAAAACGAATAAAATTTCACGATGTATGTCATACATTTTAAAAATAGGGCTCAAGAACTTATCGTCGGCCGATTCAATTCGATGACGGCTGTTCATCTACGAATTCGTCGACAGTATTTTGTACGGAACTTTTTATTTTTGAAGACTATCGACAAATGGTTGCTACAATCTAGTTCTGAAAAGTCATTTAAACTTGAACTTGATCAAATCTTAGACGTGATTCTATTGTAGAGGATACCAAAACATTGTTATGGCCTTGCACGCTTCGTTTTGTTCTGTTATGTAACTGACCATGAAGTACAGTGTATAAAAAGTGATTGGCTATGTCGGTCATGAGCTATGTCGGCTGTCTGTTTAGTAGAACGAAAATATACGTCATATTAGTTTTAGGGTTCCTTGAATCAAAAATAAATTGGCAAACCTCGTCATAAGGAGTATTCCGTAGCTGTACCCCGGGCCCGTAAGACCCGCGGGGTCTACTGACGGCGTGCAATATATAATTGGATGCTAAATATGACATGCTTCAATAAAATCATTATCATAAAATGTTACTCGTATAAATCCATACTAATAATACTAATATACTAATAATATAATACTGATATATACTAATACTAATAATATTATAAATGCGAAAGTCTGTTTGTCTTTCTGTCTGTCTGTCTGTTACACTTTCACGGCCAAACCGCCAAACGGATTTTGATGAAATTTGGTATGAATATAGTTAAAGACCCGGAGTCAAACATAGGCTACTTTTTGACGCAGGCGGAGCTGCGGGAAACAGCTAGTAATTAGTTAAAAAAAGTGTTTTTCTTACAAACTTTCATAGCCAACAGGCTGTGCAGGGACTAGAGGGTTGATTTTCGGAAAAAAATTAAGCTATCGTGAGTTTCCTGGGTCTTCAACAATATGCACTACACACCAACTTATATTTAAATTGGACCGGCAGCGGTTAAGCTGTGATAGCGGAAGAGACAAACAGACAAACTATCGCTCGTTAGTCGAGCGCGACCCGCGTATCCGTAGCGAATGCGCGTGTCAAGCGATGACGTGATGCGCCCAATATTTTAGTGGCATTTTCTATCATGAGCTCTTTCGTGCTTCGGAAGGCACGTTAAGCCGTTGGTCCCGGTTGTTATCGATAGATAGCAGTCGTGAGGCTGTGTCAGTTGCCTTAGGGCAGCCTGAAAATTTCTCACAGTGTTGGTCATGTTCCTGTTGGTCAGGTTTCCCTGTAAAAAGGGTTACGGATGTCAGACGGCAGTCGCTCCATTGTAATTACCAGTTCTGCAAAATCTAGGACCATGACTTACAGCGTACCCTAGGCTCCGAAGCGTAAGCTGAAGACTCAATTAGGAATACACGCTAGGATGATGATGATGATGATGATGGATTTTATTTGGTAGTATTTCTTTTAGTATTTCATTCCACTGCTGGATAAAGGTCTCCTCTGCGTCTTCTTGGTGCAAAATTTAAAACATAACAAGTAGATCTTCTACTTGTTATGTTTTAAATTTTTTCATGGATTTAATGGAAGATATTTCTTCAGAAATAAACCTTAGCCAGCACTTATAGTATACAAAAAAAATTTAAGCGTTTGCAATGTCCTTTAAAGTGCACGTGCAAAAATAAAACTATAAGTGAGCTCAATAGACGGAACCCACTCAACGCGAGTCCGACTAGCACTTGCACACTTATTAATTACTCAATAGATTTGTCATCAGTTGATGGACAGCCGAATAGATTTTTATAAGCTTGACATAACAAAACTGCAATGTTTTAAGATGGTATTGTACGCGTGTTAATTTTAGATATATTGTAAAAGGCGACAGTAATTTTATTCGTTTTATTCCCCCAGCTTCCAAAGTACATGGTACATGATTTTGAATAACTGAATATTTTCAGAACTTTTCTTTTAAAAATATTTTATTTATTAAATTAAATTATTTTAATACGGTTTTATCGCGTTTATTACTTATTTATTTACACCTGACGTTTCAAACACTTTACAGCGTTCATGGTCGCAGGCAGACTAAGTTAACATTTGTCTTTGATGTCATAATATTACAAACTACCGCCTGAAATTTTTATTGGGAACTATTCCGATTCACGCAGTATTGGCTCACAGTATCTAAGGGTCTTGCAGTCTGCTTCCGAGTTTGCGATTTTATTAAGTTAATGAATAACAATCGCGAAAACATAAGAAAACATTAATATTTTATTTATTAAAAAAATCAATGTATATTCATACTTATACTAATAAATACATACTCCATACTAATATTAGAAAGTCTGTCTGTCTGTCTTTCTGTTACGCTTTCACGGCCAAACCGCTGAACGGATGTCGATCAATCAATTATTTATTTCATTGTGGATCATATATTGTACAAGGTGGAAAAAGTAAAAATATAAGATCGATATATCCTACCGCTAGGGTTATTAAGGATAAAAGATCAAAAGTTACATTTCATTACATGTATTAAAAAATATAATAAGTCAAATTTAGGAATTATTTCAAACTAGCTGTTTTCCGCAGCTCCTCATGCGTCAAAAAGTAGCCTATGTTTGAGGGTTAAAAAGAGTACGTCATAAAGAGCCTATTTTTTGTTTTTGTCTAAGACCGGGGGGTTTCAACTATATTCCTACCAAATTTCATCAAAATCCGTTCAACGGTTTGGCCGTGAAAGCGTAACAGAAAGACAGACTTTCGCATTTATAATATTACTATGGAAACTCATGGTCGATTGGCACGTAACCCTCGCGACAGCGAGCACTGTGATTGGTCGCCATTTCTATCTTGGCTAGTCCGTCAACCTTTCTAAGGCACAATAAGCCGAACTATCTTTCGGATTTATAAGTGACTAGTTATTTCCCATGGCCCGCCTACGTCAAAAAGTAGCCTATGTTTGACTCCGGGTCTTGAACTATATTCATACCAAATTTCATCAAAATCCGTTCAGCCGTTTGGCCGTGAAAGCGTAACAGACAGACAGACAGACTTTCGCATTTATAATATTAGTATGGATACTCATGGTCGATTAGCACGTAACCCTCTTGATATGAATGAATAATACTCGTCATATTAGCAAAAGGTTATATGGCTTAATCTGTTAGCTAATTTTGGGTTTGATCCTCAATCAGGGCAAGTTGGACAATTTTTTTTTTCATATTGTTTTGGGTTTGCTGTACTATATATAATGTGCACCTATTTGTTTTAAATTTAGTATCGGTGTGTTAGTATCCCAGAACACAAGTCTCGAACTCATTTTGAGGCTAACTCAATCTCTGGAATTTCAAATCGATAAGTGTTCGATTTGATCTCAGTTTTTCTATCCGAAATCTTCTAAGTAGCGTGTCTGTATCTACCTAGATCTTTAGCAAAACTGGTGTTCGTGATTGAAGGCTGTTGTACTATTAATTGACATGGATACCAACTAGTTTCTGTGAAATGTTTAATTTAAACTCTTCGGTTATTTTGTTATTTTATTCATATTTCTTTGTCATTTTTCGTTCTTCAGAGGTAGATCCGTGTACAAGGGCCGTCTGGGGTTAACAATAAAGTTTTTCATTCGCCAAACAGTCGTTCGGCTATGGCATGCCTTTAGGCAGCCTGAAACAATCTGTCATTGTTGGCCACTAACATACCTCGCAATTTTCCTGTGGGTCTGGTTTCCCTGTAAAATAGGTTAAGGAGGTCAGCCAGCAGTAGCTTCATACTAGTGCCGCCAAACCAAGGACCATGACTTACAGCATCCCTCTGTAGCGTAAGCAGAAAACGCAATCAGGAAAGCACGCTTGGATGAAGAAAATTGCTTTCTTTATGGTATATAATTATATTACGCTAATAAAATGAAACAATTTTTGTAATGTATGTACAAACATTAATCCTTTATTCATTTAAGACAAAATATCGTAGTCTTTGCAATACCGACACAGAAGGCACAGATTATTTTAAAAACATTTATCGCAATTTTCGTCAAATATTAGGACACGCTTTTTGAAAATTATCAATTTATGGACATTATATGTTCTTTACTAGCGTTAATTTTGAAGAAATTATTTTACTTTTAAATTATACAATTTAACAAAGAAAAAATACTTGAATTTGTGTACAAATGATTTTATAAAACGTTTTCACCAATCAAAATAATGACGCATGTCCTTTGTAAGATGTCCATCATAAAGTACATTGCAAATTCAGTAGGCACAAAGGAGATCTACCTGGATTTTTTTACTAAAATCCTAATCTCGGTTATCGTACTCGTACAATTTCAAGCCGTTGTCTATTTTGTGTTCCATCACATACACACTGGTACATTTATATACCATTTTTTCATAAAGAGATCTACAGACGTACTGACAATTTCATCAAATGTTGACATATTTATTTGAAGTTGCAATGTTTATTTATTGGTTTTTAAATATTTCCAATCGTAATATTTTTAATTATATAACTTTGGATTTAATAAAAGTTGAAATTTAATGGGACTATTTTATTGTGCAATCAATTACACAATGAAAATAAAACATGTTGATGTACAATTGAGACTTCTGCAGAAAACTTTCGAAACATGAAAATTTTACAAAACGACTAGTGGGTAAATACTAAGTTTATGTGGAAGATTTAATGTAAAAGCACCCATACTGGAACTGTTGATACGTTAGGCACAAATGTGTAACTTTACGTGGTAATAATATATACTTATATTTTACTACAACGGATCTATTTTATTATGGCAGATGTACTTACACATTTAAATGTCATTATGTAAAATTTGCTACACGTTAATATTTAATAGAAAATGCGGTAAAACGCTCAAGTTTTCACTTATCTACAAAAATAAGGCCAAGATACAATCTAATCAAGAATGATTTATTTTTTATAGATATCATTCCATATGATAAATAGAAAAAGCATTTATAGCGTATAACATTAAATTAATTCTAAAGCAACAAGGATGAATCGCATAAGCTGCTGGAATTTTAAATTTTAAAATAATTTAATTAAAACATTGAAAGAATTGATTAATTAAAAAGAAAATTATTTTTAAAAACTTGTTGTAAATCTTAAATAATAATAATAAGGTGATTCTTAATTACACTTTGGTAGTAATTACCTACTATTTAAAAACCTAAATAACTAAAGTACTGTGAGAAAAACAACTGTTTAATATACCTGCGTGAATGATATTAATTTGTCAGATATTAAGTTATTTCTAATTTCACTTTTAATTAAACATAACTAATTAATATTTACAAAAAACTAATAAAACTGGTACACTAAATTGGGATATAGTGTGAAATGACTAAATGATACATAATTTTTTTACCTATAATGTGCTGCGGTTTTAAGTAAAATAATCGAAAGGCCTTAACAATTGTTAAGTATCTAGGCTTCATTAAATTTCCATCATATTCAATAAGATGCTAATACATTGACGTAAGCAATATTATCAGTTATATATGCTCATGCCAATAACAGCATATTTAGGTCTTTTACTACATGATATAACTAAATAAAAATATAAAATACATTTCTTAGTATATTTAACTGTACAATGAAAATATGTAAAAAAAAACTGCTACCGACATTTGTACTTTGTAATACACAATTTAGACAGCCGTTGTGGCACGATACTATGTATTTATATTATGTTATATTAACTATATATAAGTTATTCTTAGTATCGTGCCTAGATATATGAAAAATATGACAATAATTATACTTTTTTAATTATTTTGTTAAATCATGAATGGTGCGATGAATTTTGTTTTAAATACTAATGAAATAAGTATATTCATTTAAATAGCAGTATTTCTGTCCAGATCGTTCATATTTTAATCGCCATACATTTTCAAATCTTGCAATAATATTAAAATGCAATGTAACTTGAAATAAATGACTACAAATTGTTTGCATACATTTTCATAAATTCAATTCATTCTTATTATCCTTCTAAAATTATATCGATGTTGTTTTGAATATAAATAAAATTATATAATAATATTGAAATTATTACAAATTGAAAATAATATTCGAGGCGATTATAATAATATGATTGCAAGATATATAATTGTTGATACATAGACTTATTGTGAATATAATATATTAAATAGTCTAACATCGATCGCTATCGAGTAGGTACTTCACTTAATACTTGGTACCAAGTGCAAAAAATAAGTATATATGCGGAGAATTTGTCCCATTGATCTAGTATAATATGCAACAATAATATCCAATATATATTATAAAAAAATATGTTTTAAATAATTAATTACTAATAATTAAATAATTATTTATATACACAATCTTTCAAAAAATCTCATAAAACAATCTTAGTTTCGTGTTAAATTAGAGTTTAATTCGAAAACTAATTTTATGTTAAGTACGCTTCATATCTATTAAATGATTCTAATGCCACAAAAATCATATTTTTAAAATGATTGACAGTTTATTTTATGGAATAAAGCGATATTCATTTTACACAGGGCTTATTCCTGATACATTAATTATATTTGAATGCTCGTGATTCATATATAGCTTATATATAACTATTACATATATGTAGATCAATGGGACTTTCCGAAAAACAATTAATTCCTAGTAGTTAAATTATTGTAAAATGGTACTTTTTCATTTACAACATTCGAATAAGTAGGTACATGAAGGCGGTTGTAAGCAGCGTCGCAGATTGTCGAATGGAATGAGCGTTGTTCGATCGGTATACTGAAAAAAAATTAAAAAGTTAAATTTAAACATACAATAATTTATTAGGTCCGTCTGTTCAGCTTTATATTATGTATTTTGTAAAATATATTAAAAAAACGACATGATGCGAGAAAATTATGAAAGTTAACACAAAATTGTGCTTTACAATTGGTAGGTACATTTTTTAAATAGCCCTATGTGTCCCACTGTTGGGCAAAGGCCGATAGATATATTGTACAATTAAATTTAAATAATAAAGTTAAGGAAATGAAATATTTTGGGAAAGGAATAAATCTAGATTTATTAAAGTAAACAATTAAATTATTTAGGGGTCGCTGTGCTGACAGCGGACAGGTCGGCAACGCGCTCGTGATATCTCCGGTGTTGCAGGCGTTCATAGGCTACGGTAACCACGTACCATCAGGTGGGCCGTACGCCGGTTTGCCTACTTAGTCGTATAAAAAAAAGGAAGAAAAAAAATTACTTAACATTTACAAACTAGGTAAATCGCCTACTACCTATGCCCTTTTTTTTACTTTAATCCTATGATTATATCTAACAGACCTATTAATAAACAACAATATAATAAAAATAATAAAATAAGCACATATATATTACTTACTTGAACTTTGCTGGATGTTAATCGGCTCAGCTTCTAAAAGCAAAATAAAAATAAAACATTGAGACATGCGCACATAAAAAAAATTAAACACGGAACTAAAATAAAATTTTACAAAAATTGCAAAAAATAACAATATTAACAAAAAAAACCAGAAGTGCAACAAGTAAAAAATCTAATTCTACAAATAGTTAATTGTACAAACAGAGATATAGAAAGTGTATCTCTGTTCTGTTAACTACTCATGCAATAAATTAACCATAGTAAATAATAATAAAACTAAATATATCTAAAACTAAAAACTAGCCTAAAAACTATCAAGGCAACGTGCTCAAAATGCAGGCCAGCATTTTGTTCAAGCGTTGCCTCTAACCATCCTCGACAAATCTTTAAAACTTCGTAAGCACCTGGCACCCACGATATAGAAAGTAAATAATTAATGACACAGAAACACTAATATATTTTTTTCTACATCATTAAAGAATGCTAAAACATTTACAACAAAAATAAATAAAATATAGCACACATAGTTTTACGTACAGATTTTTTTTTTTCATTCTAATTAACCAGGTTTTAAATACCTACTCCCTTATTAAATAAATGTTTATTAAGCTTAGTTTAACTAAAATATACAAATTAGACCTCGTACTTTCGCGTCAAATTATAGATATGAGAGAAAGGGAGTTAACATATTTTAACCCTCATATTTTTTTATTAATAAGGGGGGTTAATATCTACGATGTTGATAAATGAATTTCAAATAGGATTTTAATGGAAAATTGTTAATTTTATATAACCATTTTTTTTTAAGTAAATGATTTTTTACAATTCAGAATGTCCTTACAATTAAACAACAAATTCTTACCGATATTGATTTTGATAGGGTCAGTATTCCTACTCCAGTCCTTCTCATTCTTAGCCCTGATAAAGGCTTGATAGCTTCCAGGAGTCAAATCTTTGAATTCGTAAGAGAATCCGTAAGACTTATGAAGGATTTTGGGCTGAGGAACGTCGAACTTGTTCATTTTGCCTATCTGTAAAATAAATAAATATAGTGACGTTAAAAATAAGCCGTTTAAGCTGGCAGCTATCTACTAGTCGTTAGAGAAACCACAGTTATGACAATACTAAAAGTATATACGAGTATTTTACGGTAAATCTGATTAATTGAAAATTATTAATAATTTTACAAAATTATTAATAATAACCACGTGTTTTGGTAAATGTGAATTAACAATCGAAATTAATTACTTTTAGTAGTAATTATTAATAATTCACTACACACATTGGTAAAAGTTATAAAATAAAACTCAACGTTTTTTGACCAGCAAATATATTTTTTTTCCTAAGGTGTTTGTAGAGCGAGAAAATTTTCTCAGAGTTCAAGTTTTATACATAGGGCGCACTGTAAGTTTCCGGAACTGGCCACTTACATAAACAATATTAAAAAATTTATTGCAACATTTAAAAATAGAACTCTTTGGCTGTAGAATGCAGTTTGTTTCATCTGACTGTCTTTTGTTTTTACCTTGTGGCGCCATTTAAAAAATTGTGTGTCTGCATCAACATGGATTTAACTCGGGAAAATTTTCGTAGTATGATTTTCTACGATTTTAAGTGTAATTTGACAGCTCAACAGAGCATCGCTCGGCTTGAAACAGCTTTTGGCAATGAAGCACCATGCAAGACAACTGTTTATAGCTGGTTTGCAGAATTCAAGCGTGGTCGTATCAATCTCAGTGACGAATCTCGCGATGGTCGGCCGTCCACCGCTGTGACCAACAAAAACATCAATGCTGTGCGCCGTATGATTGAAACAGACAGGCATGTGACCTACCATGAAATTCGCGCATCCTTAGAAATAGGCATGAGTCAAATACAATTAATCCTACACAAACATTTGGGTGTGAGAAAGCTGTGCTCGCGGTGGATCCCACACAACTTGACCGAGGCTCAAAAAACGGACCGCGTCACTTGGTGCAGTGCCATGCTTACCAGATTCAACGTAGGTGCGTCAAATTTGGTGTGGGACATAGTAACAGGTGACGAAACATGGATTTATTGCTACGATCCCAAAACAAAGCAGCAATCGAGCGTATGGGTCTTTCAAGATGAGCCGAAACCAACCAAAGTGGCGCGCGTGAAAAGTGCATCTAAGCGGATGATTGCTTCTTTTTTTAATAAAACTGGACACGTGGCTACTGTTGCTTTAGAGAATCGTCGTACAGTGAATAGTGACTGGTACACGACCATTTGTTTGCCGGAAGTTATTGACGAACTCCGTAAAAATAACCGTAAACGCCGTATCATCCTGCACCACGACAATGCTAGTTCTCACACGGCCAGACAGACAAACGACTTTTTGAAGGCGAAAAATGTAGAACTCATGAGTCATCCTGCATACAGTCCCGACCTGGCACCTTGTGACGTTTTTCTGTTCCCAAAAATTAAGAACCAATTACGCGGTCAACGATTTTCATCACCAGAAGAGGCTGTCGAGGAGTATGAAGAACACGTTTCAGAGGTCACCACAGCAGAAGTTATTGCTACTGCAGAGCGTAGCATTGAGGAAGACCCGAATGAGTCCATCTGCCATCGAGCACAGGAATTGAATCTGTGTCCATCCACTTTATGGTATATATACAGCGGTTTGGCCGTGAAGGCGTAAAACACAGACTTTCGCATTTATAATATTAGTATGGATTTACAAACTCGAGTAGGTGTATTGATGTTTGTATATTACAGGGTTGGATAATTTGTGGATAACTTAGTAACTGGTGGATGGCAGTAATATTATTTTAAAACTAAAATAAATATTTCAATATGTTGTTAGTATTTTTATTGTCTTAAATTAGTTTCGCGGACTTACCTGATCCATAAGTTGAATTTCCACTTGTTCCAGCGGGACATGCGAGTGTATCCTGAAGGCCAGTTTGTTTCCGTCTACATCCACGTCATCGATCACAGGTCGCTGCACCAGCTCAGCAGATCTGTTGTGGATACCGTGGTAGTTTTGGGCCTGGAAGAACCAAAAAAACCCAATAAAGAAACAAGCACTTTTTTGCTGACTTGCGCGAAGCCAAAAAAGGAGTTTATATGTTACATCTGTACATCCATCTGTATGTTCCGTCGTAACTATAATAACTATAAAATTACCACAAAATTTTAAAAATCAATAAGGAGGCGATTATGCTAAAGGTTAAAAAATTTCGGCTAATTCTATTGAGCGTAGGTATCAAAATGCCTAAGGTGTTTTCAAAGGATGTACAAAAATATGTTTTAAACTTTATGCAGGTATTTTAATTTAGTTTACTGTTTATTGCAACAAACATAATACATCAATCATAAGAACATTGAAGTATATTTATATTTTAAAAATGTCATGGGATGTTTTGTATTCAAAGATATTAAAAAGTATGGGATGTGAAACGGCAAATTTGATATCGAAGTGATTTACTCGTTTTTTGCTTAAATCAACTTAAAAGCATTAAAGGACTGCAGTCATTATTAATCCATCTGTGGTGTCTCAAATTGCTTACACCACCAAAGAGACGCTACCAGCTTATGGACCTTGCACCGTACAAGGCATAGAGCGATATTTGTCATTTTATGGACTGCCATAAGTATCAATCTTCTTCTACTACGGATCTCTGCATCGACTGAGAACTATATTGATTGTTATTAATTTCTAGGCTTGCAACGAACAGTATATTCGGCGAGCCCCCTGACCGAATAGCCGAATATTAGGCAAAAGTATTCGGCCGGATTTTAGCGCTAAAACTTGTACAGACGTGATTGTTTGCCAGGAAGTAGTGTTTATTTAGAGCGCCTTTTCTCTGAAGCTGGGATGGTCTACGCGAAAAAAGAAGTAAACTACTTCCTAAAAATGCAGAAAATTAGTCTTTCTGTTCAAAAGCATAGAAAAATTCTTAACTTTTCTAATACAGAAGATAATTATGTACCTGTTTTATGTACCAATTAGTACTTAAATGATTATAAGAGAAATGAAAATATCAATATATACGTAATTAATCGATTTTTATTTATCATTTTACCAATTATCTACCTATAACAAAATATATTACATAAGTATTCGGTATTCGGCCGAATATAAAAAAAGCAGCCGAATAGGCCGAATACCGAATAGTAACCGAATATTCGCTGCAAGCCTATAAATTCCTTAATCTATGCAACTATGTTCTTTGTATCTAAATAAATTCCTTTTCTACCTATTGGGAACATAAAACAATCATTATCTTTTGCTCCATTAATATTCCCTATCAAGTCTCGATAGACTTCTTCGTGAATACAGGAAAATACATGCGTGGAGTAGCTGGTGTCGGAAGACTCAAGCCTACGCCCACACATCTATGTCACCAATATGAATGATCCATACATATACTCATATATATATTGTACTAGCTGTTTCCCGCAGCTTCGCCTGCGTCAAAAAGTAGCCTATGTTTTACCCCGGGTCTTCAACTATATTCATACCAAATTACATCAAAATCCGTTCAGCGGTTCGGCTGTGAAAGCGTAACGGACAGACAGACAGACTTTCGCATTTATTATGATAGATATACTCTTTATTGTACCATTTACAAAATTATACATCTTGATACTAATTTAAGCAATATGTACGAAGGCGGACTTATCGCTATTGCAATTTCTTTCAGCCATCTTAAGTAAGAAATATATTATGCAGAAGTTAAGAAATAAATGAAAAAAATCTGTAACTGAATCGTTGAAAAATATTTTCCTTCTTGATTAAGTATAGATTAAATAGAAGAATAGATTCATTGTACATACCACACAAGTGTAAGTGCCAAAATCGTTGACTCCTTTAGGCACTACAGTGAGGTTAGAGTGAGCACCGTCAGTTGAAATCGTGAACCTCTGATTATCCACTAGAACGGGCACGTTGTCTTTGAACCACGTGATTTGAGGGCTGGAATAGACAGAGAAAGTTGTCATAATAGTAAATTAATGATTTACAAAGGCTAAGGTGGGCTGGCCACCAGGAAAAAATAAATAACACCAGAACTCCCATACGCATTACTGAAT
Source organism: Euzophera pinguis (assembly GCA_947363495.1). Lineage (NCBI taxonomy): Eukaryota > Metazoa > Arthropoda > Insecta > Lepidoptera > Pyralidae > Euzophera > Euzophera pinguis. The sequence goes on from OX376180.1 coordinate 2,650,008, forward strand.
GGAACCCAGAACAGAAAACATCTTGTGCAAAACCTAGAAGGTGAAGGAAGTCTTTAGGATGATCTGAAGAGAACAGGCAAGAAGACATCTTGAAGAGGCTAGAGATAGCGCGAAGTGGAAGAAGATTGTGGAGGAGAACCAGACCCATAAAGGGTTGTAGCATCTAGGAAGTAAGTGAGTAATGAGGTCTGAAATAGACCAATTTACGGACGACTAATATTAATCCTAATAAAGACCCGCGTGTCCATAGCGAATGCGCGTGTCAAGCGACAGCGTGACGCGACCACAATTGGATTGGTCGCCATTTTAGTGGCATTTTCTATCTTGAGCTTGAGCTATATTGGTGTTGAAGCAAGCTTATTCTGTTAGTATGCCATATAAAAAGCTTTGTGAGAAAAAGACAGGAAAAAATGAGTGCGCATTGTGCATTTTATTGTACATCGCTATCGAGTAGCATAACTGCCTTTGTGGTCCAGTGGTTAAGTCGTCTGCCTTTGACCCAGAGATCGAGGGTTCGATTCCCACGGGAAGCATACTTTGTTTTGTTGTTTCCAGTTTGGTTAGGACATTGCAGGCTTAAATCACCTGATTGTCTATATAAAGATGATTCCTTTCTACGAGAGGCATGTTTAGCCTTTGGTCCCGACTTCTCTTTAGTGATCGTCAAAAACCATCATGGTCCTATTGGTCCGGTGTTTTTATTAAAATGGGTTATGGAGGTTAGACAGCAGTCGGTCCAATGTAATAAAATAACCAGTGTTGTCAAATCTAGGACCATGATTAAAACGTGCCCTCTGGACACAGAAGCGTAAGCTGACGACGCAAAGGAATACACGCTAGGATGAATGAAAATGATATCGAGTAGTATATACAGGGCTATGTTGATGTCTTTTGTTCTCGTACGGATCTCTTTGTTCTCCTACGCGTAATTAAGGACAATGTATTGGTACTTACACGGGCGAGCCTCGTGTTGTACACTGGAATACTGCCTGGTCACCGATGCCAGTGTTGATCTCAGTTCTGTGCACGTGAGCGTGGGGCTTCTCTGAAATTTTATTATAACACCATTAGTATTATTAACTAATAGTCTTATATGTTTTAAATGAGTCAGTTTAAAAAGAAGTTGTAATTTGGAAGAAAGATCTACTGATTGTCTGACCATAATGATAATGCAGTGAAGAAGGCATTTTAATCCGTTGTTACCGGCTGCCATTTATCCAAGGAACCATGCCGGAGGTCGAAAGGCGGTTCCGCCAATTTCACCCGGGTGTATAGGGTCGATCGACCGCACAACCCATTCGAAATGTATGAATGGAATGAATAGTATGTGCTTTTCACTCATACAGTTGACTTCTAATGAATTTCTTCTTAATCTATATTATTTATTTATTTATTTAGATACCTACCCAGAACAGTGACGGAGATCTCGTGTTGAGACTGGCCCAAGCTGTTGAAAGCGTAGCAGTAATAAAGTCCTGAATGGTGTCCCTTGACGTTCCTGATTATCACGCTGTCAAAGGTGAACTCTCCGTCCTTTTCTCCCAAACGTACGTTGGCGTTCTGAAAGTATAAAACGAGACCAATTATTAGTCTAAGGTCGTATCGTATACTAATTAAAGAACTGGAAAGTGATGGAGAAGAATAGAAAAAGCTCCGTTGACAAGAGCTTAGCTCTTAAATTTGAGAATAAACGAATGATAACAATAACAATTGTACATGTGATAAAGTTACAGAAAAAAACTTAACATAACATAACAAGATAGTTATACAATCGGCAACATTATCCTCATATTACAATAAATGTATTTTGTAGTTGAAACACAGTAAAAAGAAAAAGTATCAATCTAACTTAAATAAATGCTTAATAAACTCTATAATAAACTAAGCTTCCAAAGTACTCAAAAATTACTGTTTTTCACGTACTATTTTTAATCATTTTGAATTGTTTATGTGTTAGGTTGTAAAGATTACAATTAAACGCATCTAGATTAGCTTGTAGATCCCAGTGGATGGAAGTATAGAAAAAAATACTTAGAATTAAAATTTACAGCTACCTACATTAAGAAATAAGCAAGATGCAACAAATAAAAATTGCTATGTGACTTTAAACATGGTTAAATGAACATAAGACAAATAACAAAAGAACATAAAACCAAGTATAATTAGAGTTTGTGTTTATTTAAATAAAATCCGGTGTTTGCAATCGGAATCTATAAGCTATACAAATCATAAGTCACCGGGGAAACCCTATGTTTATTGTTGGTGAATTCCCGACTTCTTATAAGTTAAGTCATCCAAGAAAGGATGTTTAGCTTAAATATTTAGTCATTCTGATCACGTCCTTTTTCATCTCCTAACACAATTGGTAGTCACCTGATTCTTGACATCTCTATTTGATTTATTAGCTAGGGATTTACTAGAACACTAGTAAATCCCACAGTTTTTAAAAGACCTAAAAATTTAGCTTAGTTACTCAGTTTCCCTGATTTTTCATTGTATTTACATCTCATGATGCATATGTTAGGTATTCTATGTAACTAGTCGGATATAAATGGATAAGTTTCCATTATTTTTTTTCAGTCATATTGAGTCGGTCAATAGTCAATCGACTCAGTACAGCTAGTGTTAGAATTTTTTCGGAACCGCCCACCGTCTTTGATTTTTATTATTTTTTTATCGTACCCTTTTATGCTACATTTAGTGAGTACTAAGTAATTAGGTAATACACGCTAATTACCCTTTTCTTGTCATTTCCTCTCTTGGGTCTGCTGGAAGAAATTTCTTTAGAAATAAGCAGTTCTCTTGTACTGTCTTTTCCTCTTATGTATAATCCTTTGCATTTTTATTGTGTACATGAATAAAGTAAATAAATAGGTTTTCTCAATCCCTGACTTTTCAGATCCAAGAAAGGAATAAGGCATAGTCATCATATAAGTCATCTAGATGACTTCACTGTCCCATAACACTTACATCGTCACCTCATTCAGATTCAATTCACGTTATATGGAAGCGCCACAACAATATATTGTAAAGCGTTGCGAATCGGATGTCCTGTGACCATTTTGATTTATGAAGACTTATTAAAAAATTGTTACTGTGTTTGAGAAGTATCAAAAACGAGCTCATCAATGGGATATACTGAGACTAAAGGAGACTTAGCGTTCCCTAGTGACTTTTTTACATTATCATCATTACTATGCAACTTTTGGAACGAAGTTTTGGAACGAATTTCCTTATCGCGCGTTGCGAAAGGGGGCTAGACGGGAAAAATTAAGATCAAAAGTTGTAACTTTTTTTTTATTCTGTGCGGTCGCAATCCTTACATTTATTGTTTTCAATTATTTTTTACAACGTCAACCAGTTGATTGAGTGCACTAATTGCCCTACAATGACGTCAGATTTTTCAAGTTGACTGAACTTAGCATAACCATAAAAGCACATAGCACATATTTATGAAATGTCCTTATATTGTCCCCTCTATCTCCCCTTGAGGTACTTGGAACACAATAAAAGATTTGAATTTATTTGTATGATAAAAATTGTCTGTGATTTGCTCACATATTTTTAATTCTTCTTTTAAGGGCCAATTTATCCTTGGAATAAAACTTATCTGACTTTGGTGAAATCGGCCCTAAGGGTTCTCCAATTAAAGAAGGTTTAGCGATTAACTTGCTTAAGTCTCTCTTAATTATTTAAATACAAATAAAATTTACCTCAGATCCAGGGGTCACTCTTGACCATAAGATCTGCGCTGGTGGCAAGCCGTCGACCTTGCAGGTCAGCACCAGGTCAGATCCTTCGGGAACTGTTCCATTGTTGGTAGCTTGAAGACCTGAAAGAAAAAAAATATGAAGCCTTTGTCTTTTTCTTAAAAAGGTTCTTTTACCCGGCTGTGCCAGAAGGAGGGTTACAGTTTTCGAGAGTATATATATATGTAGGTATGTATGTACTAATATATTTGTTTGGCACGCTTGGCAGTCTGAAAGGTTGAACCACAAAGCTGAACTGGGGGTCAACCACAACGTCTTATAGCAGTATTATTTTAATATTACATCGAGTTTTCGTACCACAAGGTGTTTAAAACAAGCTTGAAACAATATTACTTTTTTCAGCAGTTTTGGTGACGTCACCTCTATTTCGTTCATTCAATTCGTACCATGACGTGACTTTTGGCCACTAGCATTATTGTTCTAATGTCAAATTTAGCAATCTTAAAAAAGTTCCTCTTTCGCAACTGATACAACATTATTTACTATTAATTGCTCAAAAAAGTAAAGTAAATCAACTTATTTTCGAAAAATAATTAAATATAAAGTGAACGTGAACGTTATAGTGACTGACTGCAATTGATTTAATTTGATTCCAAATGGATTTGGACTTGGAAATATTCGAGTTCTTGGAAGCCGATAACTCCGAAGAGTGTAGATCACGAAAAAGGCGACGTATGCGTTTTCGTGAGGAGTGTGATCCCTTCGACTTGGATGAAGAAGAATTTAGAAAACGTTATCGGTTGACAAAAGTTTTAGCACGTAACCTATGCGATGACTTAAAGCCTCTCATGAAGACACCCTTAAGATCTTCAGACTTGTCTGTGGAGACTAAGGTAAGTTACTGTTTACTTAATTGCATCACTAATATTGCATATAACTTTTACACAATAACTTTTATAGTTTTACTATTTTGTGTGTTGCTTAAGCACCTTACGATAATAATAAATGTTTTATATAGAGAAAACATAATTATTTGTTGACCTTATATTTATTTGTTCAATACAATGTTCGGCAACAAATTGAACAAAGATTTAAAATGATAATGATGTCATTTATTTCTTGTTTAAAAATATATACTAATTTATTTCTTCTAGGTATTGATTGCATTATCTTTTTATGCAACTGGATCATACCAGCGTCCAATAGGCAATAATGAGGGTCATTTCGTGGCACAACAGACTGTGTCTTCAGCCATTGCACAGGTTACTGCATGCTTAAATTCATCGCAGATGAGACAAAAATATATACAGTTTCCTATGACTGAACAAGACCGCAACCGAATTAAAACCGAGTATGTATACTAATTTCGTAATTCAAATAACTTAGTTGTTGTCCATTCTCTGTTCATTTATTGATATAATTCTAATGTTCAATTGACTGCAATAAATAATTTGTTTTAGACAATTTAACAATTACGTGAATGTTAGTGTTTCCAAGTTGTCTAAATTCAGTTTACCAATCATTATTTTCTGCATATTGTTTAGCTGTTAATTGAATTAATTTTTTTTCAGATTTTACAACAAATTTCATATACCCGGAGTACTAGGTTGCATAGATTGTACCCATGTGGCAATAATACGTCCAGTAGAACATGAAGAGCGTTATTATTGTCGCAAGCATTACCACTCCTTGAATGTCGAGTTGGTAAGTCAGTACAAATATATTCAGACACCATTGAAAAAAAAACAATATATTAAAAATATAAATTCTTTATTATTTCTATCTTAAATGTTTAAATAAATTATAGCACTTATACCAGTCTTATTTTTTCAGATATGTGATGCAGACATGCAAATTATCAGTGTAGATGCAAGTCATGGTGGTGCAACTCATGACTCTTTCATTTGGGCGAATCATCCATTGAAAAGACACTTGGAAAATCTCAGCAACTCAGAGAATACTTGGTTTCTTGGTATGTATTATTTTATTTTAAATTTGATTTAATAATGATTGTACTTTTAGATAATTAATAATAATTATTTTATATTCACAGGTGATTCCGGATACCCATTGAGAAAGAGCATGATGACACCAATTTTAAATGCAGAACCAGACTCACCAGAAGCACACTACACTAACTTACATGTTCGTGCAAGAAACATAATTGAGCGCACTATAGGGCTTCTTAAAGCACGTTTTCGTTGCCTACTTGTTCACAGAGTGCTTCATTACTCGCCTCGAGTTGCTGGCTCTATTGTAAATGCTTGTGTTATACTACACAACATTTGCAATAAAGCTCAAATACCAGTGCAACAACTAAGTGACGAAGACATGATTCAAGAGGCCGAGTCACAGCCACAGCACATCCCTGCTGAACAGCCACAGCCACACAGAAACAACCCTGATTTGCAGCAGGGTTATGCTACTCGACAGTCTCTTGTCCAGCGGTTGTGGGAAAGGCGACATTTAAGATCCTGAAACAGAAGTTTATTGTAAAAAAAATTGTGTATCTGCTATTATTTATTTATATCCCACCTACAGAATAAGAAATAATATTATGTCCCCTTACTAAAACTTCTTATAATTAATTGAATTAAACTAGTTACTAATGAATAAATTATATCTAAAGATTCTTGAAAAAAAATAATTAAATATTGTTATTTATTTTGTACAACCATACTACTACTACACACATACACATACTCTCAAACTTTAAATAGGATAGCGTATATATGTTAAGGTCTAGTCTATCTCTGTGCCAAATTTCATCAAAATCGGTCCAGTAGTTTTGAGTTTATTCGTTACAAACAAAATACAAATCTTTTTATAATATTAGTATGGATATAGTATGGATGTTTGAATCATAGTTTAAATATAGCAAATAAATATAACATTGAAATAATGTGTTAGTATTTCTTTTGTACCTTTCAATTTTGCAGGCAGTATTTTGAAGCTCTGCCATTTTCTCAGCTATCTTCTCCATAGCTGTCGCGGACCTCACAGCTGCCTCTGCTCGCATTTGTGCGGATGACACTAGGGCACGTCTTGCAGCCTCTGGCGTCATCGGAGGCTCAAGTCTATGACGCCGGCGCCGTGGAGAGCGTAATATAGCTCTAGGATTTATAGGTGGATTGGGAGTAGGAGACAGAGCTGGTGGATCTTCGGAAATAGGTTCTAACATTTGATCTTGTACCATGGGTGTAGTTGAGTTGGGTTCTATATTTGGCTCAATAATTGGAGTATGTTGGGCTGGGTGATCTGGGACATTCAGAAGGATTGAATCTGAGGCTGGCTGTGAGTCAATAATCACTGGAGGCTGAAAAAAAAGTCTCTTTGTATTTAAATATATAACATACCTACCATACCTACATATTTGTTATGTTTAAAAATTCCTTACTTCTCCAAACGGTTCCACCCGGACGCCTGGTAAACCCTGTCCGAAATCATCCCCCAGTATTTGGAGGAATTTATTTTCTATTTCAGTCAAAGGCTTTTCAGTGGACGGCCCTCCCCCAGTTCGTACATGCGAAGAGCGAATAGCAGCGACTCTTGATTTTAATTTGGCCTTATAATCGACCCAATACTGCAAGAAAAAAAGGTAAAAATATTACAATCGCGTAGGTATTGAAAATATTGGTGTGAATAAAAAGAGCAAATAATTTAACACTAAATAAACAAACAAATGCTTACTTTGGACCAGCCTTTCCAATCTTTATGTGCTCCATCGCCCTGAGAATTCAATATCTCTCCAATCTCTCCCCACATTCGCTTTGCATACTCTTTCGCTTGTAGAGAGCGATTATATGATGTAGCGATGTCTCGATGGGAATTTAAAAACTCCCAGAGAATCTCCAGTTGTTGCACAGAGACACGGTTCACTCTTCGGCTATAAAAATATGTAACAATACAAATTTACATAACTTTAACAAACCACAAAAACTAAAGTTTTATTCACTAATTTTAAACAAAACTCACTTCATTTCCATGGTGACGCTGAAGAGACGTAATTTGAGAATGAGCCGTACTTAGATTTTGGAGCCATACGATTAAAATAGGTAAGGCACTCAACATTGTGTTTTTTATCCACTTAAAACTTAACATAAATCAAACTTTTAAAGTTATAAACACTTGAGATAACATTTCATTTTTTTTCGCCTGTGACAGCGTGAGTTCCGTTCACGATTCACGTCACAATGTAGATTCGGTTTCATACTTATTCATCAAAATTTTCTTAAATTTTAAGCATATTTTTGAGTTATTAGTGTATATTACATAATAAGTTACATAAATATACTTAATTTTCCAAAAACAAACCATTTTAAATTAATTTACATTAACTTTTTTATATCTATTATTATAAATGATTACCGATAAAAATCACGTTACGGAACGTCCTTTGAAAGAGATGGCGCTATATATTTGATATAGCGCTGTTTCTTTTTATCCTTTAGCAGGGAATAGACAATGTTATCAATTCATTCGTTCTTTCGCAACACTAAGCAGGAATAAAATAATATTACGCGGTAGAGGTCATGGTACGAAAACGAGTAATGTTATTATAAGCTTGAAACAAAACTTCCTTGAAATAAGATTGTTTTACAAAAGCTTGTGGTTGACCCCCTGAACTTAAATGGGATTGAACGGGTGACGTTGCCGCATAGAAACGATCGTTGTGCTTAAATATTGACTAAGTGGCGCCCATTGGTCCAGGCTGCCATCTGGTGGTCGTTAAAGAAACAACGCCAAAGGCCGAGAGGCGGTTCCAAACAACTCTGACACCAGGGGTTCAATTCCGCTAATAAACTTTAAAAGACCATGCAACTGATGTTCAATTACGACTCAATTACGATCATTTTTGATATGCTCAATATTGGTATTCTGCTAACACAATTTTGAATCTCAATTTAGTTGCAACTAAAACGTATTTGGATGGTAATAGTAGAAAAATAGGAGGAGATTGAGGAGTATTGGATTGGTCGCCATTTTAGTGGCGTTTTCTATCTTGAGCTCTTCTGTGCTTCGGAAGGCACGTTAAGCCGTTGGTCCCATTTGTTAGCGATAGATAGCAGTCGTGAGACTGTGTCAGATGCCTTGGGCAGCCTGAAAAATTCTGAAAGTGTTCGCCACTAACACACCTCAGGTCATGTTGCGATTGGTCTGGTTTCCTTGTAAAAAGGGTTACGGAGGTCAGACGGCAGACGACATTGTAATTCCGCCAAATCTAGGACCATGACTTACAAACAGCGTACCCTAGGCTCCGAAGCGTAAGCTGACGACACAATGTAAATAAAATAAATAACAGAGTACTGATTATTGAAAGAATTGATGATTTTGATGATTTCTTGATAAGCAAGCTTTTCCAGTTGCATTTCAATCGCATGCCAATGGAATACGATTGGTCTTAAAATTAGTAAAAGAATATCAGAAACGTCAAAAGTTGTCATTGCGATCCAATTACGATTCAATTGTGCACTATGGAAAATAAGAGAATTGACGACCAAGCTTTATAAATATCGATTGAAAAGGCAACCTACACGAAATGATGATAATGACTTACTGATTATCCTTGGAGCTGATACAATCTTCACCCGATGGACGACAGACACCGGTTCTTCTTGCAGCAATTGGCAGCGGTAGTCACCAGCATCAGACGGAGTCACGTTGTCGATCACCAAGTCGTGGACACCTCCTTCGGTAATACTGCAACAAATTATTGTAAATGTTCAAAATTAACGCCTTAAAAGTGACCACCGAGTCATGGTTTGAAAGCAAAATATCAACAATCGAAATTATAAAAAAATGTATGGACTTTTGGAAACTGAGAAGAGCAGCTGTATTTATTTTATCCAATTTTTTTGTTTTTTCAGTATTTGTGTATAATAACGGTGAAATTCATTGCAAAGTGTTCATGTATAAGCGAGAGTGTTGGGGAGTGATAGTGTTTGATTTATGCGATTTCCTTTCTTGTTACAAAAAGCTGTTTCTACTACTTCACTTTAGCCTTATTCTTCTGACCAGACTTCACTAGATTTAGTTATCGACTGCACAAATACTCAAATAACACAAATTTTGGAAAATAAATACAGGGCCGAAACTGTTTTTTCTTAATTTCCTGCCAAAAGTTCGATATGCTACTTTTGCTCGTGGCTTTAGCTAGCCTCCTACGCTTAAAGTTTAACATAAGAGGCAAGTTTAACAGCCTGCACTAAATAAGAAGTATACTTACACTCGAGTTTTAGTATACAAAGGATTGTCTAGCTTCATCATCTTCATAGAGTTCATGTAAAGGGACACCACTTCTTCTCCGTTTAACCTGTCCCAATTCACCACGGATACGCTTTCTGAAACACAATTATACGAAAAAAAAATTATAAAAGCCTTCTTAGAAATAATTTATAAAAGAATGTGCTTCGAGTGTGAGTCCGTGTTTTGGAAGGCACGTTAAGCCGTTGGTCCCGGCTGCTATCAGGTGGTCGTTAAAGGAACCACGTCAGAGGCCGAGAGGCGGTTCTGAACAATTATGACACCAGGGTGTATATAGGGTCGATTATGATGAGTTAATGAAAAAATAAACGAAAGATATATGAAAGAATTAATGCAAGAATTAATGAAAGAATAAATTTAAAAAAATATGAACGAATGAATGAACTAGTTAATGAAGAAATGAATGAATGAAAAAAATCATACCTGGACTGACAACACACGCTAACCGCACAGACTCTCCCGGTTTCGGACTGTACTCCTTGCTTTCAGTTTGGATAACTCCTACAATAGGAATGTCATTTCCTGAAACAATACAGTTTTTTAATCACAACTGTTGTAAGTACCAAAGGGTAAGTAATCAGAGTGAAGCCAAGTCTCCACTTCGAGACTAGTTCATTTTGCTTTTGTCTGTAAATATATTTGTTCTGGACTAGAGGTTACATTTCTAAATCCTTACGAGAATTGGTACACGTGTTCCGTTTTTTTGACATATTTTGGGGTAAAATGTATCTCAAGAACCGTCATAGTTAGACAGTTGAAATTTTCACAGATGATGCATTGCTATTTCATTGTTACCAAAAAAAATCTAAAAAAGGGTTAGATTCTATTGTACGCAATCGGTGCGCGAAGTCGACTAGCACTTAACCGGGTTTTTTTATATTCTTTTCTCCCTTTAATCGGGATGTAAATCCCGTTCCTCTCCCCTTTAAGTACCATGATATTAAAATCCCCTTTCCCTTTTAAACTAACCTTCATCTTTCTGAGCCTCGTCATCAATGCCTTCGTCTCCTAGAAAGTCATCATCGTCCACGTTACGTCTGTCCATGACATGTGCATTCACTGTAACAAAGAAAAATTAACTGTTAATAACTTATTTCTCAAAATTATAGATATTTTTTTGTACATTTACGCCAATCGTATATTTTAGTTTTGAATCTGAAATGTTTTTGCCATAGAAATTAAAAATAGTGTAGTGCATAAATAAATAAGATTGTAAAAAATATTCAGTACATTCTAAATGTCTTGGTTTTTGCTCTGAGAGTCTAGACTAGATGTTTGGTTATCCAAGTACTGCAGAACTGTACCTCAGAATTTTTTAAGGTTTTAACTATCTCTATTGTCAGGAAATTCTAGACTAGATATACTCCTTGCTACATTTTCCGTCCACCAATTGGTATCATTCATTCATAAATTTATTAGCAAAGCTTTTGTCGGTGAAGTTGTATAAAAAACTCCAATTGCCAAGGGCTCTGAGTAACATTTTAGCTGAGCGGTAGCCCTTTTGTACCACTGTGGCACACAGCTACTTGTGTTAATATTTATTGTTATTATGATTGTATCTTGTGTGTTACAGAGAGCAAATACATGTTTTATCTATCTATCAATTGTTATAATATTTCTTATTTATTCATTTCTTTCTTTTATGGGGAACAATAAAAATTTGTCGTGTTTAGATAAAAGAACATCGAAATCTTTTGAAAGGTTTATAATTTAGATACATCAATTAGTATCCACTGCAGAGCTATCCTTTCTTACAAAAAAACAAAATCAACGTCAAAAAAACTGAAAACTTTATTCAAAACAAAATTTACATATTTTTTTTTAACTATGAGCAACACATCTACTTTCAAGTCCGTACTATGCGCCACATTATCATACTAAACGTTAGTTTTGTTCATCGGTCCTGCTTCATGAATACCAATATTGAGGGTCGAGGAAAGACTGCTTGTCGGTTGGGACTTACTCTTTTTGAATACTGATGTGGTGACACAGACTAGTTGACACAGTCTAACCACAAAATAAACCATATAAACGTTTTGGCACCCGAGTCCTTTATCCTCTGATTGACAATAGGCTAGTTTCCTAAAAAATATAATTAGTCCGTCAGTTAGATAATCAAAAAATATTAGAGACGTATTTTTTCTTTTGAAAATAAAACAAAGAATGGTAAATATATGGCGCGTTAAAGTTCCGTGTGACGTCATAGTGTGCTACACTTTTTCGCAATATGTGACGTTACGAGCCCCCACTCTTAAACTTTAATGCGTTATATCTTAATAATTTATCGCTCAATTGACAAAAGAAAAAATACGTCACTAATATATTTTGATTCCCTACCTAAATGACGGACTAATTTTAATGTTAGTCTTTTGACCCTGGAAACTAGCCTATTCACGAAATTCACTGTGCTAATTTTTAAGTAGTAAAGAATAATTTGGCTGTAACAATATTGTTAACCGTGTCACCTTAAAGAAATTGAAAAGGGACAATTTAAGGTATAGTGGAATAAAAAATATTAAACTGCCACAAATTTTCTTCGTATTTGTTAATTATTAGGAAAAATAGGATAAAAGAAACAAAGAATTTATCAACAAAACATAAATACATATAGAGACTACGGATTTCCATTTGCTACGATCCTTACAGACTTCCCTCGCTTCCTCTATGCTCATCACCACATCACTCTCGTCGTACACGCTCGTCGATTACGGGTACTCCTGATGTCTCCCTTTTTTAATATGTCTGCGATTTGGTCGTAGTATGTTCTCCGAGGCCGGCCCTTACTGACTTTTCCTGTCACCTTTGATTTGTAAATACCTTTCGTAAGTCTCCTTTCATCCATCCTTTCTACATGCCCAAAACAATAATATAAAGAGGATTTACTTAATGTAAAATAAAAATGAACTAACGCTACTTATAAAAAACAAAAGAGGTATGAATAACGAAAGAAGCTATTTCTATTTTAATAATAAAAAAGAATGCCAATTTATGGATTGTAGCGCCTTGAAAATTATCACGACATATATCTACTCAATGGCTCATAAACATTCAATTAAATTCTAGAAGTTGTACGAAGAGTTATTACTACCATAAGCTAGCATTATCATATAACTAGAAATATTTTATCCCACAGCTGAATGAGAGTGTAATCACCTTCTAATTATTTTGGATGTAGTATGCTATTATAACTTCGACCATCCTACAAGCGTTGTCGCAAAATGATCAGCTCAGTTTCGACATATTTTGTGAACAAATTCCGCTCAGACTTATATTTGACTTAAGTTATATGTTTTTGTAATTAAACAAGGATATCTTCATAAAACGATTAATTGGAATCTTAATTTGAACAAACTACTATTCGCTGCTCTGTGGCATTTAAAACAAAGTGCCCACAGAGTTTAAGTAATTTGGTGGACTATTTTCGTCAATGACTGGATACTTTTCGGCGCCCTTTCCAATGGCGCTATGTATTGAATATGAAATTGTTAGTGATGTAATATCCTTTGGCTCATAGTTTAATGCAAATATTGGTTTAACAAGTACTTTCCATCTTTACTTTCAAAAGTTATATCTAGTCTTAGAAAGATCACAGGATAAATAGGATCATAGTCCTTACATATGTTTTTAGACAACAGAAGAATGATTCCTAAAAAAGAGAAAATTGTTAAGCTTCTGTAAATGTAGACGGTTCTTATAAGGGCTTCGGAGTATAATTTAGCTATGATAAAGGTAAAAGATGATGTAGCGGGTCTTGGTCCGCTAGGGTTGGTATGTTTAATCATCTTTTAAATGGTGAAGATTACTATAGAAAATTAATCGGTAAGTACTACATAAATGGAAATAAGATGAACCCAGATTAAAAAATATATAAAGTTTGTTGTATTTCTAGAAAAATGCTGAGATGTTATTAATAAAGAGAAGAAAATTATAAAATACCCAGTAACATTTTTAAAATTGAAAGTAAATCAACAAATTGATTTCCCGGCAAAACAGTTCGTTAAGCACGTGTAGGGAAGTACCAACAATTGGATAGATCCAGGTCATATCAATTAGCTGAATTAACAGTTGGACAGAGAGCTAATAGCCATGAGACTAGGTCATATTGTCCTGCAGGATATAACAGTGAAATGGGGCAATAGTCTGGTATTTAGGGAACCAATTCTGTAATGACTCGAAAATCAACGATGCAGGATTAGCCCTTTCATGAAACGAAACGCCTTCGATGCCTGAAATTGGAGAAAGTAGAAACAATAATGAGCATACTTTGGCTGTGAAACTCACAAAAAGATTACTTTTAATTAGTAAACTGTAATGGTCCACGATAGAGAAAATTGGCGCAAGATGATACGGAGAGCCGACCCCAAATGAAATGGGATAGGGCTTAGATTGACTGATTTTGTAAATTAATATAGTATGGATTTTGACCTAATTTAAGTGGAAAATACGAGTAAATGTAAGAGTTTTAGTGTGAAAATGTCTCTAAACTTGTTCGATTAATGCTAATTATGCTAAGTATTGACAGATTGTCAACTAAATATGAATTTAACAATCAATTAGTTTGTTTCAATACACCTTTTTATTATAAAACCACAATATACGCCATGACATCAATCGCCGTAAATATTGTAACCAAATCTACTCGTATTAGGCAAATTAGTCCGAATTTTTTATATCCCTGACCCATTTAGCTATTACATCATTCTTATAAGTATTAACAACTTCATATTGATGGCATACTGACACGAAATTCTGCGATAATATTTTAAATCTTTGACCATCGGCTTTATTGATACAATTTGCAGGATTTGGATCAAATTGAGGTCGTCATAAGAAAGCTCAAGGTTGCCCAAAGACCTATGGAGAAGGCGAGCATCGCCATGGTGTCACGGAAAAAAGTAACCTAAGTCACTCTTCAGGTGACTGTCTCCACACAAAAAAACACATCAATCCGTTGCTCCGTTTTAACGTGAAAGAAGGACAAACCAACAAACACACTTTCACATTTATAATATTATATAAAATATAATATAATATTAGTTAAAGAAGTTAAAGATAGAAATGAGAAGATCCGTAGTAGAACAAAAGTTACCGACATTACCCAATGAGAAAGGAATGTCATTTAATGACGTTCCTATCATCAGGGGTATCAGGATGTATCAACGAAAACGCTGCGTTGGAAACCCACTGACCAAATGTTTAAATGACCTGAAGAAGACCACCTTCAACCGGTCTGAAAAGCAGTGGATTAACTACGGCTGAAATGATGATGCTGGATCGAAAATATCATCGGTAGTTTCTATTTTAGTAAGCTCTGAACTAAATCCTGGGATATCATCTTCTAAAATCGCTTCCAAGCAACTCTTGTCCCTATTAACCCCATTTTATTACCATGTCAAATGGACCGCAGAACACGCCGGCGCAGCGACCAATATAGTTGGAACTACTCCATAGACATTGGAATAATTTAGACCAGATTTTCTTGTAAATACTTTTTTGAAGTTCATCATTTGATACTATTTAGACCTATGTCTTGTTTATTCAACATCGTCATTTTCTTCAGGCTTTTCAGTCCATAGAAGGTCTGGTTTTTTCAGATTTTTAGCTTCCTATTGCAAGCTCAAAATATGGATATTTTTTATAGCGACGAAGTTTCTTTCTTTTTTTAAATTTTGCACATTGGGTGTAGAATAGAAGTACAGAAAATATATTTATTGATGAAAATAATTTGCAAGATTAATTTGTCTTAAAAATTGGGTTAAATAAATACATATCGAGAAACAATTTTGTTTGTGTAAGCGATTTGAGACGCCACACAATCAAGAATGCTCTAAATATGAAAAAAATGAACTCGTAAATAGAGGGAGATCTCAAAACAGATGAAATGATTAAAATTGAAAATAGAGAATGCGAAATATCCTCATCAATTATTATGAGCAAATCAATCATTATAGTTTTTGTATGGTATCACCTTTTGTTTGGTCCTAGGGTTTAACCGGCAGAGAAAGTCTAAAAGAAATTAAGTGCACTTTTCGAATTTTTTATACTTACCATTTAGTAGGCAAGCATATAGCGACCAGTCTAATGGAAAGCGGTTACCGCAGCCTATAGACGCCTGCAATACGCGAAGTATCAAGGGTAGCGTTGCCGACATTGTTATTTAAAGTGCTATAAAATTTAAATTAATAAATATTTTTTGTTTTATGTTATAATACCTCTATTGTTTCAATTAAGCCTATTTTCCATGGCATTCACAATTTCTCCATACATTTTATCTCAACATACATGAGACGTGAAGCTCAAGTTAAAATGGTCCCTTTTATTTAAACTTATTTCTTAAAAGGAGATTTATTTGAGCTTCATTCAGCGTCGACGCGTACTAATGACGTCAAACTTAACGCTTAATTGAATGTTAGTTGTTTTGCTTAATAAAGAGTAATCATTAAAAGTGATATCAAAGGCTTAGTCAACAGTAGAATTAAGTAAAGGTTAACGATTATCTTTTACAATGTAAATAGGTTTATCAGAATGTTTGTTAGAGCTATACGTATTATCTAGGTACTATAAATAGGGTTTATCATTGTGGTGTGAGTTAACAACAATGTTATGAGTATCAACTATTTCTATAATGCAGGATGTTATCATGATACTAAATTAGACGTAACGTAATCAAACTTTAGCATTTGCAAACTTTAGACATTGAAATATACCTAGGACGATCTGCTATTGGTACCTACTTCAAGGAATGAGGAACTGAGAAATTACAGAGAAGTGGAAAGATAAGAAAAGGATAAAGAAGAAATATGTTAAAGAGAATGTGTCATCAGCAGGATGTAAAAAAGCCTTTCAAGCCAGCCGACTGCAAAGGGCTTAATTGGCAAGAAAAAAATTCACCCATTTTTACTGTCATCATGATCAGCTTATAAGTACCTACGTATATTTAGTTTCTCTGGATAAAAACGTAACCCGAGTAAAGCAATCCTTACCATACTTGAGTGGCCACCCTAGCAGGATTTATTCCTGTACATGCACAGTGATTCATACAAGCAGCTGTTCAAATAATTTCTCTTTATTGTAACGACGGACGCGCAGCACTTACGAACGCACAAGTCATAATTGTACTGATTATACTGAGACTTTATTGGTTTCACTTTTTTTTGCGTTGGTTTGATCCAAGGTTTTGAGGCTGGTACAAGGAGCGGAAGATGTAATTGGGGTTTGAATGAATGAACACTTTATTGCACCATTTACATAAAATGAAAAAAAAAATACAGCACTGAATCCAATTTACATTAAAATAAATGAGTACAAAGGCGGACTTATCGCTAATTATTTGTCAGATGATCTAGGTAAATAAGAGTTAACTTATCCTTAAAACCACTTTAAAACACCATATTGACCAGTGGGTTACTAAGTATCTTATAGATTACCACCTCATTTCTAATTTCACCCTTTTTAAATGTGACATCGATCATTAAGGTCGCGCTTTCAAAAAGTTGTGTTATATCCAAAATAGCTTTTAAAATTGCGCTTTTAAAAACCCTTTCAAGATAATGGAGAACATACAAATTTCGACAAGACGTTACAACAGACGCTCAGGAGTCACAATGCGAACATTCTTACAACACCAGAGAATCTGTCATGTCTGTAAAAAAGAAAAAAGTAAAATTAGAAAAAACGTCAAACAAAAATGGGACCCAACATAGGACCTTGTAGTACAACAGCAAGGACATTCCCAACTACCCGCATTTTATAAACAAAACAAACAAAAACCGACTAATTCCAAATTCAAAATTTTAAAATTATTCCGTGTTCGACCCCTTGCCTTTCGAACCTGCATTCCGTCACGAACAAGGAGCAGTAACACAAACAATGTTTAAAGTGTTTCTTTCATACTCCCGCGGTTACTCACGTGGTTTTTATACACGCGTTTACGATATAACAAAGACTCGATTGTATTAGCACTGTGTAATTTAATTTATTGACTATTTTTTTAAATTATACACCGTGAAATTTTTGTCGTTTTGGGCCCATCGTCCAGTGTCCAGTTCATGCAACCGAACAAATTTGAACAAACTGACCTTCCGGCGACACGTGGATTACGTCTGCAAGAAGGCCCTAGGTATATATCGAAGGCTGGCGAAAGCCGCGAAAACAGATTGGGGCTTAAACCCAGAGGTAACGCGCATTATATACACCGCAACTGTAGAACCAATTATACTATACGCGGCCAGCATTTGGTCAAATGCTACGGAGAGAATCAACATCAGGAAACCACTGAACGCCGTACAGCGAGGTTTCGCACAAAAAATCTGCAGGGCCTATCGCACGGTCTCCTTGCACGCGGCCCTGGTACTTTCTGGTTTGCTCCCGCTGGACCTTCGGATACGTGAGGCCGCCTCATTGTACCGGATCAGGCGGGGGGCGCCGGTGCCGGGATTGGCTGACAGGGAGATCGAGCGCGCGGCCTCGATCATTAGCTCTCCTCACCCAGCGGAACATATCGACCTGGAGTTTGTCAGCCTCCTAAACCAGCAACAAGTGGATGAGAACACCAATTTTGATGTCCAAATCTACACCGATGGCAGTGGGGTCGGCGGGGGGGTCGGAGCCGCACTCTCCATTTGGAGAGACGGAGCCGAGTCCAGGCCGGTCAAGTTCTGCCTATCGGAGTATTGCTCGGTTTATCAGGCTGAGCTCCTGGCGATCTGCGAAGCTACGAAGAGAGTTATGACGCTCAGCGCCACCTCTTTTGGAATCTACAGCGACTCTATGTCAGCTCTGCAAACGGTCACAAACTCAAATTCCCTTCACCCACTGGCTATAACCGCAAGAAATTATATAAAAACCGCAATTCAACAGAACAAGGTTGTAAACTTGTTCTGGGTAAAAGCCCACGCGGGTCTTGAGGGGAATGAGAGAGCCGACCAACTGGCGAAAGAGGCCGCTGGGGGTTCCAAAAGAAAGGCCAATTACGACATGTGCCCAGAGTCACGAGTCAAATACATCCTGAGGCGAGAGACCTTGCAGGAGTGGGACCGACGCTTTAGCAGTGGCGAGACTGCAGGTGTAACCAAAATGTTTTTTCCGGTTGCGTCAGAGGCCTACAAGGTTGTGCGCGGCATGGAAATCAGCGGTCGAATGACCCAGGTCTTGACGGGGCACGGAGGCTTCGCGGGGTACTTGCACCGATTCAAGTGCCGCGAGGAGCCTTCGTGCATCTGTGACGATGAGGTCGCCGAGTCAATACCTCATATTTTATTAGAATGCCCCATATTCACACGATGTAGGTACGAACTGGAGCAGGAACTAGGTCAAAAATTAACTAAAGAAGCCCTTCCGGACATAATAAAAGGCAAAAAGCAAAACAGATTTATGGAATATTGCACAAAAATTGTAAAAATAGTGAATAAACGTCATAGCAATAAATTATGATAAGTTAATATAGTATGATTATATTAAAGATTACCATAAAATTGTAAGCATAAAAGGTGTAAATCTGAAAGACAAGTAAGAAATAAATTTATTACCAGTAACAAAAATAGATGTAAGGAAAATGTATAAAAACAAGAACTATAGGTATATATCATAGAAAATAGTAAATAGACATAAGGAAATTGTATGTAAGAACTCGAACAAATAAAGATGTAACGACTCTTCTTATTAATACCCTATAATGAACATAAAGTTATAATAAAAAGTAAGATAAATAGATAAATAGACTAGATAAATAGACGGGAGTTCCACCCGTAGATAAGAATGTATGATGGATGAATGCAAGGTCAGGATGAAGTATGAAAGTACGAGTAGTAGAAAAAGCGAGAACTAGAATGAAAGCAGGCGCAAGCTAACATAGGCACCAATTTCTTCATGGTGGTAGTAGAATTAAAAAAAAAAAAAAAAAAAAAAAAAAAAAAAAAAAAAAAACCGAACAAATTTCCCCAAGGAACATAGCTCGAAACATGAAAAACAAATTTGGACTTCCCATAGTAAGTTAGGTCAAGTGATGAGACATTTTGTATGGGAGGTCCAAAAATTTACTCCATATTTCGACCTATGTATCTTGGGGAAAGTTTTTAAGTTGCATGAATGGAGTCACTGGACGATGGGTCCAAAACGTCTAATATTTCACGGTGTATTTGGTAGGGTGTTCTGAATAGTCTTTGCTAAGCTCAGTGACATAACTAACTTCGGCAGCGCCATAGAGTCTAGCGTCATAGATTATTTCAATGATTAGGACATTTTGATCGTTCATACCCTTTGATGTTCAGAAGTATATCTGGCAATAGGAAACAGACGAAAGTTTCAAAAACGCTGGCTTATTATTCTGGTGGTAGGATTATTCCTACTACTTTCTTGGTTGGTTTCTTATCAGCCAAAAACATATCAGCTTTAAGGATCAGTCAATGAATTAAAATTAAAAATCACATGTTTTTCTCTGAAAAATCTAACAGCCATAGTCAAAACATTACATGATTTTAGGTGTGATAGAATTTTGATGACAATAGGGTTCGCAGGGTCGATTGACCATGTAATCCACGATATAAAAGTATAAATTAGGTATGCCCAGCGAAAAGGCTTACTGTTACTTCATTCTTAATATGATTTCCTATGAATCAAAGTGCTTACTATATTAATATGATAACAAGAGCTGCCTTATCCGTTCGGAAACGTTTGTATCTTTATGTAACGCCATATGGTAAGAACTTCCTGTAAACATTGACCGACGGCTATTTATATGAGCGAGTTCAAGTAGGATACTTTGGGTTCAAGTTATTTGAGAATAGGTGTTTCTAGTTAACTAATCGACAAGCAGTTAAAGAAGGAAAATATTTATTTCTAAGGGCCGTTGATAAGTTTCATTTCAAATTAACGTTCGTTGGTCCCGGCTGCCACAGAGGACGAAAGGCGGTTGCGAAAAACTCTTGTGTACTTGGTGTACAGGTTCCATTGACCATGAAACCTAATCGACATGATGATAATAACATTTTTTTGTCTTAAATATAATGTGTACATGAATAAATAAATTTTAGTTCAAAATGGAAAAAGGATCGTAGCAAATAAAAATCCGTAGTCTCTGCCTACCCCTACGGGAAAAGGCGTGATGGTATGTATGTATGTAGTTTAAAATCATACGTTGAATATTTTGTAATCAACCATAACCTGACCCAATCCAAAACTGGAAATATAATCCCGTAAACTATTTCTTACGCCTTCACTTCTCAAGTACCGTATGTTTGTTTTTAAATATTTACATACAAGTATTATATTTTATAACAGTATAAGTCATAAGCGATAGCGGGATTTGGGATTTTGAAGATTGATAGCTGCTGCTCGGCTCGAGACATCGACTTTGTATATTTTAAAAAATTTGACGCTACGCAATGTGAGGCGCTTTTTTGAATGCTTTCAGACTCGGAATATTGCATGTTATAATGATGTTACACTTTTCTTTGATAATTAAATTTAAATACTTACTTGTAACTATCACTAAGCCCACTGAAAAAGAATTAAAAAATTCTAGGCTCCAAAAGGTGATTCAGATTAGTAATAGAATATTTAATTTTTGCTCAATACACACTGCAATTAAACTGAGACAAAAGAGAAGACTCTATTTATCTTTAAGATGATCTACTTATGGCGAAATGACGATTGATAAAAGGCAACTTTTGACAAAAAATCTTGACAAAAATATTGGAAGATATTGTAGTGATCATTAAAATCGGTATATCACACCTTCTTCTTCATCTTGGCCCTGTTTAATAATACAAATTGTAATTGTATTATACAAGTTACGAATCTACAACTTTCTGTTGTGTCGGCACACACTAAGAATTTGTAGCTTTTGGTATCGAGATACTGGGTTCATGAGGCAAAGGCACACAGGGGCTTCATTAGGAGCTCAGCGAACGCTTAAAAGAGATAACAGGCGACACTCGCGCGGGCAGCTTTCTAGCTCAGCTGATAGTTATCGCTATTCAGCGCGGGAATGCTGCCTGCGTGATGGAAACCCTGCCAGGGGGCCCACTTTAGATTATATTTAGTTTTTAAGTTTTCTTTTTGTTTTAGATATAGTTTAGTTTTGTTAAGTAAGATTATTTTTTTTTAAATTACTATTGTCTGTTATAATTCAAGGAAAGTGACTTCAAGGAAGTGACTTTCTGTTTAATAAAAATAAAACTTACAAATTTACAATGGTGGAAAATTTACAAAATTATCAAATTGTAGCTACAAATTTACAATATTATTTATTTATTTAACTTTATTACATGACATATAAATATTCTGATAAATAAAGATTTTCTCTTTCTCTCTCAGGTGACAATTTACTTATTTGTAGGGAAAACTATTAAACGCACAATTGTAATTATAAGTTTAATTTTGTTTGTAAATTGTATTAAAATTTCTACCGGGGGTCTGACCCAGTGTCAGAAGTTTACAATTATGTGCATCAAATGAGGCCAATAAATCAAGGCTAAACTTTGAACTCACTGAAGTGATAAGATTGTCTTTAATTTCGGAAATTACGATGACAGCGGTAATTATGTGATTATTCTTCAAAACTTTGTTGTGGTGCAAAAAAATTAAAAAAATAAGTTTTTTTTTATTACGTCATGTTACTTACTACCTTCTCAGTGATTCTGTAAAAAACTGACATTTATATAACATTCTAGCTTACGATTACAAATTTGTAGATTCAATTTATCATCAAAATCAACAGACGTTTTCTACGTATTAAATACGTAGAAAAGGTTTATTAAATAGGCCCTGGTCGATGTCTGTCGGGAATAGAAAACTCAAAATGTATGTAATTGGTTTCTGTGCTGTATCTTTTATAATATGTATGTAAATGGTGCAATAAAGTGTTCAATCATTCAAACTATATTAGACCAGAAATCCGCAACTCTTAATGCATTGTCCAACGCCCACATAAGGTCCTCGATGGTGCACTAGTCAGGGCAGGAAAAATATGTCATCGCTTAAAGCTGATTACTTACACCTAACCCCGAAAAACCACGTACGACCCGAAGCAGGTGCGTATTGTCCAAATACCACAGCTATTTGCTTTCCTATCCCACTTCTGATGTCTAGCCCATATACTGTGTTCTTGACACACATATTGTTACAATAACATTGAAAACAAACTTAGAGGTGTGAAGAGGAAGCGCATTTGCTTATACGTATTTACGTCATTTCACGACTTTTGTGTCATTCATTTTAATTGTAAATATTTCAATCAATTATGATACTTTGATAGTTACGTCCAAGCGTGTTGTTTACCTAGTTCCGTCCTTAATTTACGCTTCGGAGCCGACGGTACGCTGTAAGTCATGGTTCTAGTTTTCGCGGCACTAAAGGGTCTATAAATCGAGTTGACACATTGCTTGTATGTATGTATGTATGTTTGTACCGCGCTAACTCTTGAGTCGTTAGTCTGATTTTGATAAAATTCAAAGTGTGTATAGTAGACGTGTACAGAATTTTTAAGTTCGTTTGGCATCTAAATCGGTTTAGTAGTTTTTCAGATATTTCCATTAATGTAAAAATAAATATTTATTGATAACTCCAAAGCTGTAATTCCGTTTTCGCTGATAATCAGAATATTTGTAGGAAACGTTATAATACGTATGTTATCAAAATAGATTTAGTGATTTTTAACAGACTTTCAAAAAAGAGGATCTAATGTTTTTTTTTTTTAATTTATTACTGAATAATTCCGTTATTACTGAAAAAAGTAAAGTTAAGCTCGATAAGGCGTACTATCAGTTGAGTCTAGTAAATTTTTTAAAGCAATTGGTTCAGTAGTTTAGTAATAAAATAATAAAAACCATAAAACATCTAGAATTAGAGTGATGATGCCGTCGAAGTAAACTAATCATTAAATTAAACTATTTTAATATAATGTCCTTGACATCAAAGACAAATGTTAACTTAGTCTGCCTGCGACCATGAACGCTGTAAAGTGTTTGAAACGTCAGGTGTAAATAAATAAGTAATAAACGCGATAAAACCGTATTAAAATAGTTTAATTTAATGAATAACAATCTCGAAAACATAAGAAATCATTAAACTAATCATCTTTTTTTCCAAATACAAAAATAATAAATTTCTGTCAAATTAGTGGGACCATCGTGAAGATATTTTGAAGTCGGGGTATTAATCTACAAGAGAGGAAGTAGAAGGATCAATGGACCTTATAATCTAACGGACTAAAAATTCACGATAACAGAAGGAGGTGGTTTTGAAATAATTATGTCAGGGCAAACAGTAGTAATAAATTCCTCAAATACACACTCAAATTAACTCTAGAGAAACGCACTTCAACTTTTTATTTAAACCGACTTCTACAATCCGAATCCAAGGAGGTTCTCAATTCGAGTAAATGTTGACAGCATAACTCCATATGACTTGGTGTCATTACTACGAAATCAATTCACGGCCATTAAAATGCTATTTTTGGGGTCAGTCAGGTAAAATTCATGTAGCATGAACTCCAATGGTCAATCGATAGTTTACACCCTGGTGTTAGAGAGATTAATTGCCTCTATTTGCCTTGGTCTACCTACCTATATTTATCTTCTTCGTCCAAGCATATTTCCCAATCGCGACCTGAGATTAATAAAATTTAGGAGCCCCAAAAATGGATACTGTGAATTAAAGTTGCCATATTTTAATGTACGTTTAGTTTTACATCCCGTTGTATGACTTTTCATGACTTTGAAATGTCCCGTTGGGCAACAGTAATGGTCTGTATCGTAAAACGTAATGCGGATAAATAAAAAGGTCGTAAATACTAGGAAGAGACCCGGTTACGCCTGTAACCGATTCGGGTCGGGGTATTCCTGTGATAATGAGCATGTGGTGAAGAAATAAGTAACGATGGCTCAAGCTTTGGTAAGACCGAAGAAGAACTAATCTTACTTTAACTTTAACATCCTAAAAATCCATTGGACGCAAGCCGCTTACTACCGGTCATTTTGGAAATCATTAGGAGAGGCCTATGTCCAGCAGTGGATTGACTGCGGTCGAAATGTTGTTGATCATGAACTCCAACGAACATGGGGTCTGGTTTTAAACTAAGGAGTTAGACAGTAGAACTAATTCGGGTTCCTCTCAGTGGCAACATTGCCTAAAAAATAATAACTTTCCCTATTTATTTATTTGATGTAACCGCTTAAAAAAGAAAAAAGGGTAAATTTAGCATAGCATTACACTTATGTTTTTTCTTGGGGTCACCGGCAACGCATGTTTTATGAAACAAAATAACTCGTTGTTCTAGGGGTAATGTTATGTTATTCTTCTTCCTCCTTCCATTTTATTATCCCATTCATAGACGACTAGACACCACAGTCTGAAGAAGCCACGCAGGAGAACTAGTTCAAGACGGATACACGTGACCGTCTTACCATACTCACAATGGTAGAGGGGTCAGGTTTATCTGTCTACGACTGTACAATCAACGTGGCTAACTATACATATACATAAATTCATCGAAGACATTATGGTTGTGTCGTTGTTGGAGCGACAAATGGAGCAATCATCATCATCATTTCGTGTAGGTTACATTGTCAATCGACCATGTACACCCTGGTGTCAGAGTTGTTCAGAACCGCCTCTGAGCCTAAGACGTGGTTCCCTTGATTGATGACTACCTAATGGTAGCCGGGACCAACGGCTTAGCGTGCCTTCCGAAGCACGGAGTCATCTTTTATTTTCAGACAATTAGGTGACTCAAGCCTGCAATGTCCTAAGCAAACTGGCAACAGCTAAATAAAGTATATTTCTCGTGGGAATCGAACCCACGACCTCTGGCTCAAAGGCTTTAATCACTGGACCACAGAGGCAGGTGGCGCAATACAGGATGTAAAGCAAAAGTCTTTTACTTCGACGCATTTGGGATTTAATAAACTATAGTCACCCTCTCTTGGTTTTCGCTAAATACAATTTACAATGTAAAGGTTCATTCATTGCGAACTTATTTACAAACATACAACTTTGATACTGTTGTTTCTAGAACATCCTTTTTCTGAATGTTTAAAATCCTTGAAATTATATGCATTTCCACTTGTTTCATTTGAAAACTAATCTGTAACATGATTATAAACTAGAGTTACTACGTGGGGCGCACTATAAGTTTACGGAATGAATATGAAAAAATACT
Organism: Euzophera pinguis; assembly: GCA_947363495.1. NCBI lineage: Eukaryota > Metazoa > Arthropoda > Insecta > Lepidoptera > Pyralidae > Euzophera > Euzophera pinguis. Next base: position 2,676,141 of record OX376180.1, read on the forward strand.
ATTAAAGGTACAAAATTAATTTATTGTTTTTCAATCTCTCTTGGCGTCTATGAACTTTTTCATTCGATGAAACCAGTTTTGAAAACTTTTGTGCCACTCCTCTGTGGTGACCTCTGAAACGTGTTTTTCATACTCCTCGACAGCCTCTTCTGGTGATGAAAATCGTTGACCGCGTAATTGGTTCTTAATTTTTGGAAACAGAAAAAAGTCACAAGGTGCCAGGTCGGGACTGTATGCAGGATGACTCATGAGTTCTACATTTTTCGCCTTCAAAAAGTCGTTTGTCTGTCTGGCCGTGTGAGAACTAGCATTGTCGTGGTGCAGGATGATACGGCGTTTACGGTTATTTTTACGGAGTTCGTCAATAATTTCCGGCAAACAAATGGTCGTGTACCAGTCACTATTCACTGTACGATGATTCTCTAAAGCAACAGTAGCCACGTGTCCAGTTTTATTAAAAAAAGAAGCAATCATCCGCTTAGATGCACTTCTCACGCGCGCCACTTTGGTTGGTTTCGGCTCATCTTGAAAGACCCATACGCTCGATTGCTGCTTTGTTTTGGGATCGTAGCAATAAATCCATGTTTCGTCACCTGTTACTATGTCCCACACCAAATTTGACGTACCTTCGTTGAATCTGGTAAGCATGGCACTGCACCAAGTGACGCGGTCCGTTTTTTGAGCCTCGGTCAAGTTGTGTGGGATCCACCGCGAGCACAGCTTTCTCACACCCAAATGTTTGTGTAGGATTAATTGTATTTGACTCATGCCTATTTCTAAGGATGCGCGAATTTCATGGTAGGTCACATGCCTGTCTGTTTCAATCATACGGCGCACAGCATTGATGTTTTTGTTGGTCACAGCGGTGTTCGGCCGACCATCGCGAGATTCGTCACTGAGATTGATACGACCACGCTTGAATTCTGCAAACCAGCTATAAACAGTTGTCTTGCATAGTGCTTCATTGCCAAAAGCTGTTTCAAGCCGAGCGATGCTCTGTTGAGCTGTCAAATTACACTTAAAATCGTAGAAAATCATACTACGAAAATTTTCCCGAGTTAAATCCATGTTGATGCAGACACACAATTTTTTTAATGGCGCCACAAGGTAAAAACAAAAGACAGTCAGATGAAACAAACTGCATTCTATAGCCAAAGAGTTCTATTTTCAAATGTTGCAATAAATTTTTAAATATTGTTTATGTAAGTGGCCAGTTCCGGAAACTTACAGTGCGCCCTATGTATAACAAAGTGTATTATTGAAAAACATTGCAATCTTATAAAATCCTTAGGTAATAATGCATTTCCCGCGCAACGAAAATATCAAAATGCTCCGTGGAAAATACAAATTTTTCAGTAACTTTAAATCTTATGTATTTAACACAAGGCATAATATAATATACTAATTTGTTAGTTATGTCAGCTGCTGATTCACATTATTATGTATATACAGGGTTAATTTGAAACTATTTTTACAGTGTCAAATTAATTTTTACAGTGTCATTAGTAAGTGCAATTAAGCTACTCTGTAAAAAAAACTGACAATAAATAGTAAGTATGTTGTGTGTTGTATCCTGTTAGATTTACTGTGTACGTGAATTTGGTAAATAAATAATTTTTCGACCTCCCTTACAAATGTAGTGATAGGCTGACAGGATTTTGTATGGGAGGTCCATGGAGCAATAACAAAGAGGAGATGCTGTAATAAGCGTTTTGTACGAAAGTATTTGTGAGGCCAAACGGGGCGGAAGGCAGACGTGCGGGGTGCTTGGTTTCAGCCGTGGCTCCAACCATGGAGCACGAGCAATGACAAGTTCCGCCCACTTTTGTGTCGGCGAGGCGCCAATGATTAGATCACTGGGCCATTTTAAACGGCATCTCCTCTTTGTAATTGCTCCATGGGGAGGTCGAAACCTTTTAGTATTTTTTATTATTTTTGTTTTTAAAAGTGGTTTAGTGGAACTTTTGTAACACTTCACTTTATCTGATTCTTCTGACTCAACTACAGACTTGACCTATAGACTTGCTTGACTAATTTTGCGCAATAAGTTTTACTTGTAACTGGCTAAATACGAAAGTAAAAGCTATATTGAAAAAAATAAGCCACATTGAAAAAAAAGAACAAAACACACATGTTCAAACAATCGAAAATGGAATTCGTCCAAACAAATGATTAAATAGTACAGATAGGACTTCACCTGCGCTAATGATTGCCTAACACGATCCAACTACTTATTAATTACAAAGTTACACCAAAGAATGACTAATAACCATCAATTAACATATTAAATTGTTATTGCATTCCCATACAAATGTGTTGAATAAACAAAGTGATATGGGAACGTCGCTGACTCATGTGACCTTGTAGCGGCGTCCATATTTATTTATGACATACATTTTCCGTAGTTAGCGAGGAGAGATGGGAGATATGATTAATAAAATTTATGGCTTAGACGTGTTGTGTCGGAATGTTCTACTGTCTATGGTATGGAGTCGTAAAAATTAGCCTATTAAGACTTGACCTTAAATGTTACACTACAAAAATCATAAAAAAAATAGTTACCTTTATAAAAAAAAGTTGCTTAATCAATGTTGCTATTTTCAAACTAGAGTGGTGAGACGAATTAAATTCGTTTGATTCATTTATCATGTCGAATGAAAATAATTTGATAACGAAAGATAAGAGATAAGATTCGACTTTTCGGTTTGACGTAAATCATATTTTTCAAAATAGGGCTCAAGTTGATCAAGTTTCTTGTTGCTTGACACGCGCATTCGCTACGGATCGCGTTCGACTAACGAACTCCTCAAAGTTCAGTTCAAGATTACTTATCTTAAATTAATTATAGTATCAAAATTTGATTTAAATCAGTTCAACCAGAAATATGGTTTATTTCCGTCATATTTCGGTCATGCACCAAGTAAATTGCCCGTTACAAGATAGACATTAAATCACAAGGGCTAACCTACAATCTACGCTATGATCACTGTTGTTCACATTAATTATAGCTCATAAATGATCATTAATATAGTTGATTGAGGATCGCACCCACAACCTACTTATTATTGAGGTCAGGCTTTAGTTATGAATTAGCCAGTGAATAATGTATCATTGGAGAAAGTAACAAAATATTGAATCAATGCTACAAAGGTATTTTTTTATAAAGGATTCTTCTCAAAATTCAATTAATCTCCTTTCTTAGTATTATTTTGATCAATTCAAAGTTGGCATCTGGTGTTTGTTAACTAGGTAAATATCGAGGAAATGAATCTTGATTTCGGTTCTATTTTCAAAAATTCACATAGTACAAACTCCTGAAACTTTAGTTTATTTATGTGAATATTCAAATTATAATGCCAAAGAAGAAAGAGAGTTCGAAGTATACCATAAATTCTAAATTATAGGCAAATTGATTTATAGCGTCATAAATCACGTTCGAGCTAGAATTTATTTCGGAAAGGACGCCCCGACAAGGTTACGTCTGTAGGTGTGTCCTAAGTTCTATTAGTGAATAGCTTTTTGGTATCTTATCCCAAAAACATTATATTTAAATTTTGGATTTGGAACGAATAACGAAACGGTATTTATATTACTCTAATTATAAAATTGATGTATCAATGTTTGTAAGAATTGAGATGAAATATCAAAAGTTTTGTTCCCAAGTCATATTGGATAAGTATTTTCATATTCCTACGTCTGTGTGCTAGTTCACACATTAATATTCTACGACCTAGCCTATAAAAGTGTGGCAAGGTTATAGCTAGTCGAGTCTACTGTTTCATACCAATTAAATACCTTCATAAAAATAATAATCTGGCAATTAAACTTTAAGAACTGCGAGAGAGTTTCGTTGAATATTCTTTCACTGTACAAGCCATTCGGCTGTGGAATGTTTTGCCCAATGTCATTAAAGAGACCTCAACAAAATTTGCCTTCAAGAAAAAGGTTCAAGCTCGTCTAATGAATTCTCTCTAATTTATAAACCAGAATCACAATTTCTCTGCATTGAAATCTTTAAATATATATGTTTGTATATTATACTCCCTATTTGTGTAAATCTATGTGTGTTTTTTTAGCTGTATGGGTTTTTTTCTGTAATATCACACGAAGCGTTCTTGCGCCGCTTTGTATTTTCTCTGTTTTTCCTAATGGTTGACTGGGAGAGAATGCTTTTAGCAGTCCGCCAATTATATTTTTACTTGTGGTACAATAAAGTTTAAATAAATAAAATAGAGAATCACATCCGTATTATTAAACGGAACCTTAAGGACATCCTTCACGCAAACTCATTGGAGGAAGCCTTAAGAAAGTCTTCGAACTTTCCTTGAAAACGATATTCTTAATTGGTTGCTTGAGCAAACTACAAAATTACAAAAGAATAGAGTAAAAAATAAAATAAAGTAATGGATACCTAGGCAAAAAATGGCAAAAAACCTCTCGACCAACCTTATATTTGACAGTTCGATACTCACCTCCAATGAGGAATCTCCTTAAGTCAACGGAGCTAATGACAACTAATCATACCAATGAGTTGGAGTAAGGTTGAGTCGAGTTTGAGCAAACGTTTGAGAATATGGGGGTCATACACGAATTAATAGGCTCCTACTAATTATGATTTCTTTTGATTATGTTTTTTCTGTATGTTTCTAAAATAAATTATTTTGTTTCTTTTTACTTAGAGATTCATAGGAAATTATATTTGAAAGGAATTTTAAGACCAGAAATGTGTGTGTCTGTTAAAAAATAGTGGTCGGTGACCGGTGTGTACTTGATACCGGTATTTTTAGGTTTTAACCGTTTGAAAAAAACCAAAATTATTGTAAAATGTATGGGCAACAAAGTAGCTGATTATTTGTTTTAATCTATCTGTTTTGGAAGACGAAAAGGCTTCGTACAGGTCCCTGTGTAGGTGACTTGGACACTCAGGGCAAAATATATACCTTGGTCTGGAGAGTGATACCACACTGGCATGTATCTTTTAAGCTGTACTCACACGTTTTCTCTGCTTCGGTCGATCTGGGTTCGGATTCTGTACAAAGGTTTCCATTTCGGCCATGGCCTGGCAAAGAGCTTGAGATAGGAGGAAAGTATATATTTAATTGAGAGAAAACACATGAGTAATCAAACATAATCACTTTTTTAATTACTTTTAGAGCGTGCCTTCTACCTTGTATCTAAGTGGTTAATAATAAGGTACAGTGCCCATTGTGTCATATTCATGAGCTAATTAATAATTCATTCGTTCATTCATTCGTTCATTCATTCGTTCATTCATTCGTTCATTCATTCGTTCATTCATTCGTTCATTCATTCGTTCATTCATTCGTTCATTCATTCGTTCATTCATTCTTTCACCATTATCCCAGTCATTTAACGTACATTAATCATGCCAAATGCGTTTTAAAAGATACGCGCCGTCCTATTGTGTATGTGTTATATGTGATACAGTGACGGATCTACCATTAAATGTTAAAACGCGCTTCGAGCTAAAAAAATAATTAAAAATATAAATTACGCAAAGGTTAACTGTTAGACAATGCTTTAGTTCGCCTTTTGTAACTATAGAGGTATCTACTGTACGCATTGTATACAAATTGAGCGTTTTTATTTACGACTTTTGATGCATTTTGTTATTTTAACTAAAATGCATATTTTTAGTCTGTCTGTCTGTTACGCTTTTAAGGCCAAACCTCTGAAAATTATTATGAAATTTGGCATGAATATAGTTGAAGTCCCGGGGTCTAGCATTGGCTACTTTTTAACTCAGATGGACCTGCGGAAAACAGCCAGTAATCAATAAGTAAGTATTTGTCGGTAACGGTAACAGGTAACGGTGAAATCTAGTCAGCTACTAAAACTGGGTATCAACTACCGTCAGCCCTATTCTAAAACCCACCTTAGGCCGTCATTGCCCATACCAATAAAATATAAATAAAAACAACACTTTAAACCAGGTAATAAAGTTCTATAATGGTCAGCTAGCTGTAACAGAGGCCATGTGTTTAGTGTTGAAAGGGGCATATGTTATTGTCGTAAAATGACCGTGAAAAGAGAATCTTAGACTTTGTAAGATGTACGAGTATCTTTAGTTCACAATAATTTATGTTAGGAGACCAAGCTTCTACGTTGTGTCAACAATGTTTTATGTCAGCACAGAAACTAAAGTCAAAAGTCGTATTTTCATGGCAAATTTGGTTATTTTGACGATAATGAAGACCTATGTGGCGTAATGGTTAACATGCCTGCTTGCTTTTAGGAGGCAATGCCCGGCCAAGGTAGAAAATGATCGAGTAAGTACGTACACCATTTTACAAGTCTCGATTACTTTGAGGATAACTCAATCTTTGTGATTTCGCGTGTGAAGTCGCTTATAAAGGCCATTATATCAAAATTACCATAGGATAGCCGTTGGTTCCGGTTTCCAAATGGTAGTCGTTAAAGGAACCACGTCAGAGGCCGAGAGGTGAATCCGAACAACTCTGACACCAAGGTGTGCATGGTCGATAAACAATGTAACCTAAACGAAATGATGATGGCCATAGGATCAGATGTCTGCCATACAATATTTACACCAAAGAATACATATAATGTGAAGCGACATATTATTAGATCCTCTTGGTATAAATAAATCAAATCATCTTTATTTGTGAAAACAGGTCAAATAAGTAATATTGCAAGAGAAAGAACTAATTACAGGAATAAATAATCCATACTAATATTATTACTGCGAAAGTCTGTCTGTCTGTCTGTTACGCTTTCACGGCCAAACTGCTAAACGAATTTTAATGAAATTTGGTATGAATGTAGTTGAAGACCCGGCGTCAAACATAGGCTACTTTTTGACGCTGGCGGAGCAGCGGGAAACAGCTAGTTCAATAATATAACCAGTTAAAGTAATAATTTCACTTGACCAACAAAACACGAGACAACAAAGAAAGCCGACATGCCAATCCCTAATGACGTCACTGTAATGTAAAACCGATGCAAATCAAAGTGACCTATATTCCGGTCTCGCTCGAGCATGTCAATATAATTTGAATACGTCATTGTTCTCCGATTTGAGAGATTAAGCTATAAATCTACACGAATAATAACATTTTCTATGCATATCAATTGAAAAAAAAAAATGTATTAGCATGTAATCAACTTTTGGGTGGAGCGTTTCTTTTACAAAATTTTGTAGTTTTATTAAGTAGAAGTTACGATTTATCAGTATCACGAAAATATAGAATCATAAAAATTTAATCTCGACAGGTTTTTGGAATTTCCAGAAACTTCCAATTTGTGTCAAATAATTCTGCTATAACTACTTCAGTTCAGATTAAATTCAAAAAATACTTTTTGTAAGTATTTTTAAGGAAATATCTCCTAAGCTTGCTGACGCCGTAGGTGACAAAAGCTACGCTGGCTCATTCCTAGCGCAAAGAATTGCAATTGCAATTCAACGCGGGAATGCAGCCAGTGTTCTTGGCACCATGCCACACGGATATTGCTTAGATTTTAATTATTAGTATTTATTTTTTTTATTTTAAGTTTTCAGTTAGTTTTTTTAAGTTTTTAGGTTAATTTGTTTGTTTAATAAAACTTCTGTAAATAAATATTTGAAATAGTTTAGCAAAAGCCACATTGAAAAAAAAATTCAAAATTCTTTTAAACTTAATAATGAAAAGAAAATGTTTTTTTTTATCAAATGAAAAGTGTTGCTGAATTTCTACACATATATTGTACACGCATCTACCCTTCCGGTATGCATATCCTCTCCTGTCACTTGTTGGTTAACTGTAAGAGATCCCTAATTGGGATTAGTCTGCCATTATACCTTTGTTTTTTCATGCTTTTGTATGTTGTTTAATTGTGTTTTGTACAATAAAGATATTACAAACAAACAAACATGTATATTTAGACCAGTCTTTTTTTCTGCATCGTTATTAGATTCTATCACATTATGAAATCCATAATTAACAAATGCATCGAGTTTTTGTTTAGACATTATGATGTACTGATCCAATTGTACTTGTAACCAAGGACCTTGAAGTAAGACATACTTTTTGTAAGTATTCTTTACACACAGTGTGATTCTTCGGAAACAGCTGGACTGAAATAAAATCTAAAATACTTCCCTGAGGCATACCACATCTAATTTCTCTGTAATAAAGCCACGGAAAATTTTAGCGAAAAAATTGAAGCGAAATGATGTCAGTAATGTAAATCTAATGCGTTTGACCTAAATTATAAGGCTAGGTCTGTAGGACGTCCTGTCAATTGGTTTACGATGTGACGTCATTAGTTTGCATTTCGCCCTTGGGTGCTTGTACTTACACAGCTTGGGGTTTAAGGTCGTTAAGTTTGCATGGGAAATTGCTAGTAGATCTGGTTAGTGTTTTAATGAATTTCTTGGTATCGATTCTTTATTTTATTATTCTTAGTTTCTTAATTTTTTTACTGTTTTTACTGGTCAAACGGCTATGTAAGTACTTACCTGGTGTGTTGCCAGAGTTAAAAGTATAGTTAAATTGATTAAGACTTGTGCATTGTATGTGTCGTGGCGAAATCGTAGAATAGATCATTTCATGATATGGCCAAAACAGAATCGACCAGATCGTTTTGCTTCCAATATTTTATGATATTATCAACTGATGCACGACTACATCATGATCTGGGCAAGAACCAAATAATCATATCGTAAAATTGATAAATTTAGAGGCGCTGATGTCGCTACTTTTCGAGCAAAATAATGGCGGCGGGTAATCAGCTGTTAAAAAATCGAAGAATATTGTTGTGAAAATAAATTGATTATCATAAAGCACTTAGCAGAATGTATAAAACTTAAAACAAAACTTTCAGAATTTAAGATTAACGTTTTGAGCATATAAAATACGAATTATTATTGAAATGAACAAACCAAACGAAGATGACCATATCATTAAACGATGTCGTTTTAATGATATGGCCGATTCTGTTTTGGCCATATTATAAAATGGTCGCATTTCATGATGTGGTCAACCATATCATGAAATGATCAAATTATACGATTTGGTCACGACATATGTACCGAATATATATATATCGAATGTCTAACCGTCCTGTATCAGTGACCTAATAGGAACTTTCCCAAGGGGTCGTCTGAAGTGTTAGGCAAATTTGCACAGTCGCACCGGGTAATTGGGACAACCTTGATGTCCCCAATTTGGGACAATATTTACCGAATTAAGATTTATTTGAAGCTAGCAATCAAATCCTACTGATTAAGTTTTTGTTTGTCTCAAGAATATAGATAGAACGTATTAATAACGGGAATATGGTTATTTTTGATAACTTATTGGCAAATTATGCAAACAAAGATGCTATAATCTCTATAAGACACAATAACTTATTATGCTAGAATACATATACAAAAGATAAAATTACACGTTACCAATGTTTCACAACCTTTAACATCAACCAATCAACCAATAACATAATTTGAATTGCATGACAGTCAATTAATTATGATAATGAAAACGAATATATTTTAATAACATAGCAGAACCGCAAATCAAATCAATCAAACCACGTGTCTAACAAACATTTTGTAAAACAATACTTTATTTACAACAAAACGTGTGATGGCGATGATAAACAGCCCTTCGTTAACATTTTAATTCTACTTGATCAGATAAATACAATACCCAATTTACAAGGCTACACAGACGAACTAACGAAATAAACAGATATTATTACTACAGCATAGAAACTTTTTATTATAGACAGCTCTGATATACAATCAACTAAATCAAGAGCCATCTCTCCAGGGGGCTATACGGGTTTGTAAGAGATACAAATTTTATGTCAATATCTATCGTAAATTTTAATAGACAAGCGATTTATTGATTATTATTCAGTTTTGCTAGCATGGGAACGACAAGTCTTAACCTCATTTCGGATTTTAGTATCGCTGCACTTTTTAAATGACTTTTTCATTGATGTTATTATTGTGCTGTCAAATATCAGCTTTAGCTAGTTTAGTAGCTGCATTTGTTGTGTAGAAATTATCTGTTTATTATTTCAGGTTTGCTTGCTGAGAACTACTTATTTTTGTTTTTACTACTTCTGTATTGCTTTTTTTTTACTGGTTATTTCATAAATATACTTACAAATATCAATTTCTGTTGATTTAGCAGCTTAATTAGATGTGTTGAAATTACCTGTAACAATACAAAGTAATACATTAAAAATAAATTCAAATTCATATTAGCTAAGTAATTATTATCACCAGTTTTGGCTATTTGGGCAGTCTACATTGACCTCACCAAATTTTGTGGTTTTCCCTTAAAATAAGAAATAGGAAAAGGTGTGGTGTGAATGAGGATGTAGTGACAAAGATAGAAAAAGGCATGTTAAGATGGTTTGGGTATGTAGAAAGGATAGATGAAAGGAGACTTACGAAAGGTATTTACAAATCAAAGGTGACAGGAAAAATCTGTAAAGGCCGGCCTCGGAGAACATACTGCGACCAAATCGCAGGCATATTAAAAAAAGGGAGATGTCAGGAGTACCCGTAATCGACGAGCGTGATGAGCGTAGAAGAAGTGAGGGAAGTCTGTAAGGATCGTAGCAAATGGAAATCCGTGGTCTCCGCCTATCCCTATGTATGTATGTATGTAATTTTACCTATACTTATTTACTGCGAAGGCTCAGCGACCCAAAGAAGATCTTGGCCTCCGACACTCTAGATCTATACTTGTACATGGATTTTTAAAAATGTAATTTTAATTTTTAGTATATATTCTGTTTCTTACTATTCAATGTACATATTCTTACGAGAAAACAAATCAATAATCTATTTGTTCAGTAGAAGATTGTAATTTCTTCACGTATTGAAATGGAAAGATTAAGGTTCTATAATAGGTATGAAGTCACTATGATCTCATCATTTAATAGGTACAGCATTAGGAGCCTTCTTCAAGCCTTCCTTATTGACTAATACTTATTTATTTCAATTACATATTCAAGTATGATTCATTCTAACAGTCATTGCGCATTTTCTAGCGTAAAACTAAGGTTTTCTATGATTCAACTGACATTCTTTGAAAAATAATAGACAATTTAAATATCATTATTTCAAAGATATTATGTGCAAGAAATTAATAATACATTAGACAGGAGTTCACAGGAAACATACAAAACAACTTTTAAATCAATGTTCAATAAAATATTATGAAGCTGAACAGTTTGTTTGGTAATTTTAGGAACTACTTTCAGTGTTGGATAGCCAATTCGATGAAGGCTATAGGCCCGGACGAAGTCGGGACGGGCTGCTAGTGTTATAGTTCAATAATTTAGTATTCATAAAGTTATAAAAAGGTGACTTGAAGGAGACTTTAAGAGATTACATGACTATGACGATTTGAATCATAAATACAATAATAAATTTATTTGTTATCTGTTTGAACCAATCTTCATGAAATTTCGCATATACAAATTCCTCAAATGCTGTCGGATATGATGATATTAATCGTAATATGATCCAGCTAATCCTTGATATCCTACTTCCCACTCTCACCAGAATCATGAACTTTTTTTTTGAATGGTACTTTTCCATCTGCTTGGAAAAGTGCAAATGTTACTTCTATACCAAAAAAAGCGAACCCGACATCCTTTTCAGAATTTCGACCAATTTCAATACTTTCATTTCTTTCTAAAGTTTTAGAACGATTGGTCCAATTTCAACTTCTCACAAAAAACAACCTTCTAAACCCTTACAAGTCTGGTTTTCGTGCGGGTCATAGTGCGGGTCTTAGTACGACTACTAACTTAGAGAGAACTAAAGATGAACTCGGTCCTGACTTTACTAGATTTTAGTAATACCTTCAACACTGTGGATTTTAATATTCTCCTGAGTCTGCTACGAATACTGAACGTATCTATTTCTGCTATCGACTGGTTTCATTCTTATCTGCATGGGCGCCGGCCGCGGGTGCATTGAGGACGATTGTTCTTCTTGGTGCTACACGTCTGCTGGTGTTCCTCAAGGCGGCGTGCTATCTCCTTTTCTATTTGTTGTCTTTATCAATTTAATTTAATTTCAACACTGCACTTCCTACCATGATGATGATGATGCCACTGTAGAGGAACTCGCAAATGGTATCAATAAAGTTAATGACGATCTTTCTCGAATTTCCAGATGGAGTAAATCTCATGGACTTCTTGTAAACCCAGCAAAAACACAAGCCACCATCATAGGTAATGGACGGCTTATTTCTAGACTAGACTGGTCCTCCCTTCCGTCTATAATGTATGATGGGGTTAAAATAATAATCATAATCATTTATTCTTTTGTAAACAAGTTGAATTCAAGATGGTACATTGAAAATAAATAATAAATTAAAAATAGACTACAGTGACAGAGTTAATAACCTAGGTGTCATTTTCGACAGACAACTATCATGGTTTCCAGAAATCGCGCAAGTAAGTAGGAAGATTTTTACTTCGGCAAGATAAAAGAGGCTAAAAAACATTTTACCTATAGAAATGAAAATTTCGCTGGCACAATCTTTACTTCTCCTTATTCTTAATTATTCCGACTCATGTTACCTTGACGTTACAGAAGAACAATTGAATAAAATTGAGAGCCTCCTAAACTTCTGCGTTCAATTTATATTTGGACTCCGCAAATATGATCATGTCTCTACTTTCCGCGCACAGCTCAAGTGGCTTCCGATTTGGCTTCGTCGTAACTATCATATCCTTGTACTCCTGTTCTCAGTTCCTTATTCCTTGTTCCCCTAATTATTAAAAGTGTTTCACTTTTCTGAAATCAGATCAAAACCGTCCTTCGCGCAGTGTTAATGACCTACTTCTCAAAACTCCAACCCACTCTTCTGCGTCTTACTCCATGTTGTTTACGGTACGGGCTGTTCGCCTGTGGAATGCTTTGCCTGTTGATATACGCATGGCTCAAACTATTAATAGTTTTAAGAGCCAGGTTAAGAAGCACTAGCTGTCCCTTCAAGGCATGTAGAACATCTATTGTATGTATTTCTTATTAGTAACTGTCCCATGATCCCAAGTTATATAATTGTATATATCCGTCTTGATTTATCTATATACATAGTAGACATTAATTTTCTTTTTATAATTCTACTGAGCCCACCCTTACATCATGTTCTCTTACTATACAAGGGTTGGCTGGCAGAGATTGCTTAGCAATAAGTCCGCGTTTTCTCCATATTGTAAACAATGTTAAATTTCAATTTTGTGTTTTCCCAGATGTGGGCAATAAAGTTATATTGTATTGTACATAGTGAGGAGTACTGAGAAGGACACTGGTATCTTTGTTGCCGTGGGAGTTATGTACGCGTGAAACCACGGGCAAAAGCTAGTAATCCATAATTGGATGCAATATAGAGTTATTAATGTAGAAAATATGTTTAAACGATAACTTCATTTTAGATATTTATTTTGTATGTCCCATAAGTCTTTGGGCATAGACTAATTGAAGGCAAGCACGGAGGCTTTTGCCCAGCAGTGGGACATAAATAGCTAATAAATCCCACTAGTTGGTTGGTTGCTGGGCAAAAGCCTCCCCGTCTTTCATAAAATTTTGGATATAGCAGTCTCCTGCAAGTTTCAGGCTAAATATTTTTTCTGAAGTTCATGTGCCCATCTCTAAGCCTTTCCCGTTTACCCATCACGTGGGATAGTGATAGCATTAAATTTCCTTTTAAAAGTTATAGCAGAACCCTTGTACCCAGTTTTCCTAATGTTAAGTTTCCAATGTATATTCACAGCGTGTACATGAAACAAATAAAATAGTGTACGTAGATGACGGAGTAACTGAACATTAAATATCTTGATTACAATTTTACGGCTTCTCAATGGGGTACTAACCATCATTTACTTTTAAGTTAATGCTTAATACACGATCAACTAAACCATTAGTGATAATAGTTTCACTTTTAATGAAAAGAGTGTTGTCTACGGTAAGTATTTATAAATATACTATTAACTAGCTGTTTCCCGCAGCTCCGGCTGCGGTATATAGCCTTTGTTACTCAGGGTGAATGTAGCTTTCCAATGGTGAAAGAATTTTTGAAATCGGCACAGTAGTTTTAGAGTTTATTGATTACAAACATACACACAAAAATACAAATCTGTCCTCTTTATAATTTAAGTATAGATAAGGTTTTAGTAAGCTTACGACCGAACTTGTATAGATTTTCATAAGTAACTCTTTAGTATAAGATTTTAAAACCGCCAAGGGAGAGTTTTTTTTCAAATAAATACTTTAAGTAATCCATATCCATGCTTATATCCATACTTATAATATTATAAATGCTAAAGTCTGTCTGTCTTTCTGTCTGTCTGTTACGCTTTCACGGCCAAACCGCTAAATGAATTTTGGTATGAATATAGTTGAAGACCCGGGGTCAAACATAGGCTGCTTTTTGACGCAGGCGGAGCTGCGGGAAACAGCTAGTTATTAATATATCTGTAAGTGTGTCTGTAAGACAACGGCACTTAAGTATTTCTCCAAATTATTAATAGTAAAAATTAATAAAAGTCGCCTGTAATAGGGTGAACATTTTCTTTTCATCAACGCTTACGCCAGTGCAATAACGACATTGTTAGGGCTGTATACTGCACCGTCTATCTAAACGACCCTTGCTGTGTAAAATATGTGTAACGATTTTAATATTTAAGACTTTAATATCCATTATTAATGTTATTTTATTATTTATGATAATTCAATTAAACACTGACATTTTAATTTAACTTAATTTAAATAAGTATTATGTATTTTTATCAAATTGGAATTGTAACTACTGAACTTGTAATTTCTTTATGGGTCCCTGTGCCTGCAATAAACGAATTTTATTTATTTATTTATTTTTTATTTATTAATTAACTTTGTTTTATGAAAGGCAGAATATTAATGCTAATAATTATTTACTCTCCTTCTCATCAAAATTCCACACTTCACTCCATGGTATAATCTTTCAAATACATTTTATAATCATTGGTCAGATCAAGATGAAAACACCGGTCAAGTCCGAATCGGACTCGCGCACGAAGGGTTCCGTATCTATAAACACAGCAAAAATATCAATATCGTATGGTTTCTACCCTAAGGTTGGCTGGAAGAAAATGCATTAGCGATAAGTCCGCCTTTGTACCTATTTAGTTGTATTGGATTTAACTATGTGTTTCTTTTGTTTGTAAATGGTGCAATAGTGTTCATTCATTCATTTTGCTTGTTTATTTAGCGGTAACAGAAATACATCATGTAAATTCAACTGTTTAACAATCACAGTTCATGAGATACACTTGATGAGGATGACAGACGGACAGACAGTGAATTCTTAGTAATAAGGTCCCGTTTCATCTCTCACTCATCATCATGATGACGATGAAAAAAAAATACTATTTCATATTTATAAGCTTTACTATTTCATATTTTCTCTACTGTAATTCATTTAGTATCATATTTTTTACTAACAATAAATATCTTCAAACCTAAATATGGCGGCCCTGGTTCTAAGTTTTTTGTTATACCCCAACCCTTTTATGGTTTAAGAACTTTTATTTTCTCATACGAATTTACATCAACGTTCAAGACCAAATAACTAATTTGTGTTTAGTCTCTTTCCGTCTTATCTATTTTTGACGTGAAAGAACGAGACGAAACATAAACGTTTGTTTATTTTTATGGGTTAATGGTTACCTAAACCACAATTCTACCGACGTCGTTTTCAACCTGGGAATACACCCACTGTCCCTAATTACTTAGCATTAGACAACTTTTAGGTGCGGCAATGATCATTCATCGTATCAATTCAATTCATTGTGCAGGGCAGTGTTACTCATTCTTCAATGATTTTGTCATTGAGTTTTTTATAATCCACGGAAATAATAGACAGAAGACAGAAGTGACCAGTGGGCGTTGCGTGTCACAGTAAAGCCCGCCATATTAAGGCTTTTTTTTTAATTTTAAGAAGTCCAGCACCTTGTGTTTGGACTAAACAAACCTACAAAACATGTTTTAAAGCTTAGAATTACCAGGTCAAAGTTCTAGCGAATAGAAAAACATGAAATTTTGCTAGTTCTCTTCGTATTGGGCCTTAAGTTAAGCCTCTACTATTAGATATTATGAACGCAGACGCTACCAACCGCGTTAAGATTTTATATGGATTAATCTTAATCTAAAATATCTTAATTATCTTACTATCCGACAGGGGCGCTGAACAGGTTTGCCACACAAAATTGTAAACGCAGTCGCTAGCGTCTACGTCAATAAAATCTTACGGTGGAGGCACTGGCCACACATGGCACTTCTACATAATTTTATTTAAGTGGGAAAATCTTTAGTGCCGTGCCTTTGGGTTTTCAACCTCGTCGTGCAAGCGGTTTAAATAACATTAGCGATAACCTTAGTTCCTAACCCTATTTAAGTATTTTTTATTTATTTATTAAAATTTTATTGTTCCAAAAGTACAAATACTTTAACAATTGGCGGACCTAATGTTAAGAGCAGTTTCTACCAGTCAAACATTGTAACAGAAAGATAGTTTCGCGGAAAAAAGTTAAGGGGATTTTTTTTTCTCTCTGGCCAGTCTGGAACGTTCGAAAATTAAAACGCTTTTATTTTTCTATCAACTTTTATGTTCCATACAATTTAAATCTAAGGATGTGTTGGCCAGCCCAAAGTGGATTCCGCGTCAGTGACGCATGCGCACTCCAGTTCAAGTCAGATGATAGTCAATTGAAAAGTGGACGCGTCCCGCTGCATGACTTGCGATGACATGCACGATGCTTGGTCTAAGTGAAGAGGTTTAAAAGGATAAAAATAATTTATTTAAAAATAAAAAGATAATTTGGTATCTGTATCGGTAGCGGTCTAAGAGAGTTCACAATATGCCTTTGGTACAAAGTTCTTAACTAATACTCGTAGATGTGAGATAGGAATCGACATTTTGAATATTCAATTTAATTCAAATGCTGCCTGAGACCGTGGGGGCCGGAAGCTTTCGAAATTTTTAAGGATTTGTCGAGGAGCTAAAGGAGGCAACGCTTGACCAAAATGTTGGCTTATATTTTGAACAAAAAATTAGCATTGCAATCCAGCGAGAGAATGCGGCCAGCATTTTGGGCACGTTGCCCCAAACTGTAGATAATTTTTAGTTTTAATTTTCTTTTTAATATAATTTGGAAATATTAAATTAATGTTTTATGGATACTTATATTCAAAGATTATTTTATTTATTTATTTAAACTTTACTCTATAAAATACACTACCAACGTGCAGTACGAAAGGCGAACTTATGTCTTACAGTTGACCTTTGAACCATTAGTGAACATTTGTTTGGTCCTTTATCTTCTTCGTCCGAGCGTGTAATTCTAGTTGCGTCGTCAGCTTACGCTTAGAGTAACTACGATGTAAGTAGGCAAACAGGCGTACGGCCCTGATGGTAAGTGGTTACCGTAGCCTATGAACGCGGAGATGTCACGACCGCGTTGCCGACCTGTCCCCCCCCCCCCCCCCTCTGGAGCCTGGCGACCCTACTCACCAGCAGGAACACAACACTGCATCAACGTGTTATTTGGCTGCGGTATTCTGTAGGGTGGAGGTATTTCCCTAGACGGACCACTCCTTACATAATGTCCTACCTCTCTTAAAGATATATAATAGATAACAACCGGAACCAACGGCTGGTGCCTTCCGAAGCACTGAGGGGTTCAAGATAGAAAATGCTACTAAATGGCGACCAATCTAATACGCGTCTTGCCCTCGCTTGACTACGTCCATTTTAACTCGAAAGGAGGAAAACATAAAAATATTTTAAACTTAACAGTCAGCTCACAACTTGGACCATCAGTAAATCGTGTCACGCGCCTGACTCCTATTAAATTGCTTGAATAAAAGTGCATCGGTTATCTGGCCGCGATGGTCCTTTGTACGTCCATCATTGCTGTCGAACTTTTTGAATTGTTCACATAAAAGTTGACAGATTGTATGGGAGTATGTAAAGATCCCTCCGGGGCTACAGAATTGTTAATAGTACTGACGTAGCTATACGTCAAAGTCGTAACATGACCTAACGTAATTATTAAAACCGAACCACGACATAGAGGGCTATTTTTGCAAATGATTTTCATTCGACATAATTGGCATGTCAAACGATTTTCAATCGACTGAAAATTTAATAAAAAATCTCAAATTAGTGGTAGTAAATACAAAAATGTCCTCAAAGTCCAAAAGAAAATACTCTATTTAAACTACATGAGGCTCTGTAATCACCTTTAAAGAAACAGTCTATTAATATATACTTCCTAATGGTTGACTGGTAGAAAATGCTCTTAGCAATAAGTCCGCCAATTGTTGTAAGTATTTGTACTTGTGGAACAAAAACGTTTTAATAATTGGCGCCCTGAACCCTGGCTGGCGAAAGAGAGGAAGACCGAGGATGCACTTGAGCGATGACTTGGGAAGATTCGACGCTAGGTGGTCAGAGGTGGCGGAACAAAGAGAGGTTTGGAAGGACTTGGGGGAGACCTTTGCCCAGCAGTGGGACAATATAGGTTAATTAAAAAAAAAAACTTCATAAACGTGGTATACAAGTAACAGACCATAAAAATCAAACCCTATCTAAATGGCACTAAGTTATAGACACTAAACCAAAGTTAATATAGACCACTCGTGCTCTATCAACTTTTTCCCGCCAAATGACCGAGACGACTTCTTGTAATAAATTATTTATTGCTATCAACTACATTGGAATTTCAGATGAGGTTGGCAGGCCTGCTTTTTCTGCCTTGGATTTCTGCCTTTTAAGCCTTCTTGCTCGGCACTTTTTTGTTCCTCTTTTATTAGGTCAGTTTTGTAACATTTATGTCTGCATATGGGGACTTGTATCGATATGGTAATGATTATTAAAATGGTAACGATTATGATCTTGCTTTGAAGTTTTAAGGAGAGGGAGAGCTGTTTACTAAATTATGTAATATAAATTTTTAATTGACCGAAAATCTGACATCCTGGAATCAGAATAGATGCTGAAATAAATTCTTGACGAAAAATAATAATTTAAAATATATTGGCTATCCTTAAAAAGAGCAGTATTGGCGCTGTATTTTATTTTACAAAATTTGTGTTTTTTTGGTCATAATAATGGTGGATTATTATTCGAGAAGTGTTCAAGAATAAGCGTGAGTGTTGGGAAGTGATACAATGTTCGATCTATGTGATTTTCTTACTTGTAGCCAAAAGCTCCTGGAAATCGCTAAGTGTAGTTTTTCTACCACTTCTTCAACTTGACTTTAGACTTGTTTGACTTAACAACTTTGTTGAATTATATAATTTTTTTCTTGCTACTGGCTAAATACGAAAGTAAAAGCCATAAAAAGAAGAAAACAAGATACACCATTATACGACAATACGGTATTTATAAGTCCGCCTTACGTAATGTTAAAAAAAATATCAATCAGCTGATTGTAGTTTATATGTGTTGCTTTTCTGAAAAAAAATGTCTTTCTGTCTGTAATTTATCTGTAAGGTTTAATATGACATGACCAAAAACATCGAAATTGAAGTGAAAAACTATTTTCTCAATTTTGTTAAGTTACATTTTAAGAAAATAACACTACCGAGCATCCTTACAATTTAAACAATTTTTTTTTTTTAATTCCTGTTCAAAAATAAATTAAACAGTTATTTTCTTACACTCAAACAAGTTTCTGAACTCGTAAAGAAATTAGCAAAGAATGATGACAACTTTAAACGTTGGAGAATTGTTGTCTCAATATGATGCGGACGCCATTCTGAATTAATTTGTATGGAGCAGACAAAAAAGGGAAGGAGGGGTCCAAGTAGACCAAGATATAACTACATGAAGCAAATAAAACAGAAAGTAAATGTCGTGTTGTATCAAAACTAAAGGATATCGCTTATAATCGAGAAAAATGGAAGAAGCTCCAGTGACAAGAGCCCCCCAGCTCTTAAATTTATGATGATGAGACAAATACTACTTTTTTTCTCTACATACGGCTTTAACCGCCTGTCATGTAACTTTCTCATACGATGGCGCGGAAATGCAATGTGGATTTTAGACTTATAATATTAGTATAGATAAAAAGAAAAAATCGAACCCAGTAATTACTAAACAATTTACTACTAATATTAGTGTTTGTTGTAATGCCATAATAAATAAATGAATAAATGACATACGTTAAACTGGATATCAAATGACAAAATTCACCAAATGCAATAATTACAAAAAGGACATTTTGTAAGGAGCAGTCCGTCTGGGGAAGTACCTTCACCCTACAGAAGACCGCAGCTAAATAAGACTGTGATGCAGTGTTGTGTTCCTGCTGGTGAGTAGGGTCGCCAGGTTCCAGAGGGGTCGCTGTGCTGATAGCGGACAGGTCGGCAACGTGCTCGTGACATCTCCGGTGTTGCAGGCGTTCATAGCTACAGTGACCACTTACCATCAGGTGGGCCGTACGCCTGTTTGCCTACTTAGTTGTATTAAAAAAAAAAATGTCAATTCTATACAAATTCAAAATAGTCTGTGGGTGTAACTGAATAATAATTGCAACCGAATCAGGGTCGCAACGTTGTCAAAAAATCGGACCAACGACCTCAGTTAAACTCGGTTTTACAAAGTGGTTCCACTTGACAAGGAGACGTGCCGTTTTTGTGATCAAATTTCCAATAATAAATCATTTGGAATATCTGACAATATTTACAAGGTAAAAAATACATTGGGACCTCCTCTATTTTTGAAATCGGTTAAAATATATTAGGGGTAGCATCTAAAAAAATATCCTGTTTATCTATGTTGTTGACTGGTAGAGAATGTCTTGTTTTTTCTTCATCACCATTTTCCATACCATTTCCCATTATCAGGGATCAGAGCAAAGAAATGTCTTTTCCTTCCAAAGTTTTCGATTCCCTGCCTTGGCTTTATCAACTCACCATCCTAATGTCTCCTCCTATGCAATCCATCTCTCCCTCTCCTTTTGTGTCCATCCACATTCCTGTTTAAAGCTTTTTTGAGTGGATTTTGATCTTCCCGTATCACACATGTCCATTACTAAGACAATCTATTTCTTTCTTACTTTGTCGTTCACCGGTGATACCTTCAATTTTCTTCCTTTAAGTTTAAACAAACAAAAAACAAAGGACAGACATTACGGACGTCAAGGACACGTTAAGACGTAGACGTTACTGACGTCACGGACACGTTAAGACGTAAGCTCCTAAGTTTTAAGATTCAACCGAGAAGCAGCCATGATGAAAAATACGTAATTTTTTATACAAATAGGCAAACAGGAGTCAGCCCACCTGATGGTAAGTGGTTACCGTAGCCTATGAACGCCTGCAACACCGGAGATGTGACGAGCGCGTTGCTGACCTGTCCACTATGCACAGCGACCGCTCTGGAGCCTGGCGACCCTACTCACCAGCAGGAATACAACACTGCATCACAGTGTTATTTGGCTGCAGTCTTCTGTAGGTTGGAGGTACTTCCCCAGACGGACAACTCCTTACAAAATGTCCTTCCTCTCTTTATTTCTTTCTTTTTACAAGTTTGAAAAGATATAATGCTAAGAAAAGCATTCAAACAAAAAATCATGACAACTAGCAGACGTTTTATACATTATACATATGTATAAAATCCGATTTACCGATTACATACAAAAAAGAGCATGATGTGTTCACGATCTCATTCATAAGTTAGCCTGAATGGATGTACCATATATGGTCTATGGTACACCACAGTATATAAAACAGTGGGTCCAGACAGAAAGGATCTCTGTGCCAATCCAGACGGATAACCGGTATGCGTCCCGAGGGATAGGGATTGGGTAGTGTCGATAGATCAACAATATCGATGCTTTTTTAATAATTATTTAAAAAAAACATCGATACACAAACAGGCGTACGGGCCACCTGATGGTAAGTGGTTACCATAGCGTAGCCTATGAACGCCTGCAACACCAGGGGTGTCATGAGCGCGTTGCCAACCTTAAAGGAATTTTTTCACTGTCTTTTTGAAGGCTCCCATGTTGTAATCACTGGGGAAAACCATGATAGGTTCATTCCATAATTACAGCGTGTGATTAATTAAACTTGGGCATTATTTTCGTTTCTCAGTTTGGTACCTATACGAGCTGTTCGTAATTTCTCTTAGTATTTTCTAAAATTTGTCAGGCAGAGAATACCTATAGACCTATTTAATTTTAGCTAATTTTTAAGGCTGTTTTAAGCCATATTGTACAATGCAAGATAATTGTCTCATTCGCATTTTTTCATGTAAGAATGTCCAGCGATTAAAATGTCGTCCAAATTAAATGATGAATTTAGACATGGTCTTTCTTCAATTCTTATTTTTACCTACTTATTCTTTCTTCATTTGCCAGATGCAGATATATGCTGAAGACATAATTTTCTACAAAAGTTAACATTGCTGCATAGATATTATTGTACCATTCACAAAAATTATACATCTTGATATTAATTGAAATAATGTGTACAAAAGCGGACTTATCGCTTTTGCAATTTCTTTCAATAAGTTTCGTAATACTCTTTTATTTTTCATTTACATATCGATAAAATTTTCCACATCCTTAGAACAGAATGCGAGGCAGTGCTTCTTTGTGTGAATGGACACTACACTACCAAGGTATACGATACTCCTATCTCTCTCACACATACCCTTCTAACATTAAGAGAGAAAGGGACAGACGAGGTCACGTAACCTAGGATTATAAAGCTGTAAAGTCGTGGGCAAGATTAAAAAGTTTTATAGCATTGTGTAAGAACGTTTGTTTGAGTTCAATTGAGCTTTCAGCTTGAACTTACGAAGCTTTGAACAATGATTGTTGTTCACAAAAAATGTGGTCAGTGGCCTTAATGTCATAAATATAACAGGTTATTTATGTCGGTACTTTTTGACCTAGTTTATTTATAAGCATCTTTCTCTCATCTTAGCGCATTTCCGGTTGCTTCCTCGGCTTTTTGGGCCCAGGGCCCGCCTTTCTGCTCTTTCTCCTCCTCTTCGTCTGGTTTTCGGCATCCCTAGTTGAGATCATCCCAAGTCAACACGCATTTCCGTCCCTGCAACGTCAATCCAGCACTTTTTGGGAGCACCCCTTCTACAACGAAATGGTAAAGGCGGCATGGCTTAACACTTGTTCCCCATGTTATACCTAAGCTGGTGACCTGACCTAGTTTATAAGCATACATACATACATATCATCAAGCCTGGTTCCCGTAGAGTTCTGCAGAGACTACGGATTTCCATTTGCTACGATCCATAAAAGCATATTTTATGTAATGCATAATTTAATATGTATTAAAACATAAAATTACAGGATTAAGCGCGTCAAATACTTTCATACTTCCGACGTTTCAACCGTGTTACAACGGCCGTAGTCACGGAACGACTGGCTTAGCCCTTCTACAGCTCCATACTTCCAGCGGAATGGTCTTCCACTGGCATATTTTGATTTGTCCAAGTACCGTCACAAAACACACTTACACTGTAATTAATGTAAATATGCAGTGCGTTAGTTTAAAATATTTAATTGATTCAGGTGTTACTTTGCGGAAGTTAAAGTTGACATGCCCGCCACCAATAGTTTGCACATGCGACACGTGTTTTGCCTCTACGCGAGGCATATTCAGGCACTAGACCAAGCTGTTAATAGTTCGACGTATAAACGACGAATGACAAAAAAACAATATAATGTTGGGGCTAACAGTTGTGGGTGGTTGCCGGCCGGCAATAGTTTGCATTAACTAACTAGTGGCGGAAGCACGCAAAATAATTTGGTAAGTGCTCGTTAGTTTAAAAGTTAATTTAATAGGTATAATCTAGATCCCACTTTTTAAGATTACAGCAAAATTTAAGGCTTTTTTAGAACAAGACACATCACGTCGAACCCCTTTTACATGTGATGAAAAAGAAGAAATTTTATGATAAAGTAGCAATTGTTCATTCAGAGGCAACATGAAGAGTAACATACCAGGGTACGCCAATGGACTACTGGATGTAATTGCAGTTCTAACTGTGATAATTATGATCGCGTTGCTACGTTAACTATAATCATTATTCATCATGTGATTCACGATTCTTAGTCTAAAGTAAGTCTTAATATTGAAACGAAGTTTTGGAACGAAGTTTTGGAACGAAGTTTTGGAACGAAGTTCCTTATCGCGCGTTGCGAAAGGGGGCTAGGCGGAAAAAAATTAGGACCAAAAGTTGTAACGACACTTTTTGCTATAGCTGTAAGCGTGCGCGTGTTTCTCTGTCTGTCTCTCTCTCTCTCATAGTAAGCAAGCCAGTTATTTTCGTTTCGTCTTTCTATTTCGCATTGAACAGTGTGGTGTTCAACAAAACTTCGTTCCATCCAGGTGTCCCTTGACACCTCACCCCTTTTTTTTCTCTCTTTTTACAGTTCCGCATCTAAAGGGCAAAACCCTATTACTAAGACTTCGCTGTTCGTCTGTCTGTTTGTCACCAGGCTGTAATCTCATGAACCGAGATAGTTAGAAGGTTGAAATTTTCACAGATAATATATGTTTGTTGCCGCTATAGCAACAAATACTAAAACAGAATAAAATAAATATAGGGCCTCATGTACAACAAAAGTGTTTTTTTTTTCTGTTTTTATAGATAATGGTGTGTGGTAACTAGTGATGTGCCGTTCCGGCAATATTGCCCAAGTGGGATTATTGGGGAATATTGGTTAAATATGACCAATATTGAAAAGATTGATATATAACACTTATTACATAAAGGACCTCACCATTGTATATAGGAAAATATTTGTCCTTCATATAAACTGCCAACGCTGCCGTAAAGTAAAGCAATGCAAAACAATGCAAGTAAATTGTCGCAAAGTTGCCTCAAAATTCCCACGCGGCATATCTTTAGTGGTAACCCTTAGTGCGCGAGTCCCACTCGCACTTGGCCGATTTTATTTTCTAATCTTTGATAACTTGGTAAGTTACAATCCTTCCAGACCATGATTAAAAGCATACCCACGGTTTCGAAGCGTAAGCTGAGGTAACAGGGAAGCACGCTTGGGCGAAGATTCAGTGGTGCCATGTAAGATGTAGGACGGAAATTCTTCCATATGCTTCTTTTTCTTCATCCAAGCGTGTTTCCTAGTTGCGTCCTCAGCTTACGTTTCAGAGCCTAGGGTACACTGAGTCATGGTTGTAAATTTGGTGGCACTGGTGCTGAGCTAACACCGGATGATATGAATTATATCATACAATTAACTCCTTTGTATTGCAAGCCAACTATCGCTGTTTAAAATAAATGTGCGCAAGTGTTTTAACATTCCCAAAATATGTTTGCAATTGACAGTTGTTATTGTTTGTAATATATTTTTCTTATCTAGGCGACTCCATCACCCACAGAGTTGAGAGTTTTTTCTTCAATGCTATGATCTTCATTCTATCTATCTTCTATCTTCGTTTTTATATTATTTCAAAAATATTTTCACTTTGTCCTTTTCTTATTTATTTACTTTATTCATGTACACAATAAAAATGCAAAGGATTATACTGGAAAAGACAGTAACAAGGGAGCTGCTTATTTCTAAAGAAATTTCTTCCAGCAGACCCAAGAGAGGAAATGACAAGAAAAGGGTAATTAGCGTGACAAAAAAGAAAGGAAAAGTGAAGACTATACCTAATTACCTAGGTAAAAATTTAATAAAATCATTGTAATATAAACATACTTAATTTAATACACACACACCATTATAACTAATAAACTACTTATAAAATACATACATAAATATCTATTGTGCTAAGGACAGCTAACACATCATAACTAGTTTCTTAGAAACTGAGATAGTTTTCGAGTCTCGTATATCAGCTGGCAATAAATTCCACAATCTTACCGCTTGGACTGAAAAGGAGTGTGTGTAAGAGTCCGGATGATGAATGGGAATAATGAGGAGGGTTTTAAAGTGGGAACGGCAAGGTGCATCAATCAAATTTTCTTAGACGTTGTCATTCATTTTTTTATTAATACTCATAATTCCAGAATTCATATTTATCTGTAAGAGATGGCAGCTGACAACTGGCAGCCAGCGCGCAGAATAGAACACTCTGGCGCTCTCTCGTTTCGGAGATCAAGATCCGCTTCGGGTCGCTGAGTCAGCGGAGTAAGTATTTATCAATTTTAGATTTCTTTCATACTTTTACGCCATCGATCTACAAGAAACTCCGAACTCGTCGGTTTTACCGGACTATGACGATTAATTTGTATCAGCCATGGCTAAATAGTGGAGTTTAATGGCTGGAGTCCTAAGACTATTAAAATGTATGAGTCACACAAAACTGGCAAGTCGAATGAATTTTCGACTTACCGATTTTTCTTCGCCTAAGCGTGCTTTCTTAGTTGCGTCATCAGCTTACGCTTTGGAGCCTTAGGTACGCTGTGACCTTGATTTGTACATTTTTTTTAATGTGCAATAAAGCTTAAATAAATAAAAATAGAGCTCATAAACCTTGCCCAAAACAAAATGGCGGCGGTACAAATGTCAACAATTCTTTTAAATCTTCACATAGATACAGACAAAATTTCCTACACACCTAGGTAATGTAATATTATGCAAAACAAAACATTACACGGAGAAAACCCATCGAGACCACGAGCAATAGCGAAGACAGAACGCGCGCCAACCCGGGTCATTGCTCCCAATATGGCGTTAAACTAAAATAGAACGAAAGAATGCCGCCAATTCAATTTTAACCTCGAAAAATGTTTCAAAAGCACATAGTAAACATCAATTTCTTCACACTTCTCATTAAGTACGTAATTATTACGGGTAACATGAAGAATTTACCGCAAATTATAGCAATTATTTTGATGGAAAAAAGCGCGGTAAACTCTATGGTTTTTTTAGGGCATATAATGTCTTTCAAGCAGCCATTTCCTTTGTCAAACAACTTCGATTCGTCATTTCAATCTCTTTCGAATTGAATGTTTATACGATCGATATGATCATAATTTCATCCCCTCCAAAAAGGTTAAAAACCCCATTCAATTGGTGGTCCAATGAAGGAATTTCGGAGTGCCGAAACATGCGGGTATTTATTGCCTTTCTTGCCTGTCTGTTACTTAGGGTTAATTTGATGACCTTTTACTAACTGTCAAAAATAGTTTTTGAGATAAGATTTCAATACTTACCCGTCGAATGTCCTAGTAACATACCCGTGTGACTAAACGCTTTCGTTTTAGTTATTAGGACGTTTGACGGGTTTTGTATCTACTAAGTATTTTAAATGTATCTAGTAATATTTGTACAAGTTTTGACATTGTGATTTTCTTGGTGTTAAACTGCTGGGCTAAAGCCTCCCTTTTAGCTCGGCTAACTATTGTAAATAGCAGTCTAATGGTATTTAATTTGATTCATTCATGACAAAAATATATTGCTAAGTAAGGACATTTTCTCATAATTTAAGAAAAAATATAGGTCATCATAATAGTGGGTAACCTGCACAGAAATAAGATTGATATAGACATATGGGCGTCTTTTGTTGCCACAGTTAAGTCTCTTAAATAAAGTTAAGACTCGATAGGCTTAACTGGCCCATACATGGCCCATCTAATCTATAGTTTGTAAAAAAATAAATTGTTGCTTTAGTCTCAAAACCAACGATTATAAAGGTTATTTGTATCTGTAATTGTTATTTGTGTTACATTGATAAATAGGCTATGATGACATAGTTTCTTAGTTGCCATTTAATGATAAAGGACTTAATTTATGTTCTTGAGAATCGTCCTTTGTCTGGTACTTTAATACCGAAGTTAGTAGAAACAGCTAAGTAGGTAATTGTGATATTACGATTAAAAAGAAAATTCATTTTTATTGTAGACCAGGAATCAAGAATAATTGTTAATTCGTTTATTAAATTAAACTTTATTGTATTAAATATAATGGGTATCGAAAAAAAGGCGAAATTATTGCTAGAAGCATTGTCACAGTTAACTTTTAAGTAATGCAGAGAAAAGTTTGTACAATTTTTTTATTAGTTATGAGAAAAACAATCAATGAAAAACATCGTGATTTTAATACAAATTTCAGTTACTACATTGGTTAAGATAAAAAAATGAAGACGCTATAAAGGACTTAAATCCATGGCCGTAAAACCCATTGTAAAAAATAAATAAAGCGACTGCTGTCTGACCTCTGCTCCGTAAGCATTTTATTACTTTAAGATTTTTTTAGCTTACGAAATTAATCATGGATGCCTGTTACTAATTACTTCTGTTTTTCATTTTTGTTTAATTCTTATCAGTAACTTAATAATTTTATTAAGTTTTTGGCTTTTTTTCAACTTTCTTTATTATCCGATTCAGCTGAAAGCAGAAACAATATGAAAACTTGAGCCGGAAATAATAGTTTTTGAAAATCAAAGGAATGGGGGAAAACGGTTATGGTGCTTTATCAGTAGGTTTTCCTATCCTAGCTTTCTTACTTTGTTATCAATAATTTACACAACAATAGAAAATTTATCGTTTTAAAATTTGTAAACCACAAAACAACTTACGAAACTATCAGATAAACCACCAACAGTAAAACATGTTAATTTAAAAGTGGCAACAATAGACAATACATAAACACTTGTAAACCGAAATAAATTGTAACCAAATCTGACATTTTGAGGCTAATGGCCACCATTGTTTTTTGATTAAATTATACTTTTTAACCACAAATAAACGTTCCTTTTTCAATGTTTTTAACGCATTAACACCTATTTTGTAAGACTGCGTGACGTTTCGTTTCACGTAAGTAGTTATTGTCAACAGAGGCTCTACTACGAGTTTTTATTAATACTGACTATAGTGAACTGGCAAACGCTGAATTCAGTGCTTCTACCATGTGATTCGATTAACGCAGTCGTTTAGATTTTAATAGGTAACAATTTTTATACCTAAGAGATTAGAAAATATCGTGTTTTGCGAATGTGGTATTTTACGAATGTGATCTTTTGATAATATGATATTCAGCGGCGGGTCTTAATGCGGTCGCTAGTAAAATCTCATAGTAGAAGCACAGGCCGCTCCCAACCGGTCCTTTTGGAAATCGTTGGGAGAGGCCTATGTCCAGCAGTGGTGGTCCGACGAAGACGGCCACATGCACAGGCTATTTTTTTAAATTAGCATCCAAATTACTTATGATAAATAATTAAATAGCAGTTTCGACGCCCAAAGAAGAAGAAGAATTGACTGTGTCGGACCAAATGTTCAGAGGGGATTGCGGTAACAACTTTGTATGTAAAATCTATACAGCGCCCCTGGCGGATACTAAGCTAACTAAAAAGTTCCATACAAAATTCGTCCGCGTCAATAAAATTCTGTGGTAGAGGTACAGTTTTTTTAGACCTAAGTGATTTATAGTAATGGTACTACAATTCTTTCTTAAGTAGCTGTTTCAACTTATTCTCAAGTCAGTGCAAACACATATTTGACATTCGTTTTGTCTTCTCATGGTAAATTTTTAAGATACATTTTACTTGTAAGTCGTTTACATTGCCTACTCTTGTTAGGAGTTTTTTTTATTTCTTGAAGAATTTCATCATCATCTTTCATCTTTATTTAGACGTTTTTCAAATTGTCAGTCATGTTACGGTGAAATTGAGACCATTTTACTTGAATAATCAATGAAGTTTTAATAATTTATTCAGTACTAGCTTTTTCCCATAGCTCCGCCTTCGTCATAAAGTAGCCTATGTTGGACCCCTGGTCGTCAACTATATTCATACCAAATTTCATTAAAAAAAAATTTGCCGTTTGGCCGTGTAAGCGTAACAGACAGACTTTCGCATTTATAATATTAGTATGGAAGTATGGATTTTACAATCTCATGTAGAACTACTGTTAGTTTAACAGAATGTCAAGTATTTAATCTTAATCAAATTATGATTCGTCAACACTCCAATAACATTGATGCGTATTCCAGCCACTTTAAATAGACATTTATTTAGGAAAAACAACCTTCTGTATAAGAGTTGATATTTTTTATTACTCTTATTAACTACAGGAAGCAGCGTCTCTACATCTTTAACGTCATTGGGCAGCAGGGCCAGGGTTGCCAGATCCGATTTTCCAATTTTCGCCAGATTTATATTATTTGTTCGCCAAAACGATACCTTTTTTTTAAAAAAAAAACGCCTATCTTGATTGAGCAGGAATAACAAATCTATATATATAAAAATCAATTTCTGTTCGTTAGTCTCGCTAAAACTCGAGAACGGCTCGACCGATTTGGTTATTTTTTGTTTTGAATTATTTGTGGAAGTCCAGGGAAGATTTATAAAGTGAATATATTCGGAGGCGTTACGAAGTTAAATATTCTTGTACCCTTGGCCATAAAGTTCTATAATAAAGAATATTTATATTGAATTTTTATCGTTTTTTCTATTCCCCAATTTGATTTTATAATAGGTAAGTACTATATTTCCCCAAACAATTCCAAAAAAATAAACACAATTTATTTATTCATTATTATTTATTTTATGTGTATGAAAGTATCTAAAATTTCAGCTGCTTCGTCTTCATTTAACTTTGTTAAGTATTCGTTTTCCGAGTCGATTTTTTTTAACATTTTAGCATTTGGCTCAAAATTGATACACTCGCCACTGGACTGAAGGTTTAATATCTGATTCTCATAATGTCGTCAGTTGTGGCTGTAAACAATCTATTTCTTTGTTTATTTTTTTATATTCATTATTATACGTTTGTTGAATGTTTACAAAGTAAGCTAGGCAGGAATGAATGAATGATGAATAATAGAGCGAGTCAGGCACGAGTATGACTTATATTTTCTAGCTTCGGAATCGTCGTTCGTTTGCCGTCCTACATATACATATGAAAAAAAAAATATTGTCATAATCGCCAGAAATTGGCATGTTCAATTTATTTTCGCCAACTATTTCGCCACAGATTTTATTTCGCCAAAATCTCGCCAGGACCAAAATTTATCGCCAGAATGGCGAAAAAATACCCCAATCTGGCATCCCTGAGCAGGGCTTCAACTAATAAATTGGATTCCAAATTCGAACTTTTATTTATTTTTCAGTGACCATAGAGACGAACCTTTTTTTCTCGTCTAATTTGGATTCTCGCCTATTAGCCTAATTGATTTGATTTAAGTTACTCTGTTTTAATGGTGCTAGTTTGGTTGCATCGTAACTTGATTCTTGTTATCTGTGGATCGGTTTGTGGGTGTCCGTGTAAGTTTGACGCCTTAAATTTCTTCACAATTTAATTGAATTTACTAATCCTTGTTTTTGAAGGTATGGAACAGGAAACACAAACGTTGTTAAAATATTTAACCGTCTCCTTTTTCGGTCCACACATTTTGCATAACAGCCTTCACTTGATATTTAGTACTCCTAAATTGAGGATTATTTTTTTACTATGTAAAATACAGTTACTTTTGTACCAAAACCCCACTTCATTTCTGCTTCCATAGAAGAATTATGTAAACATTTGGCAAATGTTGTCTGTGATTTTCGAGTATACTCTATGGTAATTTAGCGAAAATACAATAAAATAATTGCAAAAAATACTCGCTCAAGTCAAGCCATAATTATAGCATGTCAATTATCTCTTACCCTCTAAAACAACATTTCGTTTTGTCGACAATCTCACAATTCCCGCGCCGACCGCCATATTGTTTTACTTAGAGGGTTATTAACCTGACGCCTAGGGATGGCGTACGGGTTCGATTGATCTATAATCGAAATCGAAGTTAGAATTGTATCTTGTTAGAGTGCAATTAAATATTCAAGGACTTTTTATAATAGCCGTTGCCGCTGCCCGACCGGATTAATATAGATACTTATTATGTGATGTGTTTTTGATACCAATTTTCAGCTCTGTAGTTTAGTCGTAATAACGTACGTAACGTACAGATAATTGGAAATTAAAATATGATACTTGTAATGAAAATTATAATTTGTAACAACACACAACACTTAAAATTCTATGGGTATTTAATAAGACTTTTAAATAAGCAGCTAGAAACAGTAGACATGGTTTGTTTTGTATAATGTTTAAGTAGCTGTTTTGATGATAGTTTTGTCTACACTACAGGTCGACATTAAAATAACGGTAAACAAATTGAGATGAGTTGTTTGAAAATAGAAATCTTAATAAGAAACATAAGTATCTCCGTCTAACGATTTTGAACCGATACATTCATTGAATGTTATTTTTAGTACATCCCTAACAAAGGGAATTCGAAATACAAATTTTCTTACGTAGAATCATTAAGTTTTAATCATTAATCCCTATTACATTTGTAATAAGGTTGAGAAATGTAGAGACGATTAGTTTTCGGTTTGTAAAAGAGGTTTGTTTTTCGAAATAGCGACGGGAAATACCAAAATCAGTCTGTCAGTCGTCAGAAGCCGTGTATTTTGGTGAATCAATTAAAATAATTGATTTCACAGATGGGACTGATTTCTGAATTGTTATTTTGCCGCGTCACCGCAAAGTCGGGAAAGACTTTTTTTTTTTTGGTAAAAATGTCGATGTTTTTTTGTGGCGCTTTTGACTCTAACAAATTTAGTTAAGAATAAGTAAGCAACTTATATTAATAAAATATAACTGTTTTATTGCTAACAATAAATGTGCATTTCTTATTAATTAATTTGTGAAAGTCGTATTAAAACTGCCGTTAGATAACTAGCGGACGCTAGATATAACTTCTGTAATACTTATTATTAGACCTTTCAAATTGATTATTAACTTTTTCTGTAATTGATTTCGCAATGAAAATTTAATTTATTTTTTCTAAAATTCTGTATCTAACGGTAAAATTATTTTACCAACTGTATCAAAAACTACAAGAGTAGCTCTTTCTGCCAACATAAGAAACAAAAATGTTATTAAATATCAATGACAAGAAAAAAAGGCGCGAAAATAAGGAAAATTTTAGTAGTATATTGTACCGTCGTCAAATAAAACCATTAAGGCGGATTTTAGTGTCGTATGACGGAATGGTGGGTGTTTGTCGATATTTTTAATACATCTTATGTAAAATAAAGCTATTTTTTTTAAATAATTTCTGTCCAAATATTGCATAATTTGTTAAGTAAATGAGAATAGTTCTGTAACAATAGGAATAAAATTTATAGAGAATTCATGATTATCGATATTATTTTATCGCAAAAATCTTTCATATGTCGATGGGTTTATCGACAAAGACGCATCACTAAAATATGATTGCTAACAATATTTATTTTTGAGAGTTAATTTAGTGGTTTAAAGTAATGAATTTCTTGTGTTTGTGATTTAACTTGAAAAATAATTTAATTCTGAACCCAAAACAATAGTTAGTGTATAAAAATAAATAGTTTCTAGTTGTAAATGAAGATTTCTTTTTTGTGAGTAATTTAATTTTTTGTACCAGAATAGAATAGAAGAATAGAATTTGTTGTAAGGAGATGGGGACACCTTTGTCTGGCAAATAATTATTAGTAGGATATTATAGGTCGAAAAATACTGTTTTTTATTAAATATTATTTAGCAGTTGGCTTGCAAAAGTAGGTAAATAAAAACACTTTAATTAATTAATTAGAATACAAAAGTTGATCACGATGTTTAAGAAGTGTATGTGTGAATCTAAATCATTTATTACCAGTTCCAATAACTTTTGATTTCTCTCTTGCCGAATGAAAACAAACTAGTAACAATTCTAAATGCAAATTAAATACATATTTTATGGACTTCTGATAGTCTTCAATCATTATTATGACAAACCAGTGTTCCGACACCTAGCTGATTGATAATACCAAAGAATTTGACCTCCATTTATCTTGTAATGTTTAGATATTAGAGGTCTGAAATTTCTGGATGAGACGTCCAATTTAAGAGGATCTTTTACTATGATAAAGATGAACACAAGAAAATGTCAAAATGAACTGGTCATGCATGTGAGAATCATTGTCCAAATTAATAATGTCTGCATCGCACTTACATTATCAAGAAAACCGCGGCTCTACAAAATCTGGTAGTACTGTCCAATTTAAGAAGACATTTGATTGATAGTAAGTAGTAGGGGCATAAAGTTCAAGTTAAGCCAGTGATGCATATTAGAGGCATCGATAGAATCTTGATGAAAGGGCTTCCATTGAGCAACTAAAAGGCAGTGGGATTAATATGCAAATCACGCGGTTCTGTTGGGAAATGTTCACTAGGTATGATGAATTTGTAATGCTGTCTACGCCTTGCTATGTGTAGGATAATTATTGGATAACTTTAATATTAATTTGTCTTCTTCTTCTTGTCGAGTTGAAATGGCTAACTCGTTAGATTTGCCATAAGAATTGATTCGTAAAATTCAAGATTTAGAGTTGTGAGTATTTATTTTACAAAAGCTTCTGATTATATGAACAATATTATTAATACTGTAGAACTAAAAAAATGGGAAATATGTGGAAGTGCGCATGTAGTAATCACTAGTTCATTAAAGTTTTGAATTTGAGGGAGATTTTTAGTGGTATAAATTCTTTTGTCGAACACATGAACACTGGCGTTCCACAAGGGACTATTCTTTTTTTTTACTTATATTAAAAGTACTTGTAATGTAGTATTATTTATTTTGATTTTCCTATTTTTCGTACCTATACTTTTATGTAGTTAGAATAGTTTATCATGCTAATCCTAAACTACTGGCAAAATCCAATAACATTCTAGATATAAACCCTGAAATACTTTTACTAATTGACACATTGACTCATTAAGTGATTTAATTTGACACACTTACGAATCCGGGTAACTTGTGTATACCGGTGCCTTTACCTGGAAAAGATAAATATGATTAAATAAAGCTATTAAATGATATCATCAACACGTTGCTACAGTGCTTAGCAATTAGGTGAAGCTGAAACTCTTGCGAAGAATGAGGTTTAAGAAATAAGTGCCTTAGAAGAAGAATCATTTCGAATAGGAAAAAGTTTACTAAATAAAATTGGACGGGAAGTTCAAATGTAGCATTTATTAAAGTAACACTCGAATCCAATAGTTATATCGAAGTAGACATCATTATTATCTGTGTACCTCTAAAATTTGCGTTTGGATTAAAAATAAAATAGTTTCATTCGAAAGTCTTATGCATAGATTGAAAAAAATGATGAATGATGATGATGGAAAAAATTTGTAACCTTTTTACACATGTATTCTAGCAAAATAAATGATTCTGATTCTGATAAAAACCATAGACCAAGTAAGTAAAATTCACAGGTAATCTTAATCAATAACTGGTGAAATTGCGAAACACATCAAAAATATGGCGAAAATTAGAAATCCTCTAAATTGTTTCTCTTCTGTCAGCCATGTTTATTTTGTACGTCAACTACATCTACAAATGAATCACGAGATGAGTACAATAGTAAATCATAAAGCAAACAATTACGCTAAAACGTGGTTTGTTTGTGTTTGTGTTTCCCACACTGACGTTTGCCAAAATGTTGGTGAAATCTTAGCTTAAGTGGGGTGCCACCCACGTGAAAACCATCGATGAAATAGTAGTAGAATTAATTGCAAAATTCTACTAGATGTATTGAAGAGATGAGAAAAATTATTTCATAGTGTAGTTCAGAATGATTGGCGGAAAACTTTTGAATATTATGAAGTTTGAAGAATGTGTAATTCTTAAGGAATAAGTTATTTTATTGAGAAGCTGCTTTTGTGGGTAGTAGATTTCCCTTTGGAGTTTTATGTCAAAGCACTAATGTTAGTATCAAAGAACTAAGCTATATGTGATTTATATTATTACTATCTGTTTTCCGCAGCTCCGCCTGCGTCAAAAAAGCCTATGTTTGATACCGGGTCTTCAACTATATTCATACCAAATTTCATCAAAATCCGTTCAGCGGTTTGGTCGTAAAAGCTTAACGGACAGACAGACAGACAGAAAGACAGACGGCTTTCGCATTTATAATATTAGTATGGATATGGATAACCCTGAAATATAAAACAATTATAAAATTGATTATATTATTTAAAATTAAAACACATAGATTCATGTATATATGACAGAAAGAAGAAACATAATAAAACATGAAACGATCATGTTTGCCACTCAAGGCTCTAAAGTAACTTTAAAATCCGAAAGAAATCACCCGAAAGATAGAAATTTATCATATTTTTTAAAACAGAACGAGTACATGCCCCAAATAATATTAAATCAGGATTTAGAAACGTATTTATTGAAAACAAACAAATGTTTAAATAATTATCTATAAACAGGATTATCGAATTACGCAAATGCCCAAAGAACTTGGCCTCTTTCCATGATGTAAACTGTTTATAAAAAGGGTCTTTCTAGTCTGGCGTTTTAGACTGATCTATTTTGGTGTAAACACATTTTCAGTATAGAATAACGAGGCAACGGATGTTCGCATCCAACAAGTTTACAATACTTTTTATAAGATATAACTGTAGCAATGTACAGAATTGGCATGCCGAATAATTTTCGATTTCATATTGAAATGAAAATACCTCACTATAATAGGTTCGTTCGTTTCAGCCGCAATCAGTCCACTGCTGGACTTAGGCCTCCCCGAAATTGAGGGGTTGTTGCCATTCTCGCCACGCTTGGCAGGCGGGTTGGCGAGCGCAGTTTCAAAGGCTTATTGTATTTCCGACGCTGCTGTCCATCGAAGTATTCTTAAGCTAGGGAAGGGTGGGATGTGGTTGGGTCTGGGGAAAGAATGAGGTACTAGGATACTACTGATAGACATGGATTGACTTAATAGCAGCTCGGGTAAGTCGGGCTCGTCATATATCCAAGCCATCGGCACTATAATAGGTACAATGATAAAAAAAACACGTCGATAAAGCTTAAACTAACTGAGATATGACGAAGTTAAACTCACGTGCATTTTAGACGATACCAAAAGCTCCATACTAATGAATACCTAGCGGTTACGTCACGCCTAGGTAATTTACATGGGTGAGACTAAAATTTGTTTGATAACTACCTTAAATATTGCGTTAATGTAAATAGTTCCTAAATGAAAGTTTTATTTTTATTTTTAATGTGTTTATCGATTATAATATATTTTTTTTAGTAATTTTATATTATCAAAATGAACCGCCCCATCGACTATTAAATTCTTATATAAAATCGCCTGTGCAAAATTTCAAAGTGAGCATTTCAACAATGAGCTTAAATACATGTAGGCTATCATGCCATCACATTACTTTTCCAATTTTTGAACCTTGTCTTCTACCCAATAGGACTATAGTAGTAGCTTCTGGCTAATTCTCACAGACATGACAGCAGTTGGATATTTTGCAGTAAACTCAATTCGCAAGAATCATGCAATTCAAACCCAAATCTTTCATTAAATTACCATTTGCCATAACTTTCCTCTCTTTTGCTCTTTCTGCTTAAAATTGGAAGTTGATTGTCACATTTTTTACTGCTGCCAAAATAGATAGGTATTGCGTCCTCACGACGAATAACGCATCTTGATAACTCTTGAATAAGTTTCAATGATAAACAAAATAGGTATAAGGTAATGATTGATTGATTGATGCTAAATATTTTTTTACAAAGAGAATTGTAAAACCTAATTAAGTCTAAAGCCAGTTAAATAATTCAAAGAGGAAATTTTATCTCATTACTATGGCTACGTCTGTGATATAATTAGTTTGTGCCCAGACTAACGGAAATCGGGTTTTTAGGTTGAAATGTACGATTTATGTTGAAACACAAAAAGTTATGCTACAATAAATCGCTATAAGATAAATAATGTTTCACGTAACCGTAGACAATTTTAGCAAATTTTTATGATTATGTTTTCCTGACTTTAATATTGTTTTAAGAATCGACCATCATTTCAGAAAGCTAATTTCAATGGAGAAGACACTGGCAAGAAACTCCGTCATTCCTTTACTTTTAATGTCATGTTCTTCTTAATTCTTCCCAGTTACATCCTGCTTTACGCTCAAACACTCCTTTTTGACTTCACCGCAGTTGGGAAAAAATAGTAAGAATAGGTGCAAAATTTAAAAAAATAACTAGGTATTTAAGAACATATGAAAAACTCTTTGTTGTGTCTTAATAAAAGTTTTTAAATCAGTCTGTTACATAGTTGGTGCGAAAAGAATTTTTTTTTGTCTCAATTGTTTTTTAAGATTTTAATGATTTTAGAACTAGAAGTAATTGCACTTCCCGACAAAAATGCATTCGGAAGTCACGATTTGGCCATAAATTAACCGTAGCCGATAAGGCGGTCGTAAACTCAGTGTGAACAGTAATAGTGACCTACATACATTACTGAATGGACTAACACATACACATGTGGCGCGTGTAAAAATATCAGAAGTTATTTGTGGTTCATTCTTTTCATTTAAATATTGAGAATTTTTTATGATTCAATTGAGTTTTCCACTTGCGTCCTCAGCTAACGGTACAGAATCATAGATATCTTTTATTCACGGTTGCTGCCTCCGTGGTCCAGTGGTTTTCGCCTTCGGCCCGGGGGTCGTGGGTTCGATTCCCACGGAAAGCAATGTTTAGTTGTTTCCAGTTAGGTTAGGACATTGCAGGCTTGAATCACCTGATTGTCTGATAATAAGGATGATTTCGTGCTTCCGTAGGCACGTTAAGCCGTTGGTCCCGGCTGCCATTAGGTGGTCGTTAAAGGAACCAAGTAAGAGGCCCAGAGGCGGTTCCGCACAACTCTGACACCAGGTACATGGTCGATTGACAATGTAACTTATACGAAATGATGATAATGATTCATGGTTCTAGATTTGGGAGTACTGTTTATCAATCAATGGAGCATAACCCTCTGACCAATATCCCTATGGGGAAACCAAGACAATATGAATATAATCCGATGTGTGTTAGTACCTAAAGGATAAAGGAATCTGACACAGCCTAACGACTGCCATTTAGACCAAAGCATGGAATGTGGTACCATGGAGCAATTACAAAAAGGAGATGCCGTAATAACCGTTTTGTAAGAAAGTATTTGTGAGGCTACACGGGGCGAAAGGCAGACGTGCGGGGTGCTTGGTTTCGGCCGTGGCTCCAATCATGGCGCACGAGCAATGACAAGCTCCGCCCACTTCAAACGGCATCTCCTCTTAACCATGTGTGGTACTGATTATTGATGAAAATTCAACTATTGGCGAAAAATCATTAGGCCTAAGCTTACGTCCGAACAGCATCGTCTAAAATACGCAAATACGTCATAAATAAGTAATGACCCATTATATAACGCCTAATAGCTCTTAAAATGATTGATATGAGCACTTCATTGATGACAAAAGGTATTTTAAGATGACGAAAGCCAAAAATAATATTAATGTTCGGCCCACGCTTTTTCGCACTTAGTAAATGCTTCATTGTTATGCCAATGTTTACAGATGAGCCTCACACTTCAAATCAATTTGGGACACTTACGATAATCTTTTTCTTTTTGCTGATATAACTGGTAAATTAATCAACACTCGTCCTTGATTCTTTGCTACTCAAACATTTTACTTGATAATAGAATACTTACTATAATTTGTAATCATAATTAACTAATCAGAGTCTGCCGATTCATACTCGTACACTGAAGCGCAAGCTTAAGATGCAACTGGAATAACCTTGCATAAAATATGATTTATTAAGAACTTAAGGCTTATTATTAGATTTCTTTCCTATCAACCCTATTTTTCAAATGAGAAACTCGTAAGTCGAGCGCGACCCGCGTATTCGTAGCGAATGCGCGTGTCAAGCGACGACGTGACGCGACCACTATTGGATTGGTCGCCATTTAGTGGCATTTTCTATCTTGAGCTCCACCTTGCTTCGGAAGTCACGTTAAGCCGTTGGTCCCGATTGGTGTCGATAGATAGCAGTCGTTAGGCTGTGTCAGATGCCTTGGGGCAGTCTGAAAAATTCTGACTGTGTACCACTAACACACCTCGGTTGGTCTGGTTTCCCTATAAAAAAGGGTTACGGAGGTCGGACGGCAGTTGCTCCATTGTAATAACCAGTACTGCCAAATCTAGGACCATGACTTACAGCGTACCCTAGGCTCCGAAGCGTAAGCTGACGATGCAACTAGGACTACATGCTAGGATGATGATGATGAACCCTATTTTATTCAAATAAGTGGTGGCTAAAAACGTAACTTCTTAGGTTTAAGCACAAATTACGGAATTGTATTTAGAAACCCCTAGGTAACCCATATTTTTAAATGATAAAAAATAAAAATAAACGCGCATTCTTTTACTTTTTCTAAAGTAAGGGCTCATCTACACACGTTTTGTCTTGACAAATGTTACACAATAATCCACAAATCGTGATGTCACCTTATTTGACAGGCACTTGATGAAGATATTGTCGTTCTAGTGTTTGCTTTAAACTCTTATGCGCAATTTACACAGTTTGCGCAAACTTTATTTACGGACCTGGTATGCTATTTTTGGTTTCTGTGACTCACTTGAAACTGGTCAGTCGAATGATAATCGTTCGAGTCGCCGATTATGTCGAAATGAAAATCGTTGTTCCCACCAATTTATGTCGAGTGAAATTCATTTCAAATCGAACAAAAATCAAATCACACGGACAGCACATCGACAGATCAACTCATGTTTTCAAATCCCAAATTGTAATAAATCATTATCATTATTTTGTGTAGGTCACATTGTGAATCGACCATATACACCCTAGTGTCAGAGTTGTTCGGAACTGCCTTTCCGTCTTTGATGTGATTTCTTTAACGACCACCAAATGGCAGCCAGAATAAACCGCTTGACGTGCCTTCCGAAGCACGTCCTTCCGTGACTCAAGTCTGCAATGTTCTAACCAAACTGGAAACAACTAAACAAAGTATGCTTCCCATGGGAATTGAACCCATGACCCCCGGGTCGAAGGCGAACGCCTTAACCACTTAATCTGCCTGAATTGTTTATTGCGACTGTCCTAGCGTTACTTTATTCATTCGCAGAATCTCGTTTAATCCCTTGTGGGGAAGACAAAACTAAGGAACTCTACCTGCAACACCAGAACTATCACGTTGCCCATCCTGAACAAAAATATATTTTCACGCCATTTTGAAAGAAAACACTATAAAAACCGTGGCAAGGGGCTCATCCATAAATAATTGAAGATAAAATACCTGTAGACTTGCCGATTTCGTTGTCGTTTGTATTTACTTTAATCACATGTGTAGAAACGGATTATCTCATTGGCATGTCAAGTTTTACTGGTAGATGTTATTGCGACACAGTTGCCTCACTTATTACGTAAGCCTTCTGAATGGCCCTTGGCTAGTGATGGGTTTTCAATGTGGTATTAAACCAAAATGTAAGTGTACTCCATTACTACCGTTTTTTATTGGTATTTAACCAAAACCACGGTTGAAAACCTTTTCATAGGTACTAAATTAAGATTATGTTTAGGTATTATTGTTTTTTTTTAATATAAAACTGTATTATTTTGTTTTTATTTTTCGTAGAATGAATTTAAGTTTTGATTTAAAATTCTATATTATTTTATCAAAAATTAAGATTTAGCTTTGAGATACTTAATCCGTAACTCTCGGTCTTAAAAAAAATCACAAAAAAAAAAGTGTGAAATTGTAAGATAAGTTTTATACCGTGGTTTATATATAGTAAACAACAATAGAAATGTCTCTCCACTTGGTTGGCTGATAGAGAATGCTTTTAGCATTAAGTCCGCACATTGTTTATAAGTATGTTTATTTGTGGTTCAATAGGTAAATAAAAATGGTTAAAAATATATTTTTTATTAAATATAAATAAATATATACATTATATTATTTTGGTTTAAAACCAGATTTTTTAACCGTTGAGAATTTACCCTCCCCATCACTTTCCTAGGCTCTTTATGAGGTTCTTAACCAAAATGTGTAATTAATTTGGATTTTAATGTGAAGATGCGACGGATAAAGACTTTTTGTGCTTAGTAGTAATTTTATGGGAATGTGAAAGTAAGCGTGTGAATCGTTATAGGATTTAGCTGATCTATGGATTATCTTTTCATGGATTTGTATGATTTCTATTGTTCATTTCCTTTGATATAAACACTCTTTAAAAACCCTTCAATAATATAATTTTTCATGATTGTTCTCACCTATTCTTTAAGACAGCAACCTGTTTGAAACAGCTTTTAACCCTTTAATTGGAAACTAGCTGTTTCCCGCAGCTCCGCCTGCGTCAAAAAGTAGCCTATGTTTGACCCCGGGTCTTCAACTATATTCATACCAAATTTCATCAAAATCCGTTCTGCGGTTTTGCCGTGAAAGCATAACAGACAGACAGACAGAAAGACAGACAGACTTTTGCATTTATAATAAATATTATGGAATTATGGATTATAATAATTACATGAATAGTATGGGCATAAGGTTAAATCTTGTGCTGTATTGGTGTTTTATAATTTACAACACCAGACATAATAAGAACGTAAGAACTAATTCAAAAACAAGATTATATATAGAATTTTGCATGGAATATATGCAACATAGAAGAACCCAGCACAAGAATTTTGCAGACGTTGATAATTTATTTTGGTTTCATCTAAGAAATAAAATAAAAAATGTATTTGTATTTTGGTTATAAATCCAGTCAGTCACAACATCTATCTATATATATATATATATATATATATATAATATCTGGATACAAATTTTCATGTTAATTAAGTTCATTCTAGAGTTCACTTTTCGAAGTTTGCTTGTGAAGACGTGATGCTTAATAAAGAAACTTCTCGTAATAACGTCAAAGAAACAAAAGTTATAACTTCCTTTTCATCAGACTCCGAAATCCTACCCTACCATAATTTATTCCAACAATCCACAGGATGCGGCAAATGTAAATTAAAAAAAGGAACAAAACATAGACAATTTAACCCGCTTCTATTTCCATAGAGCGCGATGTCCGCATTGGCCGCACTCCAAAACATTCTATCTTGTCTATGGGACGGCCGGAAAGTGATGCAGTCTATATATAGGACACGTGCATAGACTTTCATGTCATTTAATTCGACCGGAGACCAGACTTTATTGACAGTTCTTCTCAGACTATTCTTGTAATGAAAGACAGCTAAGCTTGTGTTTATTATGAAACCCTAAAATACCAAAATAATAAACACAAGAAAAAAGGGTAATATAATATTTTGTAAAATTTCGTGTGGAATATTGAAACTGAAACGAACACAAGAGTTCTGCATACTTTGAATTACTCATAACAGACAGTTCGTTTCGTTTACAATTTAATATTTTCTCTCTTCAATATATCCTTGTATGCAATTTATCTATGGTGCAATAAATACCACAAAACAATCTAGCAACAAGTCAATAAATGACGCTAAAAACAATACTTTCTACTGCCACCTTCCTAATTCAGCCAGGGTCGGAACCTTTTCATAATACGGAGCCAGGATTCCCAATCCTGGATCGTCACAGAAAGATTTTATAAATGTGATCGTGTAGGTTACCTGGTAGATTTACCCTGCACGCCCTGGTATCAGAGTTTTACGGAACCGCCATTCGGCTCTGACGTGGGTCCTTTAAGGACCACCTAATAGGTCTTGCTATGATGTCATATAATCTCAAACCTTTCCTACTACATACAGGATAAGTTGATATCGTGATCTCACGTGTTAATATTATCAAAACATTTACAGCTTTCGGCATTGGAACAATTATTAACGTCAGATGGCAGTTGTTAGGCTGTGTCTTTGGCATTTTAGGCTGCCTAGAAATCTGTCAGTGTTGGCCTCAAAAATCAAGCGGCAGTTGCTCTAGTACTATCTATCATTCCTATGGCCAATGAAACTGAAAAAAAAAACTGGAAGAAGCCCTCGTCTCTTTTACAAAACTCTAGATTAAGGTCTCGATTCGAGTATACTAAAGGAGACTTTTGGCGGGAAGATGTGAAGAGCAGTATCGGCGCTGTATTTTATTTTCCAAAATTTGTGTTTTTTTGAGTGTTTGTGCATAATTATGGTGGATTATTATTCGCAAAGTATTCGATGACAAGCGTGAGTGTTGGGAAGTGTTACAGTGTTTGATTTATGTGATTGCCAAAAGCTCCTAGTAATCGCTAAATGCAGTTTTTCTACCACTTCACTTAGCCTGATTCTTCTGACTAGACTTGACTGAAGAAGATTGAAAAATTAAGAAGACGAAGAAGAATAAAGGACTTGTATCCATGGCCGTAAAACCCATTACTAAAAAAAAAGAGTATACTAAAAACAAAACTGTTCTTAATTTAAATAATTCATTTTAAAAAAAGAACATGCGAAAGCGCGTTCAAGCGCATAGGCAATTTCGCACTTCGTACTCATGCCCCCAGCCATTTCACACCCCATTGGAAGCCACCAGGTGTAGAAACAAAAAGCATGGTTACTCAATATTGACAAGAAGAAAAAAAAAATCCATTGACTGTCTAAAATTTATTGCGTTTCATTTCGATTCTCTATTTTGATTTGTGACCGCGGTTTTGGTAATGTAATCCTTTGAGTACTCGTAAAAAAAATTTGTTTTTTTTTTATTTGCTCCTGGTAAAAAAAAAAGTCATCCTTAATTATTTTTTTCAGCTTGCGCAAATAAACATGTAGTATTATTATAACTGTATTAGCTTATATCATTGTATATGGTTTTAGCCAAATTCTTTAAGCAGGAACATATGAACTTAAAACCGGGACCAGATACTAGTAACTCGTAAACTTTCTTTCACAATC
This sequence comes from Euzophera pinguis, assembly GCA_947363495.1. NCBI lineage: Eukaryota > Metazoa > Arthropoda > Insecta > Lepidoptera > Pyralidae > Euzophera > Euzophera pinguis. The sequence goes on from OX376180.1 coordinate 2,720,883, forward strand.
GAGAGCTCATGTTCCGTTTCACAAAAAAACTGCATCTCATTACACCTAAACAGACATTTGAATTAAAAAATCAAACCTGTTACAAGTTAGAGCACAGTAAAAAATTAATGCCTTCTAATCCAAACTCATAACATTATTTTATGATTACTTTTATTGAGATGTCCAAAATATTGCGAGCCATAAAACACGGTTGTCCAAAATGGCATGTAGGTCGATCGTTTAAGTATTGTTTGAATCCTTCTATATCAAGTAACATTCACTCTGCATTTAGGCAATGGTGGTGGTGGCTAATACAATATGGTGAGAAATGTGTGTCAGAGTATTATTTGTTTGAACAACATTTTGGACATCGATAGAGTCGGTTAGAAAATTATAATATAAGGATCTATCTACACCAATATTATAAAGAGGAAAGATTTGTATTTTTGTGTGTATGTTTGTAATGAATAAACTCAAAAACTACTGTGCCGATTTCAAAAATTCTTTCACCATTGGAAAGCTACATTCACCCTGAGTAACATAGGCTATATTTATTGCTAGAAAAGATTATCTCCACCCGTGCGAAGCTGGGGCGGGCCGCTAGTATAATATAAGGAGAATAAAGTTTGTGGTGTGAGAGTTCGCCATCGTAATAGATTGTCTAATCCTTCATGCAGCTCTCTTTTCAGAAATAGTGTATTTTGTATGGCTCCGAAAATGTACAACAAATTACCACAGGACATTACTGAAATCGATGATATAAATAGCTTCAAATAAAAATTATTTAAATGATTAGTTGAAAAAGCATACTACAGTGTAAAAGAGTTCTTTACTGGCAAGTTCCGAAATGCTGTCCAATAGGACAAACATGTTGCATGCCGTACGGCTGTTTGTGGTCTAAGTCTTGTGATTGCTATATCTATACTAATATTATAAAGCTGAAGAGTTTGTTTGTGTGTTTGAACGCGCTAATCTCAGGAACTACTGGTTCGAATTGAAAAATTATTTTTGTGTTGAATAGATCATTTATCGAGGAAGGCTTTAGGCTATATAACATCACGTTGCGACTAATAGGAGCGAAGAAACACTCGAAAATGTGGAAAAAGCGGGGAAAATTATTCACCTTTGAGGGCTTCCGTTGCGTGCGCTGCGAAAACCGTTCGAGATACCCAAAAAATATGTATGAAAGAAATTTTCGTCTTTAAATTATCTAAAAAAATGCCCGCGACAGTATATGTCTATCTTTTAAGATTAACTCACAATAACCGTTTTTATGATAATCAAATTTGGTCGAAATTAATGCATTATTACAAATTATTTGTCAGAGTTGTATCAACATAATAATATTATTCTTTATCCAAATAAATATGTTATTGATTAAGATTATTTAACTGTGAACAAAATTGTCTTTGACATCACTTAATTTCAATAAACATCTTATAGGATAATACAATTTTAAAATAACTCTGAAACAAAATTCACACGCGCCGCGTGATGAGTGCTCGGCCATGACTCCCAAAATAACTATTCCACGCGGACGAAGTCGCGGGCACAGCTAGTAATATTATAAAGAGGAAAGATTTGTATTTTTATGTGTATGTTTGTAACGAATAAACTCCAAAACTACTGTGCCGATTTCAAAAAATCTTTCACCATTGTAAAGCTACATTCAACCTGAGTAACATAGGCTATATACCGCAGGTGGAGCTGCGGGAAACAGCTAGTATAACATAATACGCAATAAATTTGATTGATTGATCTCTGATTAATCCAAATGTTGCCTGTGCAAGTGCCGTTTGCCTTTTGTAACCCTTTTGAGAGGGAAACCAGAAAGGAAGGTAGAATACAAACTTTTTTTTTTAGCAAAACCAGACCTATCGATGTGTTAGTAGAGAACATTGTCAAGTGTTTCCTATTCATCTTCAGCTTACGCCTCGGAGTCCAGGGTGCGCTTAAATCATGTTCATAGATTTAGGGTACTGGTTGCAATGACATCGATCAAGGATTTAATGATTGCCATCTAGTGTTAATAGCTGGAATCAACCAATGCACAGAGAAATACGAGAAAATACGAGATACGCCGCGCTCACCGTCCCTTAACAATCGTTACGCACATGCATGCCCCTCTCGGCTATTTTCTTCCCACTATTGCACTTAATACTATTGGTTACGCTAGAGAATAGTACTCCCAAAATACCCGGCACAGATATGAGCGAAACCGGGTCACCGTATGGACGTCGTACGAGTAATCGTAGCATAAATATTTAAAATCTTTTCGAAAAAATTCTTCAATGTCTTGGTCGATGTCCTGAATTCCTTTTCGTTTAGGAATTAGGATATTAGGTATAGTTTTCTTTTCTTTTTCAGAATCTAAAAGATTTACATACATACGTCATATCATCACGCCTGTTTCTCGTAGGGGTAGACAGAGACTACGGATTTCCATTTGCTACGTCCTTACAGACTTCTCTCGCTTCTTCTACGCTCTTGTCATACAAGCTCGTCTATTACGGGAACTCCTAACTTCTCCCTTTTTTTCTGTCTCTCTCTCTCTTCTTTTATTATTTATCTGTCATTTGTCATGTCGTAGCGGGTAGCATAGATTTAACGATATAAAGTATTTTATATAACTAATAATTACGATGATGTAAGATAAGATGATTAGTCATGCAATTACAAATACCGTATCATTCAAAGACTTGGTCGAGATCCAGAACTATAGCTTCGTTTACTGACATTTACGTTAGACGCAATGTTGTTTTGAATTGTTATGGGGTATAGAAGGTTGGCAGTAAAATTGTGTAATTCAGTTTATCGGCTATGTGGTTGGATGTTCTAAGTCATTTCAAAGAAAACCTTTGCAGCTTTGTATATCTACGTGTTGTATACGCTTGTATAACATTGGCACCAGGAGTGCTATTTTTAAAATGTATGACATATATGTCGAATGATAATCGTTCGAAATCGAACAAAAATCCATCGATATATAACGAAAATCATTCGATATCGATCAAAAATTATTATTTTTTCACGTGACTCACATTTTCAAAAATAGGGCACGAGTGTATTTTGTCTTTGAAACACTATTCTACAAAAAACATTACAACAGCTTTTTATTCTCAATGCTATTCTTGGATCAAGCAAAAAACTTAAAAAAGTATTTATTTCATTACAATAATACATGGGCGGACTTAAAATTCAGAGGTTTTATAATTTTTAAAAGTAAATGCAACCGTTAACTACGTATGAAATAGTAATAATAATATTTAACGTGTGGCTACACCATTACCTTTGTACTTACCTAATTACCTTACCTTAAAGTACAAATTGAGATACCTTACCATCACATGCAGAAAATACCTGGATAGAACAACCTTTAGAAACAGTTACAAGTACCAGCTCTAAGAAGAACTCTTTTAAGGATAGCAAGTACCAGCTCTAAGAAGAACTCTTTTAAGGATACCAAGAAAGAAAACACAACACACACATCATGCAAGCATTTTATTTATGGCGACGCATTGTCAAAGAAACGGCGAGTTGTCATAGAAACAAGATTTGGTTGAACATGCACGTGCTGTATGAAGCTTATCACACGTCGTTGTCAAGAAACAAGAATAGCACAGCACACGACTCTTCACTTCAAGCAGCACATCACATCGGTCTTCACTCTTCATCAGTTCGTAGATGAACACTTCACATCACAACACATGGAAACTCGCCGCTCGCCGCACGCCGCAAGCTGTGCGCACGTCCGCACCGTTCCGAGCGCCGCCGTCGAAAAGGACTGCGAGATTGCGCGAGCTAGTTTTATTGGAACGGCCAAGCACGTCTCGCGGTATCCAGTTCGTCCCGCGCTCCCCGCGCGGACCATCGTCAAAATGCGCCACCAAATATGGATGCAAACTGGAATACTAACTTATGATTGGTTATCATATCGCAACAAAAATTCACACTTGTAATATTTGAATGTAAATAATTTTGTATAAATACGTGTCAATTTTGTAAATAAACCATTCCATTCCTTCTGAACAATTGGAGTATTACTCAAGTGTCTCTCTCGCCAAAGTGGTGACCACCGACTACGCTACAAAGAAGAAACAACAAAAAAGAAGAGGAATCCCTGCACGGCTACCAGGAAAAATCATGAAAAAAATCATCCAACAACAAATCTCTGCCCGTCCACCATGGAACAAGAAAATGCCGCCGTTCAGCCAACCCAGCCCGTCGTCCAGCCCGAAATCGCCAACATCTCACTAGCTCTCCGCATTCCACCGTTCTGGCGCGATCGTCCTCGGCTGTGGTTCTACAGTTTCGAAGCTGCCACCCACGACCAGAAAAAGGGTGAACAGCAACTGGCACAAATGGTCATCGCACGCTTGGAAAAACAAGACATCGAACAAATCTCCGATCTGCTGTACAATCCACCAGAAACGAAGCCATACCAAGCCATCAAGGAACGACTCATCTCCACATACGAAGAATCCGACAGCCGTCAATTTCAAAAACTACTCTCCGAGATGGAATTAGGCGACCAGAAGCCGTCACACTTACTTCGACGCATGAAGGATCTCGCTCGTGACAGAATCCCAGACGCAACGCTACGAATTATGTGGACAAACCATCTTCCTTCGCACATACGCTCAGTACTAGCAGTGAGCGAATCGTTCAGCACCAAAACCGCCTTAGAAGAGCTCGCACTACTCGCCGACAAAATGATGGAACAGCAACGCGAAGTATCAGCCATCTGTCCATCACAACCGCATCCATCACCACCACCACCTTCATCACAACTTGCCGACACTCAATTCCTCATCAACGAAATCAGAAGACTCTCATTAGAAATCGCCGAGCTACGAGCAAGACCTCAAAATAATTTCAGAAGAAACCGCTATCCATCTCAAGGCCGCAATCCATACAATCGTTCTCCATCTCACTCAAGAAACAATTCACCATCTTCATCACCGTACTGCTACTACCATCAACGCTTCGGGGCTCAAGCATACAAATGCACATCACCGTGCTCATTTAAGAAGATAGAAAATAAGCCTCAGGAAAACTAGAAAGAACGTTGGCAGAGGCGGATACCTGCGTTCAAGAACACTCATACCGCCTATTCGTCACAGACAAGAAAACCGGAATATCCTTCTTAGTGGACACAGGAGCGAACATATCCGTACTTCCAAAGAAAAAAACTCACATCACCAAGGCACTCCCATTCAAGCTCTACGCCGCAAATAACACAGAAATATCAACATATGGAGAGAGAACACTTGAACTTGATCTCAATCTTCGCCGTCCCTACAAGTGGAAATTTATCGTCGCTGACGTCTCGAAACCAATACTAGGAGCCGATTTTCTCAAGCATCATCAATTGATCGTCGATCTCAAAAACAAGAAATTAATCGACAACGTCACAAAACTGCAAGTAAACGCACCCGTTCGAGCGACAAATATACCTACCGTCCGCAGTATCGACACGAAAAACGAATATCACAACATTCTCGCCGAATTCCCCGGTACCACGCGACTCACTGCGATGCACTTAAACGACAGCAAGATCAACGTTCAACATTTCATAGAAACAGAAGGCCAACCGATACATTGCCGCGCACGTCCCATACCGCCACATCGCTACGAGAAGGTCAAACAAGAATTTCAAAATATGATTGATCAAGGACTATGCCGACCCAGCAAGAGCCCATGGTCATCACCTCTTCACATCGTACCCAAGAAGAACGGGGACTTAAGAGTCTGTGGTGACTATCGCCGCCTTAACGCGATTACGAAACCAGATCGCTACCCTGTACCACGAGTCAAGGACTTCACCTATCAGCTCTCTGGGAAGACTATATTTTCGACCTTGGACTTAAATCGGGCGTACCAACAACTGAAAGTTCGCGAAGAAGACATAGAGAAGACTGCCATCATCACACCGATGGGACTTTTCGAATTTCCACGCATGTGTCCAGGACTCAAGAATGCAGGCCAAACTTTTCAACGTTTCATCCACCAAGTGCTCAGCGGACTGCCCTACGTATTCTCGTTCATCGACGACGCCTTGATAGCATCAGAGAATGAAGCCCAACACCGAGAACACCTAAGAACGGTACTTCGAAGACTCGAGGAACACGGCATCACCATCAACCCTGCCAAATGCCAATTCGGTCAATCGGAAGTCAAGTTCTTAGGCTACATCGTGTCAAAAGAAGGCATCAAACCTCCAACTGAGAAGATCGACATCATCATGAACTATCCTCAGCCAAAAACCATCGAAGAGCTACGACGTTTCCTCGGTATGCTGAATTTTTACCGCGACCACATACCTGACGCCGCGTCCATGCAAGCACCACTCAACGCGCATCTTCACAACGTCAAGAAAAGAGACAAAACCGTCATACAATGGACAGAAGAGTCAACGCAAGCATTCGAAGCATGTAAAGCTAGCATAAACAACGCTGCTTTACTCGCCCACCCATCTCATGAAGCCGTCTACGCTCTCTTCTGCGACGCCTCCGACAAATCAGCTGGCGGTGTACTTCAACAATACGTCAACGAAAAATGGCAACCACTTGGCTATTTTTCCAAGAAATTCTCCGACGCGCAATCAAGATATTCGACGTACGACAGAGAACTTCAAGCAATCTACATGGCCGTCAAGCACTTCCGCAAGATGTTCGAAGGACGACCACTCATCATCTTCACCGACCATAAACCCCTTACATACGCAATGAGCAAAATAACATCAACGACCGAGACGCCAAGACGCACAAGACACCTTTTGTTTATCAGCGAGTTTACGACCGACATACGTCACGTGAGCGGTAAACAAAACATTGTCGCCGACGCACTCAGCCGCATCGAAACAATCACATGCCCGTCTCCGATCAACTACGAAGAAATAGCGAGAGCTCAAGAACAAGACACCACAATTCAACATCTACAACAACAAGACAACATCACCTTGAAAAAAGTCATCATTCCGAACACCAACATTGAACTCTACTGCGAAACATCATCATCACACGTCAGACCATACATACCGGAAAAGCACAGAGAAGAAATATTCAGAAACATACACAACATCAACCATCCCGGTACGCGCACGACTCGCAAGATCATCTCGCAAAAATATTTCTGGCCGTCAATGAATAGCGACATACCAAAATGGACAAGAAGCTGCATCGATTGCCAAAAGAATAAAATTCAACGTCACACATACAGCGCGATTTCAAAATTCCCGCCAACGGAGCGTTTTCACCACCTGCACGTCGATATCGTCGGACCGCTACCTACAACATCTCAAGGTCATCGCTATCTCGTTACTATGATCGACCGACAAACAAAATGGCCGGAAGCAATACCTACCGACGACATATCAGCCGAAACAGTCTCCGAAATCATCTACAAACACTGGATTGCAAGATTTGGATGTCCCGAAACACTCACTAGCGACCAAGGCCGCCAATTCGAAAGTCAGCTGTTCAACAACTTAATGAAAACAATGGGAATAAAGAAGAATCGTACAACAGCGTACAATCCTAAGTGCAACGGTATCATTGAACGTTGGCACCGCACTCTGAAGACTGCACTACGTACCAGACTGTCCAGCTCAAGTTCATGGATCGACGAATTACCTACCGTGCTACTAGGACTACGAGCGACCCTACGGACAGACGCCGGAGTTAGCCCAGCCGAACTAACATATGGCTATAACTTACGGCTACCGGGTGACTTCTTCACAACATCATCAATACCTACATCTATGGACTACACATATGTCGAAAAACTACGCTCATCAATAGAAAAAAACAGGCCTCAGTCGTGTACGTCACATCATAACAAACAACGCATCTTCGTGCACAAAGATCTACAAACCTGCAGCCACGTGTTCGTCAGAGTCGACGCGGTAAAGCGACCTCTACAATCACCATATCAAGGCCCTTATCGCGTTATCAAGAGGACAGAAAAAGTGTACACAATACAACTTCAAGATCGCGAATCAAACATCTCAATCGACCGACTGAAACCTGCCTACTTATTACAAGAAGATCAAGAAATCAACTTACCACAGAATACATTACCATCATCATCAAGTCACAATCAAGTCATCATCACTCCGCCGCAGTTACCTCAAGATACCTCGCCACAGAAAGTTCAACGCACTCCCGCCGTTACGAGCAACGTGACGTCACAATCAGCTGTTACGCGCACGCGTATCGGCCGTTCAGTCAAGCTGCCGGTACGTTTCACTTGAAGGGGAGTACTGTGGCTACACCATTACCTTTGTACTTACCTAATTACCTTACCTTAAAGTACAAATTGAGATACCTTACCATCACATGCAGAAAATACCTGGATAGAACAACCTTTAGAAACAGTTACAAGTACCAGCTCTAAGAAGAACTCTTTTAAGGATAGCAAGTACCAGCTCTAAGAAGAACTCTTTTAAGGATACCAAGAAAGAAAACACAACACACACATCATGCAAGCATTTTATTTATGGCGACGCATTGTCAAAGAAACGGCGAGTTGTCATAGAAACAAGATTTGGTTGAACATGCACGTGCTGTATGAAGCTTATCACACGTCGTTGTCAAGAAACAAGAATAGCACAGCACACGACTCTTCACTTCAAGCAGCACATCACATCGGTCTTCACTCTTCATCAGTTCGTGGATGAACACTTCACATCACAACACATGGAAACTCGCCGCTCGCCGCACGCCGCAAGCTGTGCGCACGTCCGCACCGTTCCGAGCGCCGCCGTCGAAAAGGACTGCGAGATTGCGCGAGCTAGTTTTATTGGAACGGCCAAGCACGTCTCGCGGTATCCAGTTCGTCCCGCGCTCCCCGCGCGGACCATCGTCAAAATGCGCCACCAAATATGGATGCAAACTGGAATACTAACTTATGATTGGTTATCATATCGCAACAAAAATTCACACTTGTAATATTTGAATGTAAATAATTTTGTATAAATACGTGTCAATTTTGTAAATAAACCCATCACTCTGCGTTCTGATCTCGGTGCGAACGGACGTGCTGTCGCGGCGCGCCCCGAACCACTGACTCATTGTGTGGAATTACTGTTCGATCTCTCTGATTCATCGTTCGTCGTTTCCGGAACTCCAAACTTCAGTGTGGGCATTAGTTTACTCTGCGGAGAGGATTCTTGTGACGGCGAGCGCCGTTTCAGTTGTGCTCATACAGTGCGATCGACGACCCGGCGTGCCCTTTTCAGGGCGCTAAGGATTCGTCCAACCTTTTTCCACGCCTGCACGACTTCAGTGCGGTTGAGTCCCACATTTAGTTGGGCCGTTCGGAAAACAAATTGGCCTGCTTTCTAACGAACGCAGGCCGAGCTGGTTGTTCGCCGAACGTAGCGCGGACCCTGGCGCTAGTCCTTTGACCCCTTCAGGGTCTCGGGCGTACAACAGGTTGGGCACTGGACCACTGGCCTTGGGGGCTTCCCTAGTCAACCCAGTGTATCGGTTAGGTAGTGTTAAGTTAGGGACACACCTGTTAGCCCAAACAAGGTTGGCAACAGACCATTACACACATCACGTAGTAGGGAGATAGGCACACACTCTCTGTCTATACCCGGCAGAGAGAAGCCCTTTAGGATCCCGAGTGCACCCCTCGGGATACACCCCCCACTCTTCTGCGACACAACAAGTCGCAGTGTCGCCATAATGGCGACACAGCCCCCTCCAGATGAGGACCTGCTTCACAGGTTCCTCACTGAAAAAGGAATGATAGGAGAGTTTCTCCAATATAAGGAGGCCTCCTGCACCCACATCCCGATCGCGACCGCGACCGCCCCACCTCTGACCCAAAACCGCTACGATGTTCTTACCGTAGAGGAATCTCAACCCCTCCCACTCTCAGGGCATAGCCGAGACCCGCGGCTTCAACCGCGCGACTTCTCTGCGGTTAAAGCCGCCTCATTCTCCGACAGTGAGTCGGATATGGAACTCGACCAGCCGAGCTCCAACCCAAACTCCAATTCTTCGTCCTCTGAGGACGGTTTCACAAAGGTGGGTGGCAAGCGGCAACGCCCGCCAACACCCAAGAAACAACCGCCGCCAAAGACGTCTAAGAACGTCAAAGGCAAGCCAGTAAGGCCTCCAACTCCTGTTCCTGCTGCCTCTCAAGGCAGCACTTCGGACGCTGAGTCCCCTGAGGGCCGCAAGCCCAAAGCCCCCCCGCCCGTGATTATTCACGAGGCAAAATACTGGGAGTCCGTGTCCAGGACTCTCAACGATCGTCGTGTTGCATACACGAAGGCGCAGAAATGCGAATTAGGCATCAGGGTCACGGTCCCTTCCATAAGGGAATACCGCGCCCTCACTAGCCTCCTTACGGAGCGCCACATTCAGTGGCATACCTTCACGCTCGATGACGAGCGAGTCCTTCGCGCGGTAATTAAGCGCATGCCCACCGATATTTCAGAGGACTTCATCCTCGAATCTCTTAAGGCACAAGACCTGCCGGTAAGAGAGGTACACAGGATGTACCGGGGCAGAACCCCAAGAGTACCATACGACATGGTACTGGTCGTCCTCGACAAATCTCCTGAGGGGAAGAAAATCTTCTCTGTGGAGAAAGTCGCAGGACTCACTGGCTTCACAGTGGAACCTCCCCGCAAACGCGGCATCGTCGGGCAATGTCACAATTGCCAAAACTACGGGCACTCCGCCCGCAACTGTCATGCGCGCGCCCGGTGCGTAAAGTGCACGGGCGACCACGCGACCAAAGACTGCGAGCGCACCAGAGAGTCGCCGGGCAGTCCGACCTGCGTGCTCTGTGGGCAAGCTGGGCACCCGGCCAATTGGCGGGGTTGCACCAAAGCGCCTAAGAGCAGCAACAAGCCGAACCAGCCCAGGCGCTCTCAACAAGCGCCACAACGCCCAATGGCCAGACAGGCCAACTTCCAAGTCAACAATCCAGTTGACTTCCCTCAGCTGAGAGGACGACCTTCCGGTCCCTCTCAAATGCCGCCTTCCCAGACGGTCATCCCGCCACCGAGCCCAGCTGCAGCAGTCCCTAGACCGCCAGCGCCTCGACCTCCCATGGCTAACCGTAGCCAACCGCCCCAGCCCTCAGGAGTGGCCCACGCACCCAGTACTCCAAAGTACTCGGGCCAGCGCGTTGCCACCTCTGAAGAGGCCAGCAATATCGCACTAGAGGTTCTGGACTCTCTAGCGACCTTAGACTTCGATGTACTCGAAGAGTTGGGGTACGCCCTCATCGCCGCCGGCAACGATTGGCTTGCACGTGCGAAGGTGATGAGGCAGTATGCCGACGTTAGAAGGATGATGCAAGCGGTCCAGATACCCGCGCATCTCCTGCCCGCTGGCCGTCCGTGATGGGTAGTACAACCCAGAGGAACAAACCCCGATCGCTGACCTTGGCATTTTACAATGCCAACGGAACCCTCCGCGACCAAAGGACTGAAATCGCTCAGTACCTCACCCAACATCAGGTGGACATACTCCTCGTACAGGAGACCTTCCTGAAGCCCGCTCATAGGGACCCCAAAATTGCGAACTACAACATCATTCGCAATGATAGGTTAGGCAGGCCGAAAGGCGGAACGCTAATCTATCACAAGAGGTCCCTACACTGCTGCCAACTAGATCCGCCAACTCTAACGAACATGGAATGTTCAATACTCCGCCTAGCGATGACTGGCCACTCGCCAATCAATATCGCATCCATTTACCTCAGTCCCTCCAAATCTCTGCTTGAGAGTGACCTCCAAGCCCTGTTTGCTATGGGAAACGCTACCATTCTAGCTGGCGACCTCAATAGCAAACACACCAGGTGGAATTCGCTGACCAACTCGACGAACGGAGAAATCCTACAGAGGCTCGAAGAGACTCTAGATTTCGACGTCATAGCGCCCCTGGGTCCCACCCGATACCCAATTGTGGATGATCAAAATCCCAGTGTCCTGGACTTTGCCCTACTAAAGAATATCACCCTTCAAGTGTGTTCTATAGAGGTGCATTCAGACCTGAATTCGGACCACAGACCGGTCCTCCTACAACTAGGACAGACAGACAATGGGCGTCCCGCCCATACTAGAATACAAACAGACTGGAAGAAACTCGCAAGAGTACTCGACCAATCCTCCCCGGACTTGGACGCTATCCCTGACAGGATAACGTCCACCGAACAGACAGACTTGGCGATCTCGTCACTCACCAACCACTTGCAAGCAGCCGTCAAGGACTGCTCCAGGCAGGTCCCTTCTGTGGATCCTAACCACAGATTCGAACTGCCTGATGACGCAAGGAGGTTGCTGACGGAGAAGAACGCCGCGACAAGACTTCACGACCTATACCCCACCGATGAAGCCCGTTCCAGACTTCGTTACTTACAACGTCGAGTTAAGGAGCGAATGAAGGAACTAAGGGACGAACGGTGGGGCGAATTCCTCTCAGAACTTAAACCGTCACATGTCACTTACTGGCGTGTGGCTCGAAGCCTAAAGTGCGATCAGTTATCTTCTACTCCTCCTCTTAACAGACCAGACGGCTCCATCGCTTTTGATGATGACGAAAAAGCTGAATGCCTCGCAGACAGCCTGGAGAGTCAATGCTCTCCTAGTCGTGAGCCAGTAGATCCCGAACACGTACAACGGATGGAAACTCATGCAGAGAACATAGCGTCCTCTGCATCGAGCCCTCCCGTTATCGCACTCCCCCCGACGACGATTGAAGAGGTACAATCGATCATTAAGTCCCTTAAACCCCGAAAAGCTGCCGGTGCTGACGGGGTATCCAATGGCCTACTCAAATGCCTTCCTCAGACCCTACTACTGCTGCTAGTGAGCATCTTCAATGCTTGCCTAGCAAATTGCACGTTTCCAGACGCCTGGAAACAAGCAACAGTAATAGGCATCCCCAAACCAGGCAAAGACCTGAAAACCCCGTCCTCATATCGGCCGATCAGTCTCCTAAGCTGCATCGGTAAGATATACGAGAGAATCATTTCAGCCAGACTCAAGGATTACATTGAATCCATGAATCTGATTCCCGACGAGCAAATGGGCTTTCGCGCAAAACACTCTTGCGTGAACCAACTGCACCGCCTAACCGAACACATCCTAGGCAACCGCCGTCGCGGAAGACCCACAGGAGCACTCTTCTTCGATGTAGCGAAAGCGTTCGACAAAGTTTGGCATGTTGGCTTGGTAGCCAAATTAGCCGTAATGGGCCTGCCGGACAGTCTCGTGCGCATCGTACGGGACTTCCTGTCGAACAGATCCTTCCGGTACAAAGTTGAAGGGACGCTCTCTAGTCCCAGACCCCTAAGAGCCGGAGTCCCGCAAGGCTCCGTGCTTTCCCCGACCCTATACTCGTTGTTCACCAACGACGTACCCCGCACCCCGCACGTGGAGCTGGCTCTATTCGCCGACGACACTGCGCTGTACACATCCCACAATCGGAAAGACATCATTTCCGAACGCCTCCAACAAGCAGTCGATTCCCTCGGCGCTTGGTTCCGAAAGTGGCGCATCGAAGTGAATCCTGAAAAGAGCGCAGCAGTGTTCTTTTCAAAGGATTCACGCGGTGCAACACGCCCTCCTCCATGGAGTACCTTCTCGCTCCTAAAGACGGTAACGATGTTTGGCAAGCCCATTCCATGGGTAAACCAAGCAAAGTACCTGGGCGTAATTTTTGACAGCAAGATGACGTTTGGACCTCACATCCAAAAAGTTCGTAATAGAGCAGCCTTCTATCTAGGCAGACTCTCACCTATGATCAGCAACGTAAAGATGTCGCTTAGAAATAAGCTGACTCTCTACAAGCTAAGCATCAGACCTGTCATGACTTACGCCAGCGTGATTTTCGCACACGCGGCCCCATCCCTCCTAAATAGGCTACAATTAATTCAGAATAGGTTCACACGCAGAGCCACGGGATCACACCCGGGACTGCGCACTCGTGACCTTCACCGAGACCTAGAACTTCCGTCCGTGAAGCGCTTCATCAAAGAAACGTCACAACGTTACTTTGAGAGTTGCCCTTCCCATCCCAACCCGTTAGTTGTGCAGGCAGCAAACTACAGCCCATCTAGGAATGTCCCCCTGAGGCACAGACGCCCGAGGAATGTTCTCTCTGACCCAGACGACCCCATCACGGTGGCCAACAAACCCTTCGAAAATCTCCGGACTCGCAGGAGTTCGGGTTTTTCCATAGGCACATACAACCGTACTCGGCGGCGAGTACGACGTAGTAGGAACAGTAGCTCGATTTCCAGGTACCAAAATGTACCAGGGCGCTTCACGCCACCGATAGGTTCTTAGTAGGCCCTTCAGGCACAATAGTGTCGGCCCTTATGGCATTGAGCGTTTACTACCGCTCGCGAGTTTGAATCGCTCGCTTGATAAAGGCAAAGCCCATGGCCGAGGTTCGTCCCAACTGGGAGCCCCTTGTGCATTTGCCGAAAAGGCTGAGGGTTAATAGCCCTCGCCTCAAACTGTCCCGCTGTAAATTTTAAAGCTCACAGGAGCTAAAATTGTAGGTCATTTCAAAAAAAAAAAAAAAAAAAAAAAAAAAAAAAAAAAAAAAAAAAAAAAAAAGTAAATAAACCATTCCATTCCTTCTGAACAATTGGAGTATTACTCAAGTGTCTCTCTCGCCAAAAACGTAATATGATCAAATGATCAAAATTGTTGACTCAACTTGGACGAACTCAATATCATTCTCTAATTTTTCAAGTAATTTTGATTTTACCATTAACTACTACCGTGTTTAATAAAATTTCTATGGAACGAAATTAAAAGTGTATCCTTTGATAAAAAAAAAAATCAGTCCAAAAAGAGCATCCTCTTTTTCGATTTTTGAAGTCATTAAAACACAAACTATTGAAGCAACTCGAATCTTTGAATTACATGCTTTCTATAGTCTATGGCCAACTGAATGAGGCCAGCAGCGTCTCGATACGTTTCTGAGAAGTCGCCTGACCTCAAAACCTTCAGATATGGAAAATAAAACAAAACGGAACGGATATTTCGCGCTCGAGTTTCATATTTTTGCTTAGTTT
This sequence comes from Euzophera pinguis, assembly GCA_947363495.1. NCBI lineage: Eukaryota > Metazoa > Arthropoda > Insecta > Lepidoptera > Pyralidae > Euzophera > Euzophera pinguis. The sequence continues at coordinate 2,735,919 of OX376180.1, forward strand.
TTTGACCATTCCTTACTCACCTCTAAAAAGAAACGTACGAATTAAAAAAAAAAAGGATTATCTGACGATTACCCACCGTCGATGATATCAGGGAAATAGAAGGAACTAGAAGAAGGAAACCGATAGCCGAGCGCGTGTCACGCGACGGCGAGACATTTGGTCCATATTGGATTGGTCGCCATTTAGTGGCATTTTCTATCTCGAGCTCCTCCGTGCTTCAGAAAGCACATTAAGCTGTTGGTTCTTATCGGTAGATGACAATCGTTAGGCTGTGTCAGATGCCTTTAGGGAGCCAGAAAAATCTGAAAATGTTGGTCACTAACACACCTCTGTACATGTTCATGTGTCCCTGGTTTCCCAGTATCCCTTTTCCTACCGGGGTCGGACAGCAATCGCTCCATTGAAATAACCAACTCGGCCATATCAAGGAACATGACTAACAGCATACCCTAGCGTAAGCTAAGAACGCAAGTAGAAAACACGCTTACACCAAGATAAATAGGGATTTTAAGATCATTTACTGCGTAATTGTAACAAAAACTACACCGGTCAGCTTACACACACATACATACAATAATTCTCCAAAAAAATTCAAATAGCCATTGAGTCCGACACATCTGCCGCTCGTACCGACATCTGTGCGCACGCGACCGTGTCTGCAAGTCAGTACCATAGATATAAAAAACAATAGACTAGTATATAATATACGCATATTTGTGTGTAAGTATTTATCGCTGTTGATTTTTATTCATCATCATTATTTTTGCCGCAGTCAGTCCACTGCTGGAAACAGGCCTCTCTTAATGATTTCCAAAATGACCGGTTGGCAGCAGCCTGCATCCAGTGCTGCCTGCGACATTTTCCAGGTCATATTTATTCAAACTTTTGAATACATACATATATAATATATAGGCCTGTTTCGCGTAAGGGTAGGCAAAAACTTCGGATTTCCATTTGCTTACATCCTTAGAGATCCTTACAGACTTCTCTCGTTACTACAAGTCTATTGAATACGTTTTTTATTTCAACAGGTGCTTAATATATTTAAGAGTTGTTGACATGACGAAGAAGATTAAAACTATCAGATTTAAATAGTTTTATTTTGATAGTAAGCCATAACTTTGGATCCGATAACGGTTATAGGATAATAGCTAATATTTTTTTTACACTTTATTACATTATAGCGTATAATTTATTCATGATGATTTATAAGCAACAATTATGATTAATTTGGAGAAAAAAACGGGAGGCATAGCGACATGCTTAACGCCGCAAACGGAAGATCTTCCCGCCAGGCTTGGTATTATGTTCTATCACAGGATGCATTTATGGTCTAATCCTTAGAAACTTCGATATCGCAGTTTAGGCTTCCATACTAATTAGTCTTGTTGCATGGAGCTTGGGAGTATTCGCTTTTAGCGCTATTAGATAGATCATCATCATTTCGTGTAGGTTACATTGTCAATCGACCATGTACACCCTGGTAAATAGATAGTTTTATACAAAACATCCGCCATCAGTTCCGTCGTGTTGTAATTATTTGTTGTACAATAGTGTCGCTACAAAAGTAAATATATTCATACTTATCGTGAACAACTAGACAAATTATTGATTACAGCACATATTCAGTCAGAAGTTTTTTAAAAAGCACATATAATATACAGCTAGAATTTTCTTAAAAACTTAGTGACCGAGTCTATAGTTTACTTAAGTCTATGGCCCGCACGCGACCGTGTCCAGCCCATCTCTATAAGTCCATTCATTGTGCCATATCGGTTAAGTGTTCTTTCAAGTGTCAATTAATAAAGTGGTACAGAGATTTTATTATGGTTACAGATAACTTATTTAAGTAGGTTACCGCAGCCGCATCAGAGAAGCTCAATAGCCAAGCGCGGCTCGTGTATCTGTAGCAAATGCAAGATGGCGAGACCCGATCTGAATTGTTCGCCATTAGTGGCATTTTCTCGATAGATGTGTCGTTAGGCTGTTTCAGATGCCTGTAGGCGGCCTGAAAAAATGGAGGTCAGAGACAGTCGCTGAGGCGTAGGACCACCTCGATAGTATACCCTTTTAAATAGAAAGAGAATTTTGAAAATCGGTCCACAATTGACGGAGTAATCGTTGAACATACTCGTACAAAGAAAAAAATGCACACAATCGAATGTATAGAACCTTCTTTTTTGAAGACGGTTAAGCTATATAATTAACTGTGCAAGTACGTGTTAAAATTTGTATTTATTCGTTAGCAAGCTTTATTAGATATAAAAGAGATTATAATAATTATAGCAAAATACTAAGTTAAGTATAATTAACTTGTAAATAGCTTCAACTAATCATGTGTACAAAACTATGATGTCATCTAGATAAACCGGTATAGTAGTAAGAATTCTAGTAACCAATTAATGATTTATACTTATTCATGTTTATATCGAGAGTGCCTAATATAAAGTTGACCTATTATAGACTAAGTCTGTGAACAGTAGACCTCGCGAGTAGGCTAAGCGTTTTAATCGCCGTTGAAGAGTAATATCCATATCCATACTATAATATTATAAATGCGAAAGTCTGTCTGTCTGTTACGCTTTCGCGGCCAAACCGTCAAAAAATATCTTTTTTTCTTTTTTTCTTTGTCAATGTTTCTTCTAAATATAATTGGAATTTATTTATAAATAACTCTACAGTGAATTTCCTCCTTCCTATTAGTTAGGTGTTAGACATACCTAGATAGATTCATAGGATCCCTTTTTACCAGATAAGGTAAGCTCTTCCATTTATTGCTAGTAATAAAAACTAGAAGCAATTTTAAAGCAATACATACCAACAGCTTTCGCTAACAATCAATAGAAACAGAGAAATTATTTGCGCCTTATATATATGTACAGACTGGAGACCGGTAGCCATTTTAGAAAAGTTAGGGTTGTGTTTATTTCTGAAAGATATCGATATCGATAAATATTTTGACAAAATCTTGATTTAGGAATTTCCTCTCGCGTATTTTTTATTTTTTGAAGAACTCTTTAGTTATATCTAACTTTTTAGAATATTATTTGAATTGGGATATCGCATAGCACCATGATAATATAGACATATCTCTTGGCAATTTTATACATCAATTCCTTTCTGTCCATGAAATAAACATTTCCAAAATATATTCTAAACTGAATTTTTGAACAAAAAACTTACTTACTTATAACTTTTCACAGGAACTAAGTACTTTAGAAATTTAGCACGTAGAGAAAGAAACAATCGTACTAATATTATTTGGTATATAATCCATTATGTTCGTGAACTGCGAAGTCACGGCTTACAGAATCAAGTTGGCAGAGGTCAAGGATGTCGAAGACCGAGCGAAGTGGAAAGGTAAAAGTAAGAAAGCAGACCTAGGGCTCCGAAATAGCAAGCTGTGGATGCCACCAGGAAAACGCTAGAATATCGCATCAAAACATTGCTTTGGACATCCACCGATCAGATGGTCAGATGACTGAAAAAAGTAGCAGGATGGTGCCAACATGTCCTTTTGGAAATCATTAGGAGAGGCCTATGTCTAACTGACCGCTGCTGAAATGATGATGACAATTGTATCAAAAATTAAAGAATATTGTATCACATACTTGTAGGTCACAATAATATTTATCATTCATAACTTAAGAATTTGACTCCATTTCTCGACTTTACTGCCAACCTAATCAAGTTATCATGTGCTAGCTGGAAACTGCGGTCAACCGAAGCGAATATCTGTCTGTGATTAATTTATGATCGCTTTATGTGGGTACAAAACCCGTATTGTGTCCTCGTGAATGTGGTACACGGGATTTGGTTCAATTAATTGTTGGTGACTTCGAAAACTATAGACCACAAAATATCTTTCATTGCCACATACGAAAACAGAACATCAAAATATTTGACTTGACATGAAAGAAGAACTGTTTGCCGTGTGTATGTGCGGCGGACGTATTATCGCATAAAACTTATATGAAAAATCACTGTGTGACAATATGTTTTAAAAATAAATTTTATTCGACTGACAACAGTCAACAGATTCTACCGACAAAATCATGCCCGAGGAGCATTTTCCAAGAAAAAAGAAGACTTCGCAATTTATAAAATCAAGAGATTCGGGTTGGATGTTTTGAAGCTGAAAAGGTAAATATAAAATAGCAAATTATATTATTATTTATAGTAATATGTACATTGGTCGCAATTGGATGACCTAGTCACAGGAATGGGCATAGGATGAAGAAGACTACATTTAGCCTTTGTCACAATAAATCTTAATTTATATCCAGCTAGCTAAGTGACAAAAAACAAATAAAAATCAGTCACAAAAACTCATAACTCCAAAACTAAATTATAAAAGAATCCTTAAAACGAATATAGGCATCATTAGATAGCTAATACATAAACATCTATTTTAGGAGGTTATCGATAAGTCCTAGATACATCACTAGTAACGGACAAGTCCACTGGCCATATAAAGGTCCTAAAACATGTCCTAAGATTTAAATGTGACATTTCTGGGACAATCTAATGGATAGCCAATAACTGTTACTTGTATCTTGAAGTAGGTTGGCTAAATAAGGGGACAATGAATAAATGTTAGTAATATGATCTTAAAAAATAAGGACAAATTTTGAATTAATTCATACTTATAAGTGCGATAGTCTGTCTGTTCTGCTCACACGGCCAAACCGCTGAACGGATTTTGATGAAATTTGGTATGAATATAGTTGAAGACACGGGGTCAAACATAGGCTACTTTTAGACGCAGGCGGAGCTGCGGGAAAAAGCTAGTTCATATTATAAACAAAACACGTCCTGTCCGTGTGTCTGCTACGTCCAATACCATCTGTTACTTTTAAGCGATCATTCCTATGATAACTGGCCGTATGGTTTTGGTATGCATGCGATTTTGTCTGTCTGTCTGTTGAATACCCCCATGATAGTATAATGAGGATGAATTTATGATATAGTTTTTAGTATTAATTTCTATTCAATTTGTTTAATGTAAGTTTTAGTTTTAGTGGTGTATTTTTAAAACTTGTAATCGTATAAATATATACGTATGATGTATAAATTTTGTCATTCGCAGTAAATGTGAATAGGTAGGTATGATTTTCAAATTAAATGGACGAGATTGAAAAGTTTCAGCTTACGCTTTTAGCTTAGATTAATAATAATATAATATAAGTATAGGCGTATAGATTGTTGTCAACAATTACTTCCTTTGACAAAATTTTGAATATGTTCAATACTAGTGGCTCTGTGAGCTGTAGACCTCGCGAGCTTATAGAGAAGGAACTTTTCACACCATATGTTTTTTGTTGAAACGGAGACAACAATTAATAAAGTCAATATTTAGTCAATATTTTTTTTAATTTTAAGTTTTTACTTTCAGTTAGTTTTTTTAAGTTTTTAGGTTTGTTTGTAATAATTTCTTGTTCCTATAAAATGTAGAGACAGAATATAGTCAATGAAAATTATGTCTGGAAATTCCAATACGTACAGTCGAAGGCAGATAAAATTGACCCTCTTATTGTACCCACCGCAATGTCTGAGGCACATTGAGTGCTCGGCTTTATCCAACTTTGACTGTACTTTACTAGTAAAACAAATAAAATAGTGTTAAAATATACTCTGTGACCATCAAACAAACAGTATCACCTACTGCCTGAGTTCCTGAGATATCGCTATAAGCAAACACAGACATATTAACACAAGTGTTGAAGCCGACATTGTATAAAAAGGCATTCCTGAATGACAGCCGTCAACGTGTACAGATTATTAGGGGTACACAGATATATATTTCTTTTTATACAACTAAGTAGGCAAACAGGCGTACGGCCCACCTGATGGTAAGTGGTTACCGTAGCCTATGAACGCCTGCAATACCGGAGATGTCACGAGCGCGTTGCCGACCCTGTTTACTATTTTTTTTTATTAATTAAAATAGCATAAATCTTAATACATCTTGCTTATTCACTCGTAGTTGGATGGAATTAAGAGATGATAGTAAGCCGCTTAAAGTCAGAAGGATGGGCAAAACTAGCCGCGCCCAGGGGTTTGCTCGCTAATAGTACGTTAACGAGTATAAAGAATGCTTTACCCAGCACAAGTTAGGGAGAGTCTCGTCTTACCCTTGACCTCGTCCCTGGGACCACTTTTCCTATTTTATTTTTAGAGAAAACTTAACTTATGTGCCTTTCCACCGTATTAAACATTTTGACAATCTCGTCCCGCTTGCGACGGTAGCCATGAAAACAAAAAAGTGTAAGGGATGCACTCAGGAAAACGCTTAGAAAATACTGAGAGAGAAATGAGTAAACTCGAAAATCTAGTGAGAATTGAGCTGCTTCATGTTGCGTTGAAATTTTTCAGAAAAATTATGTGCAAAAAAGCAGAAATAAATATAGACTACTTGCTCCAAAATGTTTCTAAGGTTCAAATTCCCGCTAAAACTTCAATTGAAATAGAGTTGGTTCTAAGCCCGGAAACGTAACCGGCAAATGTATTATGAAATCTACATACAAATCAAACTTTTACAGAACAGTCGAGAAGAAAATAATAAAATAACAAGTATTATAACGGCACAAAAGTGCCGATATAATTCCCTGAAATCTAAATAGAGATCGCGATCATTCTAGAATGAAAACATTCGCGTTGATGACGAAATTTTCCTAAAATTTCTCGAAACAGGAGCCGTATTTTTGAAATGTATGACATATTGTCGAATGAAAATAGTTCGATCTCGAACAAAAATTATTCAAGTCGCCGATTTTACGTGGGTTTTCAAAAATAGCATCGTTAAAGAAAATGTGCTTAAGAATAAATTCCTTCATTGCCTTACAGAGGAAGTCTAACCTAGATGCAAACGGATTTAGAAAAGCCAGAATTTTATGAATGGAAGTAATGTTTTATGTTTAAACATTCTGCGTTGAATCCAAATAATGTATTTTTAATGGCGTTTGCCGTGCGATAGGAAGCTATTAGGTTTTCCGCCGATTCTGTATATTTTACATACTATAATTATATCATAGAGTAGACTATAGATACTTGCTTTCGTCTACGGTTTGGAATTTTCTCTATTTTTCGATCTAAGATAAAATGTACAGTTATAAATAACTTTGTCTAGGTAAGTACATGTTTGTACCTCTAATCTGAAACTTTTAGAAGTGAAATAAGTAGATACCTATAAGTACCACACATTTTTTTCCGATTGCATTCCACTTGGCATGTAATTAATTAACAAAACATTGTTACAAATACTAAAAAAGAATGTTTTTGATGTCTGCGAATTTGTTTGTACGGATTAATCTTCAAAACTACTAGTCGGATTTGACAAATTATTTCTGCATTTGATAGCCCAATTCTTAGAGAAGTTTTTAGGCTATAAGTAACTAAAAACTCTTTATTGCATCATATAAATACATAAAAAAAACATTTTTTTGCGACAGAAGTACAATAGGCGGCCTTATCGCAAATGCAATTTATTCCAGGCTACCTTAAGCTATTATGTTCATACACCACGGGCGAGTATTAGCTAAATAAATAATGAATTTATTTATTTTCCAAAATAAAATTACAAAAAAAAGTTAGAAACCTTTGATTAGTAGTCTCTGTATATAGTGCCTACTCTATGCTGCATGTAGGTCCAATGTCCTATAATTTTTATGCATTTTTTATAGTGCAAATTACAAGAGAATATGTGTAACGATGCTTTGTTTATGTTTTTATGTGTTTTTGTCTGGCTTTGCAGTTTCTGACCTGAATACAATCGATGTAATATCTAATTTTATCGTGTAAATGTGGTTTTGTTGGAAACTTTAGACTGATATCACCATACTATCGAGGTTGTCCTACACCAGGTCGGGATCTAATAATTGGATTGGAGCGACTGGCTCTGACTTCCATAACCCTGGGAACCCAGACCAACAGCAACATGACCCGAGGTGTGTTAGTGGCCAACACTGTCAGATTTCTTAGGCTACCTAAAGGCTCTGACACAGCTGCTCTTTCTCATACATTGATACATGTACCGATATTATTCGGCTTTGTCATCTGTCTGTTAGTGTAAACGTCTTTCAAGGCTATAGCACAGAATTATTAATAGTACTAACGTACAGAACGGACACCCTCCCACCCGAAACAGATACCGCACCTCACCGCGCAGATTTAGAGTAAAAACCCAGAGCAAAACATTGCAAGGATGGCACTTCAGCCGCCCGGCCGCTGCGCGCTATGACGTTGATACGGTAAATTACCAACACTGCGAGTAACACACACATTGACGCGTGTGCGTACGCGACCGATAGGTATCAGACTCGCCGCTGTTGAATGGAGTATCTGGGATGAGGCTATAGTTTTAGCTATTGATACTGGCAGAGAGGTCATTAAGTATTATTCCTACAAAAACTCCTGGGATTTTATTATGCACTAACGAGGTCACAATGAACAAGCACCGCAATAAAGTTAATGACGCTAAAATGGCGGGAAAGTGAGAAAAGCACCACAGCTGACCTAATTCCGTTTATCGGTGTACGTAAACATTGTACGACGGGAATCGGTGACGCAAGGATGACGCAAGATGCGGCTTTTATAAAGTACATTTGTTTATTACGCGCCAGTCGAAATGGTGTTTGGTATTTTTGTATTCGCTTCTCATAGTCTCTCATGAAAATTTAAAACACTTGTCAAGTTCAATAAATAAGTAGGTATTCGTCGACAACATATAGAAATCGCTTCTCGCATTTAGGTCTCTTTTTATACGTTAGGGATTTTGATGCGATTTTAATCATAATTTAAGGAAATTCTTGTAGTGTTAAATAAACATGTTTGATTATTTATCCGCAGCTCGCCTGGGTCATTCAGCTGTTTGGCCGTGAAAACGTAACAGATAGACAGACAGAAAGACAGACAGACTTTCGCATGGATATGGATATTACATCGTACGATCCGCGCCATGCTTTGTCAAAAAGTGTGTTGAATAAAGTAATTGTTAAGTATTTGTTTCTGGTTTCCTTAAGAATGTACTAAAATGGTGATCACTTATTTCTGTTGATAATCTCTTATGTCAAGAAGCTGGATTGCAAATTTTATATTGAAACATTCCCTAAATCTTATTTCTAAGTATTTTGTAGAGACAATTTTTTATTTTTTTATTTGACAGGAATAATATTTATCATCCTGAAATTCCTACACGAGTAAAGCTACTGATAAACTATATCCTAGGAACACTATTTTGAAATGTATGACTCATACTATTTTGAAATGTCGAATGAAAATCGATCGACACGCCGATTATGACGAATGAAAACCATTCGATTTAAAACGATAAACATTCGACTTACCGATTTTGCATGAGTCACACTTTTCAAAAATAGGGCCCCAGATATAATGGAAACGTGCACACATGCGTTTGCGCAACATCCACAACACATGTGCGGGACATTCAGATATTTCAGTTTTAACGACTTTTATTATTCAGTACATGCACTCTTTTTATTTCGTTTTCAAGAAAATTGTTTCATGATGTTTTAGTGTCATGTTTATGGTTTAAACTGCATGGTATAAATATTTCATGATGTGAACAAGTAGCATTATTAGTAGCGGAAAGACGGTTCAGCAGCCATCGGTCCTACGCGCTTTGTGCCCCGCCTAGTAAATGAACTAATCCGCTGGGCTATGTCGGTGACTTTTGTTCTCCTTCAGATCTCCTCATTTTCGATTCGATCTCGTATGGAAACACCTAGCATCGCTCTCTCCATAGCTCTTTGGGTGACCTTGAGCTTTCTTATAAGGCTCATGGTTAGGGACCACATTTCCTATAGGTACCTTAGTAATAGTGTAAAGCATGGCGCAATTACAAAGAGGAGATGCCGTTTGAAATGGCGCAGTGATGTGATCATTGGCGCCTCGGCGACACAAAAGTGGGCGGAGCTTGTCATTGCGCGTGCTCCATGGTTTGAGCCACGGCCGAAACCAAGCACCCCGCACGTCTGCCTTCCACCCCGTGTAGCCTCACAAATACTTTCTTACAAAACGCTTATTACGGCTTTGTAATTGTTCCGTGGTGTAAAGTGTCTGAAACGTTTGGTAAATAAACATAAAATATAGGGAGATCCATTAATGCATGACAAACTCTTATGTATGCAATATTTATTATGTGATCCTACTGTACCTCCATCTTAAATAATTTTTTTCATTACAAAACTTATTTTATTTTACCGTCAGACGAGAACTTAGGTACCTAAATAAAACCAAAATGGACTTAACATAAAAAATATACGGAAATGAAGACTGCAACTTGAGCACTTAACCATACGATATCGTGAAAAAGTTAATAAAACTCGTAATATTGCTATTTGATAGCCAATTATCACAATTTAAAAACAAAGATAATCACTTCTTTCATGTTTCCATTTAACGACCCACAGAGACATCGTACTAAAAATAAATGCATAATTATCTTTAATATGAGAGTACAGTTGACTGTAAAGACAAGTATACAATCATACCCGCAACTTGCAACTTAATAAGTATAGTTTTTATGTAGTCCGCTGTAATTATAATGAGTATGTTTGCTTAAGAAATTAGATAAGGGGCGGAAGTATCGAAATTGTGCTATACTTGATAAGGAGTGATAAAACTTATTGCTATTGGAAGTGAATATTGGAAATTATTTATAGATAGTGAATTATTCTTCTAGTCGTGTCTAGTCGAGTCAAAATGGCTATTGACTGCACTATATAAAATTTTGCTCAATAATTTGTCACTAGGCTACTTGACTGTATTCACACTTGGGCAATATTTGCATACGAAACAATGTGTACACTAAAAAGTAACAGATTCCGAAAACAACAACAAAATTGGTTTTAATTATAGTAATTGGATTTTAAAGTTTTCCCAAGAAGAAACGTGGGAGTGTAGTGGGGACGTCTTGCTATCTCTTTTGTACGCACGAAACCAAGAGGCAGTGATGTCACAGCACACACAGTGCATCCTTTTCTTGTTTTTGACAGTTTCCCCTTCTACCGAATTTCAAAGGCTTATTATTATTTATTTAAGAACAGATTTTAAAAATCTTTCGGTTTTCAGTTTCTGGTAGTGAAATGTTTGATATGAATGATAAAAATATATTGAGTAGAATACCCACTTGTATTACTCGGTGATTCGCCATATGTAAGTCTTCTATAGAGCAAGAAATATAAATAAACCATTTAAAACAAAAACCATAGTTTAAAACGCTTTTAAATTAAATATATTTAAAAAGGGTTTAAAATCGTGACCACGTGATTACTTATTTATTAACAAATTATTACTTTAAAAGTAAAAATAAAAGATATTAATTGAAAACATTTCATTTTTGTTAGTTGAAATGACGTTTTACAATATTTTTGGATTTAGAAAGATTAAAAAAACATAATATGGCAAATATATTTTTTCCATAATAAGGTGTCAGTAGGTACGCTTTCTCTTATACCGTAGTACCTATATTTGTAGTTTTTTTTTTTTAATTTCCATGTTTTTCCCGTACGTCAACTAATCGCCAAATATTTCTAAGTAACATAATGAGGTTGTCTTTGAAAAATACGATAATAAGAAACCATTCATAACCAAATAGATAACTATTATGTAATTACATTAGTTTATCATACAAACAGATATATTAATGAATGAATTATTCGTACAATAGATAAGACTATAAAACTGGGTGTTATAAAGAAATTTGTCCGTAGTATCTGTCCTATGTATACTTGTATCTTCTCAGGTTAAAATTATAACAAATATTTTCAAAAATAAGTATGACTTTACCCACTTCTACCATACATATCATAGTTACGCAAACTACCATGATTGATCGTACCTAGGGGGTCGATCTCGCGCCGCTAGAAATATGTCGATTGCAAGATGTCTCAAAAAAAGAACATGAATTATTTTTCAAAAATTCTTCAAAAATTTGTCTTTTTAAAACCGTACTTTTAAGTCATTTTTTTCGACAAATCTCGCATTCGATTTTATTTCCATAGGCAATCGGCAATCAATGAAAATCGGCGCCCTGTCCACTGAAACGTAACCTAAAATTTTAACTGAAAATGTCGTATGATGATAAATTAACTAAAAAAAATATTTTATTCTTACCAGTTTCATTTTTGCTACCAAAACTCCTTTTAAGATTGATGTATTATATTATGTACCTGTAAAAAGAAAGAAAACAATTAATTTTAAGTTTATTTCAAACACAACACAAACCATCAAATGGTAGCTAAAATCAACGGCTTAACGTGCCTTGCGAAGCAATCTGGGCTGCAAAAGGCAAATATGCTCAAAGAACATAACCTTTTTTCGGGGAGTAGGGTAAAATGCCCAAAAAACCCTATATCTATTTTTCTAACTTCTAAAAGTTTTTAAATAAAACACCATTCAACTAAAAACATAACTTCAAGGCCACGAAATCGGCGTTTTAAAAGCATGTGGTTTTATCGACCATATGTTGCCAATTACATTGAAATAATATTAATTCTTGGATAAAGTGTTTTTCGGCGGCGTTTCGGTACACTGAGTGCCCGATGACCTCTTTATGGGGTCAAGTTTTTGGCGCCGATTTGGGGAATTATTGGTAACGCTGTGGAAGGGTCATAATGGGGGAGTGGCGCTACTATTATTAGGTTTTACCTTTGTTATTTAAAAAAGTTGGTACGTTATAAATACTTGTGGGTTGTGGGACTTGTGTGTCTCCTGATTTGGAGTATCCGGTACATTTAGAAAATTGAGTACAAAAGCGGATTTTATCGCTATTGCAATTTCTTCCAGCCAACCTTATGGTAGATAGGATAAAAAGTGAAAACAAACAAAAGGCGGTACAGTAATAAAATATTAAAACTATCATACCTACATAACAGTGAATAAATAAACCTACAATCAATTAATACATACTATACCTACCTAACCAAGATCCAGCAAGCAGTCACTGATCCAGCAAAGTAAATTATTCTTCAATACATGAAATACATCGCATTACATAGCAAATGCGTGTAAATAAGTACATGTAGATTTATGCCTGAGTCTTCGCCACAGTATACCTCGTATATATTCTGATATCTATGGTCTTCGCAAAGCAAATTTCAATAATGAAGTTATAAATCCCATAGATTCCACCCGTAACTTGTTTCATGCTTTCTTTACACGAATCAAGAACTTTGCGCTTATTTCACTGCACTGACACTCAATATTTCTATAGTAAAATTATGTCTCAGTGTCAGTATGTCCAGGGAAATTTTCGGGAATGCTTCCTACTGTATTTTGCATTTTGTTTGACTTGTACAGGGCTACAGACAATGCTGTACCGGTGGCCCTGTTCTGGGCATCAAAGGGTATTTAAGGTAAACGTCGACACGCTAAGAAGAAGAGGACCAATGAAACCTTTTGAGAGCAGAGTCCTTTGTTCACGTAAAGTTAATGATCTATTGACCACTTTCAATCAGTAGACCACTGTCAAGTATATTTTTTGAAATAATTGGAATTGGGTCACTCAAAAGATATGTCTACAAAAAAATTTGCACAGTAGCGAAGCCCCAGACTAAACTACTTTAGAGCTATTCTTAAATTGCTAAACACGTCTAAACATAGCATAACAAGCAAGAAAATCTAATTTACCATCCAGGTAGACCTAATTTCAATGAGTATTGATAGTAATTACCTAAGTGCTTTCGATTTGCTAACGAATGGAGCCGACGCCCTGGTTTAGATTTATTTCTAGTACGAGTATCTAACAGTCACTTGTCCAGAATTAAATGTAGGTGGAAAGAATTGGGCTGATTATCTGACTTTTCTTGGCTGGCTGGAAATAAATACGTTTTTTTTGTAAAAAAAAAAAAATCGAACGCCCCAGTTCCATTTCGACACATACGTCTTTTTCAGACGCATGGGAGCCAAATTACCGGCTAGGAGAATTCGTCATGGCCAAAATCGGTCAGAGATCATCATCATCATAACATATATCAAAAACATCGATAGAGTCCAATCTCCTAGTGGTGCCCCCTGGTAACTGAATTACTAACTAAGATGGCGCAGCGACCCAAAGTGAGTCTTGGTCTCCGTTATTAAGGATCTCCACTTCGATCTATCCTGCGCCATCTCTTGCCAGTCTTCAGCGTGCGGCTCGCGCAGATTTTTTCTAGACTAAAATTCTGACTAAGTATTATTGTTTCTAGTCTGTTTATGTTATTTACTAATGCTAGGCAAAGGCAAAGGGTTCACACTTTATAAGGCATTTCCTTCATATTTTCTAATCAATTACGTTTCGATACTCTTCGCGTACAATATAAAAACCTAACACTTTTAAAACTATTAAAATCACATAAAATAGTCATGCTAGCTTATTTTGTCCCTTCCACAAAATGCCAATTAAAAATCACTCTCCATCCATTACCGAATTAAAAAAAAATAACATATGAAATAGATTTGAAGTACGTTCGAACAAAGAGGATATTTTTTAAACTATTTTCGCTCTGGTACCTTTGTAAGTACTTTGTCAATGTGTAATTACCCAGTAAATGTACACACATTGGTACTTTAGATTAATAGGGTGACCATATTGCTCTAGAGACTCATGATTTGTATTTTTTTTAAATATTATGAGTACCATAGAGAACTAACATTCGCCATGTCGTTTCTAGGTTAAGGACGGACTGTTCTTTTAATTATTTTATTATAAAAATGAACAACAAATGCCAAGTAAGAGCATAGCTTCGTGTCACAGGTAAATTTAAGTTCATTATAATAATGTAAAGGTCTGACTTAAAGCCAAAGGTTATTTATTTACGCTTTTTTTGTTTCCAACCTCCATGAAACACTTATTTTTCATCATCATCATACCAGTTGTAGTTAACTTAATATAAGTAAATTGACGTCAATATGTGATATTTATAGCCCGGCTCAGTGGATTAGCTCTTCGAAATGGCAGTGGGCGGGAGACATTGCGCGGATAACCTATGGCCGATGAAGAAAGGCGCAGAAAGGAAAAATGGCTTTAATATTAACTTAAATATTAATAATGTTGAAAAAATGAGGAGGGCAGTCAGTTAAAATAATGTCGAATCGTAAACATGACTTACACAGTATATTACAAGTTAAATAAATAAAATAATACTTATTATACCTATCTCAACATCTCCTTAAATATAAGACATCATCAATGCAGTGGAAAATAAATAAAGGAATAAGCTTAAGTAAAAGATAATTATTTACGTCTTAACCTCAATTAGTAATAAGTACCTTTAACGTAAGTAATATCTACCCAGTAAAGTGTTCGTTCGTGCGTGTCGAATCGCATCAAATTGAATTTCATAATTTTGTGCGAGCTTCGATTATATCTTCCTTAAAAGTAGTATTACATGAAAATATCTTTATAAGGATGTTATTTTATAATGAGTTACGAGGGTTAATAAAATAAATTATTTGTTGCGAAGCAGTATTCGTGTTTTGTTATCCAATATCTACATTAATTAGCGTATAAATTATGCGTCACGCGATAAAAGAAATTTTTTCGGAGAAATTAAATTAATATATTTTATTTAGCCAAAATTAATGATAAATAAATCAATAACAGCATAAACAAAGCAAAGTTTAATGATAAGCAAAGCAAGCAAGAATAAAGCAGAAAGTTTGTGAGCCGCAAAAATAACAATTAAAAAAGTTAGCGAACGAACAAAATATCTTTGTTTTTGATGATAGGTATTTTATATGGAAATCAGATCATACATATTATCATTCATCTTATCTTAGCATTTTCATAACACTAACAATACTTGTTACAATACAGTGCGAAATATCTTTATTGCCTACTTACAGATAAAATAATTGCCAGCAAAAAAAGCTAAAAAAATAAAAAAAATCGCTTCTTGATGGTCACCCTACATGTTTAATGTTGTATGCACTCACTTCCTCTGCACTCATGTGTCCCCGAATTCCCCCATTTTCAGTAGGCTTTGTTTCGCATCGACATATAACCTAGCTATGAGTTACCAATACAGTGCCAAGTTGGTCATTATTTACGAGGCGGTATATAGAAACCGAGTATATGACCAATTTCGCTCACGAGTTGTCATACGACGATTTTCAACACATTTGTGAGAAACCCCCTCTTATATTATTATTTTCAACACATTTGTGAGAAACCCCCTCTTATATTATTATTTTCAACACATTTGTGAGAAACCCCCTCTTATATTATTATTTTCAACACATTTGTGAGAAACCCCCTCTTATATTATTAACTTTTTATTATTCATACAATAGATAACAGTTCTCAAGCGATATCAAAACATTTCTTCGCATTAACTTTTGTTGGTACACTTTGAACACTTTTCACCATTAGAGTAAAATTGTGTGTTTGATAATGTATTGAAAGGTATCTCCAAATACAAATGTACCGTAACCATGGAAACCATTTCTTTACAAGTGCGATTATGATATAAACAAATGGTTGTTTACAACCCCCATTAATGGCCGAAATTACAATAGGCTACTTGACTGTATTCACATTTTGACAAAAATTTTATACGGAACAATACATACACTAAAAAGTGACCGATACCGAAAACAACAACAAAATTGGTAATTAATTAAAGCTGTAATTAGCATTTAAAGTTTTCTAATAAAGAAAAGTGGGAGCCTTGCTATCTCTTTTGTACGTACGAAGTCAAGTGGCAGTGACGTCACTCCACCATTAAGTGCGTTCTTTTCTTGTTTCTTGACAGTTTCCCCTTCCATAAGATCTCAAGGGTTTATAACTTATTTAATATTGAACGGATTCGAAAAATTCTTTCTGTTTTCGAATTCACGGACTCAAATTTGTGATATGAAATATATAAAAAAAAATATGTTAAGTGGCCTATTAAATAAAATGCACCTTATGAGCAAATATGTTGAAAAAAATAATAAAGCAATATGTTTAATTCAGTCATCTTTCGGTAGACGTAGCACAACGCTAGGGTTAACGAGAAGTCAAATGAAGATAATTTTAAATGCCCGTTTATTATTTTTGTTTAGTAAGATTGTGTAATAAAGAAGTGTTGTAATAATAGTTTTAATTACACATGGTACAAAATTGTAATCCCACAGGCGACATTTTTACTTTTTTAATTATGCGTGTAGAGTAAGAATCTTGGCTCACAAATATCAATAATGAGTGACTTCAGTTACACACCAGCCAAATTTTTACAGACTATTCAGTACCTACGTGAAATATAATCGCCTTTAAAAAAATGAAACAAGAGTATGTAGACTATTATCCATTTCTATTTCTGAAATTTTTATTTCAGTAATTACCACAGCACATACAAAATTCTGTTAGCTGATCACTTCTGTATGAAAAATAATTGATTTTTTTAACAATTTTTCTTATAGACACAACTTGAAATGTGGTGAAAGTATTATTTAGATTAATCCTTTCAAAACCTGAAGTGAGATCGTATATTACACATAAATAATAAAGGATTTAAAAACCGTGAGTGGTTTGTAATTACAGAAAATATTTAGGAATTCCATAATGAAATTATTTATTCCAATCTTTATCACCTAAAATGGTACAATTTTTCACGCGAAAGCTCATATCTTGCGCCCAAGGGATATGGTCACCTATGCTTTGACCTGTGGCCGAAACATAGAGTACTTATGCACGGGCCTGTTATAAGTACCTTTGTTAAGGTAATGACCCAAGGCATCACGCAATGGGCTTGGGCACTCAACGCGTGAAAATTGGGCATTTATTTATTGTTTGCATTCAATTATGTTAATTAAATGGCGCTTTTAATTATCAGATCAAAATAGTGATACATAAATTTTTATTGGTTGATAAAACGTTTCTCTTTTTTTAATCAGAGATATTTTTAGGAACCGTAACTCGGCCTCTGACGACCGGATAGAGGCGGGGAGCAACAGGTGGTCCGGCAGGACGGCTTCGCGCGCCTTCCGAAACTAAATCAATGCAATGTCCTAACCAAACTGGAAACAACTAAACAAGGTTGCTTCGCATAGGAATCAAATCCATGGCCTCTGCGTAGATGCGGCAAACTCTTTTACCACTGGACCACAGAGGAGAGTATGATTATTTCAGTCGCAGGTAAATCTAGTCGGCGGATGTCCAACGCTGCGATTGCGCCGACGACAGTCGCCATCCGACCTTTTTGCCACATCGAAAATCGCTTCTTCGCGTTATACGCCTCATTGATATGCATTAAAAAGCTTCTGCCTTACACGCGCAGTCAAACTATACAAATATAAATACTATAAGTATCATATAACTCACCAGAATACAATTCCGTTCAACGCAGACTGCACAAGTCCATTAATTCAGCTCATAATAAGCTCTGTTGCGTAACTACGCCAGAAATATTCATATCAGAAATAAACACTAGCAGATACACATCGAGCACTGTTGTACAGAGGAATAATAATATGTGGAATCCAATTGGGGAAAGGATTATGTTATTTTTTCTGAACAAGGAGTGAAATAGACGGATCTCTCTTTCTCTCTCGTAAAATGAAACAGTGATTTTGCAGCTGAAAGTCCTTAAACACGTGCTGGTGTTGAGAGATGCCAAGAGAACAAAGTTAGGTCGGTTCTCAACTGACAGCCTTTGCGAGTGCGGGGATGTTCAGACCATGGCCCTTCTGTTGGTGTGTCCCAAATGCCCAGACTCCTGCACGTATGAGGATCTGTTAGCGGCCAACGATAGGGCTTATTGGTCTAGACGAATCTGAAGAGTCAGTCATTTCGACTGAATAAAATGAAGCTGTAAATTTTCGATTTTTGGGCAAATTTACGAGATATTCTCACATCTGCTACTTCAATCTTTTATGCCCTCGTGCCTAAGTAGGCAAACAGGCGTTTGGCCCACCTGATGGTACCTAAATGGTTACCGTAGCCTATAAACGCCTGCAACTTCTGGGACGTCACGAGCGCGTTGCCGACCCTGAAGGAATTTTTTCCACGCCCTTTTTGAAGGCTCCCATGTGGTCTCAAAAAAACCACGTCAGAGGCCGAAAGGCGCTACAGGAAAACTCTAGCACCACTTAATACTAATTGATCATGTACCTAGCAATGAATGAATGAACTTAATAAATATATAAATACACAGAAGAGGTCACATCAAAAACCCTTTACCGCGCGTTTCTAAGAAAGAGATAGCATCTCACCGCTTTCGGCCCTTTGATCCCTTATCGTTCGTTTCTGTCTTGGCTACTGCGGAAATGTGGTTAGCTGTTCAAAATAAATATACATTAGAGACTAACTTTTTGCCGTGACATCGCTTGCATGAAGTCTCATGGCAAGGTTTTTTTTTAAAATAGCTGTTGTGTGTTTCACTGCTAGGCGTCTCTGTCCAGGGCTTTTTCTTTCCAATTTTTATCAAACTTCCTTAAGTCATCAGACCATCTCGTTTTTGCCGACCTCTCTTTGTATACCCATCAGTAGGGAACCAGCTCGTCAATATTTTTGTCCATCTCACGCACGCATACTTCTGTATGTGTGCGGCGCACGTGACCCGCCCAATCCCTTATTATTAGTTTTACCAACCATTACATGACTTTAATTTTACAAATTTTTTGACTCTCATCTTATTCAAAATAAAACAAATCTTTAACTATTTTTATATAAACCCTTCGAGGTTTCCGCGGTTCGGTAACTGTTGTATGTATATATTTTAATATTTACTAAATAAATGATTTAAAAAAAAGAATCACCTCACCGATTTTGGGTGAGTCATACTCTTTAAAGCTAGAACTCCAGAAGTTTTGTCTCCTCTTTTAGTGTAAATTTTCTTATAATAACTTCTGATAGCGAACTGATTCCACTTACGACGTCATTCCCACCATCAATTTGTCGAATCATTAACCTCATCATTTTATAATAACGTTAGTTACCGGTTCTGGAGTCCAATCTGGTGCAATGCAACTCAGAAATATAGATATTATAGAAATGGCATTTCAAAATCATAGTAGTCATTTACAGAATTCATTAATTCATTCCTCAAGGTTACATGGTTTATTTGTTTGTGATATCTTTATTGTAGAAAACTAAAATATAAATTAAATTACATACAACAACATAAAAAAACAAAAGTATAATGCGGACTTATCCCAATTAGCGATCTCTTATAGTCAACCAGCGAGTGGCAAGAGAAGATATGC
Organism: Euzophera pinguis; assembly: GCA_947363495.1. NCBI lineage: Eukaryota > Metazoa > Arthropoda > Insecta > Lepidoptera > Pyralidae > Euzophera > Euzophera pinguis. The sequence goes on from OX376180.1 coordinate 2,756,106, forward strand.
ATACCGGAAGGTTATAAACGGCATTCGTCCCCGTACACCTTGGCGTCAGAGTTTTTCGAACCCGCCTTTTGGCCTCTGAAAAGGGTTCCTTTAACGGTTTAAATTATTATGAGCTGATTACACGAAGCCAAAAAGAAGGGTTGTGTTCAATCTTCATGATCCGAAATGAAATGATCCTGGCTTGGAACGGATGTTTCGATGACGTTTGTAATACGATTTTATTCATACTAAACACGAGTAATTTGTCAAGTTTTTCGTTTTTAACGATACATTTTTTTCGGTAAGTAATAGAAATGTTTTTTTTTTTTTTTCAAATTTCTCTTTGACTTATCCCGTTATCCTTCTGTACTTTCGTTGTTTTGTTATCTGAACTAATCTGTTTCTTTGTCGGCTGGTCGTCGGCATACACCTTTTCATTAAAAACACGTTCGTTCATTCAGAACATAGGTATAAAATTCTGATATCTTCATGGGATTAAAAATTTCATTAAATAAGGAAATAAAATAAGCAAAATTAAAAACCAATAACGACTTTAGGTTCTGTACCCAAAGCGGGCCCTTATTACGAAGACTCCATTGTCCGTCTGTCTGTCCGTCTATCACCTGGGTGTATCTCATGAACCGTGATGAGTAGAAATAAAATTTTCACATATTATGTATTAATGTTTCCGAAATAACAAAACAAAAAATGATATAATAAACCTTAGGGGGCTCCCATACAACAAACGTAATTTAATCTCGATATTTAATAACGGCAACTGGACATTTAAAATATGCAAAGAATATACTTGTACATTAACTTAAAAAATAAATAATTAAATTAAAATCTATACTAATATAATATTATAAATGCGAAAGTCTATCTGTCTGTCTGTCTGTCTGTTACGCTTTCACGGCCAAACCGCTGAACGGATTTTGATGAAATTTGGTATGAATATAGTTAAAGATCCGGGGTCAAACATAGGCTACTTTTTGACGCAGGCGGAGCTGCGGGAAAAAGCTAGTAAAACAAATATTTTAAGGGGGGAACTCTTAGTGCGCAAATCCGACTCGCACTTGACCGGTTTTCTTTAATAATTCTTTCGAGTTCTTCGTTAAAATCTTTAATCCTAATCTAAAAAAACAAAAATAAGTGAATGTTCGTCTGTCTATTACCTAAAAATATGCCCAAAGCAGTAACAAGATGCAATCCAATCAGCCAAACAGCCGTAACGAAGTCGAAATTAAAAATTCCATACAACAACATACATCTCATACATCATACACGTGCGTTGATTGGAATGGAAGGCAGTGACCCGGAAAAGGTTTAGGGCAAAGTTTTCTTTTTTGAAGAGCAATCTGAACTGTGTGTTGTTGAATATTATTTAAATTTTGGCCAAGCGCGAGACGTATTTGCAGGAAAAAGTATTGGAATTAATTTAAAACAATAAAAATGTAAGATTATAACAGGGGCGACAACAAAATATTCTAGATTTGACGATTCATGAGGTTCATGAGGTTACCCTTAAAACCGAGAATCCTTCAAACCCTTAAAATGGCCTTGTCTTTTTGCATACTCCTTAATTTTTAGGCCGTTTAAAGTCAAGATCAAGTCATTATTTTATATTTTAATAGCCCTAGGAGTCCCACTGCTGGGCAGAGGTTCCTACTTTAGTCTTCCGGGCATCTTGACCATGTGCCATCTGGTGCCATCCACTGACGAATTCGTCCATGTCATCCCGCCATCTTTAACTGAAACTGGTAATACGCTACAATAATAAAAATGTTGCAGTGATACCGCTGGATACCACACAAAACAATTTAGCACAAAATGCAAAGGACTGATGACAAGATTGACAAGCCCAATAATGGACTTATTTATGAGATAAATGAAACGAAATGCATCAATTGAATGCTTTTGAATACGTAATAAAAGTAAATGGACGGTGTCAGGGTTTCCGACACATGGAGGAATCGAGCCCACACAGTCCAGGGTACAGTAAAGACTATTTTACAACGTAGTCAAGAATTATGAAACTAGCTCCAAAAAGTATGTTTTAAGTGTATTTCATACAAACGTTCATCCCCCATTACAAACACTTTAGTTGTATTTTTTGAAAAATAATATGACCCCGGGAGTTCAACTATATTCATACTAAATTTCATCGAAATTGGTTCAGCAGTTTAGCCGTTAAAGCGTAACAGACAGACTTTTGCATTTATAATAAAAGTGTAAAGTGTGGATTAGATTTAGATTGATAATAGATTTAGATTGATAAAGATCTAGTACAAATTCATGAAAATTGAGTAGAATTTCATGAAATCTAGCTACATAAAACTACCTACCTGCCAGATACCTGCCTCATAGGTCTGCCAGTAATTGAAATTTAATTTTACTAACTATATTTATTTTAATTAAAAAATAAACTATAAATACAGTTTTATCGCGTTTATTACTTACTAGAATTTGTGGTTTTGTATGCGTCAAAAAGTAGCCGTAGTAGTATGGTTGACCCCATTTCTTCAACTATATTCATACCGAATTACATCTATTTTTTTTCTTTCTAAATGTAATAGCGACTCACCGAACACAGACAAACCCTTCGAGGTTTCCGCGGTTCGGTAACTGTTGTATGTGTAAACTTTGATATTTACTGAATAAATGAAAAAAAAATCAAACCGATCCAGAGGTAACCATGAAAGAGCAACAGACAGTTATTACAATTATGAATATTACAATCCCCTCTATTAATAAGAAATGACCGATAAAAGACAGAAGCTCATTGAAATGATTTATAGTACATTAACACAAACTACCATTTACTTAACGCGTTAAAATCGGAAAGTAAACATTTGTGAACGTGGTCTTACTTAGCTTCGCCACAGATAATATAAAACGCCCACGCGTAGAGACCGGTCCTAAACATAGAGAAATATATGTGACATAGTATAAAGCTAAAACAGAATATAAACTTCATATTAAAATTTAAAACTTAATATTAGAATCACAGTCACATCACATTGCTTAATTGTGAAATCTCTTTCTAATATATATTTTTTTAAATATTACACTTTTTTAACATATTTTGATAATACTAATGACTAGCTGTTTCCCGCAGCTCCGCCTACTTATGTTTGACCCCGGGTCTTCAACTATTTATTTATTTATTTATTATAAGGAAGACCAACAGCTTATATCTATACAATAAGTAAAAAACTTAAGCAATTTAGAAGCTAATTAAAGGTCCTCACAGATAGAACTAGAATAGTACAACTAACAAACCAAACATAGTACAGTACACACATTGCATTTTGAAAAAAAAAACTATATTAAACATACCAAATTTCTTCAAAATCTGTCCAGCGGTTGGGCCGTGAAAGCGTAACAGACAGACTTAAATAATATTAAGCATGGACATAACTAGTTTTTGTATTATTCTTTAGTTTTTGATTTTGTGATTTACTTTGAATCTATATAAGTGATTACATAGTCATTGTATTTTAATGATATATATTCAATATTGTGTCGATACACGCAATTATTTACTTATCATAAAATGATCATCAATTCTAGCCTTTTCCTATTTCAATTGGGGTCGGCTATCTCTTTCTTTTCATAACATGACCTTTTAAATTTCAAAAAGTTTTTAAGAAGATTACCTTCCGCTAAGATTATAATTATACTTCACAAACCTAGCCTGACTCATCTCTTTCTATCAGTTGCGGCTGAGGTAAATTTCTGGCCGTATTTCTTGAACGATAAACTTTAGATGGAAATCTGACGGAGTTATAACACAGTTTGGTCAGGAGAAATGGGTTATTGTTACATTTTGTAGTGAGATTTTATTTATGTGATAGATATGAAAGGATAGAAAGTTTAGATTATCTAGACGATATGGTGTCAAGACCGGTGGTCTTTCAAAGATCGTTGGTTCCTTTAGAAAGTTAATTGATTATAAATATTTATTTCACGACAAGAAATATGCACTGAACCCCTTGTATGGAGTTGTTGTCAGTCGTATTTCGTTCATATGGCATGAAAACGGACCCCGTTGATTTTGCATTCAGCGCATTTTTCGCGAATATTGTGAATTCTATTAGCTGCTATCCCTTTCGCACACTAATTTTAGTAGGACGGATATACAAGGATAGCAATACAACAGCGATGTGAGTCTTCAACAAAAATTTCACAGACAGCAAATATTTTCAAGTATTTGACAGCGCCTCGACCAGTCTCTTTTTTTTGCGATTAATGAATTTTACCTCTATGTGTATATTTTGCGTTAAGTTTTTAAATTTAAAGCATGATTATTTAGTTTTATTTTGTATTTTCTAAGATTTTTTTGTACTATTATTCTGTGAGTATGCAATCATAAACAATAGATTTAAGAACATTTCTTCCCTTTGATGATTTCCAGTTTCAAATATATTTCTAGTCATTGACAACCATTGATTCCAGCAATACAATACCACCCACATGACCAACTATTTCTAAAATATTCTGGGAGTTTCAAACCCACCAACTGTCAAAGATGTTCAAATTGTTTAAAATCAATTTTTGACATAACAATGCAGTGATTGACATGCTGCGCCAGGTTTAAAACTAGATGTTTAGTCTATAATGCAGTGCTATGATAGATCAAAGAAAAAATAAACAAGATATACATATATACGTACTCTATGCTAATATCATAGATTTAGAATTTTTGCTAATATAATAAAGTAGGAGCGCAAATAGTTGAGTATGTAATTATTTTATGTTCCTAAGTTTACATAAGTTTCAAAATAGATACCTATTTGAAAAAAAAACCACAAAAACATACATTTCTGCATTTTTAGGTTATATAGAAGTACATAGCTGGACGCAGGCCGCTTCCAACCGGTAATTTTGGGAATCATTAGGAGTGGTCTATGTCCATGTGGACTGACTGCGGCTGAAATGATGATAACGATAATGGGAAATAGTATGCGGAATCTTGCACAAAAATAAATTCGGGAAAGGTTTTTAATCGTGAGAGAATTTTTGAAAAACAGCTCTAAATTGTACTTTACACAAACATTACATATATCTATCATCAGATACATCTTGATTTACAGAATATATCTTGATCTATTAATGATATTTTGGATGTTATTAGAAAAACTATGACTCTTAAGTACATTTCGCATATTTCCATTCACTTTCCATTTTCTTCGAAAGCCAACAATGACCACTTTCTGTCATATGCCACAACCGGTTATGACGACATTAGGCAGGTGTTACTTAACGTATATGAGTGGGCTTAATGCTTGTCTAGAATAATTACTGTTCTTACAGCGGTAACTCTAACTCTAAAATCTTTTAAATAAAAAGTTTAATTATCCATACTAATATTATAAATGCGCAAGTCTGTCTGTCTGTCTGTCTTTCTGTCTGTCTGTCTGTCTGTTACTCTTTCACGGCCAAACCGCTGAACGTATTTTGATGAAATTTGGTATGAATATAGTTGAAGACCCGGGGTCAAACATAGGCTACTTTTTGACGCAGGCGGAGCTGCGGGAAACAGCTAGTATATCATATTTTAAAGAAAATTTTAAAAGATCCTTCTCCTGACCAACAAAAGATGAATAACTCTAAATAATAATTCGTTAATTATTAGCGAAAAAGTTTCATCCGTACCCCGTAATGCGAGGACCAAGGATAAAGAGATTCATCTTACTAATATTATAAACGCGAAAGTTTGTAAGTATGGATGGATGTTTGTTACTCTTTCACGACTAAACCGCTGAATTGATTTTCATGAAATTTGGTACGGATATAGTTCAAGACCCGGAGTCAATCATAGGCTACTTTTAGACGAAGGCGGAGCTGCGGGAAACAGCTAGTTATTTAATATATAGATTACGAACCTATGTAGATGCATCTTCCAGTATCTATGCTCTTTCTTACCTGTAAAATACAAAATAAGATGGTGAGTATTAAGACAGAAAGTACAAAAAAAAAATTATTGACAGAAAGTACAAAAAAAAATTATTATGTCTAAAAAAACAAAATACAAAATAATTCAACTACCTTTGTATAAAGCCACAATTCAATGCTACTTTCACTATTTAGAAAAACATGTTATATAGTATATTTTAAATTAGTTACTTTGAATTGCGTTTGTGTTGGCGCCCTAGCGTCTTAACCACAGACGTAATATACATATTAAATCTACGGTCTTAATCAACGCCAGAAAAGCCGTAAAAAAGACGTGACGTAGATTTTCCCAAACAACGCATAGTGCATTCATTTATAAAAAAACAAAGCAGCTTACAAACAAAAGCCTGATGATATATAACCTCAATTGATGTATTAACATCGAATGATAGTTAATTAAAGAGAGTGTATGTTCTTAGAACCGTCTGATATGCATTCAAGGCTTCTTTATCCACATTATCGTTTTATAATGGCTGCTTCACACCTCATAAAGCATTTTATCTGCTTAATGAAGCTTGTGGGACGTAGTTTGTACGTAGACGTACGTTGTTTTTTTGGACGTAGTTTTGACCAGTTCGAGTAATAAACTTTTGGGGGAGGTTTTTTTACAATTTTTGATAATAAACTAGGATATAATCTGGATTGGTTTTGTTTTAGTAGAAAAAACGAATTTTCTAAAGTTTCAATCAATCGATAAACAATATTTAGTAACTGTGGTGGTGTCAGTAGTAAGAAAGTAAAAGCTTTATATAATACACTAGCTGTTTCCCGCAGCTCCGCCTGCGGTATATAGCCTATGTTACTCAGGGTGAATGTAGCTTTCCAATGGTGAAAGAATTTTTGAAATCGGCACAGTAGTATTTGAGTTTATTCATTACAAACATACACTCAAAAATACAAATCTTTCCTCTTTATAATATTAGTGTAGATAATCATCTTCATTTCATCTGCAATCAGTCCACTACTAGACATTACAAGAGGTCTGTAATTAAAAGCTATATATTCAGGTAGTCAATTCTCCTGCTGACAAAAATGAAAGTATACTGACAGTATTCCAGTAAAAAAAATAGTTTGAATGAGAATTCGCCATTGAATTTGTACTTTGAACAAAATAATGCCAACCAGTCACTATAGAAATCTGACACATTTGCCCAGCTAACAAATTTCTTTGTAGTGGACAATGCAAAAAATCCGACGATCTGCCTACCTGGCATTCCTAGAAATGCCCACCTGAATTGAAATTAGCGAAAGAAGAGATGTTGCACCATTGAGGTTTATTTTATTTGATAGAAAAAAATATGTGTACTCTTTATTTTTAATAAAAATTGTGTCATACCTTTAGTATTCATAAATATGAATAGTGTTCATTCATTCATTCATACCTGTTACGATATAATTATATATCTATGGATTATAACAACATGTGCCTATTTTATAATAAAGTCAAGTGCACTATACACCATATCTTTTAAAGTAGAATGTCATAAGCTGAAAGCCTCCACACGTAGTAATACCAATGACACTGTAATTTTAACTAAATTAGGAGTTTTGGCTTAATTAATATTGCATAAAATAGAAATTGTAACACAATCTAAAAAAGTTCGTGTTTTTTTTCCTGTAAACATTCGTAAGTAGTCCGTATATATTTTATATCTTGCATATCTTTAGATAAATCATTATGAAGAAAAATAATCAGACTTCAAATAGTGTTGACCTCTAACAATTTCGGGTAATGAGACATCTCAAAATTCACCGTTGGGACAACACTTTATTGGTCTAGTTAGTGGATATGCAGTAACGTACGACTATATAGCTTTTAGATCAGTGTTTTGTCTCATAGGAACAGGACACCTAATACAGGGAATAACAGGGAAATCTTGTTTTTGATAAAAATGTAGTTCACTAGCAAACTAAAGCAAATAATAGTTTAAGTTATCCTTCCGTACTCTTATTAGTTCCTGTCCGAGGTCGCATAACATGCAAAGGTATTCTTTGAAGCCTATGCTAATATCATAACGGATATTTTGCTACTTGACTAGTAGTATAGTGTTTATTTTAAGAATTGGAATATAAGCGTGCCTTAGATTAGGTACTTGAAAATGATTCACATAAAAAATTTGGGAAAAAATCGTGAATTACATAATTCATTTCGATTGTATCGGAAATAAAAGCTCTTTTACGGGTTAACGTTTTAAAATAAAATCTGCTGACGTATTTATTTTTACTTTTTTAAAAAGCTTTGTTAACAAAGGAGAAAGCTATTTCAGATACACATGGGCCTAAAAAAATCTTTCAAAGATTGCTTAATTTTCAATGAGGACTCATTAGTGGAAAATATGGAAAGTATTGAAGTGTAAATATCATTTAATACTAGATGCCGCCTCGTTTAGATGATTATGATATAGCTTAAGCTTGTATGTATGTATGTATGTAAAAATCTTTATTGTACACAAAGAACATAGTATCAGAATACAGGTTACAACAAAAGGCGGACTTATCCCAAATAGGGATCTCTTCCAGTCAACCAAACTAACATAGGACATAGACATATGGGCACAGAAGAGGGCACAACACGCAAAGAAATCTTAGGTGCATAGACTTACATCTAACATACAAATTCAATTACACATAAAAACAGTAAGCTCAGCTCAAGTGCGATCGTTCGTAGTATTCCCTAACCCGAGATTTGAAAGAGTGAGAAGACAGCTCTTTTATCTCCAAAGGAAGCTTGTTCCAGAGATTTACAGCGAGAATTGAGAAGGAAGCTTTTGATAAAATTTGCTTATAAGTAGTACATTTTGGCCCTTTAACTTTTTTGGCGCCAAACTATCTTTCTGTTTCTCCCAATGGTTGACTGGTAGAGAATGTTCTTTGTTTTATGTATATGTGTACTTTGTGGAACAATAAAGTTTTAATATATAAATATGGCTAACTGCACAGGGAATTCTTCGTCATCAGCTGTCATAATTGTCAAAATGCCTAAGTGTCCAACGCCTCTTTAAAATAACAGGTGTGAAGCTATAACTCTAAGTAGCCGTTTCAGATAATACACCATTATTTCATAGTGTCAAAAACGGATTTAAGTGACCCTTAGGTCACGCATACTTAAGTGACGTCATTAAAATATGAAACAAAACCACTTCGCCGATGAGCCTCTCACGCGTTAACGTACAGCCGAGAACAAAATCTTTTAGTTTTATTAAATTAACCTATTTAAATACGGTTTTTATCGCGTTTATTATTTATTTATTTACACCTAACGTTTCAAACACTTTACAGCGTAAAGTAAAAACTGTAAAAACGATAAAAACGGTATTAAAATAGTTTAATTTAATGTGTGACAGTCGCGAAAACATAATCTTTTATGATATCTATCAGATTCTATTGTTAAGTTTCTAATGTATATTTACAGTGTGTACATGAAATAAATATATGTTAGTAATTGATTTGAATATTTTATTTGTTAGTTAGAATCACAGATTACAGAATGCTATATAAAATGTAATAATTGCATTTTAGTACCTAGGAAATGCAAAAAAATATGCACGATATGCATTGACCTGTAAAGTAATTTTTACTTAACATTAGGAAAACTTTGTCAACTATACATCCTATTCCAACATCTTGATATTTTAGTTTAGAATGATTGGAATTTTGATTCATTCCTATCGAGCGGGTTACATGGTCAATCATCCCTGTACACCCTGGTATCAGGGTTTTTCGGAACCGCCTTTATGCCTCTGACTGGCGACGTAACAAACACCAACTGTAAAATGTGTGCTAATAATACTTGTATATTTTTGCATGCTGTTTTGAAATAGCAAACTAGGCTGTACTTGTTCCTCATTAAATAAGATCTCATGTTTACCCTATTTTATGCTAATAAATTATTGTGAATTTTGAATTTCTTTAACGGCCCCCAAATAGCAACTGGACCGCCCGCCGATGATATTGGTTAATGATTTAACGATTGTGGAAATCCGTAGTCTGTGCCTACCCCTACGGGAAAAGGGCGTGATGGTATGTATGTATTTAAGTATTGTGAAAATTTGTTATTTGATATGTCAAGAAATAGGTATAACTGTACTAAGATTTTTTTATTTTCGAATTATATGAATACCGTTATATTTATACATTCCAATGCGTTTTACTTGAATTCAAAACAATTTTATCAGTATTAATTTATCTGGTTCAATAAATAACAGATGTTTTGTAAAATATCGAATATCATGCAATGTTTAAATTGACATAGAAAGCATGCATGAACCATTCGATAGAATAGTGATAAAAGTTCACCTTGAAACTATAGTTAAATCTACTTAATCTAGGTAACATTTTAGTATGTTATCAGATAATGCTAGCATACTTGTGTTAGTAAGTATTAGCGAGGTTCGCTACTGTTAAAATTTAATTCATTCTTTCAAGTTGGTTAACAAGGTCGATCGACCCTGTACACCCTGGAGAAATTTACTGCTCTTTAAGAGCAAAAGCTGAATAAGAATCAGGAAAACGCTAGGATGAAAAAGATATTGTTTGTAACAGTCCTGGGACCACAATATAATACAATATAACTTTATTGCCCACATCTGGGAAATCACAAAATTGAAATCTCACCATCTGTTGTCCAATTCTAAATTGATAGATGTCACTCATGTCACCATACATTTTTATATATATATATATATATGGCTTTTACTTTCGTATTTAGCCAGTAACAAGTAAAAATTATACAATAAACTCATTTAGTCAAGCAAGTCTAAAGTCAAGTAAGTAGTTAAGTCAAGTCGAGTCAGAATTATTATGCTAAGTGAAGTGGTAGAAAAACTGCACTTAGCGATTTCCAGGAGCTTTTGGCAACGTCGAACATTGTATCACTTCCCAACACTTACACTTATTCTTGAACACTTTGCGAATAGTAATCCACAATTATTATGCACAAACACTGAGAAATTCAATAAAACACAAATTTTGGAAAATAAAATACAGCGCCGATACTGCTCTTCACAACTTCCCGCCAAAACTCTCTCATCATCTACAGAAACTGATTATTCTATAGGGTAACCGGGTCCCGTAAATAATTAAAACATTTCAGCGCATATTGTATAACAAAACATTTCTCTACCAAGTCTATCTACACTAATATTATAAAGAGGAAAGATTTGTATGTTTGTGTGTATGTTTGTAATGAATAAACTCAAAAACTACTGTGTCGATTTTAAAAATTCTTTCACCATTGGAAAGCTACATTCACCCTGAGTAACATAGACTATATGCCGCAGGCGGAGCTGCGGGAAACAGCTAGTTACATATATATACATTATTGACAGGCAGAGAATGCTTATAGCTAGCTTAAATAAGTTTACCTTCTCAATAAAGTTTTAAACGTAAATAAATAAATAATGTACGTTTACTATAAACGGTACCTCATCGGACAACAAATTTTATCTTCAGCCTTAGTCTGGTTTAAAGCGATAGTATCGGATATTATCATGTAAATAACTTTAATCTTCATCTTATTATTCATGACGTAATTTTATCCTACACCTAGCTGGGTGGTAAACAGGTATAAAGTACTTTACAATGTACTTTATACCTGGTGGAATAAATACGAGTAAACGTATTTCTGAACGTGGTTCATCCACTTGTGCTGTCACTTGACTTCTATCTCTACCAAAAGCCGTATTCGCGTACACGCTGTGAGTTTATTGTAATTGTTTAAATCGGACAATATATTTATTACCTACTAGCTGTTTCCCGCAGCTCGGCCTGCGTAAAAAACGATCGTATGTTTGAACCCGGGTCTTTAACTATATTCATACCAAATTTCATCAAAATCCGTCCAGCAGTTAGGCTGTGAAAGCGTCACAGACAGACTTTCACACCTTTAATATTATGTATGGATTCCGTGGTATCATTTCTACAAAAAAGTGTATGTGATTATATCTCGACAAGAGATTAATTTTTAGTTGGCGCTTATTCATCTTGCTCGTAACAAGGATCGAATACCTAGATAAAATAATTAACCGGCTCATATTTTTAGCCATACATTTTATACCTAGGTATCCTAAAATAAACGTCTATTTTTCACAAGGCAATTTTTGAGTTTTGAAACTGTTTCTATTAAGTCTTTCAAAAGCTTTAACTGGGTTTAACAAATTTTGAGTTAATATCATTTGATTTAAAACAAAATCATGATGTTTTTTTGTTATCTCCACTCTATAATATCAATTAGTTTATAAAATCAATTTTTCTTTTTCCGAAACTCACATCATTCAATTTTTCAGAAAAACTTTTACCCTTTTATCTTTTTAATTGTGACAGAGTATCATGCAATAAATAGTTCTGTATAATAAATAATAAAAATCGTGTATTGTCAGACCACATAGCCCATAGAAATTAAATTAAATTAAAATAATGATATAGTGAAAACAGAAAAAGTTATCTCAAGTAGGCTCACCGATCTGCACGAAGAACATGCACTCGGTGAACCTACCAAAGACTGCAGCATCCATCCTATCCGCTATCATCCCCAGGATTTTATTCCCACTCCCCCTTATTCTGCGCACCAGCGATTTTTATTATAACTGCATAAAAATCATCTACCGCTCCATCTGCAAACATTCCCGAGGCGTTACAGAACCGGGGGAGCCGAAACAAAGCCCTGAAGATATTATTATACTGAACTCTAAGAGCACTGTACGATCCCTGCCCAAAACTGGTCCACAGAGCACCTGTGTGGAAATTTTGACAAAAAGCTTTAAAAAGGATTAACTTTACTCCAACTGTACACCGAGCAAATGTATTGTATGAATCAAACACTTCTCTTCGTAAATGTATCGACATGGTGGTCCTTGTAATCCTTTGTGCCCTGTAATTTGGCGTCATTAAGGCATTTGAAGTCGCAAGAGGCTTCACAAACGATATATTGATTATTGTGTATGACAAAACCATATATGTAGGTAAATGTTATAAAATATACAGCTATACCTTTACCATCATCATTAATACAGGGAGTTGCTTAAGTTTAGCAAGTCATGAATACTTGTAATTAAATGTATTACCTAGTGGTTGATTGAAAGAGATCCCTCACAGGGATAAGTCCGCCATATTGCATTGTTTATGCATTCATGAAAAATACAAAAAGATTTGCAAAAAAGAACTGAAAAATAATTAAGCTTCGGCAATGCCACAAAGGCAAGGAGTGCTATTTTTGGAAAGTGTGAGTCACGCAAAATCGGCGATTTGATCGATATCGAAAAATTTTTGTTGATATCGAACGATTTTCATTCGACAATACACTCGTATAAGTCATACATATCAAAAAGAGGGCTCCAGAACTTTTCTCTGGAACCGCGGCTCTGATATTTCTAACCATCTCACTTAATTACCATCAGTCTCAAATTCCAATCCCAGTAGTTATTACGACCAGAAGGTCTGGCCAGAATGTGTTTTAAAAAAAAAAGTATTATTACCTTCTTTGTACGGCTTTAGAAAAAGGCGCGTGCGTTACGCAGCACCTGCCAGTACAGGACCCATATAAATCTTTTTTGACGCATGCGCACCGATCTAGTGACCAAATTTTTAGTCAGATTATTGGACAATTTGGACATATGCGACTGTGCGTGCACAGTGTGTATGTCGTGTCTCTATACATTTGTTGTATTATATTACACAGGAGAATTTGTAGATATTATACAAATAATTTCTATCGATTTCATTGCAAATTGAATTTTTATTGTAACTAAGAAATCTCGAAAAGCAAATTTAGTAACGAAAAGAATTCTTCGATACTTTATCCATCCATACTTCAATACTATCCATACTAATATTATAAATGCGAAAGTCTGTCTGTCTTTCTGTTTGTCTGTTACGCTTTCACGGCCAAACCGCTGAACGGATTTTGATGAAATTTGGTATGAATATAGTTAAAGTACCGGGGTCAAACATAGGTTACTTTTTGACGCAGGCGAAGCTGCGGGAAATAGCTAGTATTATAAATGCGAAAGTCTGTCTGTCTTTCTGTCTGTCTGTTACGCTTTCACGGCCAAACCGCTGAACGGATTTTGATGAAATTTGGTATGAATATAGTTAAAGAGCCGGGGTCAAATATAGGCTACTTTTTAACGCAGGTGGAGCTGCAGGAAACCGCTAGTCAATTATATAAGTATTTTTTTATTAATTTTTTTACTAAAACTAAGTTAGAGCTGACGTGAACTTTACTGCGCGAGCTGCACAGCGATAATTGGCTAAAAACATTTTGTTGTTTACATAAATCACGCAAATCATAGACACCCTAGTTATAACCAAAATTTAAAATAATTAGAAAATTGTATACCACCACCACCAATTGTATACCACACACAATTCACTGCAAATTGAAATCTATGAAATATAGTCATAGAGATGAATATTGATTGATACCAATACAGGTCATTTCATTGTTCTTTTGAATTGTTCATTTTATTCACGAATTGACAGTAAAGTGTCAATAGTTCTTAAAATTCAAGATATATATAACAACATAATACTGATTCATTGACCAGTATTGTTCAATATCTTCCTGTCTTCAGTGTGGCCTTGTCTTTTATCAAGAAAAATGAAGTCTTTTGTTGCCATTTTTAGAAAATTCTGGAGTACAATAAACAGGATAGTTAGTCAAGTGCCTGAATACAAACAATAACTGATAAGGAATAAAAGTACACTGCAATATCGATAAGTAACTGATCCATACTATATTATTTATGAGATAGTATGTATGTATGTTGCTCTTTCATGGCCGTTAAATGGATTTTCATGAAATTAGATTTAAATATGGTTTAATACCCGGGGTCATCAAATAAATACAATATTTGAAAAATTATGCATGCACTTTTGATACTGAGTGTGTGTACATTTGACCAAAAGTAATTAAAAATATAGAATAATTCGACAGAAAAATTAAGGAATTCAATACAATAAATTTCTTTTGCCTGCGTCAATAATCGAAAATCGAAAAACCCTTTTACCAAACAATAAAAATTTTGTGGTATTTAAATATGGCGCCTATTCTGACAGCGAAAAATGCGTCGCGGACACGAAATATATTAACTTCAACTTAATACCATAGACAATAGGAATTGTATTTATTTGAAGAAAAAAAGCAGGTATCGCGCCAAAGAATTTGTTAAAAAAAAACTAAATGGTACGAAGTAAAAACCGCGGTTTCTTTTGTGTTTCAACGTCAAGAAAAGATTACATAAATGGGCAAACTTCTCTGTTTGGTTCCGATTTTATCGTTGTTTCGACATATCTCTACATTTTACGCTTAAAAAAATTATTCTCACCTTTAAAGGTGCAGGAATAAAGTCGAAAATAAACTATTTTGTTAGAAATGCAATTTTGCCGAATACTATTGTTCTTATCTTCGAAGTAGTTTGTGAATTACTATCACTAAATATCGATAAAAGGTTTTGATGGCTTTGTTATGTTCTTGACGACACTGAACAGTAAAACATTGTTTTTTTTGGCAAATGTCAGTAGAAATACAAGTCAACAAGGCATTACGACCTAATTAGTGAAACTAACTGTCCTTAGAAATAAATCAAAACTACGATCTTCCTCGATGTTTTTCCACATTAAAAAATAAATAAATTTCAATTTTTACTGTACTAAGTACAGTAAAAATTGAAATTTATTTATTTTTTGTACTTATAAATAAATTTATGTAGTATACAGTGTACTTATACTCTTGATTTATGAAGATAAACTATCGATTAGCGTATATTATTCAATGTGCAGGGTCAATTTACCTCGCAAGTACTCGCAACCCATACTTTAAGCATAAAAAATTTAAAAATAGTACAAAAAAATTAAGTCGCATTGAGTACACCCTTCTTTTTGGGATTTGGTAGTCGGTTGAAAATAAAGGAACATAAGTAAATTATCTAAAATTATTAAATGTAACACCAGATTGAGTTTATTTTATTGGTTATGTTGTGATCTAAACATCATTGTTTTATTATCATAGAAAGAGGTGTCGCTTACAAAATGCCACCCGCTGAGGGAATTTCAAAGGTATGGTTTTTGTGTCAAGTTATCAAATGTTTGTGCCTTTTTTGAAACATAAGTTATGTTAAGTGTCAACCCCTTGTCTGAAATGATGTAGTGGTTATTATAAGTTTGAATTTTAAATTGGTTCGTGCCGAGAGAACTGCACAAGAAACGAGACCGTGGAGCCAGGCATGCTATTTTTAAAAAGTGTGATATCAAAAGAGTTATCAAATGAGTTTTATTCGACATACGAATCATACGACGCCGCTCGCCGATTCTCGCGCTGTTTTTATCGCTGTGATCAATAATACTCGTAGTTTTTTTCACAGATATCGCGTATCAGATACTCAATACGTACGAGTATATCATTGATTTGCGAACAGCTGCTTGGTAACGGTAACGGTAATTCACCTTTTATGGTTTACCTGAGGGGTATTTGTATATAACATACAAATCATCTTTACGGACACTTTTTATGAGTTTTACTTGAGATTTTTATACTCAATTCATACTTTAAAGAAGTTAAGGATAATGAAGAGTGACTTCACTCTTTTGTATTTTTTTGAAGTTTTTCAATTTTGATTCTATCTGGCTCGAAGAACGGATTTAATATTACGCATATATTATTACTATAGCACCACATATAGCATACTTTGAAGCCTAAGTGACTTGATGAATTGTCACTTGGTCAATCGACCCTGTCAATCCTGACGGCAATTGGTTAATAGTAACTTTGATCTTTCTCCTGCCACCTTCCGAGTTTATCTGGGGTCAGGCCTCCCCATATTAACAGGCTCTCGAAAATACTAATATTGATTTTCAGTGCAATTCACATTATATTTTCTTTAAAATAACCTAGAAAACATCCCTATTACAGTACAGATATCGACTAGCTTGGTCCGGTCTAACCGGTCACGACTGGGAAACTCGTGCGTGGGTGTTCCCCTCACAATAATGAAGACATCTAGTAATAATAACAACATATTTGTCCGTCTATACGGCAGATGTCGGCGCCATGCGGCGGTGACGTCACGGAGTTACAGAAATATTAAAATCACTAGCAGCTTGTGTTAATTGGAATGAAAAAAAATATGTCCGATTGTATCCTGAATAAGCCCGACTGGCCAGGCTTTGGAAATTTGGAATTCGGAAAGGAATTTCGAAAGCGGACTCTAGGCTCTGAAGCAAACATCCGAGGATGGAACCGAAAAAATACTAGGATGAACAAGAAGTCTTGGGCTTATACTTGAGAGCCCCGGGTTAGCTTTAACCATGGTCTTAGATATTACGGCTGTGGTACAAAGGAGAGACTGCTACCTGATCTCCGTAACACACTTTAAAGATTTTTACATACATACACTTTTTACAGGCAAACCAGACAATAGGACCATGCCACGAGAGTGTTAGCAACATCAACACTTTTCAATTCTTTTAGGCTGACTAAAGGCATCAGACACAGCCTAACCACCATGAAAACAGCTAGAATCAACAACTTAATACGTGCCTTCCGAAATGTGGAGAAAATTTTCTAGAGATAGAAAATAGTACTAATGGCGACCAATCCAAGGCCACATTCCCCATAGCTTGTCACGTACGATCGTTGAATACAAAATACGCAAAGTTATCAAGATTCTTAATTTTCTATCTCCTAATATATATTCAAAGTCTTAAGTTGCTCAATGTTCTACACTAATAATAAAGTTTGTTTGTTTGTACGCTTATAACTTAAAACCTACTGATCGGATTTGGAAAATTCTTTCAGCAAATGTTAGCCAGACTAGAATAGTTATAGATAAGCGAAACCGCAGGAAACATTTAGATTACTAACATTTAGGAACTAAAATTTTTCCCCTCGCCAGAGACACATTGCCCTATATTCATCAAGAGGGGGTTGTGACAGGCGCCGCGACGACTGGCGTCGTTGTCATGGAAACGATCTATCATCTGTGGTCAATGAGGAAGGAACTTTCGACTCTATGGTGGATCGCTGTTACCTACGCAAAATGTGAATAGAATAGAAACTTTATTTGTGAGACATAGGTAAGTACATAATAATGCAGATCGAACAAAGTAAAAGACACAAATCGCTATGCTCTGTCTTTTCAGACTTACAAATATTATTATCAATTAATTACAGTTTTAAAAACGTCATTTAATAATTTTCATAAGCAGCAGAATACTACTACATATTACTCCCGACATGCCTATCACCATTAGTTTGCATATGCGACACGTGTTTCGCCCTTTACGCGACCAAATGACCTATAATTTTCTTTTCTCCAAGCCATCTCAAGTTGAAGTATCAATCGTGTATCGTGACCTGGGGAAAGCGGCACAAGAAGCGAGGGCACGAAGTGGTACATGTGTTTATATGTAGTACATTACTCACTTATGTTTGTTGGTTAAGCACACTCAGAAGAAACATCTTCCTTGTGACAGTGCTGTGTTTCCTAAGCTACAAATAAGTATGAGCTGATTATTTTAATGCGTTTATTACGTACTAGCTGTTTCCCGCAGCTCTGTCTGCGTCAAAAAGTAGCCTATGTTTGACCCCGGGTCTTTAACTATATTCATACCAAATTTCATCAAAATCCGTTGAGCGGTTTGGCCGTGAAAGTGTAACAGTATGGATTTATTTATACCTAACGTGTTAAATACTTTGCACTGTTCATGGTCACAGGTAGACTAAGTTAAGAATACAAAACTGCCGCCAATAATTTTATTGAAATCTATTTTTATTCAAGCAGTATTGACTCTCAGTATCCAAAGGTTTTGCAATCTTCGGACGAGTTTGAGTTTTTATTATATTGACGACCGGGTCCCAAACTGGTGGTACCTACCACCCATCCTCTTTATTGAAATTATGATGTTTCCATCTGTTCAATATTCAGTAGAAGTCGCAATCATAAAGGTTCCAAGTATCCATTAAGAATAGTTTCCTGTCAGATCCACGTGGCGATATACTGGAAATACCAACAAGTGTGACAGACAAACCGCCAAAATAAAATAGCACGCTGCCACAAAACAATGTGGGTACAAAGACATTGAAAGTCTCATAATATAGGGTATATCCATACTAATCCATACTTCCATACTAATATTTTAAGTGCGAAAGTCTGTCTGTCTCTTACGCTTGCACGGTCAAACCACTGAACGGATTTTGATGAAATTTTGCTATGAATATAGTTGAAAACCCGTAATCAAACATAGGCTACTTTTTGACGCAGACGGAACTGCGGGAAACAGCTAGTTTTCATTTAAAACGAAAATGCACCCAATGCACATTCGTCATTTTTCGACCCCAGATAAACTGGAAAAAGGGACAGACAAAGATGGGGAAATGACAGAATCATTTTTTGAATATAGGATATAAATATCACATAATGACGTGAATTTACTTAAATTAAGTTTATCACCACTTCCAAAGCGCCAATGGAGAAGAAGCGGCGCCACAAACTCCACTGCAGCTTTTTGTTCAAAACGTCAATTTACAAATAAGAAAAAAAACTTTCCGTAATTTGTCAACATTTTGCACAATATTTTATTGTAATTTCAGATTATTTAAATTAAATAAAAACTTAATAACAATAAGTTTTTAGATTTTTAAGTTTTATTTTAATTTTAGTTTGTAGTTTAGTTTAAGATCAATTGAATATAGAAAATGAAATAACAAAATAAAATAAAAAAACTTTCAAATGTAAAAACAGAATACTTAATAATTTGTTGAGGACTCTGCACCAAGCTTAAGTTCAACATTCCTGTCAATAAGAAAATCACCAGTACTATAATAAGCCTTTTTACAACGTAGATCTTTAACATGGGCTTTAAATTGTCCATCAGGCAAACTAGTGATTGATTCAGGATGGAATTATTCAAAACACATCACGTCTCCTCTCATCTCCGCTTTGGTGGAAACTGGGACTAATACTTATTATTACGCCCTTTCCTATTCTAATTCTAACTTTATTAGCATTTCGTCAAAAACCATAGAAGGCTTTCAGTAGCCCAAAAAATACATGATAACTTTCTATGCCCCATTGTTTTGTGTCTCCGTTCCGAATGTTCTCACGTACGGCATCGTCTTTTCCATCGAATAGTCTAGGTTAGGACATGTTCACACTAACAGCTAAGCGGTGCCATAAAAGAACCTTTGATTGATGACCTCATCGTGTGGTCCGAGTCTAGATTATGAAAGTAGACTTTCACATTTATTCATTAGATTTACTGCATGAACCCCCATTAAAACTTTTATATTAATATGTAACACTAGTTTTATAGCTTACTGTTTTGATGGGTTGTGATCTATTTTGGTGCATGCGTGGACTAAAACCATAATATTGTAAAAATATTGATTTTGTGATAACTTTCGACATAGGTAAAAATAATTTCGCCTATTTCAAACGAATGAAAACTCATACAAAACTTTCATTCAAACGTAGAAGGCTTATTTTACAAGATTTCTTTTCATTAAATTCTGAAGAAGTTAATATTTTGTAGCGACATATTCTCATGTCTTTCTAACACTATATGTGCCTTGAACAAGGCAAGGTAGGGGTAAGTACCCTCCCCCCCATTCATAAAAATAAAGGAACGTTCAACAAAACCAAGTTACCTAATTTATGCTTCGTCTCGTTCTTTCAAGTAAAAAATAGATGAGATAGAAAGGGACTGAACATAATTTAGTTAATGTAGGTTTTTTTATGAATAAGTGGGAAAGTATTTCGAAATTTGGAGAAAGTTAAGTAATGCACAATATTAAGCCATTTTCTGGTGCATAAGGCGTATAAATTCTAAGCTACGTTGAAGTTAACTCAATGAGTGAAAATTAATATTTTTATTAGTGATACTTGGTCAAAATGATAGCTTTGGCTCGCTTTGTTTAACCCTTTAAGCTCTATTCAAACTGACGCAAATCCCGCGCGACTTGCGTCCGCCCATAGAAATAACATTCGGTAGAAATGCCGTAGCGTATGCCAAAGTTAACTGGCATTCTTATGGCACTTCTACGTATTATTATTTCTGTGGGCGTCCCGCAAGTCGCGCGGGGTTCGCGTCAGTTTGAACAGAGCTTAACTTATAGTATACAACAGTCCTTACAATTCACTGTTGACTCATTACTTTTGGTTATTGAAATTCTCAGTAACGGCCCCATTTGGTCAAAGTTTGCGTGATCAAATTTGGCTATCAGATTATATGGGCGGATATGGTAAGTATCTGTGTTAACGCCACCTATTTGTATGCTAAATATGATTATGTTCATTCATGTGTATGGAATTTATTTCGAGCTCTTGACGGTGTGTTTGGTAGAGACACCGCTTTTTGTGTCTGTTTATTTTCTTGTGAAATGTTTTTTTTTATTATTGTTTTAAATTTAATAAATTAATACAAATACAAAATAAAACTTAATTTAATTCCAACTAAGCTTGCGTTTTTACTGACACGGAACAGAACCGAGCGGAGCTGACGTGAATTATAGTAGTAATATTCAAGATAAAAAATCTAGCACAATTGTCGATTTTCTACTATATACTCCTCATCTGATTGTCTGATAATAATGATGATTTCGTGCTTCGGAAGGCACGTTAAGACATTGGTCCCCGGCCGCTATCTGGTGGTCGTTAAAGGATCTACGTCAGAGGCCGAAAGGCGGATCCGCACAACTCTGACATTAGGGTTTACATGGTCGATTGACAATGTAACCTACACGAAATGATGATGATGACACAGAACTGGTTGGAGCGGAGCTGACGTGAATTAACCCATTATAATATTCAAGAAAAATATCCGTTCCCCGTCACTAAGCGTCACTAAACTCAATGGAAAGCCTTAGATGCTACATGGAATTAAATTAAAGTGGAAATACTCCATAAATTTATGTTATTTGTTGTACAACTACAACAACAAATAAAATATCCAGTAGCATTGTATCTTAAGTAGGTAAGTATGATAACTAGGTTGCCGCGCTTAAAAATCTAACTTTTCTATTTTCAATCAAATCTTGAGACCCCCCTTCTACAATTCGGCCTTTACAATCTTCATAACCTCTCGCATCGATATAAAAAAAATGATAGACCATTATATAAATATTTAAATTACAAATAAAAACCCCATTCACATTTCTACCATCCAATAAATCATTATTCAATGAATTTGTCAAGTCATCACAGAAACCTATCGCATCTACAAAGTTGAAAGTATTTTTCTCATCGGGGCATAAAGGAAAATAAAGGATAATTATGATAATACTAGAGACTTCTTAGCATATGAATCGAGTCGGCGAACCCAGACCGATCCGATCGATTGGATTGTAATCGATACAAATTACGCTAATTTCGGTATCGATTGCCACTTAACATATGTATCGATTTTATAGCTACCCGTATGAGATAGTGGACCAATTACCTAATGTAGACCCCATTTTGTAGTCTTGATAAATAAAGTTTATGAAAAGACCATATTATAAGGTCTAGTATAAGTAGTTTTGCAAGGGTAGGTATGGATAAAACAGGTTTTAAAGCGCTGTACCCCTTAACCCTTCGGTATTTGATATCGCGATATTTGATTATAGTACGTACTTACTCGTAATGAAATAAGGTTGAAAGTGGCGATACCGGTTGGCCTGTCACCAGTCTCAGTTTTAAACCCGTGTCTGCCATTTCGGTTGTTTTTTTTTTCAGTATTAATTCAAAAATTACAACCAAATATTGTAATTTTTTTAGGTATCCTTCTTGGTCATTAAGTTATAGTTTTAAAGTTGGTAGTTGTCGCTGAAAATATCAAGTAATTCGCGACGAAACTTTTTCTGGATATAGCTTTTTTGCTATTTTATTTTGCTAGGTTTTAAATACTTTTTTGAAAATATTCTGATGTTATCATTTATTTTGATCTTTGAACTGTACTAGATATTTTTTCATGCTAGTATTCCATGTAAAATTAGGCTAACTGCGCGACGAAAAAATATATAAATATAAATGCACAGCGCCTTAAATGCGCAAATTTTCAAAAATACAAAATAGATTTTCCCTGTGTTTTCGTTTCCGTGAAAAAACACTTCTACAACATCAAACTACAACTTTTAGACTAACGCACTGTAAAATAGGAAAGTCTTCTCAGAGACGTGATCCAGGGTGAGCGAGACTAACCTAACTCACATTAAAAACATAAACCTTAGTAATTTTGTATACTCTTCAAAATTAAAAAATTAAATTGAATGGTCCATCCGTTCTTGAAGTTTACCACAGTAGGTTAGCAGAATATTTGACAATTCATGTTTTATTTGGTTTGGTTTTGAAGCTTTGTGTAGTCTTTTATCAAATACTATAAAATTCTTTGTCATTCATTAAATTGAAATCAAAATAACGGTACATTGTGAATTTTCACTCGCAGCGATCAAAACAGTGACAGCCAAAACAATGTCCAACGAAACTGTTTAAATAAATATACAAACTATTGAATAGTCGGAAGTGAATCATAAATCTTTGGCAACAAAAAATACCTGGGTTCGAATCCCGCGACAAAAACTTTGATGTATAAAATAGAGGTGAATGTAGAGACCAAGCGAGAAAACCTGTTAGAATTGATTGAAAATTAATAATAATTAGACCCGTCGACAGATAATGAAAGTTGAGAAATATATTGAAGTGCAAACAGTGCTCACATAGTATGTGAAAGAGGGTACTACATATATCCAGATTCGTATTTCTTCATCATTTATCTAAACTGTAAATTGTACGAGTATTAATGTAATTTTGTTTTTTATGTTCTAGAAACAATTGTTTAAAGTAATTAACAATAAAACTTTTTATTGCACCATAGACAAAAGCAGTATCTAAACGTTATCTGAAATCAGAAATTAGGTTAGGTTAGGTTAACTGTGATAATGATGTATACTAGGTATAGTATATACCCTTTCCATGCTATCTATTTTAGATTAGTATAAATACAATTTTTCTTCACAAAACGTGGGTAATTTTTGTGTAATGTTCATATGAAATGATCTATTCAATTTTTTTTTTTGTGCTTAATACTCACAAAGCAGACAACATAGCGAGTCACTGGGGAAGTCATCTGCCCCAGATTTAGGACATAAGAAAATGTAAGTAAAGTCCTCAAAAATTTCTGAAAGCCTTGTATCTGTTCCTACCTACTCTGTGATAAAATCTAACGGGCTTTTGTCAAATGCACGTCAAATTATATTGACTGTTTCCTGCAAATCTGACGTCACTTTTTATTATTTAACCGACTGCGTAGAATTAATGAGTTAGATGATGTGCATGTTTAGCATAAAGTATTGCTTTTCAGCCAGTTAATATTTGTAAGGATTATGTTCTTGATAAGATTATTAAATTACAATTTTAAAAGTTTTGTAAACTTTTGCAAGAGGTCAAATGTAAATGGATGAGATGTAAACATACATTTTTATGCATATAAATTGATTGTTTGATCCTTATTCATTGATTGATACTTATTCATTAAAAAACGGATTCTGTGATCCTGTGGTTAAGAAATTCTCTTCTTCCTGAAGGTTGTAGGTCTCATAAGAATAAAAACGTGTACTTGATAAATCCTAAGCTAAGTTTATTGAGCGTGAAGATCTGTTAGGGTCTTAGCAAATGGAAATTAGTCTCAGCCTCTTCAAGTTCTTTCCCGCAGCTCCGCCTGCGTCAAAAAGTAGCCTATAATTGACCTGGGTCTTCAACTATATTCATACCAAATTTCATCAAAATCCGTTCAGCGGTTTGGCCGTGAAAGCAAAACAGACAGACAGACAGACTTTCGCATTTATAATATTAGTATGGAAGTATGGATTCAGCCGGTCTACATAGACAGACAATTTGTTATAATAGGAAGGTGTCACTGGCTCGTTGCCTACTTGTGACATTTGATCTAAAGCACCAAAAAGGCCATAGTTCTGTAGGCCAGTACTGCTGCTTTCGT
This sequence comes from Euzophera pinguis, assembly GCA_947363495.1. NCBI lineage: Eukaryota > Metazoa > Arthropoda > Insecta > Lepidoptera > Pyralidae > Euzophera > Euzophera pinguis. The sequence continues at coordinate 2,781,009 of OX376180.1, forward strand.
TTTGTCAATATTATCGTAGAAATCGATAGTCCGCTAACGAGATAAGTAAGTAACTCTACAACCAGTAGTGTCTGCATGAGCAAGTACTCTTACAGAGGTTCAAACCCTCCACTACATTGAGAATACTAATTTCATAATATCACAACGTTCACGTAAAGACGGGATGTCTATTTCCATAATTGTCCCAAATTACTATTCGTACAAATACGAAAAACATGCATTTTTGCTAAAAATGTGGTGCACATGTAAAAAGTTGGTAGGTTTCTCCCATAAAGCAATTACAAAGAGATGCCGTTTGAAATGGCGCAGTGATGTGATCATTGGCGCCTCGCCGACACAAAAGTGGGCGGAGCTTGTCCATTGCTCGTGCTCCGTGGTTGGAGCCACGGCCGAAACCAAGCACCCCGCACGTCTGCCTTCCGCCCCGTGTAGCCTCACAAATACTTTCTTACAAAACGCTTATTACGGCATCTCCTCTTTGTAATTACTCCATGGTTTCTCCATTTCAGTCATCAAATTTTAATTCTCGTAAAATTTTTCTTACTCCTAAATATTGGTTACGCAGAACAGCTCATTCCCAAAATTTCGCTTATCGACGTAATTTAATAATTTATGAAATTTGTTTTCTCAGTCCGAATAAATTATACCTTTTTATGGTTATTATTTCATTTCGAGTTAATAGGTACTTCAGAATTTCTATTTTATTATTTTTTTCAGGTCGTAACGTTCAAACTAATACAAATCGAATGTGATTCAACGTAAACAGCGGCTACTGTACACACAGCACTGTTGGGCATTACCCAACAGTGGGTAAAAACAGAGTTATTATGATGATAAGTTCTAATTTAGTATATTTGCTCATGTTCCCAACCGATGTTAACTCGATTAAACCCACGTTAATCGATGGTTTTGGCAACGTTCTCTTTCATCGCACCTCTCTAGTTAACTAAAAACGTTTTGTAATCACTCTCGTATTTTAGCACTTGTAAGTTCAATGAAAAACTTCTGTTCAAAAATTTAATAATCCGTACTTCATGCTAAAATTATAAGTATGAAAGTTTGTCTGTCTTTTACGCTTTCACGGCCAAACCACTGAACGGATTTTGGTGAAGCTACTTTTTGACGCAAACTAACAAAATTGATGGCAATTAACATTAAATTAAACTATTTTAATACGGTTTTATCGCGTTTTATTTAACATTAGGTTCATTTAAGTACAAAATAATTTAAAAAATTCGCAATAATGTAATTAATTGTAATTTACTAGCTATTTCCTGCAGCTCCGTCTGCGTCAAAATGTAGCCTATATTTGACCCCGAGTCTTCAACTATATTCATACCAAATTACATCAAAATCCGTTCAGCGGTTTGGCCGTGAAAGCGTAACAGACAGACAGATGGACAGACGGACTTTCGCATTTATAATATTAGTATAGATAGTATAAATTACAGTAAATAAAATAGGTAGGTATGTTTTTCTACGATATTGATACGATTAAATAATTTTATGTTGCGAACGCAGTTAACTTATTTTTAAAACTCAAAAAGGCGTTTTTCGTTAACTTAAAAAAACTGCGTTTTATTATTTTTTTCACCTCAACCAAAAAATTTACTTTTCGCTTGAGACTAAATAGTAAACAAGTAAATAATTTCATGGCTAAATTTACATTAAAGCTAGACCCAAAGCTTGGCTGTTAGATAAAGCTTTTAACATTAAGTCCGCCTATTGTGATGTTAATTGTATATTTGTACAATAATATTTAAATAGGTGCTTAAATAAATAAAACTTACTGTTAACAACTTAAAACTTCCTTCGCCATTGGCTATGGGTCGACGATCTTTTAGTCTATGATCATGACTCATCAACCAAGGCCAAGATTGATTTAGATGACGTTTTCAATTAGCCTCGCATGATTGATCTATTTACGTTATGGTCTAGTCTATGAAAATTTATCGATGATTGACGAGCAAAGATGCTTGTCTATGTATTGATCAACTATGCTTTGGGGAGCGGAGTTGCGGGAAAAAGCTAGTAGTTTATAAATAGGTTTATGTTTATGTGACAAAATTTTGTATAATTTCGAGGTTTGGACAAAAACTAGTCATAACATATTCTACTTATTACTAACTAGCTGTTTATAGTTTAGGCACTAAGGCACGCGATAGCAAAATATGTTTCCCACGGGAATCAAACTCGTGATATCCGGACGCAAACGCCTTAGCCACTATACCATAAAATGCGAAAATAAATAGACTTGATAAGCTTCCATGTAATAGGAATACAACGTGTATAGAATATTAAAACCACAGACAAATCATAGATATATATTACACGTAAACACACAGGCATACGCAGGACTTAATAGAGCTTATTGAAGAAGTCAGTTCCGCGTTCCTACCGATGTAAAGGCGAGTACACATTAATTACTTAGTAAAGAGTCTGACATTATGTCGTTAGCAGAAAGAGTTTAAAATAACAAGAAATAAAAAGAGATTTCCATGTAGATGAAAAAGCGAAATTGTACCTGAAATATTGATAACTTACTGTGTAAATAAATTTGATAAATACATCAAATAAAGTAAATTGTTATAAAAGATTAAAACGATGATTTATGAAGACAAAGTATTCCTACTAAAATCACGAACAAGATGCTCAGCCTAAATTATCTTGTATACTTAGTTAAGAAATATCAGATCTCATGTAGAGAGCCAGGCTATCAACTCTATACACATCCTAACTTTACAAGTCATAGCTTTAAAAACTTACACCTCAGTCAAAATATGTCATTTTACTACGTATTTTCTTAGTTACTTTGATCTACTTTTAAACAGAAAACCCATTTTTAGTTAATTTATTTTTCACCTCATACTCATTTAACGGTATTATTAAGAGTTACAAGGACAAATACACAAATAACTTTCATTTTATAAATGAAATAAAATCTTTTATTTTTTAATTTATTTCACTTATTGACTTGACATCAAGTTTTCCTTTACTTCCAAAGCGCAAGTGGAGAAGAATATCTCTATCCTCAAGTAAATACTTTAACATTTATGCATTCTCTCCCAGTATCAACCATTAGAAAATACTTTCTATGTTTCCGCTATTGTTAGTTAAGCAACCCACTGCCGAATAATTGGTAACAGCCTAATTTTGACTTCTGCAAAGTGACACCTGAATCAATTAAAAATGTAGAATCATTACCGAAAAACTTAACGAATTATTTATTTATTTCATGTTTTATAATTTTAATCGACTTATGCCATGTGTACTAGGCTTTACTTGTGTATAAATGCGTCTAATGCAAGTCGACAATGAAGTAACATTACTCATTGACACTGAATGGTCCCTGATACGATTGGAGGGGGTCATTGTCAACAATTTACCATTGGAGCCACGTCAAGGCGTATTTTGGTAAATTTATTTGATAGTAGAACGTTGGACTCAGATATTTTTACTAAATGACGCCGATGAAGATGACCGGCAATAGGAAGGAAGACCACAGATACGCTGGGTCGACTACTTGGAAAGATCGTATCGGAAATCAAGTTCCACTTTGGGTTTCTGCGCCATCGCAGTAAATATAAGTAAGTTACACTGAATGTAATAGAAAGAAACCTTTTAATTTTGAATCCACAGCAATGACCATCCCTCGAACGCACAAATCATTAAGAAATGACTCTACCCTATTTGTAATTGGTCAACCCTCACCCCTAGAACCATCCATTAACTACCATCGATTGTATGGTCAATATTTATTTCTGTAGAACAGCTAATTGTCCTGCCCTTATTGACTAGGCCACGTGCTTTATTTTGGATGACTTTGACCCCTACTCAAACGAAAATAAGAACTAATATTTATAAAACTCTTAATGGAGGCAAAATTAAAATCAAAGTTCATGCAATTAATAGCTTTATGACAAATGCAAAGATGTTAGAATCGCAGCCCGCGAAATTTTTGGCTGAAGGACATATCAATTGATACTTAATGTCCGCAATAAACACTTTGTCATCGGGTTTCTGTTGTTTTAGAAAATATTACTCTTTAATAAAAAATTCTGGACATTACTTTCAAAAAAGCTAATAAAGTATAAGAGGACCATCTTCTTAAAAAAGTCTATACTCACAGTTCAATGATGAAGTTGGCATTTCATATATTTCATTATTACCTGCAACATAGAAAAATAATAAAAATTAATTCAAAATACTAATAATTTATTGATAAAACACGACTAAAAATCCATACTAATATTATAAATGCGAAAGTCTATCTGTCTGTTACGCTTTCACGGTCAAACCGCTGAACGGATTTTGATGAAATTTGGTATGAGTAGGGTATTATTGGGGATTTCAAAACAGGTAGTTTTCATCACACCGCTCATTTCATTCGCTCGGTGTGATGAAAACTACCTGTTTTGAAATCCCCAATAATACCTTTGGTTTTTCAAAAAATACGGAATATCAGTCAACGGCGCTTGGTAAAATGGTATGCATAAGTAATAGGATAATTTGACTCACCTGATCCGATTGCTGTTTGTTCACACTACACTAGATTGTTACATTTTCACACTAAACAACTTTTAATAGTATAAATATATTGCAACCAAAATACATATTACTCTAGTGATTAATAATTGATGAACAAGGAAAATCGTTTGCCCAGGCCGATTGCTCATACCGATGATCAAATTGGTTGGCATCTTACTAACGATCAGTGTCTCAAATGATCTTCGGGACGCCCTTGGTAGACGCCGAGTTATCCCATTACTGGCCTCGATTAGGTCGTACCGTTCACCGTTTGGTTGGTGGCACCCAGTAAACTAGATTACTCTTTATCACCTTTTAGGACATTGGTACTTGAATAGCCAGGTCAATGGAAGACACTGATTTTCAACTAGCCTCGATTAGGTCGTACCGTTCACCATTTGGTTGGTGGCACCCAGTGAATCTCAGTTTAAACCATTAAATATGGACAATTCTGTACCCACCGCGACCGATATTGAGAATGTCTCGCTTTCTGATACATATTTACCAAATTCGACTGTTGGTATCCGGGAGAACAAATATTTCCTTTATCAAAAAACAAAAGAGGCTTTTCTTTAATTTAAAATAGGAATTCAATAAATTTATCCACTTCGTTTCGTAACAACGATACACGATCATGGTTATTACGGTAATGATAAAAGGAGTAAGTAAGAAGCACATTGTGTAAGTGTTGTGCTCATAGCATTTTGTTCTATCGATAAAAAAGAATTGACTTTTACTAAGTACTTACTTGAATAAAATCTAAGATCGCTAATCAATTTATAAACTATTGTAATACTGTGGTTATTTGTCCGTAGTGTAGTATAACTATTACTTTAGAAGACATTTTCACTTACATATTTATAAATAATAAGTAAGTATATGATATTACTGTATAATAGTAATGAGAAGTTATTGTATCGTTTCTAGCTAACCCAGCTAACGTTGTTTTGCACTATAAAATAGTTTACAACCTATTCTCAGACATACCTACTGAATACACATATAAAATTTCATCAAAAAAGGTCAAGCAGTTTCGGAAATTATCGATAAACTCTAGTTCAGTACTAGTGCTTGAATTTTGCTCAGTATGCCGACACCTGTGTACAGCCGACGGCATATAAACCCGACCAAATGTGTACTAGGTATTACCATATGTAAAAGTACATTTTTATCTGCCTACGGCTGTACCTCCGGTTTCATATTCGTAACTTATGGCTATTCGCACACTACAACGTCTTTTATTAAGCGGGAAAATAACCACTTATACACTTTATGATGATACGATTACGATATTATCTTTTTACCGTTTTTGGAATATTTTTTAATATTTTGTACATACAGCACTTTATAACAGAAATATGTCAAAAGTTTATAATTACTCGAAATATGAAGGAATAACAGTAACTCACAAAGCGTTATACTCCAACCAAAATTTTTTCTATGCACATCAAGTAGTAAATTACTGTAAGAATATAAAATCGTACCCGTAATGGTAATCGTAACCAGTCGTATCATTACACCGCTAAGCAATTTGCCGCGTGATAATTATCGTTCTGTATGTGACGAGCCTTTCAATAAAAACATAACCCTCTTTGATAATGGGTAGCAAAATAAATGATTATTTATAATGACGCAAGTAAATAGTAACATGAATAACATGCCTACATATAGTGCATATGCATGCGGCATACTTTGAGTATTCGATTTCACAGGAAATTATGCAATACTACACGTTGTTATTGACTTCTATATTTTTAATATTGAGATATTAAATTATTTATCAATAATTATTAAATTATGCTGACTTTACATTAAATGTAGTGGTCATCAACATTTTGGTACTTAAAATTTTTGATGGCTTTGCATATTTTCAAATAAAATATATGTACCCAAGTAAAAATATAGCTTTTATTCTTGGTTGACCATTCCTGAAAAAAAGTAGCGATTAAGCAAAAATCTACTTTAAATTCGCGCGTACCAATAGTTGTGAACTTTAAATATTTTCATAACTGAGAGAACGTTGTTCGACGCTGTCGTACCGCCCGCCCTGGTTGCGAAGCCCGCCTACTGTTGTTCCACCAGCAGTTAGTCGGTTGCTGAGTGCTTGTGCCAGCTGCCTGCCTACGCGCCTACCACTGTGCCGCTCAGTTGTCCTGCGTGCCACCCACACTTAGAAACACGAAGATTCGTTGCATTGCAATCATGTTCGTAAGTTTTTTAACATAGGTATTATTATTATTAGTACATTTTAAATCATTTCATTTTTCTTAACATACTTATAATATTCATTTATGTGTAAATTATCTTTAATAAAGTAACTATGTCTAGCGAGTTATTAAATGATTTATCATGTTTATTTCAGGTCCGACTCTGAGTATTACGATAAACGTTGCAAGCAGGCTAAGAAGAAGCTCGCTGAAGATTTCACCTCAGATTCCGAAGAAGTATCCGCTGCAAGCTTGATGTATGTATGATTGTTGTTTAATGTAATTTCGTTATCTATTCCCAGTTAGCAATCACTAGTTTCTCGGCTGTGTGTTCTCAGTTGTGTGTGTGTGTGTTGATTATTCTAAATTGATAGTAACTACGTGTGTTTGTGTTCAATCAAAACTTTATACTTGTAATCTCCGTGGTGTAATGGTTAACATACCTGTCTACTGTTCACGAGGTCCCGGTTTCTAGTATAAGTAATTGTATGTTTTGTTTCCAGTTATAAGAAAAAGGAACCTAAAGCTACGAAGCGGGTGATAAGTCGAGCACAGCCAGCATCCAAGGCTAAACGCCTGAAGAAAGCTTGGCAACTCGACAGCGACAGCGAGGAGGAAGCGGAAGCCCAGCGAGCAGCCGCCGCTAAGAAGATCCCTCCGTTGCTGTCAGTGCTGTCGCGCCGTGTAGCAGACGGTGTCCTGCGCCGCACTGCTAACCTCGCTGGCGATGTCTTTATAGATTTAAAAGTATACAATGTTGCTGATATAAAGAAGGTCGATCCCAAAGACCGTTGGGAACACGCGGTAGTCGCGCTAAAATTTCAGGGGAATTCCGATTCCCCTCAACTGATGCTCACAAAGGAGCTTATTAATAAGTGCAAGCCCCTCTTTACTGAAGAGGGTAAATTTTTTGCAACAAAAATTATTTAGTGTGCGAACCATTCTATAATTAAGTACCTATTTTATGTTATATACAAATAAAAGTTTTTATTTCATTTTATTAATATACTTATTTTTATTAGGTTATTATGCCCCGATGCCAATTTCGTTTTTTATAATTAAATAACTTGCAATAATTAAATAAATCTAAACTTATTCTGTTTTCCATTTTATTCATGAGTTTTAATTAATTTTTTATCATATTCTGATATCATCTTTTAATTGCAAGTAGTCAATTAAATAGAACAATATCTTTAATAAGCAATCACTTAGTTTTAAGAATAAGTACAATGGGGAAGGGAACAGTATATTGTACAGTGTGTGATATATCTGTTAAGTCTAGCTCGTTATCTGCACACTTGCGAAGTAATATCCACAAAAACAATAGTTCAATAGAAGTTAGTGAAGGTATTGAGAAAGTAAGTAGTGCATTCAGAAGTCGAATCGCCTCATATAGAGTGAGACCTCTAAACGCGGACCGTGTGCTCGAGTCTGAGTCAGACTTGTCCCCCGTGTCCCCCGCTGACTTCTTGCGCACACTTCGTTCTCGTGTACACCAATTGATTTCGGCTAGACAGGCTACATTTCATTGTATAAAAGTTAACTTTGAATTTTTCGCGGAGTTTAATTTACCTAAAAATAGCACCACCGACATAAAATCATTTGCAACCCAAAACAAAATATTTCAAAATGATTGTGATTTTAAGGATTATTATTCTAACATGATTGACATAATTTCAACAAAAATTTCTGAATTTCAGGAAAAAGATTCTGGGTGGACCTTGATACGTAATCTTTACTTAGAGGTCAATATTAATAAATATAATCCATTGAGAGTTGGTCAATTTATTGAATTGCCGAAAAGTATTAAATCTAAACGCGCTTGTATTAATATACAAAATGGGGATGCGTTATGTTTCGTGTGGTGTGTAATGGCAGCGCTATTTCCCGCCAAAAATAACGCGCATAGAATAACCTCATATCCGAGTTACGAAAACATACTTAACATTCGAGATATCAAGTTTCCGGTCGGCTTCAAAGATATTCAGACTTTTGAGAGAAATAATACTCATATAAGCGTTAACATATACGGTCTTGTAAATAACCATAAAGTAGTGGGACCCCTTTACAAGACTCGACAAAAAAGAAAGAACCATGTGAATTTATTACTTTTGGAAAAGGGAGAAAAAAAACATTATTGTTTAATAAAAGATTTAAGCAAATTAGTCAGATCACAGCTCACAAAACACAAGGAAAAAATTTATTTTTGTGATGAATGTATGATATTTTTTAATAAAGAAATATTATTCAATTCTCATATTTGCAGCGGAGTACGTACTGTTTTGCCTGATTCGAATACTTACATCCAATTTAATCATTATGATCGGATGCAAGATGTGCCTTTTGTAATCTACGCAGACTTTGAATCATTGTTAGAACCAAAATATGGTGACAATAAGCATAACGTGAACACTACAGTCTTACATAAACATGTGCCTGCTGCGTTTGGTTATTATATTGTTTGCTCGTTTGATAGCTCTCGCAATAAATACGTATCGTATCGCGGGCAGGATTGTGTTGACAAATTTCTGAAATATTTATTTGAAGATGTTACGGAAATTAATAAATTATTGAAAGAAACTATTCCGATGATTCCATTAAGTGTAGAAGAGAAAAGACAATTTGATACTGCAAAATACTGCTTTATCTGTGAGCAATTACTTTTTGACAACAAAGTAAGAGATCATTGTCATCTAACTGGAAAGTTTCGCGGGGCCGTTCACTCTTATTGTAATCTTAAATACAGGTTACCAAAATTTGTACCAGTATTTTTTCATAATTTGTCTGGGTATGACAGTCATCTTTTTATTAAACAGTTGGGAGAATCTCAGGGCAGAATTAAAGTAATAGCAAAAAACAAAGAAAATTACATATCTTTTACAAAATTTGTGAAAACCGGTCGTCAGGAGTTTTTGCCAGTTCGATTTGTGGATACTTTTAAATTTTTAGGTACTAGCTTAGATAAGCTTGTAAGCAACTTGAATGAAGCCAGTTTTGTCCATTTATCTCAATTCTACCCAAAGAAAGAACAGTTTGATTTACTAACTCGTAAAGGTGTTTATCCTTATGAATACATGACGGACTGGAATTGTTATAAGGAAAAGAAATTACCACCGCGAGACTGTTTCTATAGTACTATAATAAATGATATTGTTTCAGAATCCGATTACAATCACGCCAAAATTGTTTGGTCAATGTTTAATATTAAAAATTTAGGTGAATATACTGATTTGTACTTGAAAACAGACGTAATATTACTAGCAGATGTTTTTGAAAAATTTCGCCAAACTTGTAAAACTAATTATAGATTGGATCCTGCATTTTACTTAACCGCACCAGGTTTGAGTTTTGATGCAATGTTGCTTAAAACAAAAGTCAAACTGCAACTAATAGACAATCTAGAAATTATCCGACTGATTCAAAAAGGTATTCGCGGTGGAGTGTGTTTATGCCCTACAAGATATTCCACAGCGAATAACAAATATATTTCCGGGTATAATTCGGAAATACCTGATAACTTTTTGTTATATATCGATTGTAACAACCTGTACGGTTATGCAATGTGCTCACATTTACCATATTCAAATTTTGAGTTGATGAATCAAGTTGAAATTGGAAGTCTTAATATTGTTAACGTACCTAATGACTCAGACTATGGGTATATTTTAGAGGTAGACTTAGAATATCCGGATTATTTGCACGATTTGCATAATGATTTACCATTTTGTCCACAGAAATTTACGCCCCCAGGTTCTAAAAATCCTAAATTAATTCCAAATTTGTATGACAAATTTGAATATGTTATTCATTATATACATCTTAAAACATGCTTAAAAAATGGTCTTATTTTGAAAAAAATTCATAGAGTGGTCAAGTTTAAACAACAACCATTTCTGAAACAGTATATTGATTTAAATACAGAATTTCGACAAAAAGCTAACTCTACATTTGAACAAGATTTCTTTAAATTATTAAACAATAGCATTTTCGGTAAAACGCTAGAAGATACCGAAAAAAGAGTAAACATTTATCTAGTAAATCGTTGGAACGATGATAGAAATAAAACAAAAAAGTTCTACTCCGCTGAACAATTAATATCAAGACCTAATTTTAAGAATAATACAGTGTTTAGTGAAAATTTTGTAGCTGTACAAATGAAACCTGAAACTGTTATTTTAGATAAACCTATTTATATAGGTTTCACAGTTCTAGAGATATCCAAAAATCATATGTATGATTTCCACTATTCGGTCATGAAATCATTTTATGATACAAGGTTAAAATTATGCTATACCGATACTGACAGTTTTTTGTATTCAATAGAAACTGAAGATGTATATAAAGATATGAATATTTACTTTCAATCATATCTCGATACAAGTAATTATGATGAAAATAATAGATTTGCTATTATACCTAAAAATAAAAAAATACCTGGTTTATTTAAAGATGAAACAGCAGGTTCTCTAATAATTTCCTTTGTGGGACTTAGGTCAAAGTTATATTGTTTAAAAACCGAAAACAAAATTGTAAAAAAAGCTAAAGGAGTTAAGAAAGCAGTTGTAAAAGATCTAACTTTTAATGACTACAATGATGTTTTACTGTATAATAAGATTGTGCGTAAAAGAAATATATTATTTAAATCGCTTAAACATGAAATATTTACTCAAGCTGTAAATAAAGTAGCCTTGTCTTCAAATGATGACAAAAGAATTATACTTAAGGATAAAATTTCTACTTTGGCATGGGGACATAACACTCTTTTATATTAGAATATAATTTACTAATTGGCTAGTATAAGTGTATGAAAATTATTGTAAGTCTTCTTTAAATACTTTATAGTTTTTTTGTTATAAAAATATATTAAGAATAAATAATAAATAAATAATAAAATGTATTTGAATTTCCTTTGTCATAACCTTGATATCATGTTTAGTGCCAAATATGCTGATAATTCAATAACTCATATATATTCGATTCGTGTAAAGACATGATTGTTTGCATCACCTTTTATTGAAATGTCAGCATAATATGATAAGGCTTGCGAAAATGAAAAATAATTGTTTTGTCAGGAGTTTGAAATCCGATATTCGAGTTTATATTGCATATCGTGGTCAGTCGCGTTAAAACAGACGAGGTTCTAACACGCTGCACATATCAAATCTATAATTTACAAAATTGATCGGTATTGCAATGTAAGTATTACAATCAAATTTTGTTAATTATGATGTAAAATGTTTAGTAAAAAATTAAAATATTCATTGTTTTACAGATCATGTCTGACTCTCAAGATACAATGATACTATTCTCTCAAGATGCTCAGGACCCTTATGAACAAGCGGAGGAGTATTACCAAGAAATGTTAAGAAATAGAGCAGCTGAAAAACAGAAGGAAGAACAACGACAAGATTTGTTGAGAAAAAAAATGGATGGATTGTCAGCATCATCTTATGTTATCAGAAAAGAGCATCGAAAACCCAGAAAAGTAATTAAAATACAAGTATTTGACATAGAAAATGACTTGGTAAACAGAGATGTTTCGGAAAAAATGGTATTAAATGCACAGTATCTCATAAAAGACTCCGTCGACGATATTTTGGATCTCACAGAAAATGTTATTAATAAAATCGCAAAAACATTAGCGAATGATAATTTTAGTTTTAATTAGTATGTAATATGAGTTTTATAAATATTTTGTAAATTACTTTTTTAAGGTTTCTATAATATTATTACGTTTTATCTGTACAGAACAATGTCTTATTTGTAATAAAGAAAATTCAATAATTAGTTACTTATATAGTTAGAATGTGATTTATATCAATAAATATTAAATCAATCATTTTACTTTTAATTTTATCCTTTAGGCTAAGAGTAAAAATATAAGCTTTGTTTATGAATATAGAATAAAGAGTAAACCAAATTTTGTATGTTAATCAAAAAACTCCATCTATTAGCATTTGACTGGATCAAATTAATATTTACTTTTATTCATTTAATGATTCAGTATAAACGCAGTAGATGTCGCTGTTTTAAATTTTTATGATGTAGATAGAGTAATTATAATCACAGTAGAGCATCACCAAAAACTGAGACTAGTTAATATTACGGCTTATAATATTTCTTACACATTAATTTTTTTGCTAAGTCAATAAATGAAAAAAAATATTAATTTAAAAAGTTTTATTTAAGAGATTAATTTTGGTCATTACAATATACAATTATCATAATACCATTTTTTAATACAAATTACATTTTTTAGTGCACACACTTGCTGATGACTGAGACAGTTATACTTAATTTCAGGTTTACAATAAGTTTTATATAATATAGAGAAATTGGGGCTGCCTTCTTCTTCGATATCCAGTAAAAAACAATTTTTACATAAATTACTTATCCAACTTTGCTTTTCACGCCCCTTCATTATCACTGTTTTATCTGTTAAAATGTGTTTAATTATCCTTTTGAACTCTCTGTAGTCGATATAGCCTTCGCTCCAAGTTATGCCTCTATGTCGCTCAATCCATCGAACGCGTTTCTTTTCTTCTTTAGTTAAATATGTATATGAATAAGGAGGTTTTACTAAAAACACTTCAGTAAACTCTTGGGTAGCTATTGCTAATTCTTTTAATATAAAGTAATTATTGTCATCTTTAAATCCTTGGATATCAACAAAAACATATGAGCTCATGATATCTTTTTAACAATGTTACTCAAGGGCTTGTACTCAAATATACAGTCGTTTAATATCAAGCAATATGCTGCTGTCTGATCAGGTATTTCTTGGTCAGTTTCTATTTCAACTCTCACATCTATAGAGCCCTTCAAAGTCTCTTGTTGACGGGAACAGTCGATTACAAATAATGGAGCAATATCTTTGAATTCTTTTAAGCTCATCAATGGTTCTGCTCGACGGCCATAATAAGACTGTTGAAATCTTGAATATTGTTCGTATAATAAAGAAAACTTATTTTCTGAGAAACTTATGTTTAATCCTTCGTAAGGGTAATACGACGAATTCAAAAATACTCTAATGTCACGAACATTACAATGATCGAATTCTGCCATTGACATTTGTGATTGATGTTTACGATTGGTTTGTAACGCAATTATAACGAACCGCGGTTTCTCAGTTTGCGATGTAGTTTTAATTGCCCAAGTATGTTTGCGAGTTCTGGGGAGTAGTGGGTACTCATACAGATCCCAATTCCGAAAAGCTAATGTTATAGCACGATCTTTTTCTAGATGTTTCAATAAATTAATTCTTTCACGATCTGATACTTTGACGTGTGGAACTCGCCAAACTATTTTATTAATAACTATATCGTCAACAATTTCTTCACTATTTAATTTTAATGCATTAAGGTTGCTGTTGCTTCTTAGTAACACTAACTCATGTTTACAATTTATTACGATTTTCTCATAATCTTCCGTTATCGATGATGTTTGCTTCCTGTAGTTCCTTTAAAATATTCTCGATACTGTCCTCGTCAATTTTATTTGAGAACTGAGATAATACTGCTTAATTTTCCTGGTGAATGCTCTTTAAGTTCTACATTCACAATCCCAGCTTCTTGTAATTTTGTTATAATTTCAATAATTTCGTTGTCTAATCCAGTGTTGCCAGCTGCCCGAGATCCTAACAATAATTTTAATCGTTCTACCAACTCATTCGGATCATTCCAATAAACCAAATCAGTATTTTTATAAAGATTTTTCAACAGTTTCATACCTGCTCCCTCTGAAAGACTCTCGGTACTAGTAGTTAGAGTTCTTGTAAATTTAAATAGAGGTTTAATGATGTTAAGGTATTTGAAACCTTTGTTGCTATTAATAGGTTTCTTCGGGTCGTAGTTACGTCTATGAGCATTGGTTTCAATAAGCAGCAATTTATAATGTAGTAAATCTTCTTCTGTTATTACATCCAAGTTTGGTACTTTCTTAAAGAGTAATTCTTGTAAGCCTGGTGACTTTTTAATTATATGAGTTCCTATTTTCCATGTTAGGTCTTGATCAAAGATACGTGTGTTGCCTAGCAAGACTTTTCCGCGATCATGTCTGATCCCAAAAGGAATATCGGTTAGTACTTCGGATGTCCAAGACATCATCATATCATCAAGATAGGTATGATCTTTAGAGCTCGGTGATGAGCGAAGTGATTTGAAAGACTCGTCACTTATGTTATGTTCGGAGGGTGATACAGTAAGGGTTTTGTTAGAATTATGTTCAAGAGAATCAAAGTTTTCTTCATCGTGCTCTTCCTCGTCAAATGATTCATTTAAATTTTCTTTACTAAAAAATGATTCTTCATTTTCACTTAATTTCTTTATTTTCCTTTCGGGTTCTTCGTTAGTGTAATTGATCTCTTGTTCTTCTTCATATTTTCTACTTTGTTTACTATTTTTACTTGAAAGTTGATTAATTGGATCAACTATAGGTTTGAATATCGTTTCTAAAGCCATATTGTTATCATTTTTTGTATCTCTTATCATACGAACCTTTCTTTTTACAGCCGCTGTGGATTTCACAATTTGTTCTTTTAGATTTTTTTCCATTTTTATAATCCGTTCTTGTTCAGATTCTCACATAAACTGAGCTGTTATCATCATGACAGTTTCTTATGAATGCTAATCTATAACTATAAATGTATCAAATTTCATCCTGTAACATCCTTTATTTCGTTGACAATCCTTATTTATTACAACATAACCATACAGGTCCTTCCATACAATGGAACACAATTCACGGAATTGGTGCCATGACATATCAGAACCCACGTGTTCTTCATAAACGTGTTTTAAATTTACATCATCTTGCTTGAATAATACAATGAGATTGGAATTATCTCTCACAAGTTGCTTCGGTATTTTGGTATAAGTTTGATTAAGATAAAAAGAGTCAATATTTTTATGACGTCCCATAGCGAAATAGTCCCGTACATTATTTTGATTTTCAGAGGCAATATCGTCAAATATTATGATAGAGTTTGGAGCAGCTTCCTGCGGATTCAACACTTCAGCATTATGACTATATTTGTAAAACGATACCCCAGGCACCATAGTTAATACTTTTTCTAGAAATAAGTATTTTGGTTGGTATAAGGATTTTGAATACACATACAGATTATGAAATCGTAGACCATTTTCATGCAACAATAGGCTTATCATTAAATTTGTCTTTCCACAATTGGATGGACCGCATATAATGCAACGAATAGTATTCGGCAATAAGTTACCGTGCCTCTTAACCCCATTCGTCAGCGTAGTAGGGCAAATACATTGTAACTTTAAGGATTCTCTTTGTTTTATAAATTTCATAATTAGACAGTCTATTCAACTTGACTGTTGCCTATGCTATATCTTGACAAAATGAAGCGTTATAACTTTGCAATTATATTTATTTTATTTTTAGGTAAGGTGTTTTATACGAGGGATCATAACTGAAAAACCAAAGGTATTATTGGGGATTTCAAAATAGGTAGTTTTAATCACACTGAGCGAATGAAATGAGCGGTGTGATGAAAACTACCTGTTTTGAAATCCCCAATAATACCCTACTGGTATGAATATAGTTGAAGAACCGGGGTCAAACATAGGCTACTTTCGACGCAGGCGGAGCTGCGTAAAACAGGTAGTCATAAATCATTTACTAGTGTACAACAATCCCGAAAACATAAATAATATAAAATCATTACTTCATACTTAAATTAAAATGTAAAAATTAAAATAGAAAAGTTGGTTTTTATAGATAATGTTTTTAGCATTAAGTCCGCCTATTGTGATTTACAATTGTGTATTGTAAAATACATATATAAAATGACCATATAAAGTTCACTCATTCAGAAATTTCTCTCAATCAAAACTCATTTCTACTTAAACAGAAACATCAATTAATTTTAAGGTACTTTCTAAAGAAATATTTACATGCATTTATCTGTTTTACAAGTTATTCTCAGTGGGCTTTAAGTTATATAGTAAAGTTGTCTAAGTGAAAATAAACTTTTCATTTACTCAAAAAAAAAAAATACTTAAAATCCAAAGCCGATATTTTCTTAGTGGTCAACTAAGAATGTCCTAAATTTAAACACAATTAAAAAGTTCAAGGACGCTAATAAACGACCACGCAGAAGTGACATACTGGATCTTATACGAGTACGATACGAGTGAGGACTGAATCTGAGTCCACTGACGGATGGTACAGGCGCCCTATTTTTGTATATATGTCGAACAAAAATTCTTCGTTATCGAACGAAAATCATTCGACTCGCCGATCTTAAGTGAGTCACGCTTTTCAAAAATAGCACTCCTGTCTTTGTTTGCTATCGAAAAATCTTGTATAGACATTAATCAACATTTTCATATCAGTAAAAACTTCGCCAGTGACCAATAAAAGAGACTACTGACCGAATGACCAACTCGCCTCGATTACGTCACAAGTAATGACAACCAATTGCCAACAATTAGATGAAATGGTCCGCGTTGTGGGAACCGCGTTTTGGGTGTAAAGTCACATAGGAATGAGTCACTCTGAAAAAACAATATATGGAAAAGACATTTAATAATGTTCAATAAGGAACATCATAGAGAAGGGAGCCGATAACTGGCAGCCATCGCGCAAAATAGGACACTCTGGCGATCACTCGTGAGGAGGCCAAGATCCACGGCCGCCTGTGTGTAAGTAATAGATCATCATCACAAAAGTGTGGAATTTAATAACCCAGGTGATGTAATATTGCCCAGATTTCCCATTTGGATTAAACCACATATAGAATGGAAGAAAGGAGGTTAGATTTTTGGCCAGTTAGTAGTAGTGATAATACCTTGAATACTTTGACAGACCGATGAAAATCATCGACATAGGTAGATGTTAACACAACTTTTGCATGGAAAAACATACACCAATATTAAATAATCTAGATGTAAGATAACAAAATTTATATTTTATGCAACAATTTTGTTTTTGATAATGGAGTAACTTTTGCCCAGCAGTGGGTCTTAAACAGTCAGATAAAAAAACTAGCACCTTTTGACCTTCGTCGAAGTATGCCTTCGCAAATAATAAATAAGATAATCTTAGGTTTCCAAGTAACGCCCACAATAACAAACAAACAGGCTTACCGGAAGCTGGGTGTCTTCGTAACATAGATATCAGTAGGATTCTCTTTGAAATCGGAGTAGGTATTTATTTGACCAAGCGATATATCTTACTCTGATTTTATATTCATATTTCATCTCAACTGGACTTTTAAGATTTAATAATACGCATTTGTAAAATTGCATGTAGAAACTTGGGGTTTCTTCTTCGTAGAGCTTCTAGTTTTAAAAATATTATTGTAACAGCTGCATTATACAATAGTTTAGTTAGAAGCCACCTGGAGACATCATCATCATTTCGTGTAGGTTATATTGTCAATCGACCATGTACAACCTGGTGTCAGAGTTGTGCGGAACCGCCTCTCGGCCTCTGGCTTGGTTCCTTTAACGACCACCTAATGGCAGCCGGGGCCAATGGCTTAACGTGCCTTCCGAAGCACGGTGACGGGAAGCAATCAGGTGATTCAAGCCTGCAATGTCCTTACCAAACTGGAATCAACTAAACAAAGTATGCTTCCCATGGGAAACGAACCCACGACCTCCGGGCCGAAGGTGAACGCCTTAACCACTGGACCACGGAGGCAGTTCTATATTGGAAACTATACGGTGCTTACTGGTATTACCCTTTAATGTATCCAACTCTCTTTGTTTTAGGTATGGTTGGATACACAGAGCTTAGGGGACGAAGGGAATTAAGCTTGCTATCGTATATTTTAAAGGTACTCCGAGGTGAAATAATAATCCTGAGCTACTAAAGCTGATCGTTTTCAGTGTCCCTAATAGATACTTAGAGCGTCGCCGTCGGCCGAGAGTTTCAGTGGTACCTTCGGGTCGTACAAATTTGTTATACAAGGCACCGCTGACGCGCGCGCTGCGCACTCTCAGTCTCATTGCAGAGGAAGTAGATATTTTTGGTTGTAGTCACAAAAGTTGCATTAAAAAACAAAACTAATTTAAGAAAACGTATGAGGGCGTTAGATTCTTCTTGAAACTTGATAGCACGAGAAACGAACCTAAATTCATCGAGGAGATAGAATTAAATAACATTATAAAAATATATATTTCCCGCAGATCCACCTGTGTCAAAAAGTAGATTGTCTTCAACTAACATAAAAAATTTCATCAAATTCCGTTCAGTGGTTTGGCCATGAAAGAGTAACAGACAGATAGACAGGTAGACTTTCTCACTTATAATATAAAGTACGGATTTATACATTTTAGAGTGTTTTTGGATGTAAAATCCTAAATTTCATTTTTGTTGATGTTCAGCTAGATAATATATATTTATTTATTTAATTTTGATACACCAACAGCATGTTTCAATTCGACCCCTTACATCATTTTCATTTCTGTCCTCTACAATTTTTTTAGGGGCAACAATATTATAACTGGCAACAAAAAATCATACAAATGTACGAAATTGATTGAGAAGCATCGCTTTCCCCTCAAATAAGATGTCAATGCCAATTTAGACCCCCATGGCAATTTATTGAGACTTAGCATTGCAAATCAGCGAGGGTGTGCTGCGGGTTTCCTAATAAATAACAATTGTGCAAAATGTCTTGATTTTCTTTTATCAAATGAGTAAAATTCTATCTCTCTGGTACGCTAAACCGTTGGACTGATTTTGATCCAATAGGCTAGTTTTCTAAAAAATATAATTAGTCCGTTAGTTAGATAATTAAAAAATATTGGAGACGTATTTTTTCTTTTGAAAATGAAACAAATAATGGTTAAGATATGGCGCGTTAAAGTTCCGTGTGACGTCACAGTGTGCTACACTTTTTCGCAATATGTGACGTCACGAGCCCCCACTCCTAAACTTTGATGCGTTATATCTTTAAAATTTATCGCTCAATTGACAAAAGAAAAAATACGTCCCGAATATATTTTGATTCCCTAAATGACGGACTAATTTTAATGATAGTCTATTGACCCTGAAAACTAGCCTATTGGGTGTAAATATAATTGAAGATCTAGGTTCAAATATCTCTTTTGAAAAATCTAACCTCAAGCCGCTGCCAAAAGGGACGAAAGTTAGTATCAAAAACATATTAAATATACTTCTGCTACGATCATAGCCATAGAAAACTGCTGATATTTCATATTAGAATCCGAAAATATCAAAGAGCTCATGACCGACCACATCGCACCTAATTTAAACAAAAAACCCGTCAACTATCTAAACAATATCACAACACATAAACATCTCATAAGTTTCCCACGCACCACAAATCTCTCTCCATCTCTCTTACTCTATTCATTAGAATAGAATTACGAAGGAGACGGGTATAAGTACAGTAGCATACAGTCATTTATACTAATTTATATTTAACTCGTTTTACCATGCGGGTCGTTTAAATATTTCTAATTACTTTTGGGGGCCAAGAGATACGAATAAACAATTTGACGGTTTCATTGTCTCATAACTTTAAGGAAGGAGATGACTTAAATGTTACCCAAGTTTGTTTAAACTAAACGTGTGAAGGTATTTTAATGAAATCTTTGAAAACTTCATACAAATATACGTACGAAAAAAACAAAATTGTTCAAAAATTGGTGCAAATAAGTATACTGTAAAAGGTTAGTTGACTGATACTTTTACATTTTATGTAATAATGTTTTAGTAATAGAGAAATAACCTATACTAAAAACATTAAGGACTAAATTCTAATGCATTATTTACCAGCCTTAAGGTATTTACTTTGACTCTAAAGTCTAAACGAAATTGTCTTCGGAAACCTACGAAAATAGAGACAAATAAGGATCAAATCTCACAGACTGAGTTAGCCCCAAAGTTGTGTTATTGGATACTAACTCCACTATATGATACTAGCTGTTTTCCGCAGCTCCGCCTGCGTCAAAAAGTAGCCTATGTTTGACCCGTGTCTTAAACAATATTCATATCAAATTGTATCAAAATCCGTTCAGCAGTTCGGCCGTGAAAGCGTAACAGACAGACAGAAAGACAGACAGACTTTTGCATTTATAAAATTAAGTATGGAAGTATGGATTTTTTAACAAATACATACGTAGATAAACATCCAAGAACAAAGAACATCGAAACCGCGTTCTTTTCTGAATGTCCAAGAAACAGGCCAATCACAAAAATGCTATCATCATTCCATAGATAGTGTATCTAGAATGCGTATTAGCGATGTAGCAATAAAAATAAAGTTAGAAACCCTTGGCGGTCGATTAGTTTATAGCCCCCTCTGTAGCCACGAGGGGCTATGAAGCTAAAATGGCGGGTGTCGGTGTGGTATTTCTTGATAATGTTGAAGTTATTTTATTTATTCTTTGACACCAGGGTGTACATGTTCGATTGACAATGTAACCAACACGAAATGATGATTATTATTTAATTTATTTATTAAATCTTTAATGTACTACAAGAAAACAAACATACACAACTGGTGGATTTAATGCTAAATCATTCTCTACCCGTCAACCATAAGGAGAAACATATTATTTTCAGTATTATTCCATCCGTACTTCCATACTTAATATTATGTGTAAAAATCTGTCTGTCTGTCTATCTGTCTGCCTGTTACGCTTTAATTTTATCAAAATCAGTTCACGTCCAAACCGCTGACCGGATTTTGATGAAATTGGTATGAATACAGTTGAAGACCCGGGGTCAAACATAGGCTACTTTTCGACGCAGGCGGAGCCGCGGGAAACAGCTAGTGTTGTAATAAAGTTAAAAGCAAAAAAATTAATAGAAACCGAAACAATTGAAACTAGCATCTTCTTGAAAGCTTTTGCATAAACAATTTCAAGTATGTTAAATAAAAATCGTTCGATATGTAACAAAAATCCTTTGATATCGAACGAAAATTATTCGACACATCGATTTTGCGTGGGTCACGCTTTTCAAAGATAGCACTCTCTCAAAGGTGTCTACCGTATGAGATATATAGTCATTTCACTTGACATTTCTTTAAGCACTCAACACGTCAGCACATCGTCGACGTAAACCAAAACAAAGTCGGAATTAAAATGTCGAGTAGACTTTCATGGGAATGTTATTTTAACTATTACATTGCGGAAGGCGGCATAGGGGTGGCTGTTTCTGGTAAAACAAAGTCTGGAACCCTATTTTTGAACCCTTGTGTGACATACATATATCAAATAATTCTCGTTCGATATCGAACGATTTTTATTCGATATCGAAGGAAAATCATACGACTAGCCAATTTTGCGTATGTCACACTTTAACTAGCACCCCTGAAATTACGCTAGTCGGCACGAAAAGATGACTATTACATTATAATATACGTTTTCCGGCTTAGTAATTTACTATTGTGTTTTACCATCGCAAAGCGACAAAGGGATAAATATGAGTTTTCTTATTTTGTTAACTTCGCCAGTAAAAGTGAAAATTGGGAATCCGAGGAGTTGACGTTTCGCAGGCAGTCATTAAATAATTTCTCTAGTTCCCTTAGTCCATGGCGACAAAAACTATGCAAGATTGTTATATACATACTAATATTATAAATGCGAAAGTCTTTCTGCCTGTCTGTTTGTTACGCTTTCACGGCCAAACCGTTGAACGGATTTTGATGAAATTTGGCAGTTGAAGACCCGGGGTCAAATATAGGTTACTTCTTGACGCAGGCGGAGCTACGGGTAACAGCTAGTCTACTATATTTCTGAATTTGGATGTGCTTAATGGCCCAAATCTGTATAAAATTGTCCTAATTATATAGGAGCGCTTAATTGGGCATTTGTTTAGCAGAATATGCGTGCTAGTGGACTTTCTGCTAAGGATGCTCAAAACCGGGCGAAGTGGAGACGTAAAACTAGGAAAGCGGATACTGGACTTCGAAGCAAACATCGGAGGATGCAACCGGGTTGACGCTAGGATGATGATGGTATAAGCAATTTTTTTTTTGGAATTATTGCCGGGGTATGGGAAGCGGCTATATGAAGCAATTAAATGAAGACACGGATAATATGTATGATAATATTGTACAGCAAAATTAGACTTCATTTCATTTATCAATTATTCATATATTTTTGTATACGTGTATATGTAACTATTTTTATATTTATGTGTGTATTTCGTGTGTAGTTTATTTATAAGTATTGATGATATTTATAGAATAAATCGTTACTATTTATTTTTATAACGCCTATCGCCTTGATATGATTTCTGTTTTTCCTAAAGGTTGACTGCTAGAGAATGCTTTAGCATTAAGTCCACCCATCGTACCATATTAGGTATTAAAGTTTCAAATAAATAAATAAATAAAATCGCCCTAATAATTTATTTTAAATTGACATATCTTGCCGCTTGTTTTTGCGACATTTAGAGCAATTTTATTTCTCTCGTATTCGCACCAAGATTTACGTATCATTCATAGTACGTGAAAAGGCTAAATGTCATCGGAAAACGATGCGGGCGCTAACGGGACATCTAATACTGAAATTCCCGACACGACCCGCGGTTGCTATACAATGCTAATGCGATGGAATCGTGGAATTGTTACTTAGAACCGCTTAGAAAGTCAATCAGACTTGAAAGGTTACCTGCAATTAGGTAATTTGTCTTTAGTTAGCGTTGCGTCAATAAATTTGTGCGGGTACGTTCGAAAGTTTTCCTATGGATCACCTTTACAGCTTGTTATTTTACATTGTCTTACCGCTTAACTTTCTCAGCATCGCCCATTTGGTTGACTGGTAGATAGATAGATAGATAGATAGATATACACTTTATTGTACCAATCACAAAATAAAAATTAAAAGTAATACATTTAGAATATTGAGTACAAAGGCGGACTTATCGCTATTGCAATTTCTTCCAGCCAACCTTAGGGTAGATAGGATAAAAAGTGAAAACAAACAAAGGCGGTACAGTAATAAAATACTAACACTATCATCCTTATACAACAGTCAATAAATAAACCTACAATCAAATAATACATACTATACCTTTAATGAATATATACATATCATATACCTACATACAACATACAATAATAAAAAATAAAAGAAGAGAAGAAAATGTCTAACGATGAGCAGGATCAGCTTCAATTGCAGAGAGATAATGTTTTCTCACTTGATTTTTGAAAGATGAAATTGTTTTAGCCTTTCGTATTTCAACTGGCAAAGCATTCCATAACTGAGCAGCCTGCACCGCAAAGGAATGGGAATAGAAAGAGGTAGCAGCAGGAGGGATAGCTAGACGATGAGTATTATATTCACGCGGTTCGCGATTATTAACCTCACTGAGAAATCTGAAGCGTTCCTTAAGGTAAGTAGGAGTCCAGGGAATGAATAGGATAGAGTACAAGAGTGAAAGGATATGCAAATTTCGACGAAGTCTAATGGGGAGCCACTTGAGTTGAGAGCGAAAAGAAGAGACGTGATCATATTTACGTAAACCGAATATGAATCTTATGCAAAAGTTTTGAAGGCGCTCAAGCTTGTTTAATTGGTAGATAAAGCCTCAGGCTTTTAATTCGCCATTTACATTTATGTAATAAAGTTAAATAAATAAATAAAGTATATATTCTTGGAAGATATGTAAGTACTCAAATTGTTGAAAAAGAAAATAAGACTGTATACATATTGTGTATTAAATAGCCGTTTAAAGGCTGGTTTACACACGATCCAGTGCGGCGATCCAGTGCTTTCACCACCAGCCTTACTTGGACCCGTCCTAACAATAATGAAATATTAATTGTTATAAAATGTCTGGCAGTCTAAGTAAGATTTTAATTTAAGGAACTACCTTATCGAATTCTATCAATCTTCATACGAAATCGCAAAAAAAAAAGTAAACAAAAAGCATTCGGTTGTTGCCTCAAAGCACCGTTGCCAGGCGTCCGGATAAAGCCGGACATAGTTAGGCTTTTTGATTGCGTGTCCGGCCAAAATAAACGGTGTCCAGCTTTTCCGGCTTTTGTTAGGCTTTTTACATTTTATTTAATTTAACAAGATGTATGGTAATAATCAGAAAAGCTTTAAATACTGAGACACAAAATCCTCAATAATGTAGGATGTCCGGCCGTTTTAGCCAAATGTCCGGCCAAACTGGCTGGTCTGTCCGGTTTGGCGACCTGGCATCCCTACCTCCAAGTGAATATAAAGAGTATTTTTACAACATCTGCAACTAAGCTATAATAGTCATAATCAAACATCACATTCCAGTGAAACATTGAAAAACGAATGAGTTCCGTGTACGGTTTCGATGCTCTTTTAGTGAAAAGGAGAACTTAGTATATTTTACCAAAGTCGGATAAGTTTAATTCCATGGATAATGTCGCAATTTACATCTCGTATAATGAAGTTGCATTTCACGAAACAGTTAACCTGAGAATATACTATTAATCCACGTATAATTCCGGTACAAGGACTCTGTTTCTAGGATAAAAATGTCTGCCGTCCATTTTTATCCTTAGATCAGTTATACTTGGACAAGAACGACGTTAGTAAAATCGGGCCTGGTAAGTTAAAAGAGCTATTTGAAAAAGGGTGTATATGTAATTTATTTATTTAAACTTTATTACAAAGAATATAAATGGCGGACTTAAAGCCGTGGGCTTTTTCTACCAGTCAACCAACAGGTGGTGTTGAGAGACAAAAGTACGTAATCGATGCTTCTGTGCTGCTTTCGAAAGTTATGTTCCGCCTGCAATCTAATCGTTTAAGGGTTCAAGTCCGTCAAGGCATAGTACTATTAATAATCTCTGGTCAAGGGCAAAAAGACGGCTTCAATGACACCAGTATATATAAGGAATATCAACCATGTAGCTCAACGTGAATTATGAATGAAAGAATTTGCTGCGGCCATGATCAATAAACACAGAAGTTCATTGCCAATTTCAACTACAGTCGTATTGTACGTAAATTGACCTTAATTCGAGTTTCATGACTAATAATGAAATTGTTTATTATTAAAAAAAAACACTGTGAAAGTCGATATCGTTGACCCAGATGAAGTGAGGCGATGCATTTAATTAACTGTGATTGGATTAAGGCCCCTCCTTAAACCAATTCATTTTGTCTTCTTTCATGTCGATTTTTTTTTCTAACCAGAAACTAGCCACTTCAACAGCTCTGTCAGAGCCCAGAATAGACATATTTGAAGAAAAAAGCACTGAATTGCAACGTCAAAGATGCCAGAATAGAACTATGAGAGAGAGACCTCACATTACAAAATTGCATTGCTTTTGTTCCTTACCGACAAGTTCCAAAATGCTGTCCAATAGGACAAACATGTTGCATGCCGTATGGCTGTTTGTGGTCTAAGATATTGTAATTGCTATATATAACATCATTGTACACCCATAATACGCAATAAAGTTGATTGATTGATTGCATATGCCCAACGGCAACCGAATAAAGTGTTCATCACTATTTCTCGAATCTGTTTCATAACTGTTGCAGGAACAATATGTAATCGGGTACCTTATGAATCTATTTGAAACTGTTTAAAGTGTTTTTTCTCAAGGTCACGAGAAGAACTTCCCGATAACCAATGCAAGTGGCATTGGTCTGTTTGGAAGTCTCTCAATAGGTTGCGAACCCAAATTGGTCGATGTAGAGATAATCTCAGCAAGTGGGGAATTACTGACGGCACACAAAACTGGTGCGAGTATGGTTACTATATATATATATATAATATATATACTATGGTACATCTGCTGTCGTTTAAGTTCGGATAAGTTATCACCTTGCGATTTCGTATACATTAGTATTAAATAATAATATAACTCTTTGTTGCACCAATAAATTAAAATTACAAAATTACATAAGAGATTTGCGATGTACAATAGCGGCCTTATCGCTATAGCAATTTCTCACAGACAACCAACGGGTAGGATTTAATAAAATAACATGGGTATGGCATTAGTAATATATAAAGCCTCAGGCTTTTAATTCGCCATTTACATTTATGTAATAAAGTTAAATAAATAAATAAAGTATATATTCTTGGAAGATATGTAAGTACTCAAATTGTTGAAAAAGAAAATAAGACTGTATACATATTGTGTATTAAATAGCCGTTTAAAGGCTGGTTTACACACGATCCAGTGCGGCGATCCAGTGCTTTCACCACCAGCCTTACTTGGACCCGTCCTAACAATAATGAAATATTAATTGTTATAAAATGTCTGGCAGTCTAAGTAAGATTTTAATTTAAGGAACTACCTTATCGAATTCTATCAATCTTCATACGAAATCGCAAAAAAAAAAGTAAACAAAAAGCATTCGGTTGTTGCCTCAAAGCACCGTTGCCAGGCGTCCGGATAAAGCCGGACATAGTTAGGCTTTTTGATTGCGTGTCCGGCCAAAATAAACGGTGTCCAGCTTTTCCGGCTTTTGTTAGGCTTTTTACATTTTATTTAATTTAACAAGATGTATGGTAATAATCAGAAAAGCTTTAAATACTGAGACACAAAATCCTCAATAATGTAGGATGTCCGGCCGTTTTAGCCAAATGTCCGGCCAAACTGGCTGGTCTGTCCGGTTTGGCGACCTGGCATCCCTACCTCCAAGTGAATATAAAGAGTATTTTTACAACATCTGCAACTAAGCTATAATAGTCATAATCAAACATCACATTCCAGTGAAACATTGAAAAACGAATGAGTTCCGTGTACGGTTTCGATGCTCTTTTAGTGAAAAGGAGAACTTAGTATATTTTACCAAAGTCGGATAAGTTTAATTCCATGGATAATGTCGCAATTTACATCTCGTATAATGAAGTTGCATTTCACGAAACAGTTAACCTGAGAATATACTATTAATCCACGTATAATTCCGGTACAAGGACTCTGTTTCTAGGATAAAAATGTCTGCCGTCCATTTTTATCCTTAGATCAGTTATACTTGGACAAGAACGACGTTAGTAAAATCGGGCCTGGTAAGTTAAAAGAGCTATTTGAAAAAGGGTGTATATGTAATTTATTTATTTAAACTTTATTACAAAGAATATAAATGGCGGACTTAAAGCCGTGGGCTTTTTCTACCAGTCAACCAACAGGTGGTGTTGAGAGACAAAAGTACGTAATCGATGCTTCTGTGCTGCTTTCGAAAGTTATGTTCCGCCTGCAATCTAATCGTTTAAGGGTTCAAGTCCGTCAAGGCATAGTACTATTAATAATCTCTGGTCAAGGGCAAAAAGACGGCTTCAATGACACCAGTATATATAAGGAATATCAACCATGTAGCTCAACGTGAATTATGAATGAAAGAATTTGCTGCGGCCATGATCAATAAACACAGAAGTTCATTGCCAATTTCAACTACAGTCGTATTGTACGTAAATTGACCTTAATTCGAGTTTCATGACTAATAATGAAATTGTTTATTATTAAAAAAAAACACTGTGAAAGTCGATATCGTTGACCCAGATGAAGTGAGGCGATGCATTTAATTAACTGTGATTGGATTAAGGCCCCTCCTTAAACCAATTCATTTTGTCTTCTTTCATGTCGATTTTTTTTTCTAACCAGAAACTAGCCACTTCAACAGCTCTGTCAGAGCCCAGAATAGACATATTTGAAGAAAAAAGCACTGAATTGCAACGTCAAAGATGTCAGAAATATCGTCAGAATAGAACTATGAGAGAGAGACCTCACATTACAAAATTGCATTGCTTTTGTTCCTTACCGACAAGTTCCAAAATGCTGTCCAATAGGACAAACATGTTGCATGCCGTATGGCTGTTTGTGATCTAAGATCTTGTAATTGCTATATATAACATCATTGTACACCCATAATACGCAATAAAGTTGATTGATTGATTGCATATGCCCAACGGCAACCGAATAAAGTGTTCATCACTATTTCTCGAATCTGTTTCATAACTGTTGCAGGAACAATATGTTACACTTTTAATCGGGTACCTTATGAATCTATTTGAAACTGTTTTAAAGTGTTTTTTTTCAAGGTCACGAGAAGAACTTCCCGATGACCAATGCAAGTGGCATTGGCCTGTTTGGAAGTCTCTCAATAGGTTGCGAACCCAAATTGGTCGATGTAGAGATAATCTCAGCAAGTGGGGAATTACTGACGGCACACAAAACTGGTGCGAGTATGGTTACTATATATATATATATATATATATATACTATGGTACATCTGCTGTCGTTTAAGTTCGGATAAGTTATCACCTTGCGATTTCTTATACATTGTTATTAATAATAATAATATAACTCTTTGTTGCACCAATAAATTAAAATTACAAAATTACATAAGAGATTTGCGATGTACAATAGCGGCCTTATCGCTATAGCAATTTCTCACAGACAACCAACGGGTAGGATTTAATAAAATAACATGGGTATGGCATTAGTAATGGAGTAGATATGTACTTACAATTAGTTTCCCTACCAGAGGACATCCGTTGGAGAGCTAAAGTCACCGATGGATTAGTTCTTTGAATTTCATTCAAGGGTCATTTTGGAAATCATTAAGTGAGGCCTATGTCCAGCAGTGGTCTCACTGCGGCTAAAATATGAATGCTATATTATTATAATGACATTTACTCCATGTAGCTTTCGAAACTGCCACATTTGAAATTATTCGAAAATATACAAAATTGTGGTAAAAATAGGCCAAACAAATTACTAAATCTAACAAGGGTTAAAATAATAGGTTCTTCCCCAAGTAATGTGGTAGAATATGCAATAAAAAGCAGTAAGTGCACCGTAAAATGAGGTTGTCACTCAACACCTAATAAGTGCGCTCATTGAGACGGTAAAAAGTGGTAAAAAATGTGCGCACGAGTGTAGACGGTTTGTGGCGCAAGTGATGAAACCTTGTTTAAAGATTACACTTCGTGGGTATCAGAGTTCTTTAGAATCGAATTTCGGCATCTGACGTGGGTCCCTTAACGACCACCAGTGAAACATCAGAGACCAACAGCTTAAGATGCCTTCCGAAACCTTCCCATGGGAATGGTAAACATGGACATTCGTTTTTTCGTCATCGCCGAAATCTCTAAATCATTTTCTTAGTGATAGAACTCTTATAAGAAGAATTATTATGATAATATTTAATGAAGACATCAACAAACAATAATATATTCGAGCGACTTTTTAAGCATCAATGTCAGCATTTAAACATGGTATTATTATATGTGTTTGGTTGTCAACTCATCGCTTTAGATCACAGGGTCCGCATATCTACATGATATATTTGCTGTACATTTTTGTAAGCTACAAATAATTATTTATTTCAGAGACAAAAAATCGCTACCGCGCAAAAAACCGCCTCCGCATATGACTTCATCCCTTGTCTATTCTCACGTTTTGACAGCTCCGTCCTCCATCACATCCTGACAATAACTTTTTTTATCTATCAACACACGTCAAATTAATATTTACGGCGTGATTGAAATAATAAAGGGTTGAAGCTAAGTTATAAATATGGTAATATCGATCACACCTGGTATTTATAAAAAACTTTACGACTTATGAGAAAGTGTTGTCTTAAATTTATAGATTATAAAATAAGCGAATAGAATACTATTAATAACTTATTTGAGATTTCTGTAATTATCTTTATTTTGATTATAATCATTGTCTGTTTAAGTCCTTCAATCGTATAAGTCGTAATAAATATACAATAAATATTCTTACGAATTAGAAACTGTGAAAATGGATGTTCTTATTCACGTCAGAACGGCGTAACGAATCTGGAATTTGTCCAAGGAATAAAATATAGTTAGGATAAAAAAGGCCTTATTGTATGAATTCGGGTACAATTATGAATACAATAAAAATTACAACAAATTCTGCCTTTTCAGGCGTACAATATGTTTAATCAAATATGTTTGGAATAAGATATACTTGCGACCTTTCCATAGATACCCAGTACGTTAGTTTAAAAGTTAAGATATATGGTTATTTTTACCTTCGTATAAATACGTACCTACTATAGAGCTGGGGGCAATAGCGTAAATAAATACAATTCTAATTCTAGGTCAAATACATTGAGCGACATAACTGTTTTAAAGAACTTCTTGTACTGTGTTTTAGCAAATAAATGATTTGATTTGAAGAGCCACAATATAACAAAATTAGGTTCCAATCAATAAATATGCGGATGAAGCAAAATCACCCTAAACCGAAGCTCCCCAAAATAAGAAATTGTCATAAGAATACAAAATCGGTGATATTTACTTTATTTACCACCCCATAAAGCAACTTGAGGGTTGGAATTAGTTGTGCTTTTCAAGCTAGGGTTGCCTACGAATTTGGTGGAATCAAAAAACTAAATTTATTGCAAAGAGACTTTGTCAAAGAGTCATAAAGTAGCTATAATTTTATTTTGTACAATACATATTACAAACACAATCGTTGGCAACTAGGTTTTAAATAGAATTTCTTAAGTTACTTTCCAGGGTATCTACAGTGTTGCTTCCTCGAATTAGACTGTTCTTTAAATTGTCGCTGTGGGACAGGGGTGCTTTATTTTACATACAAAATGGTTAACATATTCGCTAGCATACAGGAGAAGAGGTATAATGAGATCATATGTAACACTTATACTGTAATATGTACGTAGCTACAAGAATGTAGTCCATAATTTAAGGTTATCATTTGCCAAATTGTCGGTTCAAAAGTAGATTAAGATAATTCTATCAATGGAGACTTTTTTTAGAACTATATTGTAGCAACCATGTATAAATAGTCGATAGTCTTTCAAAAGTGAAAAATAAATAAATAAATATGTTTGTTTAAAAATGAATATTTCCATTTTAAATTTACATGGTAGGAGGCACTGTAGTCAACTATTGTGTGCTATTTTTGAAAATTGTGACTAAAGCAAAATCGGCGATTGATTGATTTTTCTTCGGTAACGAACGATTTTTCATAAATGGGGCTCCGGGTATGTTTCAAGTGACAACCCTAGCCAATCGTAGCCGCTGAGTCACCTCGGTAGAATGTGTGGAGAATGTGACCATTCTGCGCCAGCGATTTATGTGGCTATGCAAACCCATGCTAATGCAGTCTTTGATAACACGCGTTGGGAGTTGGCTTTGTGGGAAAATACTGAAGAATTACGACTAAAGTTTTATTAAAACTTTATTGAACCACAACTAAACATATGTACTTTTACAATAGGCGGACTTAATTCTAGAAGCATTCTCTACCAGGTAACCACATGGAGAAACAGAAAATTTGTGCGGCGCACAAAGTAAAGTGACATTAAAATTAGGAATGAATATTATTGCGGAATTTCGCCTAGTATCTTCAATGTTGTTCATTAAAGTGTGCCCAAAGGCAGCATTGCCACGTTGGATGGCAATGCTGATCCTCTGTGTGAGAAAACATCCTTCAGTCACGGGATTCCTCGGCCAAAGTATTCGTTTTGATATGAACTTAAAAGCCATTTAAGAGCCTGATACTTTGCATGTATTAGGTACTTAAATGGCAATTGTATGCACACGTACACTGCCTCAACTATGTGATGCTACATCAGTTAAATCTGTTCTTTGGTAACGTTGACGAAATCATAGATTAATAAACTTGTAAGCTTAGCTAACTTATAAACCGATCACATTTAAAAACCTGGCTTTAGTGGTCTGTTCAACTAGGTATATTCCGACATTTCTCATTTTTGCACGCCCTTGTGGGTAAAACATGACATATTATTTGTAACCCTATTGTAAACATCAAATTGTATCTACATACCTGCACATGTTCAGCAAATACCAATTACTTACTTTTGAATGAAATTAAGTAAAGAATATGTTACAGTATTTAACAAAACAAATTGTTACTCTACAAAACTGATCATTAATTTTTAACAGAGACTGATGACCAAAAAAGAGGCGTTTAGTATCCAATTATATTAAAACTGGCATGTATGACACGCCCGTCCCAATCAATCCTTCATGGTACCCGCGGAACCCCACAAAACTACGCAGGGACCAATTAAACTGGAACTGTGTTAGTTAATAGTACCATGTTTTCATGCATCCAAGTTGTATATTTCCGGGTTGGTATGGAGCATTTTCTGGTTCTAGGCGCTAATAGGCTAGTTTCCAGGGTCAAAAGAATAACATTAAAGTTAGTCCGTCATTTAGGGAATCAAAATATATTAAAGACGTATTTTTTCTTTTATCAAATGACCGATAAATTATATAGACATAACGCTTCAAAGTTTAGGAGTGGGGGCTCGTGACGTCACATATTGCGAAAAAGTGTAGCACACTGTGACGTTACACGGAACTTTAACGCGCCACATCTTTACCGTTCTTTGATTAATTTTAAAAAGAGAAATACGTCTCCAATATTTTTTGATTATCTAACTGACTGATTAATTATATTTTTTTAGGACCCTAGCCTATTGTACAACAAGAAGCAACTCAAGAGTTTAGGAATGGGAGTCACGCAAAATAGGCGAGTGCGATAATTTTTGTTCGATATCGATTAATGTTCATTCGACATATGTCATACATTTCAAAAATAGGGCTCCAAAAATATAGATGGTCGCCGACAATACGGTCGAAGATAACACAGAAAGATGAAGAAAAAATTTAAACTGTTTTAACATGTCTACTATATTTAAATGGTTGTAATAAAGTATTCATTCAAGAATTGGCCTTTTAGAATACTGCTCGATTTCGCGTCAGACTACATTCCTACTATAAAATGTAGTAAATTGAGATCTTTGACTTACTGAACACCGATGAGCCGAATTGTACTCAGATGACTTTAATCAGAGTTTCTGCTTATGTCGAATGAAAATTATTCGAAAACGAACGAAAGTCATTCGACTAATCGGTTTTGCGTGAGTTACACTTTTCAAAAATAGCACTGAACTTTTCTTGAAACTCGAGAAAAACTGTTTTCTACCGAAAAACTGTTTTTTACATCCATACTAATATTATAAATGCGAAAATCTGTCTGTCTGTTACGCTTTCACGGCCAAACCGCTGAACGGATTTTGATGAAATTTGATATGAATATAGTTGAAAACTTGGGGTCAAACATAGGCTACTTTTTGACGCAGGCGGAGCTGCGGGAAACAGCTAGTATAATATAATAATTAATAAAAATATTAATACAAAAATATTATGTTCGGACTTCGAAAGAATTTGTATGTACAAACAATTACTAAAATACAAAACAATAAGAAAGGTCAAAAACATAGGAGAGTTCACAGAGTTCATGCGACACTGGTGTTTACACAACGCATACATAATTCATTATAACCGGACATTTTTCAAAATGAAGGGAACCATGTTTGGTCTGCAGCGCACAGCTGCGATGAAAATTTAGGTTTTTTTCTAGTTGTGACTCTTTTTATTCGATTACTAGCAGCCCGTCCCGACTTCGCTCAGGCTTATAGCCTTTCTCGATAAATAGGCTATCCAACACTGAAAGAATTTTTCAAGTCGCACCAGTAGTTTCTGAGATTAGCGCGTTGAAACAAATAAACAAACTCTTCAGCTATATAATATTAGTATAGATAGCAAAGAAAGTTATATTTTAGCAGGTATTTTTTATGGTATTTCAACATCTAAATTACAACTATGAATGAATGAAGCAAATTTAAAGATTAATTATCACCCGGGATAAGCAAAGAAATCGCGGACATATTAAAAAAAATTGGTTGTCTGTAAAGTCGGTTTACGGACGTTAGTTTGACGTGACAACGTCAAACATTACAGTAGTATAATACACATGATCATGCCTCTCTCTTGTTCGTGCCGCGCTCTCGCTTGCGGAACGCGACAATGAGCGTAACGGGACAATGACGTCATCTTTTTCTTGCATGCAGCCCGTAGTATAGAGTTATTAGACGTTGTCACGTCAAAAGGGAGATGTCAGGAGTACCCGTAATCGACGAGCGTGTATGGCGAGAATGATGAGCGTAGAAGAAGCGAGGGAAGTCTGTAAGGATCGTAGCAAATGTAAATCCGTATTCTTTGCCTACCACGGAGGGAAAAAGGCGTGATGATATGTATATGTATGTTAACAGACTACCAAAAATCTCTAAAATTTGGCGTGTAAGGAGACACATATTGATTCATTCATATCGAGTGGGTTACATGGTCAATCGACCCTGTGCTCCATGTTGTACCTTTAACTATAACCAAATGGCAACCGGTAGATATGATCAGACAATCAGGTGATTCAAGCCTGCAATGTCCTAATCAAACTGGAAACAACTAGACAAGGTTTTGTTAGTGCTGTAGCTAGTGGCAGAAAGCCTTATAACATTTGCTCATCCGTTTCTGTATCCTATCCTACAAACTAAAGGTAAAAATCTACGTACCTATTTTAGTTCTTGTAAAGTTATTATTAATTAAGATCGCCTATTCATCGATTAAGGGATTTTTGGTGCGCACGCCTAATATGTTGGTGCACCGTGACACCTCAGAAGGCGGCGGGTGAAAACCAGTGCTAGCCATACTGCCATGTCTAGCGTAATACTGAGCCGCCACCTATTAAGACGTCTGTCATGCATATATTGTACTTTGTCAATCATTTTTGTAAATCATTTTCTGTATACTGATAAACATTTCAATAAATTATATTCAATTTTATTCTAAGTATGCTTTCCGTAGAAAACGAACCCACTACCTCCTAGTCTAAGGCAAACTCCTTAACCACCCGACTACGGAAGTAGTTAGCAAACTGATTAATGACTTTTTCAAACCCTCAACCTATATCTCTATCAATAACCAGAAACTACAGACTTAAAATACGAGCTCAAAGAAGTATCCATAAATAATTCTCAAACACAAATCAACGTGAAGAATCGGATTTCACAAAACAAAAATGTCTGCCGCGAGCATGACTCAGAGTTAAAAATGCTCTCCTTTTGTGCATATTATTTGTTCTTTGTTTCAGTCGGTCTTTAGGGCAAAGGGGTTAAATTAAGACTCGTTCGATTCAGTTCGATACTAAGCAAGTAGGTCATGGTCTTAGATTTAGCAGTACTGGTTATTACAAGAGAGCGACTGCCGGTCGTCGATTTGACCTCCGTAACCCTTTTTACAGGGAAACCAGACCAACAGGAACATGACACGAGGTGTGTTAGTAGCAAACACTGTCAAAATTTTTCAGGCTGCCCCAAGGCATCTGATACAGCCTAACGACTGCTAACTATCGACAACAACCGGGACCAACGGCTTAGCGTGCCTTCCAAAGCACGGAGGAGCTCAAGATAGAAATGCCACTAAATGGCGATCAAGCCAATAGTGGTCGCGTCACACCGTCGCTTGACACGAGTATTAGTTTACGGATAGGCAGGTCGCTATCGACTAACGAGCTCCTCAATTCGATAATACGCAAGTAGGTATGTCTTAAAATAGACCTAAGGTCAAAACTAACCTAAAAGACTTACTATATTTCGTACCTATGCTATTATTTAAGGTTTGATTCCAAACTCGGCCGCAGACCGCATAGCAGTAGCATAAAAATCTTCTTCACCCAAGCGTGTTTTCCTAATTGCGTAGTCAGCTTACGCTTCGGAACCTAGAGTACGCTATAAGTCATGGTCCTGGTCAAATTTGGCGGTACCAGTTATGACAAGAGCAACTGTCGTCTGACCTCCGTAACCCTTTTTTACAGGGAAACCAGACTAACATGAACATGGCCCGGGGTAGTAACACACCTCGGCCATAACTGTCAGATTTTTTCAAACTGTCTAATAAGGCCTAACGAGTGCCACCTATCGATAAAAACCGGGACCAACGGCTTAACGCGCCTTTCGAGACTGAGAAGCTCAAGATAGTGAATGCCGCTAAATGGCGACCAATCCGACACGGGTCGCGTGTCGTCGACGCATTCACTGCGGATACGCGCGTCGCACTCGGCTATCGCATAAAGATCAATCAATCAAATCATTTATTTGTTTAAATGGATACACAGAAGCAAGTAGTGTCTCTTGCAGCCTGCAGTTGCAGTCTGCTGCGGTCCGATTTGGAATTACGCCTTTACATTGACATCGTCATTAAAATCATCAACAATAATATTTGCCAGCCAATATTTGCCAACCTTGATTTAATTCTCAAGGAAGTTACACAAACATTATTTACCTAGTTTAAGATGTGGAATCTTCGTAAGATAAAATCAAAAATTTTATACACAAGAAGTATATGTCTACGAAAATTTAAAAAGTATATATTTAGGAGATGTTAGAGATATCAATTTTGATCGTTTTTTCACCCATTCATCGCATGTATATCGCATATGTCTGTCTGTCAGTTAGCGATACAACTATTTTTTCCCCGAATGTCGGGTAGGTACTTCGGTTAATGGTCTTTATTTCGAACTTATACTTATTAAGGTTTTATAATTAATTGAGTTACAAAAGTCTTATTGTGTAAGAAGAAATTCAGCCGAGAGCATTCTAGAAAAAATGGACACTCTACTTTCAACAAAAAACTACCTAAAATACGCGTGTAATGAATGGATGTGCACCTTTATTCGGAGAATATTTGTTCGGCTAATTATATATTTGAACATTGATTTAATATTAACAAAATCAACAATGAATTATTTATAAAGTTGTTTCTTATAATTTTACATAATCGATTGGAGAATTCCAAAATATTAATTTTAATAACACATGTTAATTAGCAATTTAAAAACTGATATTTATAAAACAACAACATAATTGTATTTATTTAGTATATTTTTATATCATCATCATCATCCTAACGTGTATTCCGTAGTTGGGTCGTCGTCAGCTTACGCTTCGGAGCCTAGGGTACGCTGTAAGTCATGGTCCTAGATTTGCCAGTACTTGTTATTACAATGGAGTGACTGCCGGCTGACCTCCGTAACCCTTTTAACAGGGAAACCAGACCAACAGGAACATGACCCGAGGTGTGTTAGTGGCTTACACTGTCAGTATTTTTCAGGCTGCCCTAAGGCATCTGACACAGCCTCACGACAGCTATCTATCGACAAGAACCTGGACCAACGGCTTAATGTGCCTTCCGAAGCACGGAGGAGCTCAATATAGAAAATACCACCTAAATGGCGACCAATCCAATAGTGGTCGACGCGTCACGCCGTCACTTGACACGCGCATTCGCTACGGAAACGCAGGCCGCGCTCGATTAACGAGCTCCTCAATTATATATATTTTTATATCATAGCTAACTTAAAAGAAATTACGCACGTCCATATATTAGCGAAGTTTTTAATTTTACGGTTTCTCCTTATAATTAACTGGATGGTCTGTCTGTTACGTTTTCTTGGTCAAACCGCTGAACGGATTTTAATGAAATTTAGTATGAATATAGTTGAAGACCCGGGGTCAAACATAGGTTACTTTTTGATGCAGACGGAGCTGCGGGTAACGGCTAGTACTCAATGTACTTTATACTCATATAACAAATGCGAAAGTCTGTCTATCTGTTACTGTTACGATTTTGATGAAAGTAATTTTGACTCTACAAGAAGAATACCACACCCACTTTGTTTTTTCAAACTAAAGGAATGATAAAACTTGTATATCAGTCACCCAATAAAAATGGTGATTATGACACAAGAAAGGGCAAACATTGCAGCATCAGATAAAACCTATGTTTGTGCTCTCTGTTGATTCCGATAAGGGCAGGCAAACAGTGGTGCAACGTCTAGTCTTCTACCTTTCATCTTGACAGATTTAAGCTACATCCACCCATTGAGAAACTTTACTTTTGTATCTACCTCCAATGACCAAATATTCCTTGAGACTTGTGAATGAAAAAGAAAATAAAACTTCTTGTAATGAAATCTTATGTTATTTAAAAATCAAAGGTGACAGGAAAAGTCGGTAAGGGCCGGCCTCGGAGAACATACGGCGACTAAAACGCAGACATATTAAAAAAATGGAGATGTCGGGAGTACACGTAATCGACGAGCGTGTATGACGAGAGTGATGAGCGTAGAAGAAGCGAGGGAAGTCTGTAAGGATCGTAGCAAATGGAAATCCGTAGTCTCTGCCTAACCCTACGGGAAAAAGGCGTGATGGTACGAGTATGTATGTATGTATCTATCTTATGTTCTCTACAGGAAAATGCGGTAAGGGTCAACTTCGGAGAACATACTGCGACCAAATCGCAGACATCTTGAAAAAGGGAGATGTTAGATCCGTAATCGATGAGCTTGTGTGACGAGAGTAATGAGCTTAGAGGAAGCGAGGGATGTCTGCAAGGATCGTAGCAATAGGGCATCCGTAGTCTCTGCCTACCATGGAGAGAAACAGGAGTGATTATATGTATAAAAAAAAAGTATGTATGTATAATCATCCGTCTCCTGTTCCCACATTTATATGGGATCGGCACAGCATGTTACCCTCTTCTATTTGCTCCGATCTTCACAAATATGTATGTATATTCTATGTAAAACAATAAGGAAGGCATTTTGTGAGTTGATTCAGAATGCAATTTGGTGGTTATATAGATAAGCATATAGGACGCCGAGTAGCGGCCATAACTTGTAACCTAACTGTTTCTCTTTCACCTCGTAAGGGTTGACTGGAAGAGAATGCCTAGCAATAAGTCCGCCTTTGCTCATATTATGTTAAAGTCTTTGTAAATGTTATATTATTTGTTACTGTATGTGGGCAATAAAGATATTTTGTATTGTATTGTATTGTAACACTAAGCCACAGGTTTAACGGGTTCAAGGTTCAACTGATCTAGTATCCCATGCAATATGTAAGCCAGTATGTTGTAGCTTAAATACAAATTAGACAAATTCCCTTTTACTGAAGCCATTTTATAAAATTGTCGGCAAATTGAGTTTACTAGGTGCTAAAATGTAAGTGATTCATTCTTAGAATGAATGTCTGACCTCGGTTGAAAGCAAAATACCATGTGGTTTTACGAGCAAAAAATGACCACAGCCTTCAATGAGCTTAGTTGTAACTTGTAAAAGGTTTTTCTACGAATCTACACCTGGCTACATTGAAACAATGTGCTGTGCTTTGAAGTTATGAATTTAGATTGCTATACAATTTTTTCCCAGCTGTATTGATAACAGCTAGGCATTTGCCAGTTTTATTCTTGCATATTTATTTTAAGAGTAGGTGTCTCATTTGGTTGTATTGCACTTTTTTTCTTTTTAATAAACATTATTTTAATATTTAGTATAAGATTGACATTTAATTAATTTCCAATTAAAATATTTGTAATTTATGAATGTAATAATAAAAGTAAATTGAATTAACTGATAAACATTATCGCTATAAAAGTTTTAAAAAACAAGACATCTATGAGGAAATTGACGAAAAAATTCATGGTTGAGTTCATATCTAAAATAATGAATAATATATACACACAAAATACATACAAGTGTCCATAACTGGAATCGATTTTGATAAGTTTCGTTTTTGGAGCCTTAACCTTCAAGACTATATATATTTCCTTTTAATTTTTACTATAAATAAAACAAAAACATAACAGTTATGTAATAGGTTGCGAGTCCTAGACCGTGAAATATCACGACATAATGCATTCTCCTTTGTTCTCTAAAAGGAGTGATTCTGGCAGTTCTCCGAGGCACGTGGGCTGTAGTTTACGACGGAGATTGAACACCGATTTCAATGGTGTAGGGTCGTGAGTACATTTCTAGGGCAATGTAGGTCATACCTACTACTCTATTCTATATAGTAGTATATAGTAAGG
Source organism: Euzophera pinguis (assembly GCA_947363495.1). Lineage (NCBI taxonomy): Eukaryota > Metazoa > Arthropoda > Insecta > Lepidoptera > Pyralidae > Euzophera > Euzophera pinguis. The sequence goes on from OX376180.1 coordinate 2,821,436, forward strand.
CTTATAAACAAGACTAACTGCATCTTAGACGCCTCGACTTACACCCATATTCTCAAATGTTTCCTCAAACTCGACTCAATCTTACTCCAACTCATTGGTATGATTAGTCGTCACTAACTTCCTTGACTTAAGGAGATTCCTCATTGGAGGTGAGTATCGAACTGTCAAATATAAGGTTGGTCGAGAGGTACCTTGAGGCGGCCTCGAAACTGGTTATGAATCAGATTTTTGCCACTTTTTGCCTAGTTAACTAATTAATTTGTTTATTTTTACTCTATTCTTTTGTATTTTTCAATTTTTGTGCTTCGGATTGTTACTATACCATATGTCTTTGCTCATTGGAGTTTGCTCAAGCAATCAATTAAGAATTAAGAATGTTATTTTCAAGGAAAGTTCGAGGATTTTTTGAGGCGCCTCCAATGAGTTTGAGTGAAGGACGTCCTTAAGGTTATGTTTAAAACGTTTAAAGGGTTAGTCGTTGTATTAAAAGGCTAACCGTGTTCCGTAGTCTCTGCCTACCCCTACGGGAAAAAGGCGTGATGGTATGTATGTATGTTTTCTTTTGTACTGGTAACTTTTAGGCATTTGCTTATTTCATTCAGAGACAAGATTCATAGGTAGAAGGCTTGGAGATACGCTAAAAATGGTTTTTATCTCAAAAACTACATATTTTTAACTGGCCTCTCAAATACAGACGATCTTTAAGAAGCACCTGATACTACAGATACCGTGTGACTGATAACAGTGATAACTTCCTAGATACGTTACGTAATTTGATATTCTTCAAATATAAGAGCATGAAAAACAACTTTCATCAAATAAAGTTTTATTACAAGAAAGTTTATTTCTCGAAAAAACATTTGATTGCTCATTAAGTATTTTTACCAGACTGCGGCATACCCAAAAATGTGATGTATTTGACCTTGTCTGTCCCTTTGAATGAATAAACAATTTATTGCACTATTTACAAAAAAAAAAAAAATGCAATATTACCTATGTACTCTTAGCTAAAAAACGGGTAAACTTTTTTGATAAATTCTTTTTATTTGTGCAAGGGTCACTAGGTAGATCGAATTTGTAAAATTAAGAATGGTGAATTTTTGACGCCAAAAAGTACATCTTAAGTTTTTTTTAATCGAAAAATCGCTGCCTGAAAAGTTAGCTTTCATATAGACGTTTCATCTTTGGAGAAATTTTTCGGGTAAAGTGAATTCAGGATATGATGAGGATTGCATATCAATTCTTTCATACTAATATTATAAGCGCAAAAGTCAGTCTACCTGCCTGTCTGTTACGCATTCATGGCCAAACCGCTTAACGGATTTTGATGAAATTTGGTATGAATATAGTTGAAGCTCCGGTCAAACATTGACACAAGCGAAGCTGCGGGAAACAACTAGTTGATTATAAATACACTCACACACATTCAGTATTGCGGATGTATTATCATCAGATATCGCTTATCAATATTACGACACTGATATAGGTCTTCCGCGTTGTGACGCAAGTCGTTAACGCAGGATTAGCATGATCCTTCATAATTTACAATATTTACGCCTAGTTTCACATAAAGACATTTAAAAACACTGGTAGTACTGTTAATAATTATCTGACACACTATATCTTTGAGGTTAGTGTATTTGTAAAATCTAATCCTCGTCTCTTTACAAGACTAGCTGATGCCAATAATAGAAATAGAAGAGATCCTACTACATTGCTATTGCCAAAGTGCAAAACGAGGCTCATGAGTAATAGTATCTATAGCATGGCACCAAAAGTGTATAATAAACTGCCTCGGAATTTGAAGGAATTACCCCTAAATAAATTTAAAGCTTATTTGAAAGAGTTGTTGGTAACCAAATGTTATTATGACTTGCATGAATTCTTTTCTGACAAAATGTTGATTGCGACTTTAAAGGACAGCTGATCTAATTTTTGCAAAATTAACTCGCATTTATTTGCTTGTTTTGTATTGTTTTGCATGATTTTATTTAGATAATGTGTGACACCACTGACTTCACTTTTGTATGCCTAGTAGGCTAAACGTGTAGGTATGTGCTTAATATTTTTAATGTACCTCTTGAATTCAACATGTTTACAAAAGAATAAATGATTATTGATTATTGAACTCCCTGCCTCGGTTTTTTCCCAGTGACTACAACATACAAACTTTCAAAAGGAGTGTGAATTATTTTTTTAAGGATTATATAAGGGATATGGCATTGTATTGCGGGCGTCCATAGGCTGCTGTAACCACATACCATCAGTTGGGCTGCGTGCCTGTTAGCCTACTAAATTTTACAAAAAAAAAAAACATCAAGAGAAAACAAGTGAGAATCTTTACTTGACAGCCAATATGTGTAAGATATCAGGCATAAGATAGAACCTGATTGAAACTTTTAAAATACTTCTTATACAAGCGTGTCTTAGTCCTAGCGCCTTCGGTACATTGTAAGTCATGGTCCTAGATTTGGTGGCACTGGTTATTACAATGGAGCGACTGCCGTCTGACCACCGTTACCCTTTTTACAGGGAAAACAGACCATCAGGAACATGACTCAAGGTGTGTTAGTGGCCAACACTGTCAGATTGTCCACCTAAATCTGCCATGTATCGATAACAACCGGGACCAACAGCTTAACGTGCCTTCCAAAGCACGTGAAGTCAACAAAACCAAATGGCAACCAGTCCATGTCATGTCACACAGGTTACTTACCATTTGTAAGTTATATATAGGCTATTGATCTTCCCAGCACACAATAAAAAACCAATTTCAAAGACAATAGGTTATAAATACGAACTTTTATATTTATAAATAAATCCGAGCCTAAAGTCACAGACCTTTGGTACAAAATATCTAGGGTATAGTTGTGTAGCCTTTGTTACATTTTTTTTTATAAAATTAAGTAGACAAACAGGCGTACGGCCCCACCTGTGAACGCCTGCAACACCGGAAATGAAGACACACACACAGACACTGAAGGAATTTTTTCACGCCCTTTTTAAATTTGATTGAGAATTCAATTGTTGTTTTATTTTATTGATCATTTTTAAATTCAATTGAGCTGATTTAATCTAAAAAATTGCACAAAATCGTGGTGGTAATTAATTAAATATTTGGCTAACAAAGAATGATCATCATTTCGAGTAGGTTACATTGTCAAGCGACCATGTACACCCTAAGAAAGAATTGGACGGGTTGACGTGAAAATGTATTTTTAAATTTTCCGAACCGTTGCTGAGGTGTTATAACTGATGTATGACGCCTATACTAGGTACTAAATAGGTATTTATATAGATCTATCATTATAAGTAATGAAGACCTGTAACATATTTTTACAGGGAAAATTCCATTGTACGAAAACATTTCTCATTAGCTTGACGTAGTAAAAGATCTAAGTCTATGCGTGCAGTCTCTAATAAAATATTCAAAAACCTTTTGAATAGACAAATCACTATAAGTCGGAGATGTTTGTATGCTTGTAATTTATTTATGCGAGTATACATTGTAAATCATTTAGTGTTTTCTGTTAACAAATTAATTTAGTCAATGTTCGATGCACGCAAACTTTGGCAACAGTTGCATGGCGGCATTCCGACGAACCGGTCCGACTATTGGTAACATATATGTTGTAGATATTTACCTTAGTACACGTGGGTAACCCCAATTTATTACTGACTTTTGACCGAAACGTAGGGTCAACTAGCTGAGAATGCAAGATAAAAGAATTACTTTGATGAAACACAAATTAAAAAGTTCCCAAACCTTGTTAAACCCTGTATTTTGGAAACCTGGTTGTTATTATTTCGAAGAAAATTTTTATTAGGTACGTCAAATCGAAAACCAACCACAATTTTACCGATTACGATCCAACAACGGGAAAACTAACCCATCACCTCCATAAATGGGGATAAACCACGGAGTAATAACAAAGAAAAGATGGCGTATCGAAAGCTTGCTTACAAAAATTGTGTGAGGCTACGCGGGGCGGAAGGCAGACGTGAGGGGAGCTCGATTTGGCCGTGGCTCCGCCCCTATTGCCGATCCCCTCTACTTACTAATAGATGTGGCTAGCAAATCGAAGATTTCAAGATAAAAAAATATATTTAACCTTGTTTATATTACAAATATTTTAAACATTAAAAACAGACACATATTTTGTGTAACACTAAATCAATCAAATAAATTCTAAAATATATTATTTATTGTTTATTGTGATCCCATAACAGTACAGCATTGAAACACTTAAAACTAAATGGTTTAAAATATTTTACAAAATATTCTAAACTAAATGAAAAGTAAATTAGAAAAATAAGAAAAACATTAGAGCTCGCTCCATGTCACGTATCTTTCACAGAACGAAATTGACATTGAAATTCTACGAAAAATGACGTAATCCACGCCCACTTCCAACATTACTGCGCCAATGACCGTAGCGGTGCACCAGTCGATACGCCGTCTCCTGTATTTGCCTCATGGGATTAACGGAGTGTTTTCAGTGCGACCAACCAACTCACACATATTTAAAGCTAGTTAAAAAGCCTAGACATAAGTTTTGATCCATACAGGATCAATGCCATACGCAATGATGATAATGATGACCTGATTATTGAGATGGGCTCGTATACATCAACAGGGCCCTATGCCGTCCAAAGTAAATTAAATACGGCACTCAATGATTTCTCAATAGCCAGTCAGCATGATCAATGTGCACTGGGAATGAACCATTGTCTTGTAATCTCATTCATATTTGTAGCTCCCGAACGTTGCACAACTTACAATCGGCTTTCCATTTAGATTTGTAATCATTTTAGTTCTGATTGTGCATTAAAAGCTTTATAAATTATATAATATGATTATATGCAATAATGAAATGTAACATATCATATTATTAGTATTTTTTTGTATCTTTAGCCTGTCATTTTCCTGAATAAACAATATTAATAACATAAAGTTCCTAAATAAAATTGAACAGGACTAGTACAAAATAAGGTTCCTCATTCAAATACTGGCCACTAAGAATATTAATTGTAAAAAAAGGTTAAGATCTTGTATTGTTCCGAGTTCGAATTATATTGTTGGTATATAGAATTTTCCCGCTTTTTGGATGACAGAAGAAATGTTTTGTAGTTGAAAATTTATTTTAAAAATACATTTTACGTTTTTGCCACTACACCATGGTTTTATTAGAAAATTTGTAACAATCCATACGAAAAAATAATATTAAAAACCGCATTCGTGGTAATTCATATTCCTAATATAGCTGTAGTTCAAGGTCAAACCGCTGAACGGATTTTGATGAAATTTGGTATGAATATCGAATAGGCGGAGCTGCGGGAACTAGCTGTTCCCGTAAGTAGTGATAGATTTGGAAAGTCACTGGTCATGCTTATTGTATTTACGAGAAAACTCTTCAAACTTAAAGCAGGTGTTTGATTTAGTATCTGAAATTTATACTTCGAAAGTAAGTATTAGCAAAAACTGTTATTGCAATTATAGGGGCAGTAAATCTATAAAGTCAGATAAATAAATTACACTTCGAAGAAATTAACAAATAAATCTAGTATTAGGATAATTAGTAATTATCATAAAACGTTTGTATAACTTGTGCGTGTCTAATGAACATTTAGCAAGTCAAGCCCGGGGGAATGAAACCAATCTACTGAGGTAACGAAATTATAGTTTTAATGTGGTATTATCTATTTAAATATCAATGGACACCATGGTGTGACACCTGACTGACTTCATTTTTCATATTTATTATAAAAACACATATTTAATAATAACTTTCAAAACACATACTTATTACTAGTATCGTTCAGGTATGAGATAGACTCAGTAAGCGTTGGTCGGTTGGTGTTTGTGTATGACCTAAAAGATTCGATCAAAAACGGTGGTTGGAGCTAGAAGAAAATGGGAGAGACATTTGCCCAACAGTGGAAATAATAAGAAATGGTTAAATAATAAGAAAGTATGTTTTATCCAAGTAGACCCAGATTATTAAACCTTGAATCCATCTCAATACAGTTTGCTGTAAACATCAAATAAATTTTGATTTTTACAGCTAACTTCAAAATTTATCGGACATTTTGGAAATGAGAAGTTCAAAAAATAACAAAAATCTATTTTAATGGATAGAATCTACGTAGCGTAAGCGTAGATTTTTATCAGTAAAAAAATACTGAATCATTACCACGTCTACGCGAAATGGCCAATTTAAAAAGTTTCCTATTTGGTATTGGTAGTAAACAGTTCTCATATAACTGTAAAGTCAACGAGTGTATATTGACGGAAACCCCAATTTGGACGTCACGCTGACGTCTGCTTTTTTAATAGGCCCGTTAGAGGCAAAGAGCGTGGCTTTTTATGTAAGTAAATGAAAAAAGTTCACTTATAGCCGCACTCACTTACACTCAAAAAAATTTCGCTCAGAGACCGAGTATTTAAAGGAATACGTGGGGCGCACTATAAGTTTCCGGAATAAATATGAAAAAATACTATTAAAGGTACAAAATTAATTTATTGTTTTTCAAAATAATCTCCCTTGGCGTCTATGCACTTTTTCATTCGATGAAACCAGTTTTGAAAACTTTTGTGCCACTCCTCTGTGGTGACCTCTGAAACGTGTTTTTCATACTCCTCGACAGCCTCTTCTGGTGATGAAAATCGTTGACCGCGTAATTGGTTCTTAATTTTTGGGAACAGAAAAAAGTCACAAGGTGCCAGGTCGGGACTGTATGCAGGATGAGTTGAGTCTCATGAGTTCTACATTTTTCGCCTTCAAAAAGTCGTTTGTCTGTCTGGCCGTGTGAGAACTAGCATTGTCGTGGTGCAGGATGATACGGCGTTTACGGTTATTTTTACGGAGTTCGTCAATAACTTCCGGCAAACAAATGGTCGTGTACCAGTCACTATTCACTGTACGACGATTCTCTAAAGCAACAGTAGCCACGTGTCCAGTTTTATTAAAAAAAGAAGCAATCATCCGCTTAGATGCACTTTTCACGCGCGCCACTGTGGTTGGTTTCGGCTCATCTTGAAAGACCCATACGCTCGATTGCTGCTTTGTTTTGGGATCGTAGCAATAAATCCATGTTTCGTCACCTGTTACTATGTCCCACGCCAAATTTGACGCACCTTCGTTGAATCTGGTAAGCATGGCACTGCACCAAGTGACGCGGTCCGTTTTTTGAGCCTCGGTCAAGTTGTGTGGGATCCACCGCGAGCACAGCTTTCTCACACCCAAATGTTTGTGTAGGATTAATTGTATTTGACTCATGCCTATTTCTAAGGATGCGCGAATTTCATGGTAGGTCACATGCCTGTCTGTTTCAATCATACGGCGCACAGCATTGATGTTTTTGTTGGTCACAGCGGTGGACGGCCGACCATCGCGAGATTCGTCACTGAGATTGATACGACCACGCTTGAATTCTGCAAACCAGCTATAAACAGTTGTCTTGCATGGTGCTTCATTGCCAAAAGCTGTTTCAAGCCGAGCGATGCTCTGTTGAGCTGTCAAATTACCCTTAAAATCGTAGAAAATCATACTACGAAAATTTTCCCGAGTTAAATCCATGTTGATGCAGACACACAATTTTTTAAATGGCGCCACATGGTAAAAACAAAAGACAGTCAGATGAAACAAACTGCATTCTACAGCCAAAGAGTTCTATTTTCAAATGTTGCAATAAATTTTTAAATATTGTTTATGTAAGTGGCCAGTTCCGGAAACTTACAGTGCGCCCTATGTATTAAACTTGCTAAATTTGTAAAATTAAAATCAATGAAATAAAAATACGCGTAAAGTTCTTATAAGTTGTACGTACAGTACCGCCAAAGTGTCAACACACGGTAGAGAGCCCAGAAGGCTGGCAATTTTAAATCAATACTAAGGCGTTGGCTTTATTTACTAGATCATTATCTATGATCATTTATAGAACATCGTTAAGGAGAGCCCAGAAGGCTGGCAATTCTAAATTAATACTAAGGCGTTGGCTTTATTTACTAGAAAATTATCTATGATCATTTAAAGAACATCGTTAAGTTTGTAAAACTTTTTTAAAAGGTTTATGAACAATCTGTTTTGTTTTGACGAACAAAACAAACACAGGAAGTCATACACGTTAAAAAGAAAATATTGCGCAAGTTTGTTGTTACGCAAAAAATCTAGGTTGCTTACAAGCAGACCAGCAGGATGACCTAGAACTATTTCTAAAATTGTTACGCGTTAGTCATCGATGTTTTGAGCTTTCTCACTAGTCTCATGTCTACATTCTAGGCACATCTGGCCGGTATTAATTTAAAATGAATATTCATTTATTTGGGACAAAATAAAAAAAAAAAAATTAAGTCGCGCACTGTACCCTTTAAGCAAAAAATTCTGCTGGGTACTCTAGTATTATTGAATCAGATTCCTGCTACGGTTTTCCCCAAAAAAACTACAACAAGGTTTTGAAGAACCCCATATTTCTCGATAGTAGGCATCGCGCTCGTGACAGTCCTGGTGTTACAAGCGTCAATAGGCTACGGTCACCGCTTCTTATCACGTGGGCCGTACGCCTGTTTGCCTACTAAATAACAAAAGGCTAGTTTCTTAAAAAAAAATACTTTCATAATTGCCACATCGTCTTCTCTGTCAGAGGAAACAATAAGCGGACTACGGTTTACAATGCAAAAATAACCTCAAGAAATTTATAGTCATGTTTTACTCATAAATTTTTTCAGGGTACATGATCAATCGATTCTGTACAACCTGGTGCCAGAATTTTCCGGAACCGCCACTCGGCCTCTAACGTGATTCCTTTAACTACAACAAGACGGGGTGCCAACGGCTTCCAAAGCACAGAAACATCTATAATATTGGACAATAGAATGATTAAAGCCTGCAATGTCCTAACCTAACAGTTTGTTTGTAATAACTTTATTGCACAGAAAATAACATTACAGTAAACACAAAACTAAAAACTAATAATACATATTAACAGCTACAAAAAATATAATCGCTCAAAGCTGTATTCAATTAAGAATTGAAGTAGAATTTGAAAAGACGAGATTTGAAGGATGTAAAAATATTATTAAATAATACTATAAGCTGCTCCCAACTTGCGGAAAACTCACTAATGACTACCAGTTAATCTTTAGTTTAGTCAGTAAGTAACATTTTGACGATGCTTGTTGTGTAAACTACCTATGTTTTTTTAATATTTATTTACATTTTTTGGCACGTTAATTACATTAAATTGTTATAAATTATATTTAGTAAAATTGCAGATGTTTTGAGTTAAGCTTTCGGGAAGAAAACTAAATAGATAGGCATTCCAAATATTTGGTAAAATTGTTTCCATCATTTGAGTTCTGAACTCTATTTCTATGTCTTTTAGAGAATTTTGTTTTTTTAGAATGACAGCTGTCAAATCGTATACCTTTTTTTGTTAATCCCTGTCGTACTTCAAAATTATCAATACATCCCTGCTGTCTAATCAAGCTATTTTTTAACTAGTGTAGTTATTCTGTGGATTAACAAACTCTTACCTGAACAATGCGAGATGACAGTCATGGCGACGAAGAGCCCAAGTAGTGACCATATCCTCAGCTCCATCTTGGATACAGGGAGACAGGTAGATTTCGTAACTGAAGTATCAAAAACACTAGCAACACTAATACGATTAGCACTAACACTCAAGGCACATCCGCACTTAGGCACTTTTAGTCGGATACCTGCAAAAGAAAATAAATATTAGTATTTTTGTGTATTCCGCATATTTATATGTACTTAAAAGAAGAAACTGAGAAATTAAGAAAGTGCCTTTTGACTATTTGGATCTTCAAAAAACTTCAAAAAAATATGAGTTACTCATGTCATATTAATTATCTTACAAGATATCGACTTGAATAGGAAGAGTTCATTATTAATCAAGTGACAATTTTCCTAATTTCGAAACCCCTGAAAACACTCCCCAAAAAATGAAACCTACAGCAGTCGGTGGCATTTAGATTAACAATAAAAGAACAACTCGGGTGCTTATATTTTTGCTGACAATCCAGAAAATGTCAGGATCGTCCTGACATTTTGAGAAATGGTGCGACAGTAAAAGCGAACGACAGCTTCTAAATTAATTGACGCCATTCGTAGAAATGTAACGCCAACTAAGGTGCAAACAGAAATAACTAGATAATATTTCCATTTCGCTCCATATTATCATGTATTTTTAAATCATTTAGGTATTCATAAAACACGAAATATATGCATTAAAATACAAAAAACGGCGCCATGAACTGGACACCGGTGTGTCGTCATGTTTATTTATTTCTGAAAAGAAATCTAAGCTGAATTTTAAAATCTTTAGCATTTTGCTTAATTTTGCAGTTCTAATGGCATTTTTAGAAAATAACACCAAGTTATATACAGGGACGATTGACTACAGCCGGCTAGATAAATAAACTAAGCATTATAATATTCTAACCCGAACGATGACCCCTCAATGACAAGCTAAAAAAAACTTGTACGACGTATGAATGGTTCAATCCTCAATCGCATTACAAATAACAATGAAATAAATTTACATGAAAATAGAAACTCGCAAAGCCAATCGCATAATTTTTCATTTCATGTTTTTAGTGTTGAACGTCAATTTAAAGTTACGCGGCAGATCTTTGTACCCATATCGTATCAAATTTTTCTTCAAAATTAGTCTTGAAAAATTCCAATCATGTGAGACTTAAATCAAACCTAAATTTCTCCGCTTCCAATATTTAAAAACAAATTGGTATTCCACTGTAGCTATGACTTTTCCATAGATAAAACACAGTTTTTAGCTAAAGTTAATGTTGTAATTTTAATATTGTCAGGGTTAAAGTGAGATACAAAAAATGTTGACCATTATATTTTTCCTCTCCATAACCCTTTATTGCCCATTATTGAGGAAATAAAAAAGGTTATAGCAAAAAACATAACATTATTGTGCTGTAAAATTGTTGACTCAGTTGTTAAAGAATTGCTCAACTATCAACATATCAAAATCAAAATGGTGGGTTTTGGCGCTGAAAAGTGGATTTGAAAATACATGTTCCGGACTAGAGATTGCATTTCTGAACGGATTCTCACAGAACTTGGCACACGTGTTCTACGATTTATTAATTTTTTTAGCCAAGAGATTTTTGATTTGGGTGAAAATTGGGTTTCCCCCAAACTTTCTCTCGTTACTGAAGAACGGATTTACATCATATTCGAAGGAAACATTGTTTATCGGATACCCCACAGATTGCTTTAAAAAAAAAAACAAAATGTAACGTTATTTTTTAATGTAGATATTTCAAACGACTGCATTTTCACAGTTACCTTCGCGAGGTCAACTGTTCACAGAACTACTAGTAAATAAATTTACACTAAGTTTATACGGCATGATTCTCTGAAATCATTGCAGCACAGTTGCATACAGGAAGTAAGTAATGTCATCGACTCCCTCTTAATATTGTCCAAATATTTAGATTATGACTAGAAATAGCGCATGACAGAATTCTTGGGTTCCCGCCAAGTTGTTTTAAAATTCTCTAAGGCAAAGCACGCATGATTTATTCAGCGCGATATTTGTTGCAACGACTCTCTTGTCATAAGAGCATCGTTTGCTAAAGAGTTAAAGAATAATATACCTACATAATGCCTACATTTTAACAATTAAAACGTGATAATGTCTTATGTTTACGCGATGGTGGCATTAAATAAAAAACAAAAACAACATTAAGTAGTTAGAGATTACAAACATGATGTAAAAGGATGACACCATTTTAAGCTTAGACAGACAGTAATTAAAGAAATTCGAGCTATGACAGGAACCTTATATGAAATAGAAATCTATAGAGTAATCTGTGGTTGAAATGATGACAACAACTATCCTATAGGTACCTAGTTTGTAAACGTGAAAGTTAATGATGATTATTTGTAAAAGAAGGAAATAGTAGGAATCGTAGTCCTTTAGGACTTAAAAAGTCTAGCGAAAGTCAGTGGTAGATAGGTAGAAGGACATCCGCCAAGAAGATAAAATATCTCAATATTTAGATTAGATTAGAATCTATAGTACTCTATCAGATCAATTAGAACCATGTCAACAGCGACCATTCAGAGACGTGACTGATTTGTAAAACGAAAGTAAAATTGACCAATTTGTAACTATGCCATCAAAAATACTATGAATAACTTCACATAATGCTGTTTACGTAATAACACATAGCTAGTAGATAATTTTATCTTCTATTTTCAAAATCAGATCACACAAGATTAGATTATGAATCACATCGGATCAGAGAAATTAAAATGGACGTCGACAAATTGAAATTCTTACTGCCAGTAGATTTTTCATTGATTATTGATATCTTAAGCGTAATTTTATCAATGTATTCAATCACTTTAATCTCATATTTGCATACGGCGATTAGTACACGTACGCTTAGTTTTAATTTTGCACTATCACTGTTAATTCATTCGTCATTGTCATCATAAAGAGCTAGGTTGTCGGTGTCGGTTTCTTCCATTAGATATTATCTGTCATTTACTATTTCTTTAACTTTTTGATACGAGACGACGCTTATTTCTCCTTTATTTGTTTCATGTCTGTGGCATATAATTAACTAGCTCATCATATTCAAAATCAATCTACCACTTTTAAAAAGGTTTTCTGACCAATCTATAATTCTTGTTGATTGGAAGAGGTCTTCTTCATAGTAGAGTTTTCCAGATTTGCCTCGGAACCCAGGGTCCGCTTTGATAAGAAGAGGTGTGTTGTATAATGTTCCACCCAATACTCAAGAAAAATTTATTATTATAATGGTATTGATTCTGAATAATCTGATTATAGTATTCATGTCCTCTTTGAAAAAGTGAGGTCAATACTCCATAACTATCAAACAAATAATAATATAAAGCAACAGTTTTTGTCGCGAACGTGTGTATAGCTTCGTCTTATTGAGCACACCCACATTTTAAATGTCATAACTATGATAAAAACGTGTCATATCTGTTGCACGTGGCGAAAAGGTATCAACTACAGTCACAAGTAAGCAGAATTGAAAATTCTGAATAGTCTAATGTTCTTGAAAAAAATTATTTATTTAAGCTTTATTGCACATTACAAAAATTTATACAAATGGTGGACTTAATGTCAAGTGGCATTCTCTACCAGTCAACCATGGGGCCAAAGAGAGAAAGAAAAGTTGGCGATAAAGACGAAATCACGAACACACAAGAAAGATAAAATATGTTAAAATATACTTACAAAAAAGATCTATAAAATATACTTTTATATTAGTAAAAGCTTTTGATTTATTTTGACCTGTTTAAGTAAGGTTTTGGTGGCATTATTCATTATAAATTAGGATTAGCGGAGATGATTACCTTTTTGGAAAAATAATAAAAATTGCCTGCTGATATGTTTACGTCTTATTTTTCAAAAGGTTTGCGAGTGGGATTTAAAAATATTAGCTTTGGAGTTATGACTGACAAGATACCGATAACAAATATAGGCGATGATAAGCGAAGTGCAAATAATGCTGAATATTTGATCGAGAAATTTACTAGCTGTAATCATAATCTATCAGTCCCGCTGAAGATAAGAAGTGTGCTAGGCCTAGAAACCCTACGAAAGACAGACTGATAAGCAATTGTGCAGAAAACGGGGGAGTGTTGTCTCTTGTGTCGAAGGTCAAAATTCAGGTCGCTGTGCCATTGCAGTAGTAGAAAGTAGTAGACCTAACTCGATGAGCACAAAGGACCTTCAGGGGCAGAATAGAAAAATGTACTTCTTGGTAGACCAAGACACGTACGTACGTAGACGTGCTTCTTGGATAAAGGACCCCAGGCGCAAGGTGAATGTTTTTTTTAAATTAACCTATATTGTCCCACTGCTGGGCAAAGGTCTCCCCCAAGTCCTTCCAAACCTCTCTCTGTTCCACCACCTCTGACCACCTAGACTCGAATCTCCCCAAGTCATCGCTCCAGCGTATCCTCGGTCTTCCTCTCTTTCGCCAGCCACCCTCAAGGTGAATGTAACAATGTAATATTATCTAAATCCGTTAGGATTGTTAAAGGATACAAGAAAATGTAGAGCAGAGAGCAAACAAATATCTGATGAACAGTGTTAAGAAGTACTTCGCTCTATATTTTGGACCGATAGATCATTTTATATTTTCTTACACCCAAAAATAGACAAATGCTCAACACATCGTATCAAAATAAAAATACTAATGGATCTAATAATTGATGTATGATACAGAATAGAGTCAGATGTCTCAAATCTTCACAACAAAAGCCTTCACAAAAGTAGGCTAAAGGTCGAAACACTCCATACAGATGAAAAAAAAACTAAAAAACGTCAGATACAACTAATTTTGTTACATCGAATGACTGTAATCAATCCATCAGATGAAGAAACTAGCGTCGTAATTACAGTTCACACGACAGGAACTGGTAATTCCGATCAAAGACATCCGATTGGTAATGTTAGGGATTGGCCGAATGATGATGGTATAAACTCTACTCTAAGTCAGTCAAGATTCAATGCAATGAATGCATTCTCTCTTGGATGATTAAGTAATCATTTTTGATCAGGGATATGACTATCGCTCAATAGACTAAAATTTAAACATTTCGGTGAAGAGATATACTTCTCTGGTAATTCTATCTGTGAGGACCACAACTCTGTCACAGAGAAAGATTGGTAGCTTCGGCTCAATTCGTTCGAAGTCTGTTCAAAAAGTGACAGAGGCTGAAGTCACATTAGGACAGAAGCTCGGCCAATAAATAGTTCTCTGTATGTGATGATGATACCTTACTCTGATATAATAAAGAGACGGTGCATATTTTGTGAAGGACCTTAAACTTAGCTAACAGCAAACATAGCTTCGGAATCACAGCAACTGTTATCGTGTTTTAAAAGTACTTACATTATTTCAGATACTTAATTCTAGATTTATAGTACACACTCGAATACAGCTAAACCTGACCCCTCAACCAGTACGTTGGGTACGGTAAGGCAAAACTTTTTGATTCTGTATGTGAGCAATAAAGATATTTTGTATTGTAAGGGGTCATGTTAATATGTCTTCGACTATGCTATGCGAGTAAAGACACAGGGAATAGCTAGAGACTAATAAACACATCTATAATGAACAATAATTGAGAACAAGACCGTATGTTATGCCATGCCGACGGAAGACGGTGCTTAGTTAAAAATAAACTCCAGAATTTATCGGGCCTTTGATGTTCTGTGCCCGATTGAGTAATATCGAACGGGGAGGATGCATCCCGATGTTTTGAATAGTTTTAGATACATGAGCCTAAAATGAATGAATGATTATCATTCATTCAATGATACATTCGATTTACAAAAGAAAAAAGGTTTATATATAATAAAAAAACATTATAACTAGGTATAATATCAATAATATTTTGCAAACGAAATTTTAACTACTTGTAGAGATGTACAATGTTTGTATGAAATGTACTTTTAATGTGATTTATAGAGATATTTCAGCTTAAAATTAAACTTTGTTTTAATATCAGACTTTTGAGTCAAAATTTCAAGACCATATTTTTCACATATTTTTTGATGACATATTTTTCAGGCAAATTGGTATTCTGAAAATAATAAATAATATATAGAAATTTCCCTCTGAACAGTAGATCCGACAGTTTTTAAAAATACCTAACTAAATATCTGAACAATATTTCTAACATTATTTATTACAAAAAATAATTGCATATCAATGTATAAATAATTTATGTCTGCTATAAAATAAAGTAGTTTCTTACTAAAATCATTTAAATAAAAAAGGTATTTAAACTATGCATTGCAGCATCGAGAACCAGCATTCTATCAAATTTGTTCCCACAACGATATTTCGATTCGTTGAAAACATTCCTGTTTTGTTAAGCTGGCAAATTGACAAAACAGTTCGAATGTCCACTAAACTAATACGATTACAATTGTAACAGTAGATTAGTAAGTAAATTATGATTAATTGTTTAAAATTACTTTATTTCAACGGACTTTTTGATATACTAGCTATTCCCCGCATCTCTGCCTGCGTCAAAAAGTAGACTTTGTTTAACGCCGGGTCTTCAACTATATTCGTACCAAATTTCATCAAAATCCGTTCAGCGGTTTGGCCGTGAAAACTTAACAGACAGAGAGACACTTGTAATATTAGCATGAAAGTATGGATGGATTATTCGATTCTACTGTACTGTTCTCTTTGAGTTTAACGGCAATGGATACAAGTTCTTCATGGCCTTCAGTCCTACAGTGTGATTTAGTCAAGTCAAGTCAAGTTGGTAGCCAAATCTAATCAAGTCTAGTCAAAAGAATCAGGCTAAGTGAAGTGGAAGAAAAATGGTACTTAGAGTTTTCTTGGAATTTTTGGCAACAAGCAAGAAAATCACATAAATGGTCAGATGACCTGAAAAAGGTCGCAGGCAGGCGCTGGATGTAGGCTGCTGCCAACTGGTCATTTTGGAAATTATTAGGAGAGGCCTATATCCAGGAGTCGATTGACTGCGGCTGAATGATGATGCCGTTTACGATAACATCAAATTCAATGGCATTAATGATCAAGGTCGTCAAGCTTATATTATGATGTAAAACAATGGTTGCCATGAAAATCATACGCTTCAATGGTTAACGTCACAATCTTTGTCTTAGAACAATGCTCTACATAACATTAGAAATCTGACAGGCCTTGGGTGAAGACCATATGTGTTAATAGAAATAGTGTAACACATACTAATATTATAAATGCGAAATTCTGTCTGTCTGTTACGCTTCCGCGGCCAAACCGCTGAACGGATATTAATAACATAGGCTACTTTTTGACGCAGGCGGAGCTGCGGGAAACAGCTAGTATACAATAATACAATAGGTGTTAATAGAAATAGTGTAATATTGATTTATTATTAGTTTATTGTACTACAATTAAGAACGATTGTACAATAAGTACTTATAAAATTTTATAATGGGCATTGTCTTGAAAATAATATTTATTCGACTCGGCAATTTTAGTTGCTTTGAACAAGAGACAAAATAATATTTAACTTAGTCCAATGATCTATATTTTATTTTATTTTAAAGTTATTGTACAAAATGTACAATTGCACATCAGAATAGGCGGACTTAATGCTAAAAGCATTATCTAACAGCCATCATTTGAGTCAAGCAGTTCGTATTTTTTTCGATATGGACGATACATATCCCTTTGCTTAGAGAAAAAATATAACTGAAAATTGACCTTTTGGTTATGAAATACATGTGAAATACCTAACCATAGACTAGCAAATCTCCTATTGAAATAAAGTTAACTCTTACCTATTTATATACCAAAAAAAACTCCGAAGAGAAATTCCTTTTTTTCACACTTCCACAGTTTATATAATTGTTTGTTAAACAAAATAAACCATTCATAAATTCCAAGTAGGATATCAGACTGAACAAATTACACAATCGTAAAATTATCAAATATGTAAATACTGTGATAAATATATATTATCTTAAGTGTTATTCTGATGTCAAACGGACTAGCAATAGTCTACTTGACTCAATTTTTTTTAATATTTCATATCACAAATTTGAGTCCGTGAATTCAAAAACAGAAATATTTTTTGTTTCCGATCAATCCATACACCATACTAATATTATAAATGCGAAAGTCTGTCTGTCTGTCTATCTGTCTGTCTGTTACGCTTTCACGGCCAAACCGCTGAACGGATTTTGAAATGAAATGAAATGAATGAAATTAAATGAAATATTTATTTTGCTAAAACATGGTAACAGTAATTTTATTTTATGTTTGATGTAATAAGTAGTGAAGGATCTACATGTTTCACCATTACTGGCATGCAAATTTTTTTTTTAATGTTATGATTATAAATGACTTTACGGAGTAATTCAACAATGTACGAGCAGATGATCAATTTTGTTCGTGATTACAATTTAATTAATGTCAGTTTATAATGCCTAGATACAATAATGATAATGTTATATTTGATGAAAGTCAGTTTTTATTTATTTATTTATACTTTGCACAAAATACCAGTTGCATTGAAATGTCATTTTATTATTTAAATTAAATAGATTAAGTAGTTATCATGTCAATTTTTATCATAATTCATTAATTCATTAATGCTGTAAAAACAACCCTTTACCAACCAATTTTTAAGTTTGTATTTAAATTCGTCGTCTGGCAATTCTCTTAATTCGATTGGAATTTTGTTATAAATATTTGATGTCATTGCATAACAATTCTTTTTGAAAAGGGCACTACTATGTGTCGGTGCTTTTATTCGATGTACATCTAATGGTCGGAGTTTTTGACTTCTTTCTAATTTCTTAAAAAATGTGGGATGATCCCTTACGATGAAATTTGGTATGAATATAGTTGAAGACCCGGGGTCAAACATAGGCTACTTTTTGACGCAGGCGAAGCTGCGGGAAAAAGCTAGTATTAAATAAGTTATAAGCCTTTGAATCCTGTGGAAGGGGAAACAAGACGCACTTAATGGTGAGTGACGTCACTGCCACTTGATTTCGTACGTACAAAAGAGATAGCAAGACGTCCCCACCACGCTCCCACTTTTCTTCATTAGAAAACTTTAAATGCTTATTACTGCTTTAATTAATTACCAATCATGTTGTTGTTTTCGATATCGGTTACTTTTTAGTGTATGTATTGTTCCGTATAAAATTTTTGTCAAAATGTGAACACAGTCAAGTAGCCTATTACATTCGTAGAGAAATGACATTTTGATGTAGAATTTTTTTATCTAATCATATTCATCATCCTAGCGTGTATTCCTAGTTGCGTCGTCAGCTTACACTTCGGAGTCTAGGGTAAGCTGTAAATCTTGGTCCTAGATTTGACGGAACTGGTAATTACAATGGAGTGACTGCCGTCTGACCTCCGTCACCCTTTTTACAGGGAAACCAGACCAACAGGAACATGACCTGAGGTGTGTTAGTGGCCAACACTGTCAGATTTTTTCAGGCTGCCCTAAGGCATCTGACACAGCCTCACGACTGCTATCTATCGATAACAACGTTTATCGTGCCTTCCGAAGCAAGAAGAGCTAAATATTATGTTGTTTGCTAAACTTGTTACTAATAATATAAGCAATACGAAACTCGTAAATAGCTTATGTAAATATAGGTCACTAGATTTTGTACCAAGCGACGGAACAAATATACTATTGGTGTCTCGTTCTCTTTCGATAACGATAGAAAGAGACGGCAAATCACAGAAGCGCGCGAAAAGTAAATATCGTGACCTCGACAAGGTAGAATTTGTTACTAGCACTCTTATTTTCGTTTTTTTTTTTCAATGCATAAGCTTAAAAAGTCTAATATATACAATAGGCTAGTTTCCTGGGCCAATAGAATAACATTAAAATTAGTCCGTCATTTAGGGAATCAAAATATATTGGTGACGTATTTTTTCTTTTGTCAATTGAGCGCTAAATTATAATGATATAACGCTTCAATGTTTAACGTCACATATTGCGAAAAAGTGTAGCACACTGTGACGTCACACGGAACTTTAACGCGCCACATCTTTACCATTCTTTGTTTAATTTTCAAAAGAAAAAATACGTCTCCAATATTTTTTGATTATATATCTGACGGACTAATTATATTTTTTTAGGAAACTAGCCTAATTTTCAATGCTTAAGATGTAAAAATCTAATAAATATACTTATATAAAGGTGGACTTGACTATTTACTTTACTTGGACTTCAACTGCCTCCGTGGTCCAGTGGTTAAGGCGTCTGCCCTAGACCTGGAGGTCGTGGGTTCGATTCCCACGGGAAGAATAATTTGTTTGGTTGTTTCCAGTTTGGTTCGTTGAATCACTTGATTGTCTGATGATAAAGATTGCGTGCTTCGGAAGGCACGTTAATCCGTTGTACCCGGCTGCCATTTGGTGGTCATTAAAAGAACCAATTCAAAGGCGGAAAGGCGTTTCCGAAAAACTCTGACACCAGGGTGTACACGGTCGATTGACCATGAAGCCCACTCGATATAAATGAATGAATGAAGTGTAGGAGTTATGGAAAAGGTGTGGTGTGAATGAGAATGTAGTGACAAAGATTGAAAAAGGCATGTTAATATGGTTTGGGCATGTAGAAAGGATGGATGAAAGGAGACTTACGAAAGGTATTTACAAATCAAAGGTGTCAGGAAAAGGCGGTAAGGGCCGGCCTCGGAGAACATACTGTGACCAAATCGCAGACATATTAAAAAAGGGAGATGTCAGGAGTACCCGTAAATGACGAGAGTGATGAGCGTAGAAGAAGCGAGGGAAGTCTGCAAGGATCGTAGCAAATGGAAATCCGTGGTCTCTGCCTACCCCTACGGGAAAAAGTCGTGATGGTATGTATGTATGTATATATGAAGTGTAGGACTAAAGAAGATAGAAAAATTAAGACGGGCCATAAGCAATAAAGGACTCGTATCCATGGCCGTACAGTCGCGAGCATTAACATGTATACACATTGATTCTTATGTCATTGAAACAAGTCTAAAATTTAATACAATTGTATACGTATTAATTCCCGTGACTGTACACTCATTAAAAAAAAAATTCAACCATCGCATTGGTAAAAAAAAAACACATTTTCGTAACATATAGCTATCTAACTCTTCCAAAAAATCAATCGAAAGTTTGAGTGATCGCAACCCATTTCAATTAGGCTTCGTACACAATATATCAAGTTCCCCGACGGTCGTTATTATGAAATGCGAGGGTAAGGTTCACCGGAGCACGATAACTCTCTCCACAATTTATGGGACGTTATCATATCAATACACTAATGTCCACTGTCCAGCAAGGTATAGTACGATGTTCATAATAATTAGCATACATTTTTAATGGTCGTTCATCATCAACAACATAGATATCAAATACAGTAAGCTTATCTCGTGATGGGAGAACTATAGGATATCAATCATGTCTCTGAAAAGCAAGTTTCATGTAGACGAAGGAGTTACATGATCAACGGACCCTGTACACCCTGGAGTTTTTTGGAACCGCCTTTCAACCTTTTACGTGGTTCCTATAACGACCACCAAAAGGCAGCAGGGACGCGTAAATACCACCCCTATTACAACACGACAAGCGCTGCTCTGTAGTGCAGCCGGGTCCGTATACGTGCGTATACGTAAATAAATACAAACGCGACTACACCACAGACATTGGTAAACTGTCTGCGTTGTGGATTCGAACACATTTGGAATGATATTGTTTTCACAATGGCGGCTGCAATACAGAGCCACTCATTACCTATTCGCTAACTAATGTATCTGTAACTATAAACGCGTTCAGTAAGGCAACGTCGCACAGTTATGCAGCAGCTTCGCGGATAATAATTTATTTTAGTTTAATTTTAGTTTGTACTTGATCTAAATACAGGTAGGTGAGTGCGTAAATATCAGATTAATAAAACGAACTACTTTCTTAAATAGTCGAGTTGATTATACAATACTCAATTTCGAACAGAAGCATTAATAGTCTTTTAAGGTAGACAACAGGGTCGATTGGTCTTAGAAAACTATTTTAAACTCGAGTATACGATTTAAAAAGACATGAATGATCAAAAAAGTTGAAATGTGTTTATTTGGGTGATATCTTTGTCTTTTTATAAGGTGAGCCGTATGCCTTTAAAAAAACATTTTTACCCAAAGGGTTATATTCTAGCAGTCGATGTACCGATTTTAATAAAAACTTCAATGGGGCCTAATTGAAAGCATGAAGATTCGAACAAAAAAATAATTTTTAAAATCAATCTAATTAAGTTTTATTTGAGAAATGACAGATTTATTTGTTGACAAATAAAAGAAAAAATAAATAAAACCTGATTTAATAGATTGATTTTGGGAACCAGTTGAAAAATTATCTTACGTAATTTTTTAAATGGGTTACTATGGGGGGAAAAAAGAGACTATAGGTAAAGTAAGAAAGGTAAGACTATTTGTATTGTATTGATGTATTTAATGGGTGTTTGTGTTGTAGTCGCATTTATCCGCGTATAATTAAACAAAATCTCCTGCACTACAGACGCTCTGTGTTGTAGCTGGGTTCGGACAGACTTTGCCTCTTTAAGCCGTCCGCTAGATAATACAGCAAAGACTATGGGTGTCTGTGTTGTAATCGGGTTTGTATTTACGCAACTGGGACTTAGACGTGCCTTTCGAAGTACGGAATCATCATTACCTGGCAATCAGGTGAATAAAGCCTACAATGGTGACCTGCGGGTCTAAGTTTTACGACCATTCATAGACTCCGAAACGTAAGCTGAGGAAAACACGCTTTAACGAAGAAGAAAATAGAGCATCAGACAGTCTTGCTACATGTTACTATAGACTATAGATATACGTATCTACACCGTGAAATTTTAGTCGTTTTGGACCCATCGTCCAGTGACTCCATTCATGCAACCGAACAACATTCCCCAAGATACATGGGTCGAAATATGGAGTAAATTTTTGGACCTCCCATACAAAATGTCTCATCACGTGACCTAACTATGGGAAGTCCAAATTTGTTTTTCATGTTTCGAGCTATGTTCCTTGGGGAAATTTGTTCGGTTGCATGAATGGAGTCACTGGACGATGGGTCCAAAACGACTAAAATTTCACGGTGTATAGTCTACAGCTAGTAACATACGCTAGGTCTATGGCATATCGATAGTCGATAACAATACACGTGTCAGGGTATCACCACTATCGCACCTCGTTCAGCGTGGGTGAACTACGCAAATCCGTCGATTGTCAATATTTTACATAACTATTCAAACCATGTAAATAATTCATGTAAACGTACTTTAAAAAATTTCACAATCTTATTGTTATTTATTCAGATAAAGATTAAAATTGGTATATCATATTCAATGTTGATGTATAACTCTACATTGCTAACTTTTTCATCGGACACTCTCACTCCTCCTCCTATCTGAAAGGCCGAAAGGCGGTCCCGAAAAACTCTTGTATGTAAAATTACGATTGAGCAATTTTTAATTTTATTTTCAATAATTCAAAGAAATATATAATTAAACTGAAGTGGCTTTTTAACCAACGACAGCGACCTGAGACTAGTTACCAAGTGTGAACAATAAACGAATTTTTATTTTTTATATATTTTTTATCTTATACGTCAAATCTCTAAAAAAGTGACTCTATATATATACTCTATATATATATAATACTCTTTATTGCACCAAAACAAAAATTTTACACAACAAATATACAAGAAAATCATGTACAAAGACTGACTTATTTATCGCTAGAGCGATCTCTTCCAGTCAAACCTTAGGGTGAAAGGAAAAATGTAGAACAAGGCTATGGAATTTATTAATAAACAAGTACATACTAAACTACATAAATACTATACATAATTATATACTTATAACAATATTTAAATATACATATATAAATACAATATACAATATAAATACCAGTAATCAGAAAATAAAGAAAGTAAGCTTACGGGTATACAACAGATTAATATTAGGAAAAAGAGTAAAGGTAATGAGATTTCACAAAAAAATGTCGTTAACATCATAAGAGTTTTAAATAAAATCACGTAAAACCCTTATCGGATAGTAATTTACCATAGATTTTCCACACATATTCTTACAAAGTATACTGTTTCCTCATGGTAGTCACAGACACAACAACTATTATAAAAATTGTCGTGTAAATTCGTAATAAAAAAATTACCTATATTCATATTATGACATTCTTGTAACACTAGTTATCAAGTCAGATAAAGGTGTTGACACATAAATACTGATCGGCCGGCCGGGGTGACACGGCACCATTCATTACATTCGAGATTGAGATGCACCGTTATGTCATTACTTCGAAAATCAGGTTAGTCAAGTCGATTGAAGTACGCATATTGAATTAAGACGATTTTATCCTTTGATTACTTCCTTAATTTTAAGTTAGGAAAAAAGTTATTTTATATGCACTTGCTCTTATTATTTTAAACTAGCTTGACCACGACCGCTGTACCGCGTCTGAGGTATGCGAGCGGCGAGAAGGGGGATGAAGTGCCAGACGCACATGAGATAAAATATCTATGATGTCTGAGATAATAGTGTCTTAAAGTTTCAGTTCAATATTTTTTTAAAAGTGTACTTAGCTAAAAATTATATTGGACACGAAATTAATGATAATTTAAAAAACTGATAAACCCGAATGCGTTTCTGTGTAATTTGGAAATCAAAGTACCCAAAGATAAATCCGCTATAGTGTTTTTTTTTATTATTTTGATAAACCTAGTGTCACTCCCACAGTAAATACGTAGCTAACGACACCTCTTAAGCTAAAATCCATTGAGCCGTTCAGGCTGCAGAGCGTGCGGAACAATAATTATACATACATAATCTAGAAAAACATAACCTTCCTTTTGGCGCAGCCGGGTAAAAACGGGCTTGGATATAACTATACTCGTTAATGTAAGTAAAGTTTCAAAAAAATTTAATTCGTTATCGTAAGATCTGTCTGGCACTAGGAATCTCATTCCCACTCCCCACCTCCCCGCGCATACCCAAGGCGCAGTACAGAGGTTGCGATCAAACTATACAATAGGGTTCAATATTTTTCAATCTTACGATTAAATAATATACTTATTTATTACAATAAAATGAGTATACAGAAATATATATACAGAAATGAATGGGGAGGACATACGGTACAAAACATGTTGTAAAATCAAAAGGTCATTAATTCACATAGTTAGAAACCTTAAATTGAGCAAGTGAAATTTAATAGTTCGTAGAGTTTTTGTTAGCAAAGAATGAATTTCCCAAAATTGCCAAAGAAGTAGATTTAGTTGATTCATCCTTGAAAGTGTATTTATTTGTTCTTCTTTCAAGTCAAAACAAATTAAATTAACGTAAGTAATTCTTTTGTTACAAATAGTTTAAGAGTAAAATAGCATACTTTTAACTCGAACTGCAGGCAACTATTAGAATTATATTAGTCAATTATGTGCAACAGCCTTTTCAAGCTGAGAATCGCAGTCTCGAATTCTCGATGCACCACAGAGAATATTATCATAACTGAAATCACTCGATGTGTTACTCGCCTTATAATTAAATTGGAATTTACGAGAAACCCGCTAAAAGGTCGTATGGTATGTCTATTGATCTTATATTTCTTGTCAGAAGATCGTCTAGGTCACTCAAAGAAATAGTTTTATAGAATTTATTGCTATAAAACGTGATTTTATGTGAAGTATTTATAAGCTTAGTATTACTGCGATTACGGAAAAAGAGCAAATGAACCATAAATTCCGTAGCTGTCTTAATAAGTTCTATAAAACAAAGATGGGTCTCAATTTCCTCTACCGGTATTGAGAAATAAAATAAATAAATATAATTAGAGTACTACTTTCCTATTTATTTTTTTACTAGCTACGTCGGGTCTCCAAATATATTCCTACCAAATTTCATCAAAATCCGTTCAGCGGTTTGGCCGTGAAAGCGTAACATACAGACAGACAGACCTTTGCATTTATAATATTAGTATGGATACAACTAAGTAGGCAAACAGGCGTACGGCCCACCTGATGGTAAGTGATTACCGTAGCCTATGAACGCCTGCAACACCGGAGATGTCACGAGCGCGTTGCCGACCCTGAAGGAATTTTTTCACTCCCTTTTTGAAGGCTCCCATGTCACTAGGTAAAACCATTGCATGGAGTTCATTCCATAATTGCAGTGCACGAAAGGTTAGTGAGAGAATAAAAAAATATTCTTCAAACCCAACTGGCAAAGCGACAAGAAAAGCTGCGTAATCTAAGCGTTTCTCCTATATTAAATTTGATTCCAATAAACTGCCAATTTTAATTTCGTCCATAAAAGGCGTCTGTGTTGTTTGTGTTCTTTGGTGCAATAAAGAGATTTTACTTACTTACTCGCCCCCACAACTAAGACTTTGATGTCCAATCAATTCCAATTAGTTTCACACTCTGTGTCTTCCTTCTCAAATTACTTTTGAAAGCCAAGAGCAAGGGTATTTAGTCGTAAATGTTGAGATAAAATGCTTCAATTGCACATTTCCTTTGGTAAAATAGTTTTTGTAATTTAAATGTTTTCTTAATTGTAAGTTAATTTGTCAGTAACGAGAATAAAACTAAACACGTACTTTAGCTACTTATTAAAAGTATACACTGTGAAATTTTAGTCGTTTTTGACCCATCGTCCAGTGACTCCATTCATGCAACCGAACAAATTTCCCCAAGAAACATAGCTCGAAACATGAAAAACAAATTTGGACTTCCCATAGTAAGTTAGGCCACGTGAAAAATTTACTCCATATTTCGACCCATGTATCTTGCGGAAAGTTGTTCAGTAGCATGAATGGAGTCACTGGAAGATGGGTCCAAAACGACTAAAATTTCACGGTGTAGATAATTATTGTTTATTTTTTAAACTGTTCAAAATGACAAATAAACTAGCATGTATCAAAAATAAACATACGCTATTTAGCCAATCACAAAAATCATCTTTTTTTTTACAGTCGGGCAAAAGAGTAATTTTTATATTTTCAGACATCATCAACCTAGCGTGTATTCCTAATTGTGTTGTCAGCTTATCCTTCAGAGTGTAAGATACGCTGTAAGTCATGGTCCTAGATTTGACTGAACTGGTAATTACAATGGAGTGACTGCCGGCTGACCTCCGTAACCCTTTTTACAGGGAAACCAGACCAACAGGAACATGACCCGAGGTGTGTTAGTGGCCAACACTGTCAGAATTTTTCAGGCTGTCCAAAGGCATCTGACACAGCCTAACGACTGCTATCCATCGATAACAACCGGGACCAACGGCTTAACGTGCCTTCCGAAGCACGGAGGAGCTCGAGATAGAAAATGCCACTAAATGGCGACCAATCCAATAATAGTCGCGTCTCGTCGTTGCTTGACACGCGCATTCGCTACGGATACGCGTCCCACGTTCGACTATAGAGCTCCTCTTTTACATTTTCAGACAAAGTCCAGCCGTCTAGCCATATCTTCTTTAATTAATCAATTAAACTAATCAATTTATGAATTGTATGAAAGTTAATTAATATTTGAAAGAGTGCATTAGATCGTTATTAAAGTTTATGGTTTCTTTGAACTGGTCGAACAGAGGTGAAAAGGTTCAGGGAAAATTTTATCATAGTGGAGAACAAATTGTGTTATTCTAAAAAGCATAGTTGAGACTAAATCCAAAAATTTCACTGGCTATAGTTCAGATTATTATTTATGTTTGTTTATGTGACTGAGTCAACGAACTTACACTTTCAGGTAGGATAGTAAGTTATATAATGCATATCATTTTACACAAATTCATTCATATCAAGTAGGTTCTGCACCTGCACAACCAAGTGCCAAAGTTTTTAGGAATCGCCTTTCGGCCTCTGAGTAGAAAATACAAATAATATCCATTATTTGTCCAAAAGCCCTATTTTTTAAATTTGTTCGACTCACCGTTTATGACAAATGATAATCATTCGATATCGAACGAATCATTTGACCCGTTTTGCGTAAAGGCCGCCTTTGTGACTCAGGGTATTTGTTAAATTGTTTTTGTAATGTTTTTTTTTGGTGCAATAAAGAGTATTTGTTTTTTTTTTATACAACTAAGTAGGCAAACAGGCGTACGGCCCACCTGATGGTAAGTGGTTACCGTAGCCTATGAACGCCTGCAACACCGGAGATGTCACGAGCGCGTTGCCGACCCTAAAGGAATTTTTTCACGCCCTTTTTGAAGGCTCCCATGTTATAGTCACTAGGGAAAACCATGGCAGGGCATTGTATTGTATTGGCAAGGCATTTGTATTGTATTGTATTTTTTAAAATAGGGCTCCAGACATCATTGAATATCCGGAAAGAGAAATAACAGCGAATGTAGGGCAGAACTGGTGACGGTGTCGAGTTGCGGCACTTATCTGCAGATGTCTGTCAGCCTGTTTGTCTGTCACGTAAACATTCCTATACTGTTTGATAGAACTAGTAGTGTACTCGTGAATATCATCTGTAGTTTTGTACTCTACTTAAACCTTAAGTACTTATAGTCTTACTAGCTTTTTCCCGCGGCTCTGCCCGCGTCAAAAAGTAGCCTATGTTAAGGCCCGGGTCCAGAGGTTAGCCGTGAAAGTGTAACATACAGACAAATTTTCGCATTTATAATATTAAGTATGGAATATAAGTAAGTATACTTTTCAATATTTCACTTTTAGAGAAACTTATGCCCTGGTTTTGCTCCACAAAAAAAGTAATGGGCTAGAGAAAGAATGGCATAAAATAGAATATACAGTTTTCCTAATGTTAAGTTTTCAATGTATATTTACAGCGTGTACATGAAATAAATAAATAAATAAAAATAAATAAATATTTTCACTAAGAAATTGCTGAGTAAAAGCAGTAGTATATAGTAAAAGCGGTAACGTTCCCATTTTTTTGACAACTGCATAATGAGAAGTGATATTTTTTTAAGTGAAATTATTTTCACCGACATTCGACAAATTTTCAGGATTTTTCTCTTACAGAAAATCTGCTACTGCTACATGTGCAATGTCATGACCTAATTTACTGCATTTACTGTTTTTATCACCATTTAATGCACATTGTCACAGTAATAAAAACTAGGTACGTCATTGGACTTCTCAACAATAGATTGAAGGACGCAAAAGTATTGTTGTTTTTGTCAATGAATCTATTGATCTATTAAATGGGCATATGTCGCGTCAGGTATGAATTCGCATTAGTATTTACAGAGTTAGAAGTTTAGAGGGATTTCACTAGACGACTAAAGTTTCATTGCTTAGTTATATATGGTTTTGAAGCAGATCAAATTTATATTATGTAGAAAGTTTTGTTTTAAGACTAGGGCGGACGACGTTACAAAAGATAGAAACATAAAACATGTAAGATATTTCATGATTGATAAACTTATGTATGTTATGTATGGAAGGGAGCACGCGATCCCTGTTCCAAGAGGCTTTCTGAAGAGTACAGGAGCCTATTTTTTCAATTTTGTTTGTTTGTCCTTCCTTCACACCCTAACTAAGCAACCAATCAACTTGATTTTCGGCATAGAGTTAGTTGAAAAGATGGAGAGTAACATAGGCTGCTTTTGGTCCTGGAAAAACATCATGTTCCCAAAGGAGTTTCACACGGGCAAAGCCGCAGGCACAGCTAGTGACGAATAAAATTTATTTATTTATTCGATTTCGAACAAAAATCAATCGACTCACCGTTTTTGCGTGAGTCACACATTTCAAAACTTGTTGCCGACCTTTATTGAAGATCGCGCTGAAAAAATATTTTTTTTTTCTACGCTAATTTCTATTGTCATATATTTTTTCAGTGTCTTATTAAACCTATGAACTATTCGTGTAACCCATCAAAAATATTCATCACACCACAACAATAACAAAAAAAAACCAGTGTCATTATCAAATTGGCTTTTTATACTCGCGAAATATTACCTTAATAAGAGGGGCTAAAAGATAATTCTGTTAACTACCATACCGTCTCTTTATACTATCATTCCCCTATAGATTTGCCCTTCATAAGCCAGCTGACTAGCCGTGGGATTTCGGAGCAACTTAACCTTGAAATCGGATACAAAATCCATTTAGCAAATATCTAAAATAAGGGGTTAAATCTTAGGTGTGAATTTATTATCCAATGAATACAGCACTTGTGTTGTATGAATGATTTGAATGATAATGAATGAAAGAGAGTTTAGTCAACACTAATGGGATCTTCGGATTAAAGGGTTGGGTGTCGGAAGAAATATTACACTGTTAATAATAATAAATTTATTTCCCCTATTAAATATGAAGCCAATGTGGTTATTTAAATGATATTTATTTAAGATTAATTTATTGCAGTGCCAAAATTAAAATGAAAAGTGGATAAAAAATTGACACTAATATTTTGGAAATTCCGTCAAAAGCCAATCATCTAATTATTTATTTGTAATTAATTAGAAATATGTGACAAAATACAGTTATAATACCTAATGTAAGTAATATGTCTATGTCCTATGTTAGTTTGGTTGACTGGAAGAGATCCCTATTTGGGATAAGTCCGCCTTTTGTTGTAACCTGTATTCTGATACTATGTTCTTTGTGTACAATAAAGATTTTTACATACATGCATACATACAATTTTTAAACTTGCAATTTTAATGTCTACAGTAGTGAAGTGACTTCTCTATTGATTTCTTACAAAAAAATATCGATAAAACTGTACTTAGATAACCTATTCATACAACAAATGTACATATTTTCTTTTCTATACGTGATTCTTATAATTACATTGTACCTACGTTTGTCTATCCGCAAATCTTAACATTTTTGTATCGTTATTATAAATAGATGGTTACAGAATATACTAATTATATTTAATTTTATCTTGTGCAATGCAAAACCAGATAAAACAGATATGGCTGCTTACCAAGACATAAAAATTATATAAATTCTTGTACATAACAAACGTAAGAAATAACGTGATGTTATTTGCGTTGAGACTTCAAAAAACTTCGCAATCCTTTCGAATATCAACTAATTGGCATGAATTTTCTACCGTGCCATGTGTGACATTGATTAGGCGTTGCTGGAGTGTAAAATTATGCAATCAGCTTTGTAGACCGGCTGCTAATGTCAAGGTAATGTCGTTGTCTCTATTCGAAGCTATTTTCTAATAGAGCTACGTATGTTTCTATGTAATTTAAAAAAAAAGTAAGATTTGTTTGATCGAAGGAAGTAATCTCTGTAGATGTACGAGAAACAGTCAACATGTATGTAATTAACAGCAATATGTATGCATGTAAGTTATCTCTGGAGTCAGCTTGAAGTTAAAAAAAAAATTTAGAGCTTAAATTTGTATGTGTTTGATTTGAAGTTTGACTCTTGTTGTTTAAAACTAATTTTGAAAAATAAGTCGTCGTATCTCTTTTTACTGTTTCTTATTAATATTGGGTAATAGTTGTACTTCTTTGACAGCTAAAGTCGTATAGGATGGATGACTCGCGTTCATAATCTTGTTTATTTTTTTTAAATGTATTTTATTGTATCATTTAAAAAGTATATCAAATTAAGAATCAGCAATTTTATACTTACATGATCCCGAAAATAACTAAATGAAGTTGTAATGTTTTAATTTAGTAACAAAAGTACTCGAAATCTTTACGAAAGTGTAAAAAATAATACAAAAAAATATGCGATGTTGAATGGGGATCGATAAGCGACAATCAATTCGAATGTCAAGGTTAGTTATTGCAAGTTTTAATACTTGACTTTGTTCTATTCACTATTATTACTATTGTATTTCGAATTTTCGAAATGGAACGGAGAAGAAAATGAAGAATATTTTTTTTTCTCAGAAAATCCGAACTCTATCCTCCTAATTTTTGTTCAAAATATGATCGATCTAAATAATTTCGCTCTCTGGCCTCTACATTTTGTTTATTAATTTTTTTTATATTTGCCGATTCGAAAACGTCGTGGAACTTCATCAATTCGTATAAAAAATTAACATTTTTTTTTCAATTTTTCACCGTTTCATGATTTGTTACTACCTGCGCTTAATATTATAATTTAGTAATCTGATAAAAAAAATGTAGGTCAAACCAACAAACAATATAAAATTAGAACATTGCAAGTCGGTAACTTCGTTAGTAATAAACTTATTCAAATGTTCAGAATTTTAACTAGACACTCCGTCGGAAAAGTTACCGTCGAGCGGAAAACGGTTATTTTATGCAGTAAATTATTTTAGGCGCTGACTGCAGCCG
The DNA here is from genome assembly GCA_947363495.1 of Euzophera pinguis. Taxonomy (NCBI): domain Eukaryota; kingdom Metazoa; phylum Arthropoda; class Insecta; order Lepidoptera; family Pyralidae; genus Euzophera; species Euzophera pinguis. The sequence continues at coordinate 2,853,277 of OX376180.1, forward strand.
GCCAGCCCTAAAATAAATTCGTTACGGCGAACGACTCATATTCACTATTGCTATAAAATATCTCAGACACAAAACATATAAAACAATTTGCCCACAGAAAATCCTATAAATAGCCCTTCATCTTCACGGCGGCGAAAACACAAAATGCACAACAGAACATAAAGGCACTTTCCCAATTCTCGAAACACATAGCACATTTAAAAAAAACTAAAATACTTAAAAAAAGTCACTGTTTTAAAAATAGAAAAAAAACGGTATCCAAATCATACAAATTCGAATTTTAAAAAGTTTCGGATTTAGAACGTACCGGCGGCCGTTGACACGACTCCCTTGCCGCGATAGCTAACTCTACTGAGTCGGTTTATTTTACCAACGCTGCTCGAACGTTTTTCGAAAGATGCACGAGCGCACACGGACAGCATCTGCGTGCGCGTGTATGCGTAGCGTGAGTAGTGTTGGGTTTACACGCATATATCGATATATTTTTTTATTTTATTATAACCCCGATTTTCTCTTTATTTAATGGTAACTACAATCATTAATTCAATATACAAACAAATTAAATCACTAAGTGTACTAAAACTACCTACTTAATATATATTTACAAATCTTACACCTACTTGTAACACAAAAATATTGAATAATGTCCATAATTCATGAAACTGAAAAAAATATATAGGTAATATGTAATAATATTTTTTTTGTATTTGTAGTGTATATATATTTAGTAGTTTCGGATTAAAAGAGGATTAAACGATAAATGTTTAGATATTTACATATATATATATATAAATATTATTATAAATATATTTTATATATTTTTTATAAAAAATAATTGTTATACATACAAAAAAAAAATATTGTAGTGTTCGAAATAACTGTTTAATTAAATAATTTTAGAAAAAAAAAAAAAAAAAACAGATTTCATCGATACTATCGATACAGTAAACAATGTCACATCGCTACACAAACGCGTTCATGTAAACCTTCAACGCACACCACTATAACTTGAGCTTTAAGCTCTCTTTGTTAAGCTCAATGAAAATATATCTTATTTTTATAGTACTAGACTTCAAAGCTTATCATATACACGTACCTAGCTTTAAAACCTAGATTGAATTGATTTATAAGCTATGTTAAACAAGCAATGTATACGTAACTTTGGAAGCAAGCATTTAGTAGCCGCATTCCTGAATCTAATCGATATTTTCCTAATCATGCTTTCATTAAAATATATATAATTAATTAAAAGCGCGACAGAGGTTCCGTACCAGGAGTCACATGAAAATGTTTCGACTCACCGATTATGTTGAATGAAAATTATTTGATATCGAACAAAAATCATTCGATTCGGCGGTGTTGCTCGAGGCAGACTTTTCAAAATAGGGCTCCTGGGAGGCAGGCAAACCTAAAAGATACGACTTTCAAAATCGAGGTTTGCAATTAGTCTAAATTTTTAGGGTTCGGTAAAGTGTAAAATCCACACTCTATTAGTCTGTTGACAGTGGGGGGGGGGGAATGTAATAAGTAGATACTTACACCAGGGTACGTTAGTACTATTAATATTTCTGTGACCAGGGCATGCAGGCCTTGCACACGATATGAATAAATGAATAAATGAACCATTCTAATAGGTAAAGTAGTTTTATTATTTGTTTCGAAAGGCCTTTTAAAAGTTTTTTTTTTTCATTAATTTGTTAAAAGTCAAAATCGCTGCGATAAACTATAATCATCATCGAGTGGGTTCCCAAGCACGGAATCATCTTTATTATCAGACAATCAGCTGATTCAAGCCTGCAAATGTCCTAACCAAACTGGAAACAACTAAATAAAGTATGCTTCCCGTGGAAATCGAACCCGCGACCTCTGGTTCAAAGGCAGACGCCTCAACCACTGGACCACAGAGGCAGTTAACTACGAAACTAATATAATAATATATATAACAATGAATTAATTAATATATAATAATTATAATAAAACGTAGGAATCATTATAATTTCAGCCACAAGATATCTACTGCTGGACATAAGTTCATATTTATTTAAGTTACAAAAATAAGCATGATCGTGACTTAAAGTTTAACTTTAGTTAACTTATTACTTGTAACTATAAACACTAATTAATTATTCCTATTAGTCAACAATAAGCGCATAATATTCCGAGAATTGCATCTAAGAAACATTTAAAAGAAAATATGAGTAACATGCATTGGTTTCATTTCTAATAATAATAAATGATCATTTCACGTAAATGTTATTATTGCGGTTACTACATTCTGTCATAGGTTAACTTAGTCTATGTCAGTACTATTATTAACTAGAGACCTAAGAACACGGAGTTATAACCACGTAATAACAAAGAGTAGATGGCGTATCGAGAGCTTCCTTAAAAAAATTAAGAAAAATAATATTAAATTATTTGTTTTTTTTTGTACAATAAAGATATTACAAACAAACAAACAAACAAAAATTGTGTGAGGCTACACGGGGCGGAAGGCAGACGTGAGGGGAGCTCGGTTTGGCCGTGGCTCCGCCCCCATTGGCGAACCTCTCTACTTACCTATAGATGTCGCTAGCAAATCAAGATTTCAAGATGAAAAAATATAGTTATAGATAGATAGATATACACTTTATTGTACCAATCACAAAATTAAAATTAAAAGTAAATTTAGAAAATTGCGTATCGCGTTATAATATTTCTTTATATTACAGATATTTTGAACATCTAAAACAGACACATATTTTGTGTAACACTAAATCAATGAATATTATATATAAATTCGAAAATATGTTTTTTACTTACGTTTAATTGTGATCTCATAACGGTACAGCATTCAAACACTAAAAACTAAATGGTTTAAAATATTTTACAAAATATTCTAAGCTGAAACGAAACGTAAATTAGAAAAATAAGGAAAACATTAAAGCTCGCTCCACGTCACGCATCTTTCACAATTGAACGAAAACTGACGTAAGCCACGTCACTGCGCCAATGACCGTAACGGTGCACCAGTCGATGCGCCGTCTCCTCTTTGTATTTGCTCCATGCCTAAGATTCTGCAAGTGTGAATCGTATCAAGGTACTTCAGATTAATTTTAATATATATGTTGTATATGAATAAAAGAAAGAATTTGAGAAATTTAAGATATTAAAGTAGGTTTTTCGTCAAAATTTGTTCAAACAAAAACCTAATTAACGTAACTATAATGAAGAGTATGGATATTAACAATGTGTTCGATTTATGAAAAACTCAACTATCTGAAAAATTACCAGAGAAATTGATTTAAAACTAAAAATTATACCCATTACCTACTATTATGTAGATAGTTTATACGGTTATAAAGAAATAACAAACAATTACAACAAAATAGGTAGGTAAGTTCAAGGGGTTTTCTCACAAAATTTGCTAAACCGACTAGTTATATTTTTTTTATTTTTTTTTGCAAAAGGCGTTTCCAGTAGCTGACTAAGTTTATTAACATGCTAAAATTAAAAGTGTAAGTCTAATTATTGTGTTGTAATAATGCCATTTCAGGGTTGCATACATCTAATTGGCGAGGTTGCCTGTTAGCACTGGCCGCGGAAATTGGGTTCATTTTGTAGTCTCTAATTACGGATGTTTGTCTGTGAGGTAACATGATCGCTGTAAAATATGATATCAAAATGAAAGGCGAGTGCCCTTGGTGGGAAAAACAATACAAGTATTTTAAATAGTCAAGATCAGTGGGCCCGATTCTTGCGTTTTAGAGTTAGTCGAATTGGGTATTCTAACAATTTATTTTTATCATTCATATCAAACATTTCACTACCAGAAACTGAATACAAAATATATTTTTTAAATCCGTTCTATATTAAATAAGTTATAAGCCTTTGAAATTCAGTGGAAAGGGAAACTATCAAAAAGCAAGAAAAGGATGCACTGTGTGTGCAGTGACGTCACTGCCACTTGGTTTCGAGTGATCTAAAGAGATAGTAAGACGTCCCCACCACGCTCCCACTTATCTTCTTGAGAAAATTTTGAAATCCAATTACTGCCTTAATTGACAACCAATTTTGTTGTTATTTTCAGTGTCGGTTACTTTTTAGTGAACACATTGTTTCGTATGCAAATATTGCCCAAGTATGAATACAGTCAAGTAGCCTATTAAAGACTTCTCGAAAAAACATGGCGGATAACTTACAGAAAACCCTATACGAGCGCCATTTTTTCGACAAATCTAAAAGCGCGAGAATTGGCATCCAGAGATTTCGGTTGCAACGTATTTTTACGGAATATTTTTTATTGTAAAAATAAAATATAGTCAGTCCCCAGGCCTCATCAGCCTAGCGTGTGTTCGTAGTTGCGTCGTCAGCTTACGCTTTGGAGCCTAGGGTACGCTGTAAGTCATACCCTAATTTGGCGGAACTGGTAATTACAATGAAGCGACTGCCGTCTGACCTCCGTAACCCTTTTTACAGTGAAACCAGACCAACAGGAACATGACCTGAGGTGTGTTAGTGGCCAAAACTGCCAGAATTTTTCAGGCTGCCCTAAGGCATCTGACACAACCTCACGACTGCTATCTCTCGATAACAACCGGAACCAACGGCTTCACGTGCCTTCCAAAGCACGGAGGAGCTCAAGATAGAAAATGCCACTAAAATGGCGACCAATCCAAATAGTGGTCGCATCATTTCGTCGCTTGACACGCGCATTCGCTACGGATACGCGGGCTCGACTAACGAGCTCCTCAGTCTGTCCCCAGGCCTATTCTCTCACATCACCCGTCTGAGTTCACCCATAAATCTTTTTTACAAAATCTTGGAAACTGTGTTATCCTAAGGCCAATATAACATCAAGGTTCACACATTTTACTTCACAGTCGTACCACGAAGAAGGATGCCTGTGGGGCTTCCCGATGGTAGTTACAAGAGTATACTTACAAATACTTAGTATCAGGTGGACGGGTACGCCTGTTTGCCTACTTAGTTGTATAAAAAAAATTTTTTTTAGAAGTCAAAATTACTTACCAAACCCTATGGAGTTGCCCGTCGTCTACCCGTGCATTTATTTTTACTCGTGGTTCATCTGAAAGCATCAAAGTTACCATATCTTCCCCGAGGGAGCTAACAGGGGAGACCAATCTAGGGAGGGGTGTTTGCTTCCGCAGCCATTTCATGGCGACTATTGCATGCCCGCTATCAATAGCTTGCACACAATCTTTCAATTCAATTCAATTCAATTCAATTTATTTATCTTTGCAACAACAATTATATTAATAGCACTCCTGATTTTTGTTCGACGATTTGTTTGATGCAAGATAGATTATTGAGTCTTAAATTAAATGTAATTTACGAGAGGGCCTCAAATAAAAAAGTTTTAAATAAATAAAACAAAAAAAGTCATTCAAATGTTTCTTTATTTAGGTATTTACATAAATAAGTTGAGATGAGATTTCGCGTAATTGCAATTTAATATTAGATAATAATTTAGAATTAGATACAAATTATATACTTAGTAGTCATATCATTAGTTTTAAGGAAGATATACAAAAGATCTTAATACTTTTTCTTTGCTGGTAAAAAAAGGTGTAGCAACCAAAACTAAACACAGTGGTCTATAAAAAAAGTATACTACTTTAGATGTAAGTTTCAAGGTAAAGTTGTATACTTTTTTTCTGTGGCCTACTGTACGTTCTAAGTAATAACCACAGCGCAATAAATTCTTTCATCGTCTCTATATGGAAAATTTTAAATAAACTTTCGCCCAAATACGTTTTGGTTTAGACATGCGTCAAAAGATTAAACTGGATTCTCTATTTTATTTGCAAATAATATTTATTTGTTTAAACAATTGTTAGGTTTAAAGAATCTTTACAAAGAATACAAATTCACTTATAATGAGTATTGAAACTAAATTTACAAATTTAAACATAATGATCGCATAAACAGTGTAGTTTTTCAAAATTTCAAATTAAATTAAATTACAATATTTTATTGTTTTTTTTTTTTGTTTTTATTGAAATACGCATACGGTTCACTTTACGAAAACTGGGGAGCTAGTATGTATGCTAGCTAGTATATTCATATATATATAAATAGAAAAATTAAATGTCATTTTGAGTCTGTTTTATATTACACTTTATTAGACTCGATCCAGATTTAATATGCATGATTTGTGTCAAAAGAAATAAAACTTTAAAATTCTCCAAAGTGGTACTTCTGAATTTTTACTGAGTTCATAAAAAGCGCTGCGGTTGCATACTCAGCAATTCACAAAAACTAAATTATATATTTTCGTCATACAAAGTGTGATCTACATAGTGTATTCAAAATTTTAAGGACCATTACAAAAAGAACTAAGGTCCATTCAAAATGATGCGAATCCCGCGCGACCACAGAAATAAGAATCGGTATAAGTGCCGTAGCGTATGTCAAAGTTAACTGGCCTGATATGGTACTTCTAATACTTCCCGCCAGTCGCGCGGGCATCGCGAAAATTTTAATAGAGCTTTAATGGTCAAAGAGGTTTTACTCAAACACAACGCTATCGTAAGAAATAAAGTTGAATTTACTGTGATATTTTATAAGTCACTGTATTATAAAAAGGCAAATCAGTCAATGAGTTTAACATTTTACATTCTGGCTATTCTGATGGCATTTATATCGCCAAAGCTTGATATACTTACTGACAAATGAAGAGTCAATATCACATACCAACCTATTTTTCGATCGTTTAGATCAGTGATTCCCAAAGTGGTCCAGGTGGACCCCCAGGGGTCCACGGGAGACTTGCTGGGGGTCTACGTAGGCGTGAACAAAAAATGGGGGTCCATAAGATGTTAATGGGGGTCCACGAAAATTTATCTGCTTTTGATAGTAAAGAGCAAAAATGTAAGCATAGTTTTTATAAGGGCCTACCTACATTGTTTTAAGTACCTATCTAAGCAGATAATATTTTAATAAGGCAAGCGACTGTTACTTGTCCAAACTTGTGTATTCGATATTACGTACAATTTCGTGTACAGACTTGCAAAGCGCTATCCGCCCGACAATGCTTAATGCTTGTTCAGACATGAACTTGATCAACACTATAAATACTTGATGCCAAAGGCAACCAAACGCATTCATTTGTTTCCGGAATTTCGAAAACAAGGCGGAATTTGGAAAAAAGTTGTGAGAAAATTTATATCTGTGTTTGCTAGTGCCGGAGAAAAGTAAGTAACCTACCTTTTTTTGTTATAGTACTTAAGTATTTTGTTTACGTGTACTAGTCGGTTGATCACAACGGCCTGTATAGATAGGTAACTTAGTAACTTACAGATATTTTAATTGTCCTCTTTCGATTTGAAGACAAACACAGCACGTTTTATTCAATTGTTTTTTCACGAGAGAAGCACTGCCTCTCTAAAAAGGCCGAATAAGCAATATTGCAGAGCAATTAATTTTGTAATTTTTCTTGCAAATAACTACTAATTTTATAAAACAGTAATTTCATAATCATGTTAAATTGATTTTGAAGTAACTATTTTATCAAAACTATTCCTTTTCGGAAAGAGCGAGCGGTGCGCGGGCGACGGGAAAAGGGCGGGGCTTGAACTTCGATGCCTGTTTGTCACGTTTTAACAATGAAGCCGCAGACAAAAAATACGCAAATACACGGAGCGCGTGAACTCATTGATTTAATAAAATGTTAGTTATCGTTTTTATGGACAATTTTGGGATTTCGACGTTTATTTTTTCCTACACAAATATGATCAGTATTCGATACTGAGTACACTAATTTTTATTTATACTATTAAAAATTAGTGGTAAATTATGTACTTTAAAATTGATACCGTTTTGTGAAAACGTTTGTATTTGTCTCAGCGGTTTATTAGTTGGTCCCTTTACAAGCCGTAATTCTATTTCCGCGTGCTGACAAAGGCTGCGGTGTGATACCTATATTCAGAAAAAAACTTGGTTACTAAAACATTTTTTTTACAGGTAAGGTAACTGACACGAAACATGGCTACAGCAAAGAAAAAATGTCGACAATATAGTGTCGATTATTTGAAATATGGTTTTGTTCCATCAGAGGCAGACAAACAATTGCCCATGTGCCTATTATGCAACAAAGTTTTGAGCAATGACTCTATGAAACCATCAAAGCTCGAAGATCATCTAAAAAGGTGTCATACTGATAAAATAGGTAAAGATTTAAAATATTTTCAAACATTGAAAGAAAAATATGGAAAGAGACCCACCATGCACAGTATGTTCGCTTCAACATCTCAAAGTAACGATGATGGCTTGCGGGCATCTTACAATATCTCATTACTTATAGCAAAATCTGGAAAACCGCACACTATCGGAGAACAATTAATTTTACCCGCTGTTGAAGAGGTTTTAAAAACTGTTTTGCACAAATCTCCATTTGACGTACTAAAAAGAATTCCATTAAGTAACAATACTGTACAAAGACGCATTGATGAAATGAGCTCTGATATCGAAAGCTTTTTGTGTAATCATCTGCAAAAAACTCATTTTTCTATACAACTGGACGAGTCAACGTTACCCAGTAATGAAGCATTACTATTGGCATATGTCCGATTTATTGTTGAGGAAGAAATTCACGAAGAATTGCTATTTGCCAGAACTTTGGAGACTGACACTAAAGGCGAATCAATATTTAATGTCCTGAGTAATTTTTTTACGGAAAAATCGATCCCATTTACAAACATTATTTCAGTGGCAACAGACGGAGCTCCTGCAATGGTCGGGCGATATCGTGGGTTTATAAGTCATCTCAAAAGAATTATACCAGGACTTACAGCTATTCATTGCGTAATCCACCGACAACATCTTGTGGCAAAACATTTAAGTGACAGGTTGAACCAATCTCTTCATTTTGTAATAAAAGCTGTCAACAAAATCAGAAGCAATGCATTGAATACACGTTTATTTGCTCAATTGTGCGACGAAAATGATGAAGACTTCCAACGACTGCTCTTACATACTGAAGTACGCTGGTTGTCGAAAGGTGCATGCTTAACGAGATTTTACTCTGTTTTCGATTCCATATTAGAGTTCTTAGAAAGTAGAGATCCAGATTTAAAAGAAAACTTGATCAAATTCAAAGCAGACATTGCGTATTTGACAGATTTGTTTAAAAAATTTAATGATATTAACTTGCAGTTACAAGGGGACAGCCTGAATTTAATAAAAACAAAGGGGATAATTTCGGCTTTTCTTGGGAAATTGAAATTTATGAAGCAAAACATTAGTCGGCGCGAATTCTCTCAATTTCCAAACTTGTCGCAGGTAGAATGTATTGATGAGGATATCCATACCTACAGTCAACATTTAAGTGCCCTGCATGATGACTTCAAAACCAGGTTTGAAGATATACTGACGATGGATATACCACCATGGATAATAAATCCATTTGATGAAACGGAAGTGGCCAATGTTGTATTACAAGAGGAGCTGCTCGAACTAAGCACTAATGAGGAGCTGAAGGTGAAATTTAGAAAAGGCTACCCAACATTTTGGCTGCAAGCAGAAATACCCGAAAAATATCCTGGACTGTGGGAAATCGCAAGGAAATTTTTAATAGCTTTTCCCTCGTCATATCTTGTCGAAAGGAGTTTTAGTGCCGTTACAAACCTCTTAACAAAAAAAAGGAGCAAATTAAACATCACAGAGCGGGGGGATTTGCGGTTATTGCTCACAAAAATAAAGCCAAACATTGATCGTTTGCTGACACTCCATCAGATACATCCTTCCCATTAATTAAAATTATGACCTGAACCTATATTACCTTAATATTTTTTTCTTGTAATTCTATTCTTTTAATAAATAAAGTGATATAAAATGTACCATTTTTCGTTTTTATTTTACATATCGAAATATAGGGACAGAACTCAGAAGTGACACAATTTTTATTTTTTGGCGACTTTAAGAATGTGGTAGAAATGTAGCAGCAGGGGGCCCACCGAAACCAGTAAAATTTTGAAAGTGGTCCACGAGAAAAATAAGTTTGGGAACTACTGGTTTAGATAGATAAGACAGAATTATCTATTCCTAATAATTATTTGCATATAAAATTTATCAACCCGTGCTGTCTCTTTCTAAACAATAAGGATAGAAAAGGACAACACGGGATTATAACGATTTTATGGCAATACAATCAATGACGCATAGAGTTTAGAGTCTACGCCAATCACTGATAACTTTGCATTTTGTAGTGTAGGTTAAGACATTATATAAAAGTGTTTATTCTTAATATACGTTCAGTATCATCTCAACATTGGTTTCATTTACAACTCCGAATTCCCAACAACACATGGCGACCCTGCCAGTCGTTATTTGACGCGAGTGCATTCTTTGTACATATTTGGACCGATGATACGCGCAGTAAGTGATTTAGTGCGAACTTTTTGAACGATTTAAAATGAATAATTATAACTATTGCGAGCGTCCGCCGTTGGTGCCGTGTTCCCAACAACACAATTTACTAAAAATACAATCTGTTTTTAAACAATTTTATTAAAGGTTTAATAAAGTGTCGATTAATATATCAATAGATGACGCTAGTAAACGATAGCCGAATTGCCTATCAAATAAAAAAAAAACGTTTGAACATTCATCTTGGTTGCAGGACGCTTCCAAGTGGTCTTCTTGGAAATCATTAGGAGAGGCGCACGTCCAGCAGTGGACTGGCTGCGGCTAAAATGATGATGATTCAACTTGGACTATATTGACTCCTCATTTGGTAGTTTATTTAATATTGTGATTAACATCATAAATCTCATTATCGCCATTTCTAAAAGCCCTGAGATGAACGAGCGCAAAAATAAGAATGAGCGCTAGAGAGCAAAGTCGAATCATATGGGATATTAAATTGATTCAAACTATACTTAATCACTGTAAATATTGTTAAATTGTCTGTTGACAAATTGTACAAATATATACACGATTAATCATTCGCGACTAGAACAGGGATCCTATTTTTGAATGTATGACTTACACGTCGAATAAAATTCGTTTCATAACAAATAAAAACTACTCGACTGAACAATTTTGCAAAAGTCATGCTGTTCGGAAATAGCACTCATGAGCGAGTTCTAGTCTTTAGTTAGGTTGTCCTGGAAAGCAACTAAGTCAATAATAAAAAATATCTTTAGGCGGGGCCATAAAAGATTTTTTTTTTGCTGAGTAAACAAGTAGGTACTATGGCCCACCTCGTAAAAAGTGGTCACCGTAGCCTTTGACGCCTTTGAAACTTGCCTGAATATCACGAGCGCATTTTTTGGTTGAAACCCATTACACGCATCAAATTAGTTCAATCTCAGACTTATAGAAATGTAATAATTTATTTAATATATAACTCTCCAAAATAGTTATTGAAGCAAGTATAATGTACTTAGTCGATATCTTCATTTCGATATATAAAATGCAAAAACTTTTTATACGTAGGTATCAATTTTAGCAAAATCTACTCCTAATATTTTACGATACAATGTTAACAATACAATTCTATGCTAGGAGAATTCAACAAACAATTTTACACATATTATATTAAGATTCAGCCAATTTCATATTATATGACCATGTCACAGTAATTATTTGCTCCTACAAAATGTTTTTTCTGTAAATTGCATTCTTGCAAAGGTAATTTCGCAATAAAAGCAAATAATTAGACTTAGACATAGGGTCGTTTACTGTACACGGTTTCTATACCAATTGACAATCATTTAAATATATAACCTGGAAACATTACGTGTATTGTCTCAAGTTTTTATGGTAAATTTTATAATTTTTAAATTAAATAAAATAATCTTGAGGAACGCAGTACATTTATGCTCATAAAGTCTTTAAAATATATAATTGAAGTATAGACAAAAATTACGAAGAGATTTTTTAATTAGGTGAAAAATTTAGAAATTTATACAAAAAACTTTAAATTTATAAAAATTATAAAAAAAATATGTGTTCCGAATCCGAATGTTTTTTTTTTTTGTAAATGCTTTATGTTGGTACCCATTTGTTCATACTCGCGAAATGTTTTTTATTTTAAATTAAATTAAACATTTTCAACAAAGTTTTTACAAATTGTTGAATTGTACGACATTCAATGGTGAAATAAACTTCATTATAATAAGATTTTACTTCGCCATGTCACAGTTTTCTCCTAAGCTCCATGCAAATTTTTACTTTTTGTAATTTAAAAGGTCAAGCAATATTCAGCACTTAGAGCAACAAAGTGCTTAGAGTTCATTTTACAAAATACAGATACCAAAAGTCTTTGAAAAAATCCAATTCATTGTCGAAATCAAAATAATGGTATTTTATTTCATGAAGATAATGTAATTTAATTTGCTAATTAATAGATTTATAGCGGTATTGAGAAAACTATTACATCTCAAAACCTATATTGAAATAAATCGCCACAAAATAACCAAAATGGCTGACTATTTTAGTCACAAAACCTTATAAATCTACCGACCGACACACTCGTCATTATTCAATTTGTTCTTCTTTGGATATATTCGAGCTATAAGAAAAAAATCTTTGAGATGTTTTGGCGTTGGGAAGTGATTTTTTTTTGTTTAAAAGTAAATGACTACAGTGTTGCCGCGTTGTTAAAAAACTTCATTTTCAAAGAAAAATATCAATACAAAATATTGCTACAAAATAATTCCAAACGAGTCATTAAAATATTTTTTATAATTACAATGTAAAAATCTCAGCTTTTATTTTATTTAATATACACGAAACTAATTTACGCCTAAACTAATAAAATAATGAAAAATAAAATTATACGTAATAATACATCGCTATGATATAAACAAAAAGACTAGATTGTTAAAAAATAATAATTACACTTATCATTCTTACTATTAATAATTAAAATAATATATAATCACATACAAAATGAGATGTTGAGGATTATTTAGACGGTGTCAAGTCATGGAGACGAATAAGTCAGTTTGTGTTATGGTATTGCCAACATTTGGTATCAAATTCATTAGTGTTGCCACTTTAATATGCATTCATATGACAATCGGTACTGTCAAGCAAGCCCGCAATTATAAACAGTTAAAAAAGGATTTAAGGTACAAAGTAGTGTAAGGAATAGTTTTGAAAATGACACATTCTAGAATCTTTAATTCATTCATATAGAGTGGGTTACAAGATCAATCGACCCTGTACACCCTTGTTTCAGAGTTTTACGGAACCGCCTTTCGACCTCTGAAGTGAAAGATTGTATGAAATTAGAAATTAAATTGAATTTGAAATGTATTATTTTATTAATTATGTATTTTTGCACACCTTTTACAAAGGTAAAATGTATTTGGGTACCTATTTATATTGTTAAATTATTGTAAAACCTACATTTTATGCAAATAAATATTTGATTGATTGATTGAAGATACCGGTAAAAGTTTACCTAAGTACGAGTAGGACAAACTGTTACTTTCCTTATATCATTAGATTTTTATCTCGCTCATTCTTGCCAATCGGCGGACATCACAATCAATTTGTTCCAATGTTTGCACTAACTTTCGTGTAACATGACATAGCTCAGTGTAAATAATCATTTACAGATAAGACATATACATTACACATCGCGATAGTACGAGAACCAGGACAGAACTACGAGTGACAGAGACAAGGCTATACAAAATAATTCATCCCGACGTATAATATAAATGTCCCCGAATTGTTCGAAATTTTTAATATTTTCACATAAAGAAAAAATGCGTTCTCAGTTTCTATCTTAAAATGAGAAATGAAATAGAGTTTTTAACAATTTCCGCACTATAACATCTATTCCAGAGTGTTATATCAATTGTTAACAGTATAAGAATTCAAAGTCGTAATATTGTTAGTGAAATATAAACGAAATATTCAAAATATTGAATATAAATAATAATGTCATTTGCTGCTAATTGTAATAAGTATCCATTTTTGTTATCAGCTTAATCTAGCTTTGAAAGAATAGTAAGCTAGAATATTAAAATACCATATTACATTGCAAATTAGCATATAGTACAGCGACATGAAGTTTAATTTTCGCTGACATCACACAAATAAGACAATTTCGATAACACTCTACGAATAAAGGTTAACATTCAAAAATACTGACATTCCACACAGAGAAGGCGGCAAGCGCACTGTTAGTTAAAAAAAATATAGTGGAATAAAAAAGAAAAAACATAAATCGCTCGAGTTTAATAACGTGAACGATATGATTGGAGTATTAGAGCGAATAATTTCAAGAGTTACAGTCTTGTTGCGTGAGTAGAAATCACTGAAAAAGATTACGTAGAAGTGTCATGTGAGCGTTACCTGCGTGCCACAGTTGAGCCTCGCCATATTAAGATAAGATTCCAGAGGCTTAACTGGTCCACACATGGTACTTCGGCCTAATCTTATTTCTGTAGTAGAAATAGTCTAATTGCCCAGCTATATAAAACTCCATGAGGAATAGCTTAAATTGAACTCGGATAATATTTGATAACTGGCGAGCCATCGCGCGGAATAGAACACTCTGGCGCTCTCTCGTTTCAGAGGCCAAGATCCACTTCGAGTCGCTGAGCCAGCGGCGTAAGTAAGTACCAATAGTGGTGACACACAAAAAAATAGTCCTAACTCAATCGGTTGAAATAAAAACTGGAAGCTCTCCTGAAATTATGTGCTCTAAGAATGTACCCAAAGGCATTTAAAATATCGTAATATCTTTTCCCTATTTCATGCAGACTTTTGTCTGACAGCAGAAGAGCTAACGATCACATAATCAAAAATCCCTTTGGGTATTCGGAAATTTCACTAATCAAATTTCTCACGTCACCTTTTTACGATCAGTACAGATAAAACTGAAATACGCTCAAGCATATTATCGATTTCAATGAAAATTTAACTCTATTGTCATTGTCAAAATCATGTAAATTTCGATCCAAAAAACTGCAAGAGTCTCAGAGAAATTTGACATTTATTTGCTGCTTTATAAGGTCCATTTAAACTGACGACGACGGACGCTCACAGAAATAAGAATCGGTAGAAGTGCGTATGCCAAAGTTAACTGGCCTGCTAATGACACTTCTATATTGTTATATTATTTCTGTGGGCGTCCCGCAAGTCGCGCGGGATTCGCGTCAGTTTGAATAGAGCTATAAAGATTCATTTTCAATAAACTTATATTGCTTAAGCGGATTTCAATTCTCCCAGCATTGATATAAAGTGGAAAATCGATTAGTTAATACTCTGACTAAGTAACCACGTATACGTTCATTACCCGACAAATTAATCTAGCCATCTTTTCTAGCGTAAACATTAAATCTGATTTCTAGCGAGACTGTAGGAAGATCTAGTTACAATAGTTTTAAGTTACAAATTGGACACGACGCCCTTTCTTTGTGTTTCAAATATCCATAATTTTCTATTCAATCCTTAATTGATGAGGATAACGATTTTATCTTGTTAATTTTAGATTTTTGCGTGAACTCTGATTTCGTACAATAAAGAATGATTCAGAGCATTCAAATTCCAATGTCAAATTTGCTATTTTTTCCATCGCATTAAGATTTCAATTGGCCGGTATCAAGTATTGTCTTAATTACTTTTACACTAACGCAACGCTTAAATCATAAAAAGTGTTTCCGACGTTTCAACCGTGTTACAGCGGTCTTGGTCATGGAACGACTGGCTCAGCATTTCTACAGCTCCGTACTTGTGTCATATTACTAAATATTTTCTGAAATACTCTTAGAACCGTATTCAACAATCGAAATATTTTTATATCACATTTTGCGTCGATCTGTCTATCATTTCTTCGAGTGCGTGTCCATATTAATATTATGGCAGTGTTTTTAGGAAGAGAGATACCTTTAATGTTCACGCTAGCGAGGCAGCATTTCTGATAACAAACAACGGAGTTTATACCACAAACACTTGTTCATTATTCTGTACAATGAATACTAAATGCTGAAAATTCATAAAAATGACTATTGCTTGACAAAATTTGTTAAAACATGTCTCTCTCTCGGTCTCATTCATTCAATGTCAAATATTGAATCAAGGGAAACATCATTTACCTAAAAAAAAAGATTAGATAAGCGGTTGTTATTTTATAGAGAAGAGGGTAGATTCAAAATATTGCTAAAAGTCATTCATTTCATATCTTTGAAAATGCAATTTAGTTTTATCAATTTCCGACAAGCAATAAGTTTAAAACAGAAAGAAACAGTTTAATAAAATCAATAAATTGTCATATAAGATTAAACTAAACTATTTTAATACGGTTTTTAAACCGTATTATACATTTTTAATTTTATTTAAAGTGTAACATACGCGAAAACATAAGATATCATTTTGTCATATATGGTCATTATGTTTGTGATAAAACCTCCATTTAGTACTTCAGTATCTTAAACAAAGAGGACGCCACAAGCAAACTTAACACAAATATAATATTTTACAAACACATCGACGGTGTCCGGGCGTCCGTAGAGTATTTCAGTGCGTTATATTTAAAACGAAAATAAATACACATTTGGTTAATACACTACAGCTATTATATTTATAATATATTTGTTATTTATATGTCCGTGTTGCTGGGGAACTGGGTTTTGTATTTAGTAATTTCATTTTTAAATAAACATTTTAATAATAGCCTCTTTTTAGTGCATTTTCAGCATAGGATCTTAATAAAATAAAATATTTCAATTTTATAATTCATATAATTTTCATCCGAATATTATCTTTTTGAACGTTCTAATTTATAAGTGGGCGCACGCATTTCTTTACTAACGTTAGTTAAATGGTAAGTATCAATCACTCAATATGTCATAATTATATGCGACATAGTAGACAACCAATTTATTTATTTCATATACATGCTGTAAATATACTTGGCGCGATTACATGTAAGTTTTTAAAAGTTGCATTAATACGAAAAAATCCGCTAAATACCAACCTTAAATAATGATTACGAGCCAAATATCTAGCCTCAAAAAGCACATTTCCAAAAAAAAAAAAATTAAATAAAAAAAAAACAGACCAATACCCTAGCAACACTGACCGATCCAACCATCTAATTGACCTAAAAGTCACATCGGTTACCGTACTACCTTTTATTATCGCATGGAAGGTACGTGAGTGAATATTGCAAATAATTTCGTAGGAACCAAATACTCGTGTATTATGCGTGGCGGGCGTCTCCAGCCTTTAACTATTGGTATTGCCAAGGCCTCGTGTCGCGAAGCAAATCAACAGAAACAAGCGTAAAATCTGGACATATCGAGTGTCCAATATGTGTCCAGTTGATTTCTGAAAGAAAATTAGGTCATTTGAGTTTTCGGATAAAGAATTTTTAGAGGTAATAATGTAACAGAAGGTATGGAAGGATTTTATCGATAATGGGGATGTTTTTTTTTTTTATTATCTGTCCAATCTAGTGTTGCCAATAATTAAACCGCTAAGTATGCTTGCTCGTTTACAGCCTGGCCACGAAGCAATAGGCTAGTTTCCACTAAGAACACTGCGATATTATTTAATGACACTTTCTCATCATTTAAATTAGATATGTAGGTTTGAAAAAAAAATATTTTTTAGAAAATGAAATAGAGAAAAATTGTCATTTTGTCACGAGACACTGAACACCAATCAGAAGCGATTACGTCATATCATATAAATATAAAATATCATTGTTGTTGTTGATGTCGACGTTTTACAATAGTCACTTTCCATAGAAAACTGTCCAATCACGTAAACAAATGTGGCCATCTGACATTGACACATGTTTCTCAATGGCTTAATGTTTGTTTCATGGCGGCTGTATACTCTCGTCTGAATGTGGGCTAGTTAAACCTCTACAGTCTTAATATGACAGTTCAGCCTGTCCATATAAAGTTGAGACTCAAGAGGCTTAACTGGCCCACAAACAACATAACAACTTAACTCATTTCTGTATGGCACAGTGAGAGTGTACAGCGACAAAAATTTATGACGTCATTCGAATCGCCATGACAGTGCAGAGCGTTTTGGCAAGATATTCAAAATGTGTTTTTAAATACAAAATTTAAAGTTGAATTGAAGTATTGCAAAAAATGTAACATTTTTTGAATATACTACACAATGACGTATGGCATGACAATGACGTAAAATAATAACTAAATACATTTTAAAATTTAGTATACTAGCCTATTCGCCACGGCGAAATTCGGCGCAATGCCACCGGCGACTAAAAGAAATACATACAAATGCATTTGTCTCATTGTACTTAATCGTTACTACTCCTCATTTCGCCTCGCCAGTAACCAGTGCTCGTGGTTTTTTAGTGCATTATTGTTTCGTAGCCAGGCTGTTAGATTTCACTTTAGTTTTGATTACTGCAAGACCAGGAGGACGTAAATTTGCTTTATCAATACTAATATTTTAAATGCGAAAGTCTGTCTGCCTGTTTTCGCTTTCACGGTCAAACCTCTGGACGGATTTTGATGAAATTTAGAAGGAATATAGTTGAAGACCCGGGGTCAAACATAGGCTACTTTTTAACGCAGGCGGAGCTGCGGGAAAAAGCTAGTATAGTATATATTTAAAAACCTACTACAAACGGTTAGAAATCTATTCAACATATGCCTCTATCATCAAACTACATTTATCTATAGCCTAAAGTATTTTTTAGACTACTGTTCAACACAGCTCAAAAACCAATCGTATAGACATGGTTCTAAACTGTTGAAATTAAGACTATATAAATACTGAGTTTTATACTAGCATTTTTAGACAAATGTTGACCAGATGTCTAAAATTTTTTGTAGAAAACCAGTTTATCTCTGACAATTTTGTAGATGAATCCTATTTGGGATAAGTCCGCCTTTTGTTGTAACCTGTATTCTGATACTATGTTCTTTGTGTACAATAAAGATTTTTACATACATACATACATGAATTTTCAGAAATCGCATGAATGGTTCAGAGTGCGGCCGCAAATCAATGTACTTGCTTACCATCAGGGATCCAGCGGATGCGGCGGCGAGGCTCCACAACTGCTGTCCTCACTGTGCAACGTCTCGCCCATGTCCGTGCCCACCTAAACCAAAATATTAATTAAATATGAACATTGATATTATAAATAGTGGATATGCCTGATAGAGACGCTTTACTTTTGTTCAGTAGAATCTGACTAATAAACGCGAAAGTTTGTAAATATGGATGGATGTTTGTTACTCTTTCACGTAAAAACTACCGAATGGATTTTAGTGAAACTACAATAATATAGCTTATGCATCAGAATAACACATAGGCTACAATTTATAATGATATTGTGTGAATTGTCCAAAATATGACGATAAGTGTCAAGTAAGTAGGAAAATATCTGCAATCTGCGAGGTATTCAGGCGTGCGCTGCCAAAACCGCTAGAGTTACACATATGTAATGTATGATGGCAATGTTTATCTTAAATAATCCTACAAAAAAGCCCGCTTGAAGACCCGGGGTAAAAAATAGATACTTTATATAAACAATTTATATAAACATAGGCAACAACAACAACTTTGACGCAGGCGGAGCTGCGGGAAACGGCTAGTAATATATATTTTTTAATTCATTGTATTATTTCTCTTTATAAATAATCATATTCTTTAGAAATGTCCTTTAAAAGAAACTGTTACATGTTGTAGTTTTTTAAATGTACCTTACAGGTCAAACATCCATACTAATATTATAAATGCGAAAGTCTGTCTGTTACGCTTTCACGGCCAACCCGCTGAACAGATTTTGATGAAATTTGGTATGAATATAGTTGAAGAGTCAAACCTAGGCTACTTATTGACGCAGGCGAAGCTGCGGGGAACAGCTAGTACAATATAAATACATACAAAAAAGGCACCCTTATAATTTTATGGTTATGGAAAAGCGTGACCTTCTGCCTTTGACTTTGCATGCTGTTCAAAATAACTAAATAGGATTGCTACTTATATTTGTATACCACCTATGCATTGTAAACTTACCCTATTTTATGCAAATAAATGATTTGATTGATTGATTGATCTATACAGGTGTATTATACATAATGAAAGGTCACCAATACAAAAATTACTTATTGATTAATACAAATTTTGTTAAAGAAATATTTTTATTTATTTATTCCAGCAAGTAAAGAATTAAGGTTGTTTTGAAAATTTTCATCTATTTCCCATATTACCTTCAATACGTCGTGCGTGAGCGAACTCATGCTTCCGAGACTCAGCGGAGTGATGGATCGCTCCAGCAGTAAGGAGCCACTGCCTTGAGAACCGCCGCCTATCGATCTGAAAGTAACATCATTTTTATCTTATCTTATCATGCATAAGGGGCTCCTATACCAAGGAAGCACGTCGAAACCTCTAGGTCCTTTTGTACTTACCCCATGCCTTACTCACCCACAGCAGGGTTTCTGAAGAAGGACTGCATGAGCTTCAGAACATCTCTAGTTCCGTATACGCTGTTCCGAAAAGGTCCATTCGCTTGCTAGCCAATGAGTCACAATGACACAAAATGTGGCCTATGGACTCCTCTGCCTCGGCGCATGCCCTACACTCAGGGCTTTCGACAAGTTTTAGTTTAAAAAATAAACATCATTTTAATTCATATGTGTCGAGGGGGGGTTAATCGACCCTGGTGTTGAGAGTTTCGCAACCGCCTTTCGCTAAAGGCAGTGGCGTGGTGGTGGCCTTAATCGGCCACCAGATGGCAGCCGGGATCAACAGCTTACCGTGCCTTTAGGACCACGACGTTACTTTAAAATATTTTCATTTTGACAACAATGAAATTGAGTAATGATTTCTTACGTTACGTGTAAATAAATCCATACTTCCGTACTAATATTATATGTGCAAAAGTCTGTCTACCTATCTGCTTGTCTGTTAGGTTTTTACGGCTAAGCCGCTGAACGGATTTTGATGAAATTTGCTATGAACATGAACATAAAATGATGAAACTATTGCGGGAAAAGGTTAGTAAGTAATAAACTCGATAAAAACGCATCAAAGTAGGTAAAATTTCAATAAATTACCTCTCCATAGGTCGGTGATGATGCGGCGACGGTGGCGCCTCCTCGCGCCCGCGGCCACGCCACGAACCTATACATATAAATATCCTTGTATAAATAATAATATCGATATATAAGGGCCGTTTCACTAGAACAATGACTCGTATAATGAAGTCTATATTTCACCACACAATTAACCCGCGAATATACTGTTTCATAACATGAAGTCCTACCTGTTGGTTGCCTGGAAGAAATTGCTCTAGCGATAAGGCCGCCTTTGTACTATAGATAATAGCCGTTCTGCCTTCAAGCGCGCAGTTCATAGACAAGACAAGTTCTGCAGCAAGTCGCGGAGTCATAGTCATCCAATCTATATCCTATGTATTGTATATATATATATGTTATATACTTATTTTATGTATAATATGTAATCTTATGTATTATTACTTTTCTTTTGTATATATTTTATCTTTCTTGTGTGTTCGTGATTTCGTCTTTATCGCCAACTTTTCTTTCTCTGTTTGGTCCCATGGTTGACTGGTAGAGAATGCCACTTGGCATTAAGTCCACCATTTGTACAAATTTTTGTATTGTGCAATAAAGTTTAAATAAATAAATAAATAATAATAATATTCATGTACTTTCTACAATTTGGTGCAATAAAGAGTTATTTATTATTATTTTTAATCTACGTATAATTCCAGTGCAAGAACTCTATCTCAAAAAAAAATGTCTGCCATTCGTTATTTATCCTTAGATTAGCTACTCTTGGATAGGATCGATGTTGATGAAATCGGCCCTGAGTGTAGTGAGTAGCTGATAAAAATAAATAATGCTATTAATTTAGACAGCAGACGTGATATAGTCACGGAAAAATATATAAATTGTACACTTGTACAAATGTACAGTAATATCTCCGTAAATTGTTAATTCATTAATAAAAGTTACGTTTTCTATAACTTCTATTAAAACTTTAATGCCTTATCCATAGATGATTGTTAAGCTCCTTTTAGATAAAATATCTTTAAGATTATTCCATTTCTTTATGTGAAAGAAAAGGATAAACAATTTAGTAAACGTATACTATATGTGTAACATTTTATAGTAAGGCTGTATACAAACCCTTAAATGCTTCCGAATAAAGGAAAAATCTTTAAATCCTCAACTTTTCATCTACTGGTACATTTTTTTTGCTTAAAACTTTTAACACATTTTCAAATACATTTATCAACATTTCGTGTAGGTTACATTGTCTATCGACTATGTACACCCTGGTGTCCCAGTTGTTCGGAACCGCCTCTCGGCCTCTGGACGTGGTTCCTTCAACGACTACCAAATGGCAGCCGGGACCAACGGCTTAACGTGCCTTCCTAAGCACGGAATCATCTTTATTATCAGACAATCAGGTGATTCAAGCCTGCAAAGTCTTAACCAAACTGGAAACAACTAAACAAAGTATGCTGCCGGTGGGAATCGAACCCACCACTCCCGGGTCAAAGGCGAACGCCTTAGCCACTGAACCACGGAGGCAGTTACATTCATAACACAGTATCTTGAAATAGGGATAAACTAACCGTTATAAGATCCGGTGCCGTGCGATATCGTTAGCGGCGACGTCCGTTTACTGCTCTCTCGACTGCTGTACATTTGCTGAAATAAAACAATATCATTTAATTATGATGCTAACATGGAGTAAATACAAAGAGGAGACGGCGTTATCGACTGGTGCACCGTTACGGTCATTGGCGCAGTGATGTCGAAAGTGGGCGTGGCTTACGTCATTTTTCGTTCAACTGTGAAAGATGCGTGTCGTGGAGCGGGCTGTAACGTTTTACTTATTTTACTAATTTACGTTTCGTTTGAGCTTAGAATATGTTGTGTTTCAATGCTGTACTGTTATTACATTAATAAGGTAAGAAAAAAAATTATTTTTCTTCCAATTTATTTGATTGATTTAGTGTTACACAAAATATGTGTCTGTTTTTCATGTACTAAATATCTGAAATTTAAAAGCAATTTTTTTTTTTTGTTGAGTGGAAGGTATCGTCAATAGGGGCTCCGCACGGACAAACTGAGCTCCTCTCACGTCTGCCTTCCCCCGCGTAGCCTCAGACAATTTTTGTAAGGAAGCTCTCGATACGCCCATCTCCTCTTTGTTATAACTCCGTGGATGCAAATCTAGAGCCGACTGGCAGGAGGTTGCACTGAACAGGGAACAGTGGAGATCTCTTGCGTCGGGGGGCAATATCCTCTTTGGGTCGCTAAGCCATCGCAGTAGATGTGATACAAATCCACAGATATATACTAACATCCAGAACAAAGAAACATCAGTGAAAAAGTGTCAGACTGTAGTAGGTACATAAGAACTTCAAAGATTTCCATCTTCCCACATTACAAAGTTCTTATGATCCCTATAAAAATAAGTATACTGAACCCTGTAATGCAAGCCCCTACCTGTGGCGTATCATCAGCCGTCTCCAGCGTGGTGGGCAGGTCCAGCAGTCTCTGAGACCGGATGCCGTCGCCGGGGCCATGTGCGACAGATGAGCGAACCCTGTAATGCAAGCCCCTACCTGTGGCGTATCATCAGCCGTCTCCAGCGTGGTGGGCAGGTCCAGCAGTCTCTGAGACCGGATGCCGTCGCCGGGGCCATGTGCGACAGATGAGCGAACCCTGTAATGCAAGCCCCTACCTGTGGCGTATCATCAGCCGTCTCCAGCGTGGTGGGCAGGTCCAGCAGTCTCTGAGACCGGATGCCGTCGCCGGGGCCATGTGCGACAGATGAGCGAACCCTGTAATGCAAGCCCCTACCTGTGGCGTATCATCAGCCGTCTCCAGCGTGGTGGGCAGGTCCAGCAGTCTCTGAGACCGGATGCCGTCGCCGGGGCCATGTGCGACAGATGAGCGAACCCTGTAATGCAAGCCCCTACCTGTGGCGTATCATCAGCCGTCTCCAGCGTGGTGGGCAGGTCCAGCAGTCTCTGAGACCGGATGCCGTCGCCGGGGCC
Organism: Euzophera pinguis; assembly: GCA_947363495.1. Taxonomy (NCBI): domain Eukaryota; kingdom Metazoa; phylum Arthropoda; class Insecta; order Lepidoptera; family Pyralidae; genus Euzophera; species Euzophera pinguis. The sequence goes on from OX376180.1 coordinate 2,877,284, forward strand.
ATGTGCGACAGATGAGCGAACCCTGTAATGCAAGCCCCTACCTGTGGCGTATCATCAGCCGTCTCCAGCGTGGTGGGCAGGTCCAGCAGTCTCTGAGACCGGATGCCGTCGCCGGGGCCATGTGCGACAGATGAGCGAACCCTGTAATGCAAGCCCCTACCTGTGGCGTATCATCAGCCGTCTCCAGCGTGGTGGGCAGGTCCAGCAGTCTCTGAGACCGGATGCCGTCGCCGGGGCCATGTGCGACAGATGAGCGAACCCTGTAATGCAAGCCCCTACCTGTGGCGTATCATCAGCCGTCTCCAGCGTGGTGGGCAGGTCCAGCAGTCTCTGAGACCGGATGCCGTCGCCGGGGCCATGTGCGACAGATGAGCGAACCCTGTAATGCAAGCCCCTACCTGTGGCGTATCATCAGCCGTCTCCAGCGTGGTGGGCAGGTCCAGCAGTCTCTGAGACCGGATGCCGTCGCCGGGGCCATGTGCGACAGATGAGCGAACCCTGTAATGCAAGCCCCTACCTGTGGCGTATCATCAGCCGTCTCCAGCGTGGTGGGCAGGTCCAGCAGTCTCTGAGACCGGATGCCGTCGCCGGGGCCATGTGCGACAGATGAGCGAACCCTGTAATGCAAGCCCCTACCTGTGGCGTATCATCAGCCGTCTCCAGCGTGGTGGGCAGGTCCAGCAGTCTCTGAGACCGGATGCCGTCGCCGGGGCCATGTGCGACAGATGAGCGAACCCTGTAATGCAAGCCCCTACCTGTGGCGTATCATCAGCCGTCTCCAGCGTGGTGGGCAGGTCCAGCAGTCTCTGAGACCGGATGCCGTCGCCGGGGCCATGTGCGACAGATGAGCGAACCCTGTAATGCAAGCCCCTACCTGTGGCGTATCATCAGCCGTCTCCAGCGTGGTGGGCAGGTCCAGCAGTCTCTGAGACCGGATGCCGTCGCCGGGGCCATGTGCGACAGATGAGCGAACCCTGTAATGCAAGCCCCTACCTGTGGCGTATCATCAGCCGTCTCCAGCGTGGTGGGCAGGTCCAGCAGTCTCTGAGACCGGATGCCGTCGCCGGGGCCATGTGCGACAGATGAGCGAACCCTGTAATGCAAGCCCCTACCTGTGGCGTATCATCAGCCGTCTCCAGCGTGGTGGGCAGGTCCAGCAGTCTCTGAGACCGGATGCCGTCGCCGGGGCCATGTGCGACAGATGAGCGAACCCTGTAATGCAAGCCCCTACCTGTGGCGTATCATCAGCCGTCTCCAGCGTGGTGGGCAGGTCCAGCAGTCTCTGAGACCGGATGCCGTCGCCGGGGCCATGTGCGACAGATGAGCGAACCCTGTAATGCAAGCCCCTACCTGTGGCGTATCATCAGCCGTCTCCAGCGTGGTGGGCAGGTCCAGCAGTCTCTGAGACCGGATGCCGTCGCCGGGGCCATGTGCGACAGATGAGCGAACCCTGTAATGCAAGCCCCTACCTGTGGCGTATCATCAGCCGTCTCCAGCGTGGTGGGCAGGTCCAGCAGTCTCTGAGACCGGATGCCGTCGCCGGGGCCATGTGCGACAGATGAGCGAACCCTGTAATGCAAGCCCCTACCTGTGGCGTATCATCAGCCGTCTCCAGCGTGGTGGGCAGGTCCAGCAGTCTCTGAGACCGGATGCCGTCGCCGGGGCCATGTGCGACAGATGAGCGAACCCTGTAATGCAAGCCCCTACCTGTGGCGTATCATCAGCCGTCTCCAGCGTGGTGGGCAGGTCCAGCAGTCTCTGAGACCGGATGCCGTCGCCGGGGCCATGTGCGACAGATGAGCGAACCCTGTAATGCAAGCCCCTACCTGTGGCGTATCATCAGCCGTCTCCAGCGTGGTGGGCAGGTCCAGCAGTCTCTGAGACCGGATGCCGTCGCCGGGGCCATGTGCGACAGATGAGCGAACCCTGTAATGCAAGCCCCTACCTGTGGCGTATCATCAGCCGTCTCCAGCGTGGTGGGCAGGTCCAGCAGTCTCTGAGACCGGATGCCGTCGCCGGGGCCATGTGCGACAGATGAGCGAACCCTGTAATGCAAGCCCCTACCTGTGGCGTATCATCAGCCGTCTCCAGCGTGGTGGGCAGGTCCAGCAGTCTCTGAGACCGGATGCCGTCGCCGGGGCCATGTGCGACAGATGAGCGAACCCTGTAATGCAAGCCCCTACCTGTGGCGTATCATCAGCCGTCTCCAGCGTGGTGGGCAGGTCCAGCAGTCTCTGAGACCGGATGCCGTCGCCGGGGCCATGTGCGACAGATGAGCGAACCCTGTAATGCAAGCCCCTACCTGTGGCGTATCATCAGCCGTCTCCAGCGTGGTGGGCAGGTCCAGCAGTCTCTGAGACCGGATGCCGTCGCCGGGGCCATGTGCGACAGATGAGCGAACCCTGTAATGCAAGCCCCTACCTGTGGCGTATCATCAGCCGTCTCCAGCGTGGTGGGCAGGTCCAGCAGTCTCTGAGACCGGATGCCGTCGCCGGGGCCATGTGCGACAGATGAGCGAACCCTGTAATGCAAGCCCCTACCTGTGGCGTATCATCAGCCGTCTCCAGCGTGGTGGGCAGGTCCAGCAGTCTCTGAGACCGGATGCCGTCGCCGGGGCCATGTGCGACAGATGAGCGAACCCTGTAATGCAAGCCCCTACCTGTGGCGTATCATCAGCCGTCTCCAGCGTGGTGGGCAGGTCCAGCAGTCTCTGAGACCGGATGCCGTCGCCGGGGCCATGTGCGACAGATGAGCGAACCCTGTAATGCAAGCCCCTACCTGTGGCGTATCATCAGCCGTCTCCAGCGTGGTGGGCAGGTCCAGCAGTCTCTGAGACCGGATGCCGTCGCCGGGGCCATGTGCGACAGATGAGCGAACCCTGTAATGCAAGCCCCTACCTGTGGCGTATCATCAGCCGTCTCCAGCGTGGTGGGCAGGTCCAGCAGTCTCTGAGACCGGATGCCGTCGCCGGGGCCATGTGCGACAGATGAGCGAACCCTGTAATGCAAGCCCCTACCTGTGGCGTATCATCAGCCGTCTCCAGCGTGGTGGGCAGGTCCAGCAGTCTCTGAGACCGGATGCCGTCGCCGGGGCCATGTGCGACAGATGAGCGAACCCTGTAATGCAAGCCCCTACCTGTGGCGTATCATCAGCCGTCTCCAGCGTGGTGGGCAGGTCCAGCAGTCTCTGAGACCGGATGCCGTCGCCGGGGCCATGTGCGACAGATGAGCGAACCCTGTAATGCAAGCCCCTACCTGTGGCGTATCATCAGCCGTCTCCAGCGTGGTGGGCAGGTCCAGCAGTCTCTGAGACCGGATGCCGTCGCCGGGGCCATGTGCGACAGATGAGCGAACCCTGTAATGCAAGCCCCTACCTGTGGCGTATCATCAGCCGTCTCCAGCGTGGTGGGCAGGTCCAGCAGTCTCTGAGACCGGATGCCGTCGCCGGGGCCATGTGCGACAGATGAGCGAACCCTGTAATGCAAGCCCCTACCTGTGGCGTATCATCAGCCGTCTCCAGCGTGGTGGGCAGGTCCAGCAGTCTCTGAGACCGGATGCCGTCGCCGGGGCCATGTGCGACAGATGAGCGAACCCTGTAATGCAAGCCCCTACCTGTGGCGTATCATCAGCCGTCTCCAGCGTGGTGGGCAGGTCCAGCAGTCTCTGAGACCGGATGCCGTCGCCGGGGCCATGTGCGACAGATGAGCGAACCCTGTAATGCAAGCCCCTACCTGTGGCGTATCATCAGCCGTCTCCAGCGTGGTGGGCAGGTCCAGCAGTCTCTGAGACCGGATGCCGTCGCCGGGGCCATGTGCGACAGATGAGCGAACCCTGTAATGCAAGCCCCTACCTGTGGCGTATCATCAGCCGTCTCCAGCGTGGTGGGCAGGTCCAGCAGTCTCTGAGACCGGATGCCGTCGCCGGGGCCATGTGCGACAGATGAGCGAACCCTGTAATGCAAGCCCCTACCTGTGGCGTATCATCAGCCGTCTCCAGCGTGGTGGGCAGGTCCAGCAGTCTCTGAGACCGGATGCCGTCGCCGGGGCCATGTGCGACAGATGAGCGAACCCTGTAATGCAAGCCCCTACCTGTGGCGTATCATCAGCCGTCTCCAGCGTGGTGGGCAGGTCCAGCAGTCTCTGAGACCGGATGCCGTCGCCGGGGCCATGTGCGACAGATGAGCGAACCCTGTAATGCAAGCCCCTACCTGTGGCGTATCATCAGCCGTCTCCAGCGTGGTGGGCAGGTCCAGCAGTCTCTGAGACCGGATGCCGTCGCCGGGGCCATGTGCGACAGATGAGCGAACCCTGTAATGCAAGCCCCTACCTGTGGCGTATCATCAGCCGTCTCCAGCGTGGTGGGCAGGTCCAGCAGTCTCTGAGACCGGATGCCGTCGCCGGGGCCATGTGCGACAGATGAGCGAACCCTGTAATGCAAGCCCCTACCTGTGGCGTATCATCAGCCGTCTCCAGCGTGGTGGGCAGGTCCAGCAGTCTCTGAGACCGGATGCCGTCGCCGGGGCCATGTGCGACAGATGAGCGAACCCTGTAATGCAAGCCCCTACCTGTGGCGTATCATCAGCCGTCTCCAGCGTGGTGGGCAGGTCCAGCAGTCTCTGAGACCGGATGCCGTCGCCGGGGCCATGTGCGACAGATGAGCGAACCCTGTAATGCAAGCCCCTACCTGTGGCGTATCATCAGCCGTCTCCAGCGTGGTGGGCAGGTCCAGCAGTCTCTGAGACCGGATGCCGTCGCCGGGGCCATGTGCGACAGATGAGCGAACCCTGTAATGCAAGCCCCTACCTGTGGCGTATCATCAGCCGTCTCCAGCGTGGTGGGCAGGTCCAGCAGTCTCTGAGACCGGATGCCGTCGCCGGGGCCATGTGCGACAGATGAGCGAACCCTGTAATGCAAGCCCCTACCTGTGGCGTATCATCAGCCGTCTCCAGCGTGGTGGGCAGGTCCAGCAGTCTCTGAGACCGGATGCCGTCGCCGGGGCCATGTGCGACAGATGAGCGAACCCTGTAATGCAAGCCCCTACCTGTGGCGTATCATCAGCCGTCTCCAGCGTGGTGGGCAGGTCCAGCAGTCTCTGAGACCGGATGCCGTCGCCGGGGCCATGTGCGACAGATGAGCGAACCCTGTAATGCAAGCCCCTACCTGTGGCGTATCATCAGCCGTCTCCAGCGTGGTGGGCAGGTCCAGCAGTCTCTGAGACCGGATGCCGTCGCCGGGGCCATGTGCGACAGATGAGCGAACCCTGTAATGCAAGCCCCTACCTGTGGCGTATCATCAGCCGTCTCCAGCGTGGTGGGCAGGTCCAGCAGTCTCTGAGACCGGATGCCGTCGCCGGGGCCATGTGCGACAGATGAGCGAACCCTGTAATGCAAGCCCCTACCTGTGGCGTATCATCAGCCGTCTCCAGCGTGGTGGGCAGGTCCAGCAGTCTCTGAGACCGGATGCCGTCGCCGGGGCCCATGTGCGACAGATGAGCGAAATTCGTTGGCGCCGATATTAAACGGGAACGACGCTCCGATCTATAAGTATATTTTATTCGTGTGATATTTATTGCACTCAAACAAAACGCGCCTCGGGGGCATTATCTGCTAGTCAAACCTTATATTAGATGAAATTTGAATAGGCGCATATTTTATTTATTTACAAGTTACATATGCATTAGAGGACACAAAAAAAATACAAAAATATAAAAGAAAACAATGACAAAAGTATAGTTAGTAAAAGTGATAGAATACTACATACATACATACCATCACGCCTTTTTCCCGTAGGGGTAGGCAGAGACTACGTATTTCCATATGCTACGATCTTTACAGACTTCCCTCGATTTTGCTACGCTCATCACTCTCTAAATATAGTGCCAATGATACAGACAGAGCAGACCCTGACAGTCAATCTTTTTTAGTAATGAATTTTACGGCCATGGAAACAAGTCCTTTAGAACCCTTAAAATTTTTCTACACAAATTAATATTTGTAGTCCAATACGGCTAATGATCAGTGAAATAAGTATAAATATTTTATAAATTTAATGTTGATTTATAATTTGGAAGGTAAAATAGTTTATATTTTTTACAAAAACGATATATTGGTTTGAGAATTAAAATCCTCTTGGTTTACATTTTAAAAAAATCTACCCTAACCATGGAAACCATTACTTCACAAGTGCGATTATAATATAAACAACGTGTTGTTTACAACCCCTACTAATAGCCTAATTACAATGTAAAAAAGACCCTTTATGAGCAAATGTGTTGAAAAAGTTATTTAATTTCCACAGTAAAAGAGATGCACATGAAAGAAGCTAAACGTAAAACGAAAATTGAAATATTTACAGCAAAAGCTACAGTTAAAAATAAACTTAAAATCATAGCAATACCACTTACAATCGGTTGTGAGCCTCTATAGCTTGGTGCGACTGCTCTCGTACTGAATATCTCCGTTTACTGTTGCCCCATAACGTTAAATGTTCCACTGATAATGGACCCTCTGAAAAAAAAAAGATATGAATTTATATAGATAGATCTACACTAATATTATAAAGAGGAAAGATTTGTATTTTTGTGTATGTTTGTAATGAATAAACTCAAAAACTACTGTGCTACATTCACCCTGAGTAACATAGACTATATACCGCAGGCGGAGCTGCGGAAAACAGCTAGTATATTATATAGAAAGATATATACGGGTAATGAGCTGGTTTGGACAAGAATAACATTTTAAAAAATCTGAATATCTGAAACTAATTACGTTACAACACGTTAAGAAGTACATTTTTAAGGTTAAAAACCATATCGGTCAATTGATTTTGTTCATTTCTTTTTTCTTTAGACAGACCTGTTCTTGAACTCAAGTTAAACCACAAAACAACAATACGTACGACATCTTTTGACAACAATGCTACCGAAAATACGACTATAGCTGGCGCGTTGTCTCTATATTTTCTAATGTAATGAAGTTGAAGTTTGTACGCTTAGAACTTCGTAACCACTGAACCGTTTTTAAAATTATTTCTCCATTAGACAGGCCCGTTCTTAAACTCAAATTAAACCACAAAACAACAATACGTACGGCCCACCAGCGGCCGCAAATAGACGATAGCTGGCGCGTTGTCTCCGGAGAACGGGAATCCGTTGTTGGCGGCGCCGCCGACCGACATCACGCATCCGGTCGGTTCTAGCGGACGAGCGTTAGCTGTGAACGAACATTTATTTTATAGTTTTCCTTTTATTTTTATTTATTAACTCTATTCTTCTTCTTCTTCATCCTAGCGTGTGTATTCCTAGTTGCATCGTCAGTACTGGTTATTACGTTGGAGCGACTGCCGTCTGATTCCGTAACCATTTTTTTGGCAGGGAAACCAGACCAATAGGATCATGATGTTCTTTAACAACAACTAAATGGCAGTCGGGAACAACGAGTTTACGTGCCTTCCCTAGCACGGAATCAACTTTTTTATTAGACAATCAGGTGATTCAAGCCTGCAATGTCCTAACCAAACTGGAAACAATTAAACAAAGTATGCTTCCCGTGGGAATCGAACCCGCGACCTCTGGGTCAAAGGCAGACACTTTAACCACTGGACCACAGAGGCAGTCAAATAACTCTATTGCACATTACAAATAAAAGTACGAAAAGGACTATAAACAATTGCAATAAACAAAAATCACTATAATACAGTTTAGGTGATGACAAAGTGATGATTATGACTGCTTAACTCATAATCATTTTGGCTATAGTCGGTTAAAAATGAAGTCGCTCGCTTTGTCTGTCTGTCTATTCGCGATAAAATTTGAAACTACCAAACGGTTTATCTTGCTGTTTTCAGCAAAAGATAGATCGACTCTCGAGGATGGTTTATTTATTAATAAATTCAGTTTTTTTTTTTTTTCAATATAGGATATAAATATCACTTATTGACGTCAATGTACTTATATTAAGTTTACCACCACTTCCAAAGCGCAAGTGGAGAAGAAGCGCCACAAACTCCACTGTAGCATTTTCTTCAAAACGTCAATTTCAAATTTGAAAATACGTTTATAAAAAAACCTTATTTATAATTTAAATTGGGTGAATTATGATAATTTTAATAAAAGAAATAAGTAACCACACGATGTTTTATTCCTTCTATATAAAAAATATTTCATCAAAGGTAAATAAAACCCATTGAGCAAATACAAAGAGGAGACGGCGCATCGACTGGTGCACCGTTACGGTCATTGACGCAGTGACGTCGGAAGTGGGCGTGGCTTACGTCATTTTTCCTTCAACTATGAACGATGCATGACGTGGAGCGAGCTCTTATGTTTTTCTTTTTTACGTTTAGTTTCAGCTTTGAATATTTTGTAAAATATTTTAAACCATTTAATTTTAAGTGTTTCAATGCTCTACAGTAATGGGATCACAATAAACGTAAGTAAATTAAACATTTTCGAATTTATTTGTTTGATTTAATGTTACACAAAATATGTGTAATATTAAATCAAAGAAATATAATATATTTTTATGTTGATATCTTGGTTTTGCTAGCGACATCTATTGGTAAGTAGAGGGGATCGTCAATAGGAGCTCCGCGCACGTCTGCCTTCCGCCCCGCGTAGCCTCACACTATTTTTGTAAGGAAGCTCTCTACGAGTATATTTATTTATTTATTAAAACTTTATTGTACCACAAGTAAAAATACAATTGGCTATATGCCATCTCCTTCCTCTTTGTTATTACTCTGTGATAAAACCCCAGCTGAGTTTACAAAGACAGTATAAATACCAATTAAAATAAATGTTTAAGGGCCGATTTCACCAAAGATGTCTTTCGTTCTGATGAAGAAGAAGTGTTTCGTTCAGATGGATGACATTTTTATTCTAGAGACAGAGTCCTTACACCGGAATTGTTCGTTATATGTTAAATATTAAAAATATATTATCAGGTTAACTGTGTGGTGAAATGTAAACTTCATTATAAGAGAGTAAATTTTGTCATCATTCTTGGAGTAAAACTTATCTGACTTTGGTGAAAAGGCCCTAAAACGACAAATTTAAAAAGGAATATTCTCTGTACTTCCGTACTAATATTATAAGTGCGAAAGTCTGTCTGTCTGTTACGCTTTCACGGCCAAAACCGCCGATAAGGGCCGACACTATTGTGCCTGAAGGGCCTACTAAGAACCTATCGGTGGCGTGAAGCGCCCTGGTACATTTTGGTACCTGGAAAACGAGCTACTGTTCCTACTACGTCGTACTCGCCGCCGAGTACGGTTATATGTTCCTATGGAAAACCCAGGACTCCGTTGAGTCGAGTGGTTTTCGAAGGGAAGGTTCGCCACCGTAATGGGATCGTCAGGGCAGTGTAAATACAAATTAAATAATATATAAAACAAACTCACGTATGTTGATGGTTTGCACCCACTCGCCGGATTCGATGTCGTAAATGTCGACGTGCGTCGCCGTGAATATTAGTAGATGCGTTTCGTTTATCGCTGAAAAATGGTTAAATTGGTAAATACCGTTAGAATAAACCCTAAAATCGCATCGGCCCATTCAATCTTGATTTTATGCAATATTGGTCGGGAATCTTTCACCAGATCCCGGTGGACAATTGACTAACTTAAACTGAGTCCTACAATGTATAGCGTTCATATCATATATGAGGTAAAACTACACTGGTAACTTAAGGTTTGAAGCGTCAGAGTGCTAAAAATGTTTATGTTTCATGCATCGACTACGACGTAGTGATTCGTAGCAAATACTTTAGAATTCGTAGCGGTTCTACCGACTACGACGCGTTCTATCAATTTTATTATCGTTACACAAAAATATTCTCTTTGTTAATTGCAATAAGCATCAAAATTGCTTACCACAAGTAATGCCAAGGGGTGATGATGTTCTATCAACTACGACGTAATGATTCGTAGCAAATACTTACTAGTTCGTAGCGATTCTATCGACTACGACGCGGTCTACCAATTATATTATCATCACACAAAAATATACTCTTTTCAATCGCTAACTTACCTTTGTAATCATGTTTGTAAATAGTTAGTAATAAAATGTTTTCTTATGTTTTCGCGATTGTTATTCATTAAATTAAACTATTTTAATACGGTTTTATCGCGTTTATTACTTATTTATTTACACCTGACGTTTCAAACACTTTACAGCGTTCATGGTCGCAGGCAGACTAAGTTAACATTTGTCTTTGATGTCATAAGATTACAGACAGATTATTGACAATAGTATCAGTCACACTGTGTACAGAAAGCCCACCCACACAGACAAATATCTCAACGGTAAATCTCACCATCATCCATGTCAGTTAGCTACCGTAGGCAAATCTTTGTTACAGAGAGCACACGGCATCTGTGACACCCACCATCTTAAGGAGGAGCTTCACCGAGTCAAGTCTGTCTTAAGAAGCAACAATCTCAGCCTCCCACACATATGTCACAGAAGTCGACCCAAGCCGCACACAGTTGATCGTTTTCCTGCCATCTTACCATACATAAAGGGAGTCACGGACAAGATTGGTAACATACTTAGGCGAGCTTCAATCAAGACCTATTACAAGCCGCATAAGAAAATAAACCAATTTTTAAGACCTGTAAAATCCAATATCCCATTGCAAGATGCTGGAGTTTATAAAATTGACTGTGACTGTGGTTTATCATACATTGGGCAAACAAAGAGAAGCATTAATACTCGTATAAAAGAACATATTGCTGACATGAAAAATAGACGCTCAACCAAGTCTGCAGTCTGTGAACATGCTCTAGACAAACCCAACCACTATATGCGTTTTGATAATCCTCAAGTCCTTGCAAAGGAAAACAGATTCATTCCAAGGATGTTACGTGAAGCTATTGAAATTAAAAAACATCCTAATTTCAATAGAGAGGATGGATGGCAGGTACCGCCAGCTTGGGACCCAGTCATTAACTTAATAAAATCGCAAACTCGGAAGCAGACTGCAAGACCCTTAGATACTGTGAGCCAATACTGCGTGAATCGGAATAGTTCCCAATAAAAATTTCAGGCGGTAGTTTTGTAATCTTATGACATCAAAGACAAATGTTAACTTAGTCTGCCTGCGACCATGAACGCTGTAAAGTGTTTGAAACGTCAGGTGTAAATAAATAAGTAATAAACGCGATAAAACCGTATTAAAATAGTTTAATTTAATGAGTTAGTAATAAAGTTTTCATTCATTCATTCATTTTATCAGAATTAATGTCAAACAAAAATATATTCTATTACATAAAAATAAGAATCAAAATAACTGGCCTGGCTGTATACATCAATTCAGTATGCCTCGCCCTATGTCCGCGTTTCTGGTCGACGTAAAGCGCCAATGAGTTGAACACTAATATAGCCCGACCAGAAAGATAACAACCCTGCATTTGCGTAGCTACTGATCGCCTTTATGTGGCAACATGTTGTATGTGTCTTGTCAACAACAAAATTGACAATGTCATTTAAATAAATAGAAATCAATCCTTACTTTTTATTCGCGTCGAATATGATATCGTAACATGTTTCAATTTTCTCTGATTACTAAAAACTTTTTTTTGCCATTTTGATAAATAAATCGTAGGAAATAAAAATACACAATTTCCACTTATGTCTCTTTTTGGCAGACGATGTTGAAATGACGGAATGTTACATGAATGCCTAGTTGCCAGTAAAAGAAATTAGTTCTAATATTTTTCCGCAAGCAATGGCGAAGGCTGCTATTTTACTGGTCGGGCTAAAGCGTATTGTGTTAAAAAGCATCAAAAAAGCTTACCATGATAAATAGGCCTGGCTGTATACATCAATTCAGTATCTCTCGCCCTGTGTCCGTTCCGGTCGACGTAAAGTGCCAATGAGTTGAACACTAGCAGCGTATCAGTAGTGTTCGGCACGGCTGCGCAAGCGAGAGGCTTAGCGTTCGAGTGAGACAGGAATACGTTCACTTGGTTCTCGGGGTGGACTAGAGCTGTAAGAAATATTATTAGATTAGATTACAGAGTACATTATGTAGAATAATAAATAGACTTCGGCAAGTGGATGCCATTAAAAAGTAAAGTAAGGGTTTCGCAAGTCATCAAAGTTAGTGGTCGATTAAGGTCATCATTTCTGCCGCAGTCAGTCCACTGCTGGACATAACCCCTATCCTAATGATTTCCAAAATAACTGGTTGTAAGCGGCCTGCGTACATCGTTTGCCAGCGATCTTTTTAAGGTCATCTGACCATCTAGTCGATAGATGTCCAACGCTGAGCTTGCCGGTTCGTGGTCGCCATTCAAGAACCTTTCTGCCCCATCGGCCATCGGTTCTCCGCGCTATGTAGCCCGCTCATTACCACTTCAAAGAGCTAATCCGCTGAGCTATGTTAATTACTTTTCTTCTCCTACAGATATCCTCATTTCTAATACGATCTGGTACGGAAATAGCAAGCATAGCCCTTTAGTCGACCTTGAACTTTCTTATGAGGCCCATAGTCAAAAACAATAAAGAACAGTTATCCGATTTTGAAAGGTAGAACTTTGAAATATATATTAAGAAGTTTCTTAATAGCTCATAAAACAAGCTGTAAAAGCATTATATTCGATCATTCCATAGCCACTAACCTCTAGCAGGTTGGTCTAACGCGGGTCTCCTAGGATCAGGCAGACAGTGCGCCGCGAACCCGCCGCTGTAGCCAAGCACCAGTCTGCCTGACGTCAACTGCACGCTGTGCACCGCGCTCGGTGCTCTCAACTCCGCGATGCGACATCTCCGCGCCGCCGTGCGAGTTATCTCGTACACGTTTACTACGTACGTGTTCTGTGAAAGAAAAAAATAAATAACAATGGTTTACTCAAAACGCTTGGAATTATTTAAATCATCTGGAAACATTTCTACATTAACTTATTCTAAACATTAAATAAAACCCTTTGCTCCGCTACGAAATCGTAGCAGCTTGTGACATCTGCTACTGTTTCAGTTACAAAAAAGCCTACGATTTCCCTATCCGCTACGAGATCGTAGCAGTCAGTGACATCTGCTACGAGTCACTTCAATTTCAAGGTCTACGACGTTCACATCGACTACGAAATCGTATCAGTCACCTATATCTGCTACTATTGTCTCATTGCGTTTGAAATGAATATATTTACAAGTTACGAGTAAATATAGCATTTTCTTTGGCGAAGCATGTTACTTTGCGCGATTTTGCATGCCTAAATTTTATATAACCGTATTTTAAGAGTTTTTTCTTTTAATTTATATTAAACTAACCTGTCTTTTACACACGACAGCAAACCCGTAGGCCTGTGCGTGTAGTTGTCCCACAGCAATATCCACGGCACCTTTGGACTCTGCCAACTTGACGCACTCTACTTCCGAACATTCTAGAGCGCGAATCGGTACTAGACGGACGTGGCGACCTCGACCGGCGATTACCACTGAAAAACAAACGTCAAATAAATACAATTAGCTCTTACAAGCGTTTTCCGCGAGGTGTTTGTAATGTATTTATGTGAATTTTACTGTGCAAATACAAAGAGTGATCGTGCAAAAGGCGAACTACACATACATTACTAACATAGAATATAAAGATTAATTAAAAAAAAATTGTGAGACCAAGTTTCTTAAAATTAATTATTCATTCATTACTAAATCAACCTTTTCCAACAATCGGGCTTCTTCCTCCGTTCGTCTTTCAACTGAAGATGTAACTCATTAATGAATATCGAATGGGTTACACGGTTGACAGTCTCTGTACACCCTAGCGCTTATAGGTATCTGACGTGGACAACCAAGGACTTAACGTGCCTTTTCACAAGTTGCTCTAGATCTTTCCACAAGTTGCTCAATGTCGGTAAAGTAGCACTGAGAGACAGTCTACTGTCGGTAAAGTAGCACTGAGAGACAGTCTTCTGTCGGTAAAGTAGCACTGAGAGACAGTCTTCTGTCGGTAAAGTAGCACTGAGAGACAGTCTTCTGTCGGTAAAGTAGCACTGAGAGACAGTCTTCTGTCGGTAAAGTAGCACTCACCTAACAACTGCTCTTGCATCACGTACAATAGTTTAGCTATAGGCGCATGAGCTCTCCTAGGCGTGATTTCAGCCCGTTCTAGATCAACTAGAGCCAGTCCAGCTTCGCCTCCGACACACAATCTAGATCTTTCCACGACGCACGCGCAAGTGGCGCCGCGAATTGCCGCAGCGGCAGAACCTTCAACTAATACGCATGCGCTGTATACCTGTACGAAGAAAAGATTATAGATTTTAATTAATGAAGAAATGACATTTTATTCAATTACCCCGGTATTAATAGTAGTTTATGAAACTGTTGCATAATAATGGTTCTTACAATACGAGTGACACACAAGTATTGTAAAACCTAATTATTTTCATATCATACACTACTTTATCTAGTCTCATAAATTAGATAAATAATAAAAAATGGTGTAAAATTTTCCTCAATACTTACCTACCTAGCTGTACCTACGTGATAACTTTCTCAATAAAGATATATTCTTTTCTATTCAACATCGCTACGTTTTCAGACATTTAAAAAAAAATAGAAACAAATTTGATTATGGAATCCTTTGCTGATCCTGATCGTGCAAGCTTGTTGACCGCGTCCACAGATTATAAAGCACTGAGGTTACTATATAGAAAAACTGCATCACAACCTCCTTGGTCCAGCCCCACCTTACGCACTTTAATGGAAAAAAGTTATATTGTGATACAGTTGTCCATACAAGAGCTGTTTCATAATTAAATTTTTTAATTTTATTTCGATGTCAATGACTGACATTTAAGTTCTGTTTTAGTTTTTTTCATTTTTACATTTTAGTATGAGATAAGACAAAAATAATTTGTTAAGGTGATGTTATAGCCCGACCAGGAAAATAAAAATCCTACATTGGCGTTGCCAATTTGATAAATATTTTTAATTGATAATCAAAAAATACACAACGTCCACTCCTGTCTCTTTTTGGCAGACGACATTGAGATGACGGAATGTTACTTGCAAACCTATTTGCCAGTAAAATAAATTAGTTCTAATATTTTTCCGCAATATGGCCACAGCTGCTATTTTCCTGGTCGGGCTATACTGTGAGATTTAAGTTATCCTTGTTTATATTAAAATAATACTTACACACTTATCAGGCAAATTGTTCCGTTTCAATATCCTATGCAACTCGCTCAACGCGACCACCCATTTCGTTTTCTCCGATTCCGATTCCGCCAACATCAGCGTGTGAGATCGTTTGCCACCCTCTAACTGAGATGTAGATATCTGAAACAATATTATTATTTCTTGTAAACATGTCGTACAGTCACGAGCATTAACATGTACACACATTGGTTCTTAAGACATTGAAACAAACTTTGAACAATTGTATGTGTGTTAATGATCGTTACTGTACAATAAGGTCACACGAGAGTTTTCTTGTATGTTTACGGCAGCTACAAATCTAGGAACAATCTTTGTTTTATCTTTGACTCGGAATCTGAATCAAAATGATACATTTGATAGAGAAGAACTCTAAAGCGTAAAGCCTGACCAGAAAATTAAATTTATTGGCGTCGCTTCTGATCGCATTTAGATAGCAACATGTTGCGTGTGTCATGTCAACAACAAATTGACAATGTCATTTAATATAATGGAGATCAATCCTTCGTTTTTATTCGCGTCAAATATGATAACATCTTATATTACTCTCATTACTATAAAATATTTTTGTGTAATATATCGTTGGAAATAATCACAAAATACATAACTTCAAACTCCTGTCTCTTTTTGACAAACGACGTTGAGATGACGGAATATTACATGAATGCCTAGTTGCCAGTAAAATAAATTAGTTCCAATATTTTTCCGCAATATGGCGAAGGTTGCTATTTTATCTGTCAAGCTTTAAGTTGAAATGTTTTTTTTTTCTGGGAAACACTTTTGGTTAAAGAAGAGTAAACATGAGCATAATGTAAAAGACTCACCCTAAATATACAAGGTATGTCTCGCTTGCTCGCGTGTATGACGTCAGAGTCCTTGACTGACGTCACACTGAACTCCGGATCGCGCATGTCTAACACTTGACTCACGCAAACAGAGGGTAACGCGTTTCTGAAACAATTTATTAGTTCATTCATATTTTATTTAATGGAAGAGTTATTTTATTTAAAACACCACTTTTGGATAAAATCTTCCACGCTCAGCCAAAAACATTTTTTATTTCATTTTTTGTCTCGGTGGTCCAATGGTTAAGGCTTGCGCCTTCGACACGGGGGTCGTGGGTTTGATTCCCATAGGCAGCATACTTTGTTTCGTTGTTTCCAGTTCGGTTAGGGCATTGCAGGCTTGTATCACCTGATCGTCTTATATCAATCAGGATTCCGTGCTTCGGAAGGCACTTTAAGCGGTTGGTCCCGGTTGCCAACAAATACCAACCGAGACCGAAAAAACTCTGATACCCGGGTGTATAGGGTCAATTGATCATGTAACCCACTCGATAAGAATGTAGTTAACTCATATTTTAATTAGTTAATTCACACTTTCGAGTGATTTTTAACAGTTGTTTGTCCCACTGCTGGGCAAAAGTCTCCCCGCTCGCCTTGCATATATCTCTAGATATTGAATTTCCTTGATAGTTTTTATTGAGAAAAACTGGCAAGTGGTCGTCTGGATATCTGAAAGTATGCTGTGTAAAACATGGTCGTTTGCGTTACTGGCATTCTGGCAGATGTGACCTGCCCAATCTCACTTAAACTACTTTTAATACATCCACGACTTTTCAAAACATTACTTTGTTTTTCTTAGAAAATCAGCATAACATGCATAAATCGTGTATTGCAGTGAAAATTTTAGAATCATTATATATTCAACTAACCCCCTCGATAAGTATCCACGAATCCACCAGTGCAGTATAGGTAAGTCGTAGGTCGATCGTTGGGGTGGATCTAAGTGGAATGAGAATATAACAAACCTGTCTTGTGATATGTCGTATAAGAACAGTTTGAAGTCGCACACCACCACAAATTGCCTCATCCAGCCTTTCTTCACGCCTCCAGGTTTCGGCACCTAAAATATAATCGTTTATTTTAATTTTACTTTAATACCTTTTTTGTTATACAATTTAAGTTGTTTTTCTTCAACTTGCTCGGAAATAGGTTCATTGATTAACCAGTGCGTCCAGCAACCTAACTTAGTCCGCAGCGCAAAAGGTCCTCATACTGTTCAAAGGGCCCACTTAGGCCAGAAAGTATTCCGTTCTCTTTGGTATTTTTTATCTACAATTTAAAATGATTGACACATTCAAAAATTATATGAACACCAATAGGAACTCTCCTTCTGTTGATTGGTAATTATGGCGCCAATGAAAATCAATTATTTTTTGCGCAATAAAAACAAATTCATGAGTGAAGTGCGACACATGAAGGAATTAAGCCATTACTGTTTTTAGTGCAATTTCGCGTGTGAAGTAAAATCGGAAATATGTCTAAATCTTTTAGAAGGTAAGTATTTGTCATAGATTAATAATTGGTCTCCGCGGCGCTACGACTAGATACCGTCGGCATACTACAAAAATTCGCAACTAAAACCATGCCGAATTCGGCATGGTTGCGGCATACCCGCGTCAGTCATGCCGCGACCGATGAGTGAGTTGGATGTCTAGATAAATATAAAATTTAATGTAAAAGTAGACGCAAAATGTGCAGTTTGCGTAGTCAAACTGTGTAAGAATAATACTAAAAGAAATAAGGAAGATACTGGTATTACATACCATCAATAAGTATTGTATAATTTCGAAATATGGACATAAATTACTCACGAAAATAATATAACCCTAAAATATGGCGCGAAGTACCGCTCGGTGCTCAATGTTGCCGTGTATTAAATAATCCCAAATTCCCCGAGGTTTCGATTTTTATTTTTTAGATATTTTGTTTTTTTAACTCCCGACCTCAAAAGAGGGATGTTGTAATTTTGACTTTCTCTGACAATTGTCTTTAACATCTTATTTCTTTAATGCTGATCTGGGAGAAAAGTAAATACGTGGAATGTACTACTGCTTCTCTTCCCGCGCAGATCATATAAGCCGGCCGAGGAAGTGGGCGAAAATCGAAGAAATGACCTATGAGTAGGCGATGCCACTAGCAACCTATCACTATTTTGATTCCATTTCCACTTTACGCCCACCAACATTCTAAATATGACCTTTAGGTAGTTGGTACCCCGTAGGCGTTGTTGCCGGATAATCGATTAATCGAATTTGGTTTTTTTTAAATAATCTAGGATATCGAAAGTATTGATATAATAAATTTAATCGATTTTTGACAATTAATCGATTATTAACTGCAATATCAAACAATTAGTCGATTATTGAAATGGTAAATTATATCGATTTAATCAACACAGGTAATCGTTTATATCAATGGTTATTAATCGATTATATATCTGTAGTATCGATATAATCTATCTAGTATTGATTTTTTTAAAAATTATGAAAAATAATTGATTAATGGATTAACAACAATACCAAGCATTTCAGGCACCGATACTATACAGATATACCGGAACTCGGCGGCGGGACAGCGGGCATAACACAAATCATCGTCATTCAACTCATACAGAAAAAAATTACAGAAATATATTATCGATAGTATCAATATCGATACTATCGATATATGATCACTATCGATACCTTAGATTATATTTCCAACTATCAAAGAATCGATTATTATTCGATGTGTAATGTATTTTCCGGCAACACTACTGTATGGAAAAAGGCCATGATAATATCTACTCGTATGTACAAGATGTTTACCGCAGCTCCGCCTGCATCAAAAGGTAGCCTATGTTTGACTCCGGGTCTTGAACTATATCCCTACCAAATTTCATAAAAATCAATTTAGCGGTTTAGTTGTGAAAGAGTAACAAACATCCATCCATACTAACAAACTTTCGCGTTTATAATATTAATAGGATGTGTATATCTATTTATTTATTTGTATTTAAACCCGGGTCACAACTAAAAAGAGGTCAGTAATCAATTAGCTCCAAGCTAAATAGAAAATTAAAGTAACGTTTAACATACTGTACTGTGTAATAATAAATCAAAAGAAAGTTTTTTTGCAATTTTAGGATTCTATATTAGAATTATAAAATAAAGTAGACAAAAACTAACCATTTCCCCTACCTTGTCTCCGAAACTATCGATTCCAGAATTTCGATTCATAAATTACAGGAAAACCTATGAGATAATTTTAAATTTGTTTAGGAGATCCAAATGGAGAAAAATAAAAAATAGTACCCTCTACATGCGCGCCGACTCACACTTGGCCAGATTTATTTTAATTTCATTTTAAAGGTTTTTCTGAGCTACTTTTTATAATACGTAACAAGACCGCAGCAATTAATAATTTTCCCATTGGTCGGGCACCAGTCAAGTAGCTGGCAACACCATAATCGACGCTAGTGTGCGTCTTTGCACATTGTTTTACACACACTTTCCTATTAAGTAGCCGCATTCTGGAAACTGATTTTTCTTCACAGCGCGGTATCTAGTCGAGCGCGCGAGACCAATTATTAATCTAAGGTATTTGTATTGTGTATTATATATCAAATTAAAGCTAATTAAGTAACCTATTTGGGAAATGTATTTATTCTAGTTACAATGTAAAATTTAATGTCGAAAAATTGATTTAACTTTTATTTACTTAGATCGACAATCTTTCTAATGGGTTTTATACTGCGATATTTTGTTTCTAAATACAATAAAATACCGTGAAAACTATATAAGTTCACTGTAAATTTACTCAAAAATATATTTTTTTATCTATATCACCATAGTTTTGTTGAAATTGCATACAATTCCGTAATTATTTGATTGTCACCGCTCACCGATCATATTGTTCATGCTAATGTCAATAACCTTGTAATTTTCGCGCGTTTGATCAGCGTCTTCATAGTTGTACAGTTGACAACAAAATAGCAATAACTTACTTTGTTTTTAGGAGGATATGTGGTTTTTATATTTTTGAGTTTTAACTATGTTATAGATCACTTTGTTTACATAATTTTTATAAAATGTTTTTTTTTATAAATAGTGCTACCTACATCGAAATTACGGTATTACGTGTAATTTTTGTGTATGAAGTGTCTAAATATTTTTTAACCCCAGAAAAAAGGGTTAATACAAAATTATCTTCACACACGTGTGTGTGTGTGTATGTATGTGCAGGGGCTATTAAATTGATAATCCGATTTTATTTGAAAAAAAAAAACTGATATTTTTATTGTAGCGTAATTTTATCGTTAGGTTTTATCTTTTTGTACTTGTAATTTTATTTTACATATTCCTAATACGGTTATTATTATTTTTCAGCCGATTGATAGCCGTAAACAGAGCCCCAGGCGGCTCTCTTCATGTGGATCTACAGGGTCTCTATATTTATTATTGTAATAACAAAATACAACAAGTAGGTAGAACATTTTAACAAACGTTTTATGTACACGGAATTAAGCATTTGCTCCAAATATGTAATAAATGTCGTTATTGTACCAACCTAAATTAGTGCTATTTTTGAAAAGTGTGACATATATGTCGAATAAAAATCATTTGATATCGAACAAAACTACATCGATAACGAACAAAAGTCATTGGTTTTCTACCAAAAATTTGTCAACTCGCGACTTTACGTGAGTCACACTTTTCAAAAATAGGGCTCCAGGCTCAAAAATGCCCTCAGCATTGATAATAAAGAATTTTGTATCCTGAATTCAGTATTATACTACTTTTTATAATTGTTTAAATAAAAAACATAACCCATACAATGCGTTTTCTTTCTGGAGGACTATTTTTTAAATGTCATATGTCGAATGAAAATCGTTCGATATTGAACAAAATATTCGTCAGGTAAATTTTGCGTGAGCCACAGTTTTTAAAAATAGCACTTCTGTCTTTTTCTCATTTAGATATTTGATTTTGTCAATGCGACTCTAAATAAAAAAAATCTAATAATACGACTTTTCGCGCAGTGAGCGAATTCAAGTTTATAAAGTCTATCCACACAAAGTGTGATCAAGCAAAATCGATGTTTCGAATAATTTTTATTCGTTATCGAATGTTTTTCATTCGACTATATGTCGAATGAAATGTCATACATTACAAAAATAGGGTTCCATATCTTTCAAGCATTTTACATTTATATATTTATTACTTGCCCGCAGCTCCGCTTCATACCAAAATTCATTCATCAAAATCCGTTCAGCGGTTTAGCTGTAAAAGCATAACAGATTGGCAGCATTTATAATATTAAGCATGGATTTGGATTATAACGCGCACTCATGTATTTATGTTGTTAGTTTTCTCTATGAAATATATTAATTATCAATAATAACAGGTAAACTCTTAACATTTATGAATGAAGGAAATCGGATAAATTCATTCTTACATTTTTGTTGCTAACGATACTTGCGGGTTGCATCGCGAAGGGCTAGTGGCGGGAATCACGGGTACAGCTCGCGCCATCGCGTTTCAAGGTCAGTCGCGGGCCGACGGCAATTGTTTTTCGCGCGTCAAATTATTAGTTTGTAATAAAATAACAATTAACAAGTGATTTTTTGTGCTACAATAGTGTAATTATACTCATTCTTCGCGTAATTTATTAGACTTTATGTTGTTGTAAAAGGATTAAGTGAAGTGTGTGTAAATTTAGTTAAATTTTACGTGAAAGCAGATAATGGCGCCAAGAAAATCGTCAATTTCAAAAGTTTTTAGGATAAAAAGAACAGTCCGGTATTAATTAGTATATAATTTTACTTTTATCTTGTTGCCCGTTTCTTAATCTTTTTTTTACATATTCAAATCTTGCAATATAATTATACATTTTAAGCACAAATCACGTTTTTGCGCGGATAGTCGTTAAAAATCACTTTTTATGGGGACGTTTGCCGTACATAAGGCTGAGAGCCCCCGGACGCGTGACGGGTTAAAGAAACCAGTACGTCAATTGACATATTGCTGGCTGGTTAGGTTAACAATGTTATTAAAAAAAATATTTATTTCCGGCCGCTGGTGTATATTCATTTAGAGTATACATTGTTTTCATTGTTTCATACGTAGTTTTTAGTTACAAAATAGCGGACGTATTAAAAAGAATCTAATCTAGCGGACGGTAAACATTTTAAATTTGAACATGGAACTGTTGCTTTGTTTGACGGCTGACGATGATAAATGATGATGAACTTAAAAAGAAAAGCACATTACTAGCCTTGGTCAAAACAGAAATTAACGTCCTCGTTACAAAAGCCACGGTCTCGCCTCTTTAGAAATCGGTCCCTTTTTTTTTGGTGAAATGTACCATTTTTGAATCAAAATACGAACATTTAAAAACAATAGTATTGATCATGAACGTAGCGAGTAACTCCTTTTTGGATTATTGAGCGCAGCGAGTAATTTAAAGGCGTTACCTGTTAAAGTCTAGTAGAAATGGAGCGACCAAAAAGAGCCGGCCTGACGTCGCAAAGCAAGATATGCGTGCTAACGGACTATCTGTCAAGGATACCGAAGACCGGGCGAAGTGTAGACGCAAATATAGAAAAGCGGACCCCGGGCTCCGAAGCAAACAGCTGTGGGTGCAAGCGGGAACGCGCTAAGCCGATGATGATGACCTGTCGGTGGCTGGAGTGTAGTTTACCTTGACGTATCCCTCGTAGGCGGTGCCCTGCCCGCGAGCGGGGTCAATGCCGAGTGGTCGCCGCTCTCTCTCAGGAGGGAGCGGACAGCGAGGCGTGACCCGCGCACAACATCGCGTGTGAACGCACAGGCCGCATGTCTCGCACACTACGCCTTGGCGGGTCAGACCGATCTAAAAACAAACAATAGTCCTGTCACTGTCACTAACTTCCTACTATTATTGAAAGCATTTTTTTTTTCTCTTTTATATCATCTTTTCAATACTTTTATTAAAACTAGCTGACCCGGCGAACTTCGTTCCGCCTAACAGTCGATTCTTTAATTATTTTTAGTTTTTTTTTTATATGTAGGCATGTGCGTAAGCTGCGCGCGGTACTGGACAGTAGGTACTTGGACATTGCGACATTTTATTTTTTCTAAAATAAAATAAAAAATCTAAAATAAACGTAGCCTAAGTTACTCCTTATTACATCAGCTACCTGCCAATAAAAGTCCCGTCAAAATCGTTCCAGCCATTTCAGAGGTTAGCCGGAACAAACGGACAGACAGACAGACAAAAATCGTAAAAAATGTTATTTCGGTGCATGTACCGTATATATATTCATATGCATGTAGTAAAAAACAGGTTATTTCAATATTACAAACAGACACTCCAATTTTATTTATATGTATATTGATATTGAATTGAAATCTGGATCATGAGTTATTTATTACATATGACTAAACTAAGTATCATTGTTACTAACATACATATGAAAAATTGATTTCTTTATTATATACCTATATATTTATGTAAGTATTTATTATTTTTTAAATTCATATATACACTTATAAAAACACACACAAAAAAATTAGTACCAGTACACCCGTGAGAGGAGAGGTGATAAAAATAACATAACATAAGTATATAACATGTGCATTGCAAGCTTTCTGCATCTCTCATGCAAAATATTTTTCCGCAGCTCTTTTCTACCCTAAAATAGGCTGGAAGAAATTGCATTAGCGATAAGTCCGCCTTTGTACGCATATTGTTTTACTTACAAAGTGGGGAAAGTTTTATTCCAACGATGACGCAATTTACTCTCGTATAATGAAGACACAAAGTTAACCGGAGAAACTGTTAATCCACGTATAATTTCGATTCTCCCTCTAGAATAGAAATGTCTGACATCGATTTTTTATACTTAGATTAGTTGGTCTTGGATAAGAACGATGTTGGTGATATCTGCCCTTAGTCGATTCAATAGTCTTGTAGCTAACATGTATGCTTTATCACAATGCCATACAATGTTGGCAATCTCCTGGAGTTGACTGTTATATAAAAAGAGAAATAGAAAAAAAAAGCATCTCACCATAAGTGACGTACAGTGATTACATTTGGTAGGACTGCTGAATGTTCTCACGAGGAATTGGTGAAGTTTCTGCTTGCCAGGGATGGCTGGTCCTAGTGACGGATCCTGCCAAAATAATATTTCATTTCAAGATTGTTCAAAAAAACTTTTTTTTATTTTTTTTATTTATTATTTTAACACACATTCTCATAGTACATAACTGCTAACAGTATACAAAAACCAAGCATTAGGTTTGAACGTACACTGGCATGACATTCATCATTCATCGTCGAGCATAAAACAGAATAAAATGTAGGTAGGTACATAATTTACTACGGCTCGCGCGCTCGCGCGCACGCATCCAGTGTTCATGTCCCCCGGCAGATATCACACGGGGTGATTCTATGATATGGTAATTTTATTAATAAAATAAGTTTTTAATTTTTTCTTAAGATTCTTGTTATTAAGTTCTTGTTTTAGTGCTAAAGGTAAGTTGTTTATTAGTTTAGGTATTTGGTATTGTAATAGTTGTTTTCCATATAGATTATTATATTTTGGTACATTAAGGGTAATTTTGGATGAGCCGCGGGTTTTTTTATTTTTTATTACTTCGATTTGAAATTTAAGATTGAAATAATTTTCAGTGATTATCATATACATAACCTGTTCGTGAACTGGTAATATTTTACAATAATAAAAAAGTTGGTGGTAGTTATTTTGATACTGCTTTTTAATTTTCGCGGGTACTAATTTCTTAAGAATTCTTAATTGCAGCTGGTATATTGCGTCAAGATGTGATTTGCTAGTTCTGCCGTAACTGTTAAGACCATAATGTATTATTGTTTCTCCCAATGCTTTATATAAATTGCTTCTGAACGTTGGTTGAAAATCAAGCGACGGCGGGATGCGATCCGTATTGGATTGGTCGCCATTTAGTGGCATTTCCTATCTCGAGCTCATCCGTACTTCGGAAGGCACGTTAAGCCGCTGATCCCGGTTGTTATCGCGATAGATAAAATTCGTTAGGCAGTATCAGATGCCTTTTGGCAGCCTAAAAAAATTTTACAGTGTTGGTCACATACACACCTCGAGTCATGTCCCTGTTGGTCTGGTTTCCCTATATTAAAGTGTTACGGGTTACTAGGATAAAAAGCTTGGACGAAGGAATTTAGGTACATACATACATACATACATACATACCATCACGCCTTTTTCCCGTAGAGGTAGGCAAAGACTACGGATTTCCATTTGCTACGATCCTTGCAGACTTTCCTCGCTTCTTCTACACTCATCACTCTTGTCATACACGCTCGTCGATTACTGGCACTCCTGACATCTCCCTTTTTTAATATGTCTGCGATTTGTTCGCAGTATGTTCTCCGAGGCCTGCCCTTACCGACTTTTCCTGTCACCTTTGATTTGTATATGTATTTGTATATAATACCTTTCGTTAAGTCTCCTTTCATCCATCCTTTCTACATGCCTAAACCATCTTAACATGCCTTTTTCTATTATTGACACTACATCTTTATTCACACCACACCTTTTCCTTATCTCACTATTTCTAATTTTATCGCTCAGACGTACTCAACACATACTCCGTAAAGCTCTCAAATTTAGGTATGACTATGTATCAAAGAAAAATATGTTTAACTAGCTGTTTCTTGCAGCTCCGCCTGCGTCAAAAAGTAGCCTATGTTTGACCCCGAGTCTTCAACTATATTCATACCAAATTTCATCAAAATCCGTTCAGCGGTTTGGCCGTGAAAGCGTAACAGACAGACAGACAGACAGATAGACAGACAGAAAGACAGACAGACTTTCGCATTTATAATATTATTATGGATTATGGATATTATGGATTATAGATATTATGGATTATGGATATTATGGATTATGGATTATGGATATTATGGATTATGGACATTATGGATTATGGACATTATGGATTATGGATATTATGGATTATGGATATTATGGATTATGGATATATTATTGATTAAACTACTCACTGTAGACATTTCGCTCGGTGAACTTTTACTAGACGCGGGCGAGGCTGCTCTAGGTTCCAACTCATCTTGAGACTCCACAGACCCACTGAGAGCGGCGGATTGCTGGGACCCGTACATCAACTATAAACAATATTCTCATTAGATTAGCTCTTCGAAGTGGCAGTGGGCGGGGCACATAGCGCGCGGAACCGATGGCCGATGGGGCAGAATGGCGACCACGAACCGGCAAAAGCGCAGCGTTGGACATCCACCGACCAGATGGTCAGATGACCTTAAAAAGGTCGCAGGCAAACGATGGACGCAGGCCGCTTACAACCGGTCATTTTGGAAATCATAAGGAGAGGCCTTTGTCCAGCAGTGTACAGACTGCGGCTGAAATGATGATGATAACGCAGAAACATGCAATAAATTTAGTACAAGGGTGTTCGAAATCTCTACCAGTAGACCCGTGAGAGCTAGGAGACGTAAAATACAAAATATATAATAAAACTTCATACGTATATTATTAGGTTAATTTCAACCAAAACCACAATGACTTGTTAAAATGAAACACAATAAGTTAGTAGCACGAAATTTGAAGATATAAAAAAAAAACAAAAAAAAATTTAAAAAAAAAACAAACCTTTGCATTGCAACAATACGGCACGTTTCGGTAACGGTACGGCGGCGACATCTGTGCGAGAAAAATGGCAACCATGGCAACAAAAAATATAAGTCAAAACAAAAGTAAAAGCGCTCATTGATAAAATACACACTGACAAGATAATTATTTTTATATAAAATAAAACTACTGACGACAACACAAATAAACTACTTTTTAGTAGTAGACTAGTTCCTTCAATTCCTTTGGCAGGACTACTCTGAGAGGCTACTTTCTTACATTTTTCGACAAATTAGTGATATGCAATTTTTCAATCGTCTCTTTAACCTTCATTTTGTCGAATCTGATTGTAATTTGCATGTATTATCGGATTAACATGAGGAGCTCGTTAGTCGACGCGGCCCGGGTATCCGTAGCGAATGCGTGTGTCAAGCGATGACGTGACTCAACCACTATTGGATTGGTCACCATTTTAGTAGAATTTTCAATCTTGAGCTTCTCAAAGAGGAGCCTTCCGAAGCACGTTAAGCATTGGTCTTGGTTATCGATAGATAGCAGTCGTGAGGCTGTGTCAGATGCCTTTAGGCAGCCTGAAAAATTCTGACAGTGTTGGCCACTAACACACCTCGGGTCATGTTCCTGTTGGTCTGGTTTCACTGTAAAAAGGGTTACGAAGGTCAGACGGCAGTCGCTCTATTGTAATTACCAGTTCCGCCAAACCTAGGACCATGACGACTCCGAAGCATAAGCTGACGACGCAACTAGGAATACACGCTAGGACGATGATGATATAGCGAATAATAAAAATTTTCTTGCTAAGTATATTTTTTCAATGAGCAACATAAAAAGCACAAATAACTTTCTATCACCTGCATTAGTTACAATTGAATAATGGAGTATGATTGTTAGAATGACATTTTAATAAGTTCTCTATAAAAAAATTGTAATCCACACCGTATAATTAAAAAAAAAACAATAAAGGTGTTCGGTAATTGGAGATGACGCTACTGACGCTCGAAATCCAAATTTATACATGGTGAAATTTTAGTCGTTTTGGACCCATCGTCCAGTGACTCCATTCGTGCAACCGAACAAATTTCCCCAAGGAACATAGCTCGAAACATGAAAAACAAATTTGGACTTCCCATAATAAGTTAGGTCACGTGATGAGACATTTTGTATGGGAGGTTCAAAAATTTACTCCATATCTCGACCCACGTATTTTGGGGAAAGTTGTTCAGTTGCATGAATGGAGTCCAAAACGACTAAAATTTCACGGTGTATTGATATATTTTTAATGTTTCTTTCTGTTCCTAGCGCCCTTAAACACAAAAATTAACAAAAGCCCATTTCAACTAAATTATGTTTAGTCCCATTATGTTTCATCGATATTGGTCGTGCTAAAACTAAACAAACAAAACGAAAAACGTTTATAAATTTAATATGAATAAAAGGGGCAGTAATTTAATTGTACCAAATCTACTTACATCTAGAGCGAGTCGAGATGAAAATTAAATCGAAAAAGTGCAGCAATTTTCTAAATTAAACAATAAAAATCCTAAAAAAATAAAACTTATTTGGCGCGGCCATTTTGTTTTTCTATGTGGCAGGGGGTGGGATACAATACGTCAAGCGGTTACCGCTGCCCAAGTACGGCTGTCACAATAACATACATACCGTCTGGTCATTGTTCACGGACGGCACGTTGTCGTAGTGTCTTTCTGAAGGTGCCTCTTTCAGAAACTCGTCCAGGTAGCTCATTTGCGACGGCGGCCCGTCCAGAACTGAAAACGTTTAGATTATTAGAACGGATTTTTTTTTTTGGAGGCGAGAATATGTGCGGCGAATGATAGAAATCTATTGTCAAACAAATTCCAAAATCCGAAAAGAAGGTACTTTGTGGTTGTATATCGCCAAAACAGCCAACTCCAGAATAAAAGTTTTTTAAGCCCATGTTAGCGTAAATGTGTTTCGTCTCTTTTTTTACGATATGAATTATTATTTTTATGATATAAGGGACAGAGCAATTTTATTTTAACATACATTTTATTGCAATAAAAACTTGATTATTTTTTATATACTTCCATTATTGAACAAAAAGGGTAAGCATTCGCCGCACACGTTTTTAAAAAAAAAAGTGTCATAACGTTATCACGATTGAATTAAAATCTCCTCTAAACCAGGTTACTATAAAACCGTAGGCACATAAAACAGTATTGTATGACGTACAAAGTAAAACAGGATGGGATCACATAAACCAACCCAACCAAAACCAACATCACAAAAAACTATATAAAAGGTACAATTAATGAAAGTTGGTGTCAATGTCATGATATAAAAAAAAAATAAGAAAAAAGTTTTTTTTTTTTTTCAATATCGGCTTGCGCAATCAGGTGTTTCTATAAAAAATAGTGTGTTTATTAAAAAAATCTTTACAAAATAAAAAGTTAAGTTTATGTTAAGTCGTTTATCCTACTTACTCCAGTGGTTCAGCGACTAGAAGTGGATCTTGGCGTCCGAAACAAGAGAGCGCCAGAAAGTTACTTTCGATGCTCGCGAGTAATAAGTAATTTCAATATATATATATTTTTTTTGTATCTTTTTTCTTTTGTTTTATCACATGACTTTGACACTCGACTGTACAAGAGGCATTTAGTCATAAAACTCGGGTATATACATGCACATTGGACGTTTACAAATGACGACGTACAAACTAAGATATCAGTTAACGAGACAAGATATATGCGTAAATTATTATTTTCCGTATAAGTGAAATGAAAACAAAGCCTAATGAAGCATAAAGCCGCAATCAGAGGAAGAATTGTTTAATCTATGGTCCTAAGAATAGATTTACTCAAGCTTTTTTTAATGTGTTTTACGGGCATGGATACAACTCCTTTATTAAAAGTTTATAGTAAGATTATTTTAGTTTAAAAAAATTTGCTCAGGTATTAATTAACGTCTCTGAGTGGGGCTTTAAGACACATATAATAGAAATTTGTATTCGACAACTTTTGAAGTTAATATTTTTGTATGAAGCAGAAAATTGGAATAAATCAAAATTGTTATCAAAATATGTTGCCTCGTGTCTGAAATCTTTCTAATATTAAAGGTATACAAAATAATACAAAACGATTAGTCATACAAAACCCTATGTGAATATACAAACAAGTGTTAAAGAAAACCATATTGCTCAGCGTTAAGTGGTGGTATGAACATATATTGATTAGAAATCTTTGAAATATTTCATATTTTTTTGAAATTACCCATAATATTTCAGGCACATCAAATTGATCTTAGTGGAGAATTTTTTTTTATGTCCTAAAACTGAATGATCATATGCATTCGTTCAATATAATGAAGGCACATATTTATCATTTATTCATTCAGCGGTGAAAGAAGATTGCCAAAAGTATGCTTTACTGTGTCAATAAAAACCTAAAAAAATACAGGAAAATCTAAGATTAAAAACTTTTTCTATTTATTAAAATATAACCATTAAAAGACACTAATATGTACTTGAGAATATATTTTTTTTACATTCATGCCACCTCAACAAGCTCAAGCAAAAGCGAAGCGATTTACAAGATTTTTTTTTAATCCGAAATCAAGCGGCCATCACTGTTTTATGGGTCTTCGTCAAAAAATATGTAAAATCTTAAAATAATACATACAAGTTGTAAACCAATACATAAAATGTCACAATGGTGATTTTAAATTCACACATGCGCGAAACTATACACTCTCGGTAATATTTTAAACATGATTTATCTTACAACTAAAAGTATTTTTCTAGTACACTACTATACACTATATACATAGGGCGCACTGTAAGTTTCCGGAACTGGCCACTTACATAAACAATATTTAAAAATTTATTGCAACATTTGAAAATAGAACTCTTTGGCTGTAGAATGCAGTTTGTTTCATCTGACTGTCTTTTGTTTTTACCTTGTGACGCCATTTAAAAAATTGTGTGTCTGCATCAACATGGATTTAACTCGGGAAAATTTTCGTAGTATGATTTTCTACGATTTTAAGTGTAATTTGACAGCTCAACAGAGCATCGTTCGGCTTGAAACAGCTTTTGGCAATGAAGCACCATGCAAGACAACTGTTTATAGCTGGTTTGCAGAATTCAAGCGTGGTCGTATCAATCTCAGTGACGAATCTCGCGATGGTCGGCCGTCCACCGCTGTGACCAACAAAAACATCAATGCTGTGCGCCGTATGATTGAAACAGACAGGCATGTGACCTACCATGAAATTCGCGCATCCTTAGAAATAGGCATGAGTCAAATACAATTAATCCTACACAAACATTTGGGTGTGAGAAAGCTGTGCTCGCGGTGGATCCCACACAACTTGACCGAGGCTCAAAAAACGGACCGCGTCACTTGGTGCAGTGCCATGCTTACCAGATTCAACGAAGGTGCGTCAAATTAGGTGTGGGACATAGTAACAGGTGACGAAACATGGATTTATTGCTACGATCCCAAAACAAAGCAGCAATCGAGCGTATGGGTCTTTCAAGATGAGCCGAAACCAACCAAAGTGGCGCGCGTGAAAAGTGCATCTAAGCGGATGATTGCTTCTTTTTTTAATAAAACTGGACACGTGGCTACTGTTGCTTTAGAGAATCGTCGTACAGTGAATAGTGACTGGTACACGACCATTTGTTTGCCGGAAGTTATTGACGAACTCCGTAAAAATAACCGTAAACGCCGTATCATCCTGTACCACGACAATGCTAGTTCTCACACGGCCAGACAGACAAACGACTTTTTGAAGGCGAAAAATGTAGAACTCATGAGTCATCCTGCATACAGTCCCGACCTGACACCTTGTGACTTTTTTCTGTTCCCAAAAATTAAGAACCAATTACGCGGTCAACGATTTTCATCACCAGAAGAGGCTGTCGAGGAGTATGAAAAACACGTTTCAGAGGTCACCACAGAGGAGTGGCACAAAAGTTTTCAAAACTGGTTTCATCGAATGAAAAAGTGCATAGACGCCAAGGGAGATTATTTTGAAAAACGATAAATTAATTTTGTACCTTTAATAGTAATTTTTCATATTCATTCCGGAAACTTATAGTGCGCCCCACGTATGCATAGTAAGTCGTGTTCTTGTATATAATTATATAAATAAATTTTATAATGGGGATAAAATTTAATTATTTTAATTAATTAAACAATAACCGAGCGCTGACTATAACATTTATAAGTAAGCTCATTTCATAACTAATCCGATTACACCTTTTAGTAACTAGACAAGGTATAAATAATACATCAAATGAAAATCTATATACATGCGAATCGATTTTTTTTATACCATCTAAACAAAAATTATAAAAACACTTTAATACACCGAGAATCCGAAATAACAATAAAAACAGTTAATAAAAATGTCGAAAAACACCAAAATCAAAGTCCCACAAAACAGTGATACCGCAAAATTATTAAAATAAAATTTTCCTTCACACTTGCTCGTATTTACAAAAAAAACGTAACAAAATATAAACAAAAATCTTTGTTAACTAAAACGCAGCACAAGAACAGGAAAATGAATTGAGTACTAACACCTTCAAATAATGTAACATTGTATTTTGCCAAGTTATTTTTTTTTTATAACCGTCATAGATAAATGTAGTCTTTTTTCCACTCAAAATCCACACTTCTTTATTCAGTCTTTCCGTAATAATATTATAAATGGGAAAGTCTGTTTATCTGACTCTTTAACGGCTCAACCGCTTAATAGAGTTTGGTGAACTTAGGTACGGATATAGCCCGGACCCGAGGACAAGTATGAACTATTTTTTCATCTTTAAAAATCAAGGAGATACAATCGGGGGAGGGATTATAATTTGTGTGGAAAACACAAATATACACTTTGTGCTGCGGACGGAACCGTCAGAAACAGTAAGTTCCCAACGACAACACGCCTTCGCCTTTCCTACCCAACTGTCCAAAAATATAAACCACGTTTTGGCTATACAGGGCTACAGATAACGCTGTACGGGTGGCCCAGTTCTGGGCATCAAGGGGTGTATAATGTAAACGTCGACACGCTAAGAAGAAGAACAAAATACAATGTTACACGGACAAACAAAATGCACAATCACATACAAACGACTGTCTTAAATGTTTAAAAAACGAACCGTTCTCTTCTTTGCCGCTCCAGTACGTCGACGACTTGGCAGATCCTTGTCTGGCTGCTTGCGCATAACTTACAACTTTAATACTTCAGAATAAGGTTCCAACTCCAAATTCGGAATAAGGTTCGAAAGCCGATTGAATGAAACGAGGGAAATCATTCTCTCTTACTCGCACAATATACACAATTTTAATGTGCGAGTGGGACGGAATGATTATGGTTTTGATCGGATTCGCTTCTTTATTAGCACGGGTTACACAAACATTCAAATGAGTTCAATGATAGATGGTGCTAGTTAAGCGTTGGGTCTAAAAACTGTCTCTTGTCGATATTTACCTGCACATAACTAACAATTCCGATACTTTGGGATAAGATTCATAATCCTTCACAAACTTTAAGAGCATTGGTAAAGGTCACATCATTAATGCTTTAGCATAAGGTCCAAGTTTATTTACAAACATTCAGAGACATCATTAGGAGATGCCTATGTCCAGCAGTGGACAGACTGCGACTGAAATGATGATGATGACTGATCTGAGTTAGCCATTCTGATAAGAAGCACATCGTACTACTTTGTGACGACATTTTTTTAAAACATTCATTGTGTTGCCAGATTTGGCTTCTGAAAACTTAGGTAAACACTGAATTGTTGATTGAAGGTAAAAGAAAAATCCGACACCAGTCTAATAACAATTCATCACTTATTTAGTATTGATATCTTTTTTTTTCTTTTTTTGAACAGAGTATATAAACGATCCTATTTATTGAGACTTTACTAACACCCACAGATTATAATCTAGAAAATGGATGGTGTACAGTAAAATGGAAGAAAACTTAAATAAATAACAATAACAACATAATAAAACAAAACTTTAATAACTTATGTACATAAACGCTGAAGGGAGGTTGCATTTTAAAGTTACATTAAAATTATATGTAACTTACACAGTTAACGTAAATGCATAGTTAAATGTACCGGCTAAGTTACAAAACAATAGAGAACAAAAAAATTATAATAAAACTATTTAACACTACAGTTATCAAATTATAAACCACATTTAGTTCTGTAAGTTAAATTAGATCAACATAAATACTTAAAAAAAATGTTACGTGTTTTATTGAAAGTTTTTTTAAATTTTAAAACAATTTTTCAAGTTAAAAATGGTTTAAAATAAATTAATTATTTTATTAACTAATGTTAACAGAAATTTGACTAACTGTAGTCTTAAACAAAAACAACGAAATAAACTGAGATTCTAAATCTGATCTAAAGAAAAAAAACTTAATTATAAATATATTGTCCTGCATTGTGCTTCATATATTTCATTCATTTATTTTATCGATAATTTTCGTGTTTTTTTTTTTTATTATTAAAATTCATTGGATTGCATATTAATATGCATTTAATATTATTAACAAGAAATTTCATATAAATAATTTTAAGATGATATCATTTCATTTATTTTCAAATAATTGTAAACAATTAAGTCAATTTAAAAACAAAACATACGCCTAACATTTGACAAACAACAAATAGAGTAACGCTTTCTCACTTATCGTCATTTTCAGTCGTGGAAAACACAGTGAGAAACCCGAACTATTAGTGAGAAACTGTTGACGATTACAATGAGGAAATATTTCTCATTGTAAAGCAATTTAAAATATCATGATGTCAGTCAATGCGTGCATAAAAGCGAGTGTTTTCTGTACAAAAAAAAAAAGAAAAGAAAAAAGATAGTAAACAATAAAATTACATAAAATCCAATAAAAAAAAAAGCAACGATGTTACTGCATTTATCAAAATAGCACACAAAAAACACGATTCATTCATAATGATAACCAATTTAAATCAATAATGACTAGTACGACTTGTCGAGACTTAAATTTCAGACTAATAAAATCTTTGGTAAACATTTTGAGACTAGACTAACACTGGACTAGAAATGACACACCTTTGGTGATAATTCTCATAAACCGAATACGGTGCTAAAATTTTGAGCACTAAATAAAAAGTAGATCTTTTTGGCTTACATTTAAAATTTTTCCAAATAAGTGACGTATTTTTACGATCTATAGTCATATATTTTATGGCACTACATTTCAATCTCGTTAAAAACAGTCAAAAGTTGAAAAGCAGAACCACAATTTTAAGATGTTTTTTTCAAAGAGGTCGTAGAGTTTAAAGGGTTACCATGATCTCATAATACAATTCAAATAAGAGTTAGTAAGCGAGATGTCGCCTTACACAACGTATTGGGCCATCTCGCTTACTCACTCGCATTTAGAATAAGAGATCATGACATCATCGTAACAACTCAAATAGTTTTAATATACTGTAAACAAGTAAGTACAGCAATCCATTTAACATAGCCTCAGCTACATGTGCTAAGTAAAATATAAGGACTATAGATATGTTACATATATCAGTCATATATTTGATGATAGACAAGTATAGCCACGCCCCATATACAAGAAGTCACGCCTATGAATAGCGGCGTGTACAGTCTCAACCAAGTACGAACTGTCAATACAAAAATATACAAAAGCACAATGCAAGAATAAACATTGAACGCAAAATAAAAAAAATGTCGCGTTTCACACGACGTAATAAATGCCACAGTTAATACATGATCGTTGCGCCACAGATAAAATACAATCAAACGTGACCAATAACAATTTCGAATATCGAATTAACAATGGAATATCGAATCACAGTCCAATTTTAAATTTTCACAGTTGGTTTTTTTTCAAACACAGTTATAGAACAGTCCGAATAGAAAGCCGTGATTGGTCGTTTAGGTAGAATCCGTGTATTCGATTGGTTATTTCCGTTTTTTTCGTCGCGGACGACGTTGGACTTTGTGGTGGGAGCCAGATTCCATTCGAGATAAAGACGTTGATCGGAATCGAAGTTTTTTGTATTGGATGGGATTGTGCACATGTAACGAAAACAAAAAGAAAAGGTGCACTAAATAAACATATTATAATATAAAAATATGACGTGTGCTGTAATATAAATAGAATTAAATAAAAATATTACACGAATAGATATTTCTGTGTGATTTTCAATGCAAGGTGAAATTAACTACCATCCCCGTGATGCAGTTTTGTGCAAAAACTTTGGACAAAAATTATGATGAAAACGATTATTATATTACTTAAAACAAAAATATATATGGATGTATAATTACTGTAACCAGGCTAAAAATGGTCTGATAGACATAACTTCCATAAATAATATAAGATAATATTTGCACATTTATGCACATAAATATTAAACTACAATTTCTATTTGCAAACAAAATGTGTAAACAAAATTGCAAAACAAAACATTCCCGAAAAATTCCCGACAACGAATCACCGGACTCGCAATTCTCAAGAAAAAAAAACACAGTTTCCAAAACTGTCAAAGTAATCTAAAACTACAACAAAACCTATTTTATTAATTGAATTTCCTCGTATTATTGCAATTGAAAGCCTCTAAGACGTACTGAGTGAATTAATTGACCGCGATTGAGTAAATTTAGTTGTAATATCCATAAAGTTAGACAAAACTACAACAAATACGGTAGTTGAATAAATATCCTCATCGCATAGCAATTTGTAACAGCGACCAGTTGTAATGTATGGAACGATATGACGTAATACTCACAGGAGTTGGACGGCTGGTGCGGCGCGTCGAGTCGTGCCTGCATCTCTCTTATATGTTGCTCCTTGCGTTTCATGTCGTGAGCCAAAGAGTCGAGTCGCTGGCGCGTTTCTAGTAGTTCCCTGGAAGTTTTAGTGTATTTATTTATTTGGGAATCCGGGACTTAAATACAAGAAACTTATTAGAACTAATACAAAAAAACATGAAGTCACTTATAGGACTTCACAAATAGAAACAATATTTTAAAAAGTCATGTATACAAAACACTAACAAGACAAACATTTCGAGAATCTGTCGCCTTACTACCTTTATAACTAGGGCACAAAAGAGTGAGCAAGCGGGATGTCGCATTACATTTTGTATTGCGCCATCTCGTTCACTCACTCGTTTTTGCCCTGCGTTTAGAGGTCTCTGAACTCATAAAATAAATACAATGATTAACAAGTATTTGTGCCAAACTAAGTTCGAATATATCAAATCAAAGCTATTTAAAGATTTTCATATTTGCATTTTAATGGAGAGAAATTTAAGGAATTCTTGTGAAATTTAAGGATCGTTCTGACTAGTTTTATTTCAAATATTTTTGTAGAAA
This sequence comes from Euzophera pinguis, assembly GCA_947363495.1. Taxonomy (NCBI): domain Eukaryota; kingdom Metazoa; phylum Arthropoda; class Insecta; order Lepidoptera; family Pyralidae; genus Euzophera; species Euzophera pinguis. The sequence goes on from OX376180.1 coordinate 2,914,308, forward strand.
TAGTGAGAACGATCCATTCAGACGCGTAAAAAAAAATTGTAAACCCTAAACCTTTTTCACAAGAGGTAGTTAAGATAGATAATTTACTTTCGGCTGTTTCTACTGCCAAACATTGCAATATAAGATTTCCGCTAAACCATCGAAGGTATATAACTGTAAAGGCGTAGCTGCTACGATAATTGCTCCTGGGAGACCATGCAACTGATAATCAATTACGAATCAATTACGATGCATTTTTGATATGCTCAATATTGGTATTCGGCTAACACAATTTTAAATCTCAATTTAAATACATAGTAGAAAAATTGTAAATATTATAAACAAAAGAGTACCGATTATTGAATAAGTTGGATGTTTTTCAATGACATGCTAATGGAATACGATTGGTCTTAAAATTAGTAACACAACACCAGAAACGTTAGCTGCCGTGCAGTATGTAAAATAAGAGAATTGACGCCCTGAGCTTCTATCTACGGCGCGAATCATTTATAAGCTACGGCGTAGCTGCTACGACACATCGATTACGACGTAACTGCTACGATCAGTGCGCGTCAATTTTGCTTGATTATTAACAAAATTTCAAAGAATGTAAGTAGTTTTACATATTTTAATGCCCTTTGTTGATGTGTTTCTGTAATGTTTTTGGTGCTATGAAGAGTTTTTTTTTTTCAATAAGTACCTTTGACTATGCAATAATTCAGCTCTGGTTCGACTCAACTCCTCGCCGACCTGCTGCTTGGCCTGTATCTCGGAATGTAGCGAGGACTGCAGCGTGAGGATCTCCATCTTGTCCAGTTTCTGCGAACGCCGGTTCCTCCAGCCGCCGGTGCCGGAGTTGGAACCGGTCGTGTTTCCGGTTCCGGATACTGGCGATACGGCGGCCGCGCCGCGCGGACTACTCGCTGAAGGAAAACGTTTAATATTAACTAATTTAATTATATTGCACACCGTGATGTAAGTTTGAAGCCGCCTTTCGGCCTCTGACATTTAGACTGATTGGATGGTTTCTTCAGGGTCGGCAACGCGCTGCTGACACCCTTCTTGTTAAGGCTTTATTTTTCGAAAAAGATAATGAAGTGGTAGTTTTTGGAAATTGTCGTTTTGGAAGCAGTCATTTTTGGAAGTTGTCATTCTAGTTTGCTGCCATTTTAGAAATATGTCATTCTCGGCCTGAGGGAAACACACTTTAAAAAATATATTTTATTCTTAGGTGTTCTTCCTTAAGGTGAAATATTTAAATTCTTACCGTGTTTCAAATACTCGAGTTCCTCTGTCATCTTGGTAGCGAGCGCTTGCAGGTAACCTCTGGCCTCTTTCTCGTCGGCCACCCAACGAATTATCTCTGATATCTATACAAAAATAACAATTGTTTACAATTAAGTATGTATCTCATTGTATTTCATACAATAATTTTAATATTAAAAATTATAATTTGGTAGAATCAGTTGAAATGTAAAAGCTATTTTGAGATGACGGAATGTTACATGAATGCCTAGTTGTTACTGACAACTAGTAAAAGTATTGACTTTTCCGCAAGATGGCGAATGTTGCTATTTTATTGGTTAAGATTTACAATTGTATATTTGTACAACGAAGTTTAAATCAATCAAAACATACCTGACTCTCCCAATGCTGCAAGGAGTCCCTCTTGGACCTCAACTCTTCAAGTTCCATCTCCATTTGGAGCCTCTCGGACTGCCACCTCCTTCCGTTCTCGGCCATCTATATACATCATGCGAAACTATAGTCCACACTTCCATACTAATATTATACGTTCGAAAGTCCGTCTGTTTCGGAGCCAAACCGCTGAACGGATTTTGATTAAATTCGGTATGAATATAGTCGAAGACCCGGGGTCAAACATGGCTACTTTTTGAAGCAGGCGGAGCTGAGGGAAACAGTTATTTTCAATAATTTAAAAAAACAGACGAGGTGCTATTTTTGCAATCATTCGACTCACCGATATTGTCATATGAAAATCATTAAAAATCATTCGCCTGAACTAATTTATGTCAAGTTTTATTTTTTATAATGGCGAAAATGAGGGCAAAGGGAGGTAAATTAGCTATAGCGTTTACATTTACATAATATTAGTCACAGGTTGATACGAAATAAGATAATTAACAGATTTAATATTTGGAAAATGTTCGCAAGATCTGTTAGCAGAACTACTGGTTCAGTTCCTACTTATTTTTTTACCACATAATCCTCCACCTCTCATAGCTCTAACCTTGCGGTTATACGAGCCAAATCTCGAGAGTGCGCTGTACTTGTACGAGGCTCTTTTAAGTCGCACCTGTTTGATCTTCCTTGTTCTTTTTCTCCAATCGAAATGGCTATGACGTCATAGAGACCAATAACGTTGAACGCACTGTCGTTGAAGTTATCCACATCCATAATACCATACTAATATTATAATATAAGTGTGAAATCTGTCTGTTACGCTTTCGCCGCCAAACCGCTGAACGAATTTTGATGAAATTTGGTATGAATATAGTTGGAGACCGGGGGTCAAACATAGGCTACTTTTTGACGCAGGTGAAGCTGCGAGAAACAGCTATTAAGGGATAATCGTCGCCCTGGCGGAACCGCTTTCTTGATCACAGTACTACGACAGTTAAGATCTTCATAAAGTCTGTCTCAATGGAAAACGACAATAATGTAAACAAAAAAGGCCGTCTGACATTGAGTCAGGTTTGTCGATGGTGTTTTTGTAAAAATTATTTGTGGGTTCATTGATGGGATTGTGGAGATTTGAATGTAACAAGCATTGATAATCGAATGTAAGTGATATTTTGATAAATTCCCCTAGTATTTTTCCATTGAGACAGACTACAAGTTCTTTAATGTTTTTCATTGATTGATATCTTCTCAACGAAACTCTGTTATTTGATACACAGTTCTATTTGATGTGATACGCTAGTCATTATTATTAAGTACCTTTATTAGTTGGTCCGTGTCGATTTTATATTTTTAAGGTTATGTTATTTAATGGTAAGTACCTCTTATGTCTTTGATGTTTTCTTTACGGCTAAAACAAAAACTCACCGCGTCGAGATCTTTGGCCAGCTTCCTGTTCTCGTTGATAAGCATCTGTCTGTCTTCGCTGTCACTTAGCTGTTCCATGCGACGATTTTCTAGCTTCTCTTTGGATGTTTGCAGCTGAGAATAAGCCATTTTGTTTTTATTTTTCAATAATATCACTGCTGGTCGGATTAGTGATGTGCGGTGGGTTAATATTCAAAAGTATTTACTTTATTTTGAGTATTGACCGGGTAAATACCCGGTTTACCCAAATTGTGGGTATTTATTTTTTGTGGGTATAAGTTATATTGTACCTTTTCAATAAACAACTGTTTTTTTTTTTTTTTACCCGGGTAAACACCTAAGGGTCGGTAGTTACTTTTCAATCGTTTATTTAGTCTAATAGCATGATGTGTATAAACCAAGATTTACTGACCTAAAGTATATTCGAGAGTAAAGAAACAGATATAATGTTCAAGGATTTACAGTATCGATCCCCGGAAAATGATCTTTTTCTGATTGACCTGAGTCTTAGATGATTCTCTCGTTTAGGTCTCTCGTTAGGTCTCGGTCGTTAAAAGAACCACGTCAGAGGCCGAAAGGCGGCTCCGTAAAAAACTCTCGTAAATTGACCATATAACCCACTCGATATGAATGAATGAATCCATATTAATATTATAAATGCGAAAGTCTGTCTTTCTGTCTGTCTGATACGCTTTCACGGCCGAACCGCTGAACAGATTTTAATGAAATTTAGTATGAATATAGTTGAAGACCCGGGGGTCAAACATATGCTACTTTTTGACGCAGGCGGAGCTGCGGGAAAAAGCTAGTATAGTTAAGTTACATAACACAAGTCTCGAACTTAGCATTTATTTATTTATTTAACGGTAAAGGTAAAGGTAGAGGCACATACATATAATATTCAAGGATAAAGGGACACATACCTCCCGGTTGAGCACACTCCTCATAGCATCGTTCTCCTGCAATTGATCTCGAAGTGCCGCCAATTCGCAGTTGTACCGCGCCTGTTGTTGTGCTAATGATTCCTTGTACTGCGACTATGTGACAAACATACAATACTGTACTATTTTAATACGGTTTTATCGCGTTTATTACTTATTTATTTACACCTGACGTTTCAAACACTTTACAGCGTTCATGGTCGCAGGCAGACTGAGTTAACATTTGTCTTTGATGTCATAAGATTACAAACTACCGCCTGAAATTTTTATTGGGAACTATTCTGATTCACGCAGTATTGGCTCACAGTATCTAAGGGTCTTGCAGTCTGCTTCCGAGTTTGCGATTTTATTAAGTTAATGACTGGGTCCCAAGCTGGCGGTACCTGCCATCCATCCTCTCTATTGAAATTAGGATGTTTTTTAATTTCAATAGCTTCACGTAACATCCTTGGAATTAATCTGTTTTCCTTTGCAAGGACTTGAGGACGTCAAATGTAAATAAATAAGTAATAAACGCGATGAAACTGTATTAAAATAGTTTAATTTAATGAATAACAATCGCGAAAACATAAGAAATCATTATACAATACTGTAATTCTTAACTCCTTTAATATTTTGGTATTTTAAGAAGTGTGTGGGACACGTTTAAATTATCGAAAAAATCGAAGGATGGTTAAAAGCCTTCCATATTTAATTCTAGTCTTCACCCGCCAAGTTTGTAACATCTCCTCTCGTAGTCTACACTCCAAGTACTTCGCCAATACATAATACATACATATCTCGAGACAATGGATCTAGGACCAGTCTGCACCCGCTGAGTACATAACATTTCCTAGTATAGCTTGCGATCCTATCCTAGTATATATTCCAAATAGTACGTATTTAGAAAAATACCAAAACCAAAACTATTCGTTATTTATTCTATGTTAAGAGGAAGGTAGAGGCCTATGTCCAGCAGTGGACTGACTGAAGATATGTACTTTTAGAGTTATATTCTTCGTGCTGTTATATTACAAACTTTTTGTTTAGAGTATCAACTCAATACAAGTCTTCATCTTTTGTATTCAAAGTTTGTAACGTTTTTGTAACTCTTTTTGGAGACGTTACGCTCTTAGTACTTCACTACTATTACAACATACCTCGAGAGTATCAATCTTGTGTCAGTCTTCGCTCGCTAATTTCGTAATTTTTCGTATATTCTCTCAAGATTTCGCAAAACTTTTAAAAGCAAAATTAGTCGAATTCCCTATAAAAAGGAGAGCTAGGTAAGTTTAAAGGTCTCCTATAGAATCGCTAGGCGCACGTCGCTCCCAGCCAGTGAGCCTGCCATCATTCGTCCAGCAGTGGGCCGCAGCTGCGCACCTCCAGCGTGTGCAACACGTGCTACTACAATACAAACCTCTAGTCTAGAGAATCAATTTAATGCTAGCCATCATCCGTTGAGTTTGTAACATCTTGTGAAATCTGCATTCCTAGTACTTCACCACTGTCACAAACACACCTATAGATACATTTCCTTTGTATCATCAGCCTTCGCCCGCTGATTTCGTAACTCCTAAAATAGTCTGCGCTCCTAGTGTTATAATTTCAAGATTTGGTAAAAATCCAAAACTAAAATTAGCCTAAAGATGAATCTAGTTGGATATATAAGTCTCGTATAGACTCGCTAGGCTCCCAGCCCACGGCCAACAGTGGCCTGCAGCTACCACCCACCTCGAGCGCGAGCACGTCATGCTGCAACCTCGCCACGTCCGCGCCCCCTGCCCCACCACCTCCACCTCCCCCTCCACCTCCACCCGCAACACCGCCCTCTGTCCGCTCGCCGAGGAACGTGTCCGAGCGGAGTTTGCGCTCCTACGACAAACAAATAAATTACTTTTTTGTTTGTTGTCTATTTGAAATACCTGTCATTAAACTTTATTCAAACTGACGCGAATCCCGAATGACTTGCGGAACACCCGTAGAAATAAGAATACACCGTGAAATTTTAGTCGTTTTGGACCCATCGTCCGGTGACTCCATTCATGCAACTGAACAACTTTCCCCAAGATACATGGGTCGAAATATGGAGTAAATTTTTGGACCTCCCATACAAAATGTCTCATCACGTGACCTAACTTACTATGGGAAGTCCAAATTTGTTTTTCATGTATCGAGCTATGTTCCTTGGGGAAATTTGTTCGATTGCATGAATGGAGTCACTGGACGATGGGTCCAAAACGACTAAAATTTCACGGTGAAATGACATTAGCAGGCCGATTAACTTTGGCATACGCTAAGGCACTTCTCCCCATTTTTATTTCTGCGTTCGATTTTCGCATCAGTTTCAATGAACCTTAAATTCTGCGGCCACACTTGAACACATTTGCGTTGTCGCAATAAAACTTCGTGATCAATCTATGCGATATATGTCGCGACAATCTAGAATATCGCGATAAATAATCTCAGGAAAAAAAGAAACGATTTCACAGAGTAGGCAACATCACGTACTTTGTCGCGACAAAATCCGGATGTTGTGTTAATGTACGGCATTTTACCGACATTGGCCCAAAGGGAATTCGTATCTCAAAGATGATTCGCGACAGAACGAATTACTTTTCTTCGACTTTCACGTTATCGCAATAGTGTGGCCGAAACATAATAAACAAATTGTTAAAAAAGAATAATACGGTTTAAGCCGTGATTCCACATAGCAACGCAGGCTATAGACTGCAACCACAAAGCTGCAAGCGACACTACCTACCAGTGATATCGCTTGCAGCTTTGTGGTGTGCCGCGACCGCAGAGATAGTTGTAATATTGACATTTTCGAAAGAGGATGTATGGCTGAGATTACATACTAATTCTGGCGTAATACTGCACTGACAGTTTGGTCAGACTGACGAACTGATGGTCCAGAATTACGAAAATCAAATATTCGTTATGAACCGCAATGCGGCCTGAAGTTGCGGTCAGGTTTGGTATCACATCCTTATAGAATACTAGCTGTTTCCCGCAGCTCTGCCTGCTTTTTGTCACGCCACAGAAGACCGCAGCCAAATAACACTGTGATGCAGTGTTGTGTTCCTGCTGGCGAGTAGGGTCGGTGTGCTGACAGCGGACAGGTCGACAACGCGGTCGTGACATCTCCGGTGTTGCAGGCGTTCATAGGCTACGGTACCACTTACCATCAGGTGGGCCGTAAGCCAGTTTACCTAGTAGTTGTAAACAGAAAAAAAATAGTCGTCGCAGCGGCCGCGCGCGGAAGCGACATCCTTGCATTGTTTCGCTCTAATCTAATCTTTCGATCTGCTTGGTTCGGGGCGGTATCTGTTTCGGGTGTGGTGTCCGTTCTGTAAGTTAGTACTATTAATAATTCTTTGATATGGTGAAAATAAATAAACGGCTAACCTTAGTAGCTTCAGCGATGGCGGCATCCAATCTAGCCTCGAGTTCCCTTCTACCTTTATCCGCCCTTCTGATGTCTTGTCGTAAGGCGTCTATCTTCTGCATGGCCACTTCCAATTCTTCTTCTTTGTCGCGGACCTGAGAGAAAAAAAAAAAGAAATGTTATTGCGAACATGTTCTTGCTATCTTTCAAGAGGTAAGAGGTAACTTTAGTTAATAGGCACAAGAGATGGTGGCACATGACAAGGTGGGTTATCATGATCTCTTTAAGTTTAGTTTGCGAGTAAGCGAGATGTCGCCTTTCATCCCGTATTGCGCCGTCTCACTTACTCGCACGCATTGAGATAGTACTAGCTGTTTCTCGCAGCCCCGCCTGCGTCTGGAAGTAGTAGTAAGTAGTAAACTACAATAAACTCTGAAAACGTACCTTCCGAAGCACGGAATCATCATTACTAACAGATCTCTCATCTGGATCTCAATCGCGGATCTTAATTTGCAATGTCCTAACCAAACCTTAAACAACAACGTGTAACTGTTGGTTAGTTTCGAGTGCGTGTCGGGTGACGTAGTAATGATACTCCAAATGCGTTGATCAAAAGAATCTGTTTATTTTAAATTGCACTACATTTTATACATAAAATTACACGAGTCAGACTTTCGTATGACGCACGTGATCACGCGGCTAACATTCCCCTACAAACGCATGGAAATCGAAATCCATGACCTCGTTTATTTACCTCCGAAGCCTATACATACATGCAAACGACGTAATTTTCATTTAAAAAAAATTATTAATAAAATTTTGCAGGAATTTTGGATAGCGTCATCTACCGGTAATTACAATATTCCCCGCGACGTCAACAAATCTACTCTTTCACTTGCCTGTCGCGAAAGCTTCTGTTTCCGCTGTCTCAGTTCAGACAATTTATCGGACACTTTATTGTATTCGTGACTCCGAGGCATACACAATAAAACGTCGTAATTTTCATAAAAGAAAAAACATATTAATAACATTTTGCAGAAATTCTGGATAGCGCCATCTATCGGTAATAACAACACTCCCCGCGACGTCAATAGATGTCGCCACCTACACAATAGTTTTACCGTCTATCTCTTCCACTCACCTGCCGCGAAAGCTTCTGTTTCTGCTGTCTCAGCTCCGACAATTTGTCGGTCACTTCGTTGTATTCAGCCATTGCTAGTTTGCGCTGCGACAAGGCATCTTTCAGTTCTTTGTCCTGCAAAATGTAATATAATGCATTAAGAAAGTTTCTAACAAATTTTGTTTTTAACAAAAAGACAGCCCATGACAGCACATTTTGAACTCGCTCAACTCAAGAATATTTATCTATGTGACTTCATTATTGGTAGATATCTAGGAATATGTATGTATATATTTTTAATGAGTATATTTGTATGTATGTATGTATGTATGTAAAAATCTTTATTGTACACAAAGAACATAGTATCAGAATACAGGTTACAACAAAAGGCGGACTTATCCCAAATAGGGATCTCTTCCAGTCAACCAAACTAACATAGGACATAGACATATGGGCACAGAAGAGGGCACAACACGCAAAGAAATCTTAGGTGCATAGACTTACATCTAACATACAAATTCAATTACACATAAAAACAGTAAGCTCAGCTCAAGTCCGATCGTTCGTAGTATTCCCCTACCCGAGATTTGAAAGAGTGAGAAGACAGCTCTTTTATCTCCAAAGGAAGCTTGTTCCAGAGATTTGTGTATTATAAATGAGTATATTTGTGTATTATTTATGTATTACGTAGTGTTAAGTGTGTGTGTGTATTTAAGTTTTTCATAAAATTTGTTTGTAATATTTTTTTCTCCACAAGGTTTTTGAGCCGAACTATCTGTTGTTTCCCTATTAATAGTTGGCTTCTAAATTGCTTAATTTAATTACCTAGTATATAAGCTGTTGATTTTTCCAACAATAAATAAATGGATAAATAATGAGAATTGAAAGAAAACCTAATTTGTAAAAATTCAGCCAATGGTTTGAAAATTACTCTGTCTTTGTTCATAGTTTCATACAAACTTATACAACCACTCCACTGACCTGCAGCCTCAATTTCTCTACGGTGTCGTTCTTGTCTTTGGCCAACTCCTCCTTCTCTGTGGTGAGTGACGACAACAACGTTTCCAGCTCGCGAACGCGGACCCCTAATTCCGAAGGCGGTAGTTGTGGTATCGAACCGTCCTGTAAGGGAATTCCGCCATTCGTTTATCTTTATTTACTGTTTTCCGCAGCTCCGCCTGCGTCAAAAAGTTGTCTACGTTTGACCCCTGGTCTTTAACTATATTCATACCAAATTTCATCAAATCCGTTCAGCTGTTTTGGCCGTGAAAGCGTAACAGACAGACAGGTAGACAAGACTTTCGCACTTATAATGTATGGATGGATTTAATTTTGGCACACCAACAGTTTACATGTAATATTATACAGTAATTCAAGAGATGTGCTAGTATGCAACCCAATAAATACAGGTAGGTAAACACAGCATCCCTAAACATTTAAAAAAACAGTTTCCCAGTTAAATTTTTAACTTAAAAGACTTCAGCATTGAGTATACATATCCATACTAATATTATAAATGCAAAAGTCTGTCTATCAGTTGTGCTTTCACGGCGAAGCCTCTCTCAACCGATTTTGATGAAATTTGGTATGGAAATAGTTGAAGACACGGATTAAAAAAGGACCTACCCTTTTATAAAAAAACCTATTCAAAAGAAAGTTGTAATGTAGTAATTCACATAAAATAAATATATTCCTATTTTTACAAAACATTCTTTTAGGAATATTTCCCCCTTTTTGCTCCAATTTTCCCCTCAGTCTAAAAAGCTCTCGACAAAAAATATACCAAGAAACACATGTGCCAAGTTTCGTAATTCCGTTCAGAAATGCGACCTCTTGCCTGACTTGAACAAATTTCGTGACATGAACAAACAAAATTGGCCAATCTCGAAATGGAGACTTGCTCTCGCTTCGCTCGCTCGGTCCACAAACAAATAAACTTACGGTAACAGTTCCGCTGTTCAGTTGCTCGTAACACCTCACTTGCTCTTCTAAATCCGCGTTCCTTTTCGTTAAAGCTGCGATTTCTTCTTTCAGTTGTATCAGATCTTCTGTTGACAATTTTGTGTATAATTTTAAGTGTTGTTTTGCCAATATTTTTTTATACATTTCTAAAAAAATAGTAGCATCCTTGCACATAGCAATATAATAAATTGTAAAGAACATACAATGTATATAACAAATAAATTAAATGACAATCTGAATTTTTGAAACACAATACTTTTATGTACCGCCATTCTACCACAAGTTGATTTAAGGTGCTTTGTTAGCAAATTAAGAAAGATAGCAAATAGATGGCGTAACAATAATGATATTGTATGAGAGTGCCCAAGGAGTAATCAAGAAAGTCGACGCATTTCTGTGTAAGACGGTTGAACATCTTATTATATTCTGGGGGCCGATCGCGGTAACCGCAAATAACGTAACCAAAACCAATCCACGACCGCGCAGGCTACTTTTGATCAGGTAAAATTGGCGAGTCAATTGAAAACCGTAGACTAATCTCGAAAGAATATAATTCGATTCACCTATTTCGTAATCAAATATAGCCCTCGCGTTCATGGTTCATGGTAAATGCACGAAAATGTATTGCAGTTACCGCGATCCTGCTACCTGTAATCTGTGGCAAAACTTACCGTTTCCTTCGAGCGAGGCCCTCAACTCGGCGATGGTGTGTGCGAGCAACGCGTTCTCCCGTTCCAACGCCTTCAACGCAGCGCGATCTCCCGCATTTGACGGCGCCTTCATAAAGATATCACATATGTATGTACAGTCACGACCATTAACATGTGTTGTTAATGCGCATTGGTTATAAAGTCATTGAAACAAGGTATTGTATAGTATCTATTCTACAATCTGTGATATTTGCACACTCCGAACACTGCATTACAACAGCGATTGATTGCCGTATCTGCGTCATAGTCGTCGCAGCGGTCGGGCGATCGAAGCGTCATCCTTATATTGATTTGCTCTCGATTTTTTTACTCTTAATCTGCGCGGCTCGGTACGGTCTGTACGTTAGCAGTGTTGTGTTAGTTGCTCAATCCATGGTATAGTGTAACCTTAAAGGGTGAACAAGACTATCGATTCACCATCATATTTAATGAGTGAATACGTGTAAAGTGTCTGGAGAGAGTCGCAACTGTTCAATCACGGCAAGGCGAGACGCGAGTCTCATTGGATGCAAGCCTGAGAGTGAAGGATACCTGACTGGGGGCGTTCTTGGCGGGACTGAGAGGCGCGACCTGCACTCCGAGGTCCGACAGCCGGCTGCCGGCCGTGAACGTGAACCCCACGAACGGCAGGTGCAGGCCGGAGAACGCTGATGATGCTGACGGTGGAGGCACCGCTTCCGATAACCTGCGTAACAACATCATCATCATCTCGTATAGGTACACTACCAATTTTTATTGTTAAACTGAAACCATATTTTAATTATTATCTAGTTTATTTATTTAACATTTTCCAAAAATTGATACAAACAAATTAACATAAGATGCATTTCACAAAACCACTGAGGTTTGTTTAGAAATAGCAGGTACATTCAAATCAAGCTAATTCAAAATCTATGATATTCATATAATAATAATAATAAAATGAAGTAAATCTTACAGTGAGCCGGGCAATCAATCCTGATAAGAACCACAGAAATGAAGCTGCAGACAACAGCTAGTTCTACTGAATGCTCATTTCAATCCCATTTAAGCTAAGTCATACTTATTAAAGGTATAGGCATGCATGTCCAACTAAAGGTGATTTTCCAAAATTTGTATGAAATTGAGCAATGAAGGCCTACTTATTAAAGAGCAAAATCGATGTTGTCAAGAAAGTATTTTTTAAGTTTATATTTTATATTTTTGTTAGTAATACTAGTTTTTAAATCATCAGGCAACCTGTTAATCAAGCGAGGCAGGAGATAGCCAGTCGTCCTCTCACCGTAGGCATTGTTCGCGCGCTCGGTGCACAACCGGTTTCGAGCGACCGCCCGTGTATATACAGCATGATTAACCGTAGAATAATTTTCATTGAAATAATTTTGTTTTAATAATAAATATTTCGTGTTCAAGTGTACCGGTAATATTTTACAATGTTGAAAGAGGCCAAATTCGTTATCGCGGAATTGAAATTTAATTTTTTTAGATACTATAGTTTTTAATATTTTTTTTAGTTTAATGCATGCTTTAACTTATTTGTTACTTGCTGTTTCCCGCAGCTCCGCCTGCGTCAAAAAGTAGACTATGTTTGACCCCGGGTCTTCAACTATATTCATACCAAATTTCATCAAAATCCGTTTGGCCGTGTAAGCGTGACAGACTGACAGATTTTCAAATTTATAATATTAGTATGGATATGGATTATATAATCGCATACCCATAGATTTGGAATACCTAATTTATTGAAGCACCGTGACTCCTCAGAAGGTGAGGCTGAAAATCAGTACAAGCCATACATATCTAGCGGAATACTGAGCCGCCACCTATTGAGACGGCTGTCATTTCTTACTTTTAAGTACTTATGTATCTGTATTTATTACACTTGTAATTAACATCTTAATAAATCAAATTCTATTTTAGCGAAACACTATCTTGCGCTCTAAGACTGGGATTGTCGATGAAGTCCCTAAACCCGCTAAACTGAAGTAGGATAGGGCGGGTCATGTCTGTCGAATGCAAAAAAGATCCGGGTCATTCTGATTCGTCCTTGTGGGGCGATGGAGCAGTCGGTCAGGGCACTAGCCCTCTATGACGGCGAGTCTCTATGACTATAGTCATAGGCTGAGATATAGCCTATCTCTCGGCCTATAGGCCGGTCAGGTCTTCTTCCTTGATATTTATAAAACCGCCCTTGTGCATTGCAAATCTCTTATGTAATTTTGTAATTTTAATTTATTGGTGCAATAAAATTATATTATTATTATGTATCTCCGCTTGGGATTCACGGGTTGCCCCGGTCCTTTGAGGGGCTTGCGCGGGGATATGGATCCAACGCGTAGAGGCCTTTTGGAGAAGTTGATGTTATGTGGTGCTCCTGCCAAAACCCGTCCTCGGCTATATCAATAGATGACATGTCCATGAACAGTTCTCGGCAGGAGGAGTAATTATTGCTAATGAGTGAAAAGAATAAAATGGGTTATGGTTATGAAGTTTGGATGGGTTTAAACTGGGCTATTGTAATAGAGATTCGGACACCTGCCATAATCCTATTAGTGGCAGGCGGTGACTCGCTCTGAACTCTCGGAGACAGCGGTTTTTTTGTATACGCCGGGGCTGCATACGTGAGGCGAGATCTAATGTAAGTCTTATAGATCCCGAACTTCGTCCTCGGGAGCAAGCGGGAGGACAGCACTTTGCACAGCTTCCCCCAGGCCAGATTGGTCTTCGCCACGACCTCGTTGACGTGCTTGGTCATGGTCCAGGTTTCGGTCGATGTTGATTCCCAAGTAGGTGAGCTGGGGCTGCCACGGGACAGGCTCGCCGAGGAGTTTGAGAGGTGGTGGTGGAGGTCTGCTACCTGTGACGAGGGCCTGCGTTCGACGTTCACCGACAGTCTCCATTTTGCGAGCCAGTCGGACAGGACATCGAGGTTCTGTTGCAGCTTCCTCGCGGAGTGCAACGGACTCATTGATATAGTGAACACGGCATAGCAGGCCGGGGACAGACAGCTGCCTTGCGGGACTCCGACCGTCACTGAGAAGTTTCTCGACGTGGCGTTCTCCACCACCAAGTGTGACTGGCGATCTTCCAGGAAAAAGGCTAACACCTTGTCAGGCCTTTTTGAGAGTTTGAAAGTTGACCTCGGGCCACACTCTGTTCTCTATTTCCAGGAGCACGATGGCTCCGGACTCCTTATTAAGGCTTTGGACATCCTGTACAGAAGTTTTGTCACCTGCTTTCGAATGCACCACAAACGCTGGGCTTCTATAGCTATACGAATTTTCTTTGTGCGTGAATGCACGAAACTGGTCATACGAATTGAGTGCTCACGCTGGATACGTTTTTAACCGTCTCGTCCGCAGTGTTCCAGTGATATTTCATTCGTGAATTTCTTTTTTGTACAAGTATGATGAATAATTTTTACCTTCGAGACAATTCTCAAATTTATTTTACTTTTTTTATTCTAATCTCAATAATTTATTTTTTTACATTTTCAATTTCTATTTTCACGTTAGTCATAATTTGATCACTGTGATCCCACAATCGAAACAATTATAACAATACAGTAAATTAAAAAACTTTTACCGAAAACACCTGCTAACTTCATTATCTACTTGAAGTTTGTAAGAACAGATTGCATTATCCCAACATGTTTGGATCGAATCCGGGACGCCGGAATAGTACGTACGTATACGACTAATTCGTGCGCAGTATGAACACTCCCATAGTACTCTTAAGGTTCGTATGTACACGCACGAGTAAAATTCGTGCGAAAACGGATGCAATGGAGCGACTTGAGGTAATTTGACAGCTGTAGAGCGAGATAAGTGCAAGAGAATGGTGAAGACCTTTGCCCAGCAGTGGAATAGTATACATTAAAAACAAACTAACCTGATATCTGTATCGTCGACATCAAAATTGGACGTATCAGTCGGACTGGAGACGTCGGGCACGAACGGCGCCTGCATTTCTCGAAGGTTTTCCCAATCCAGACCCGCAAACCAGGGATGGGCCTGGAAACAAGAATTTAATATTATACGCCGTGAAAATAAGGAGTATGCACACATTTTATTTAACAATGAGAATGAGTTCTAGACGTCAACAAATATCTATAATATTCGGGTAAATGGCACCAGAGACTAAAGGTGCCTTCCGAAGCACGGGATTCAGTTAATTGGGTTTTTTTAGTAATGGGTTTTACGGCCATGGACACAAGTCCTTTATAGCCCTTCTTAATTTATCTATCTTCTTCAGTCCTACAGTGTGGTTTCGTCAAGTCCTAGTCAAGTCTAAAAATTTAGTCGGTAGTCAATTGTAGTCAGAAAAATCAGGCTAAGTGGAGTGGTAGAAAAACTGCACTTAGCGATTACTAGGAGCTTTCGGCAACAATCATAAAAAGACACACAAATCAAACACTGTATCACTTCCCAACACTCACGCTTGTTATCGAACACTTTGCGAATCATAATCCACCATTATTATGCACAAACACTAAAAAAAAACACAAATTTTGGAAAATAAATTACAGCGCCGATACTGCTCTTCACAGCTTCCCGCCAAAGTCCCAGTAAAATGGGTGATCAAAGCCGATTGCTAAATTATAGTCTTTTTATCTAATTGGTCCAATGGTTGACTGGTAAAGAATGGCACTTGGCATCACCCCCATTTGTACAAATTTTGAAATATTATTTTGTGCAATATAATAAATATTTTCAAATAAAACTCACCTTAAAATCTTGCAGACCATTCTTCCCCAATCTGTTTTCAGACGAGCATATCAACCTCCGAATCAGATCTTTGGCTTCTTCTGACACCTAAAACAAAAATATACATTTCGACAGGAGTGGACGTTGAGCATTTTTTGATTATTTTCTACGATTAATTTATAAAAAAAATGGCAAAAAAAATTTATAGTAGCGAGAGAACAGTGATATAAAAAGATATTTGACGCGAACAAAAACGAAGGATTGATTTCTATTTCATTGAGACATTGTCAATTTAGTTGTTGACATGTCACATACAACATGTTGCCACCTAAAGGCGATCAGTAGCGACGCCAAGGCAGGGTTGTTATTTTCCTGGCAACTGCCTCTGTAGACCCAGTGGTTAAGGAGTTCGCCTTCGACCCGAGGATCGTGGATTCGATTTACACGGAAAGCAAACTTTGTTTAGTTGTTTCCAGTGCGATCTGAATCACCTGATTGTCTGATAATAAAGATGATTCCGTGATTCGGAAGGCACGTTAAGCCGTTGGTCCCGGTTACCATATGGCGGTCGTTAAAGGAACCACGCCTTTGCCTATGTCACATACAGCCACACTCAGAGTCGTTAATGATCATTAAAGAAACTGGCGAGAGGCGGTTCCGCACAACTCTAACACCAGGATGTACATGATCGATTCACAATGTAACCTACACGGAATGACGATGATTTTTCTGGTCGGGCTATAATAAAAAATATTTAATTGATTCAGTCATTACTTTGAGGAAATTAAAGTTACAAGCACTTACCAAATTATTTTTGACTTTAGGACCACCAGATGTCGAGACTAACAGTAGTAGGTGGCTGCCGGCCGGCAATAGTTTGCATGAACTAACTTAGTGGCGGAAGCACGCAAAATCATTTGGTAAGTGCTTGTAATAAGAAATATTTTATCCAGAGAGTTAAATACCTGAGCAGCTTGTTCATCGATCGGCGGGCAGTGGAAGGATCGCGCGTGGTTCATTATCTTCCCGTACGTTTCTACTAACGATTCTGCGTAGAATGGAGTCTCGCCAAATAGCATCTCGTACATGCACACACCTGAAAAAAAAAACATATAGTTATAAGGTCTATAAAGAAACTATTCGAAAGAAACAAGAGAAATCATTCCCTCTCGCAATTATAATTAATGTGCGAGCGAGAGGGAACAATTGTCATCACTACAATTAGATTAGTTTTTTTTATCAACACGTTTTATATACATGGTATTCTTGCAAAATAAACGATTTTGGAGTGCTATTTTTGAAAAGATATCGAATTATTTCACTCGATACTATAGGATTTTTGTTCGATATCGAGCGATTATCATTCGACATATATGTCTAATGATAATCGATTTCAAAAATAGGGCTCCTGATCATGGAATGAAGTTAATCTAGTGAATCTGTGAACAGTAGACCTGACAAACATGTATGTAAAATTCGAAATCGTACATAAAAGAAAACAGCTCATACAACATCAACTGAAAAAAAATCTTAAATATTAATGAACATCGTCCAAATATTAAATCTACTATGATTAATACGAACTCCTCCTTTTTCTACTTTTTTTAATCCATATCCACCCATACTACCGTATCCATACTTCCATACTATTAATATAAGTGGGGAAAGTCTGTCTTGTCTGTCTATCTATCTGTTTGTCTGTTACGCTTTCACGGTCAAACTATGAAATTTGGTATGAATATAGTTAAAGATCCGGGGTCAAACATAGGTTACTTTTCAACGCAGCCGGAGCTGCGGTAAACTGCTAGTATGTTATAATTCACTCGCCTAAAGACCACCAATCACACTCCGGTCCGTACCGCCCTTGTCCGTCCTCCATCGCTCGAAGGATCTCCGGAGATATGTAGTCCGGAGTGCCCACTGCCACGTTACTTTGTACCTGGTGATAGAATAGATAAAAGTTTAAAAAAACAAACCTAAATACAAGCTTCTGTTACTTGTATATAATTAATAAATTGACTTATGAGAATGCTCCTCACTTTTAAAAACTTTCCCAAAAGTGCAGGTTTAGCACGACAGTCTATACAAGTATCTATACAATCATATGGGAAACAAGAAAACAATCGCTTCGTAGTCGATAGTAATGCTACAATCTCGTAGCATTTGCTACGCACAATTGCATCGTACGCAGTCGATAGAAATGCTGAAATCTTGTAGCGCTTGTTACGCCTAGTCAAGTCGTAGTCGATAGATATGCTGCTACAATCTCGTAGCGTTTGTTACGCCTAGTCAAGTCGTAGTCAATAGATATGCTGCTACAATCTCGTAGCGCTTGTTACGCCTAGTCAAGTCGTAGTCGATAGATATGCTGCTACAATCTCGTACCGCTTGTTACGCCTAGTCAAGTCGTAGTCGATAGATATGCTGCTACAATCTCGTACCGCTTGTTACGCCTAGTCAAGTCGTAGTCAATAGATATGCTGCTACAATCTCGTAGCGTTTGTTACGCCTAGTCAAGTCGTAGTCGATAGATATGCTGCTACAATCTCGTACCGCTTGTTACGCCTAGTCAAGTCGTAGTCGATAGATATGCTGCTACAATCTCGTAGCGCTTGTTACGCCTAGTCAAGTCGTAGTCGATAGATATGCTGCTACAATCTCGTAGCGCTTGTTACGCCTAGTCAAGTCGTAGTCGATAGATATGCTGCTACAATCTCGTAGCGCTTGTTACGCCTAGTCAAGTCGTAGTCGATAGATATGCTGCTACAATCTCGTAGCGCTTGTTACGCCTAGTCAAGTCGTAGTCGATAGATATTCTGCTACAATCTCAAAGTGTTTGCTACGCTACGCACAATCGCGTCATAGTCAATGAAATGTCGCTACAGTACAAAAAAGTTGAAACCATCTAGGGAGGAATACAATAACATATTTTTTTCGACAAAAACTTAATCTTCAATTTATTTTATCTTAATTTTATTAAAATATGAAAAGTTATAAAGTTTAAAAGAGTTTTGCAGTTGGCGGTTTTCAACCTATGGAGATAACCATATTAATATAGAATATGGAGAAAGCCTTGTTAAAGTCATATTTTACTGGTTCAGTAAATAAAATTAAGTATTGTACCTTTCCGTCTTCGCCAAGTCTTAAACAGGAACCAAAGTCAGCGAGTCTGATGTGACCGCTCGCATCCAATAGCACATTGTCTGGTTTTATATCTCTGAAAATAAAATAAATATAGCGATTTTAATAAGAGCTAACATATAAATAACATCGCTTTAGTGTATAAAACTGTAAAGATGTGATTGTGATTTCAATAAATAAATACAAAATATATATGTATATAATTTTTATTCATATTACAAGTGTCATGTATGAGATTAAATCACTCAGTTCATACTAGTCTATATTGAAATCACTCGCAACTCTTCTGATTGAATATACGACTAATTCGTCAGTTAGTGATTTGAAGTCTACAAGCACACACGACTAAAGACGACATCGCTTACTAGTAATAAAAAACTATTAAGTTTAAGAAATCGAATAAAACACCTTCATACTTCCGACATTTCAACCATGTTATTTTAATGATTTGATAGACTTATCTAAACGCCGCACTCAGCGTGGTTATGGACCACTTAAGCAAATTCTTCAAACTCAGATAAAAAACTCTCCCTGAGAGCGAGAATTTTGAAATCTTTACTAAGACTTTAATTTGCTTACTTGCTAAAATTATATAAATCTATACTAACGAGTATAAATTTAAAAATTCCCCTTCTATTAGATAATTTTATATTTGTGTTTAAAGACTTTCTTTAATCATCATCATTTCGTGTAGGTCACATTGTCTATCGACTATGTACACCCTAATGTCAGAGTTGTTCAGAATCGCCTCTCGCCACTTTCTTTAATGATCATTAACGACTCAGAGTGTGGCTGTAAGTGATACAGGCAAAACTCACCGGTGTACATATCTCAGCTCGTGCACACTTTGTATGGCGAGCACCATCTCGGCGATGTAGAATTTCGCCATGTCTTCGGGCAGACGGTCTTCGAATTTCGATAACAGAGTTAGGAGATCCCCGCCGCAGTAGTAGTCCATTACTAGGTACTGAAGAATAAGAATAGAATAGAATAACTTTTTTATTTATTTATTATAAGCTGAAAGTTGTATCCCGCAGTTCCGACGTGTCAAAAAGTAGAATATGTTTGAATCCGGGTCTTCCAACTTTATTCATATCAAATTTCGTTAAAATCCGTTGAGCGGTTGGGCCGTGAAAGCGTCACAGACAGACTAACAGACTTTTGCACTTATAATATTTGTACATAAGTATGGATAAACCAAACAAAACAATACAATCCATTCATTGGCAATTTGGCATATGCTAGAAGATTAGCAGGTGAGTATTTTATAATTTGTTAGAATATGTCTAATTAACCCAAAAGTTAGTTGTTACATAATCCTTTTAACATTAAGATTAAAAGGATTATGTAACGCCTATTACGTAATATCCAATTGTAAGTTTTTGAAATCTAGGTACAGGTACAGATTGTTAAAAAATTCATTACCTGCCATTTATTGCGTCTACTATCCGCCATTTTGTTTTCATGGTGACGTCACATAGCCTATGTTACTCGGTAGAATGCAAGGACTGTATAGAAACCTCACGTCTATATCTGATAAGCCGTTCAAGACTTACAGTGGAATAAAAATTTCTCAAATACATACATGAATATTGAAAACATAACAATCCTTTTTCGGTCGTGTAAAAGATTGGTTAACAAAAAAAATACAGAATGTAGCTAACACTAATATGACTATTATACCTTAAGGTAAGTACCGTAAGGTAACACTTCTGCGGAGGATCCCTGGTAGTAACAACAGCATTATAAAAAATGTGGCGGATAGACCGCACTTACATATAATGAGACACTTGATGAGATGACCATGCCAGTAGCCCTGCATGGTAAAATATAATAAAAGAGGGCTCCTAACCTATTCTATATCACTACTTATAGTCAGTAACTACTAACAAGCCTTAAGGATCTCAGATATCTGAAATAAAAAATTTGAATTTAAGGCGAAAAAGTCTAATAAGCAAATCATTTAACACATCTGCTCAAAGTCCGATAGATCGATTGCAATATTTGTAAAAGGAAAAAAAATTGTTTGTCTGTAAAGTCGGTTTACGGACGGTAGTTTGACGTGGCAACGTCAAATATTACAGTAGTATAATACACATGATCATGCCTCTCTCTCGTTCGTGCCGCGCTCTCGCTTGCGGAACGCGACAATGAGCGTAACGGGACAATGACGTCATCTTTTTCGTGCATGCAGCCCGTAGTATTGAGTTTATAGAGAGTTGTATATATCTGTATTTTTTTAGACGTTGTCACGTCAAAAAAAAATACAGATATTTAAAAAAATATAGTAAATTACCAAATTGTGCTCGTCTTGAAACGCGTAATGCAGATTGGTGATCCACCTTCTATCGCCGAATACTAGTACGTCGCGTTCCTCTTGAAAACACGCCGTTTCTGCCCTCTGTGACGAACAAATTTAATGACTTATGTTTACGTGATTGTTGCACATTATAGCTAACAATGTTATAATTACAATTTTGTGATTTCCTAGATGTGGGCAACAAAGTTATATAGTACAGCTCTATTTTAACTGACGCGAATCTCGCGCGACTGGCAGGACGCCCAACGACGAATCGGTAGAAGTGCGGTAGCGTGTGCCAAAGTTAACTGGCCCGCTAATGACACTCCTATGTATTGGTATTTCTGAGGGCATCCTGCCAGTCGCGCGGGTTTCGCGTCAGTTTGAAAAGAGCTTAAATTAATTCAGTCTATTTTAATACGGTTTTATCGCGTTTATTACTTATTTATTTATTTAGTCTGCCTGCGACCATGAACGCTGTAAAGTGTTTGAAACGTCAGGTGTAAATAAATAAGTAATAAACGCGATAAAAGCCGTATTAAAATAGTTTAATTTAATGAATAACAATCGCGAAAACATAAGAAAACATTAACTCAGTCTACCTGCGACCATGAAACTTTAAGTAGAAATAAGTAATAGACGAGATAAAAACAGTTTGATTTAAAACAAATTTATTGTATTAGTCTATGTTAAAGGGCTTGGTTTTCCCTGGGCAGTTTGGAAGCATGAGGCCCCATTGTTTCGGCTGCCACAACATACGGTTAATAACCAACCTTACGTAATGTTACAACGTACGTAGTTACGTAGTGTTACAACACTCACAATGCGTGCGTACGCGACCGAATCGCAGTAGTCGTAATAGTTATCGCGCTCGCCGCTGTTGTACGGAATGTCCAAGGCCTATGTTTCAAAAATTTTATCAACTTTTTCAAAATCCAATTATTAAATTTACCTTGAGCATCTCCCATTTGTTGAGTATCTTCATAGCGTACACCCGTTCACCGGTAGTAGACACAGTGCCGCCTGTAGACATATTCACGCCGACGTCTGAGCCCTGCGGAAAAAACAATTAAATTCAATCTATTCCAGTTGCAAAGTTGTAAACCCCAGTTGGGTTTACAACTGGAATAGATTGCCCGAGGAAGTGGTCACCGCACCATCAGTATTCTTTGTCCAAACGTGTTTCCTAGTTGCGTCCTCAGCTTACGATTCGGAACTTAGAGTACGCTATATGTTATGGTCCTTGATTTGGCGGTACTGGTAATATAAAAGGTTTCCGCGCCATCAGTTATCTTTTAAAAATCGGTTGGACAAATGGATGCAGACAAAAACAATCGTGCAAAAATTTATAATTACATGTGAACTAAGCCGTGACACTTTCTGGTTCCAGCAGTGACACTTTCTGGTTCCAGCAGTGACCTAAGGACGCAGAGCTTAAGGAACAAAAAATCAAGCGGAAACGGAAGGCGTTTACCTCAAACCTCTGTATTTACGAACCGCCTTCCGGCCTCTGACGTGTGGTTCCTTTACCGACCACCAAATGGCAGTCGAGGCCAACGGCTTAACGTACCTTCCGAAGCACGGAATCATCTTTATTATCAGACAATCAGACGATTCTTGCTGGCTTGTATCACGTGATTGTCTGATAATAAAGGTGATTCCGTGTCCTAATAATTGGCTAAATTATATAAATACCTGCATAAACGAAGCCCGCACGACGCACACCTCCCCGAAAGCCCCCCGACCGATCACTTTCACCAGTTCGAAGTCATCTCGAGAGAGACGCAACCGCTTCA
Organism: Euzophera pinguis; assembly: GCA_947363495.1. NCBI lineage: Eukaryota > Metazoa > Arthropoda > Insecta > Lepidoptera > Pyralidae > Euzophera > Euzophera pinguis. The sequence goes on from OX376180.1 coordinate 2,937,380, forward strand.
GAGTGGCCACTACCGGTTTTACTGCAAAACAATAGGATAAAATTAGATATACAATACATTTACGATCAAGGCTGGGAAATCACAAAATTAAAATTAGTTACAACATTGTTTACAATATGGGGCAAAGGCAGACTTATTGCTAAGCAATCTCCTCCAGCCGTCTGACCTTACAGACCGACCGATTTTTACTGGGAAACCAGACCAACAGGAACATGACCCGAGGTTTGTTATTGGCCAACACTGACAGAATTTTTCAAACTGCCCTAAGGCATCTGACACAGCCTCACGACTGCTATCTATCGATAACAACCGGGACCAACGGCTTAACGTGCCTTCCGAAGCACGGAGGAGCTCAAGATAGAAAATGCCACTAAATGGCGACCACTCCCAAAGTGGTCACGTTACGCCGTCGCATGACACGCGCATTCGCTACGGATACGCACGGGTCGCGCTCGACTAACAAGTTTTTTCTATTATGTCCTATCCCTATCATATTACAAACGAAGAATATTAATTACACTAGGAGAAGAGACGAGCATTTTAAGATCTATCTGAAAACAAAAAAGGAAACATGTTGGGGCATTTTATATGACACAATGAGTTAATAAGGAACATAATAGAAGGAAAGATAGAAGAAAAAAGGGGTCCAGGTAGACCAAAGGACAGTTACAGCAAATAAGGGAGATAGTGTCGTATCTAAAGTGAAAAGAGGTCGAAGCGTGGGAAAAAAGATGGTGGCCTCATTCTTTGGAAGGACCGGACATTACGCGACAATTGTTTTAGAGGATCGAAAAACAGTTAGTACTGCAGAGTGGTATACTAACAATTGTTTGCCACTTGTCTTGGAAAAAGTTAGGGAGAAACGACCTCGCAGTAGGATCCTCCTTCACCACGCCAACGCCTCGTCGCACACCGCCAGGCGAACGATCGACTATTTGGCGACATCAAACGTGGAATTACTAGGTCACCCGCCATATAGCCCCGACGTCGCACCTTGCGATTTATATTTATTCCCGAAAATAAAAGAAAAACTTCGAGGAAAACGTTTTATGGACGCCGAGGAAGCAGTGGCTGCGTTTCAAAACGCCGTCGAAAAGACCCCTAAAGACGAGTGGGCAAAGTGCTTTTCTCAGTGGTTCCATCGGATGCAAAGATGTATTGACGTGAAAGGACACTATTTTGAAAAGATGTAATAAAAGTAATAACTTGCTAGTGTGCTCAGTTTTTGATTTTCTGAGAACAGCCCGTACCGTCAACTGGGAGTCAATTCCGCTAATAAAGTTTAAAAGACCATGCAACTGATATTCAATTACGATGTATGATGCATTTTAATATGCTCATTAGTGGTATTCAGCATACACAATTTTGAATCTCTATTTATTTGCAACTAAAATATATTTGAATGGTAATAGTAGAAAAAATGTAAACAAAATAAATAACAGGGTACCGAAAAGTTATAAGAATTGATGATTTTTTGATTAGTAAAATTTTCCAATTGCAGTTCAATGGCATGCCAATGGAATACGATTGGTCTTAAAATTAGTAACGGAATACCAGAAACGTCAAAAGTTGTCATTCCGATCCAATTACGATTCGATTGTGCACTATGTAAAATGAGAAAATTGACGCCCTGGTCAAAATAGCTTAATATAACAAGTACCTATACAAACAGTTTAATATAACAAGTACATATTGAAAATTTACAAAATCTCGATAGGCAGACATACAGAACTGTGGCAAGTGGCATTATCTACTCAACACTTATCCGCTATGATGTCACAGAGACACACAGATACTCAGACACAACAAACTCATAACACCAACCTTTTTAACGCCGGAGGCTAAATATATAATCACCATCGTGCGAGCCACTTTAATACAAAGACGGAACAGCCAAAAATATTCGCTGTTGAAAATTTATTGCACGAAATACAATCGGTATCAATACAAAAGGTGAACTTATTGCTGGGAGCATTGTCTAACAATTAACCTTTGGGTTAAGCAGAGAACAGTTATTTAATTATATTTTTTTTTTGTCTTAGTTGTAATTTATTTTTTAATTGAGGCATCCACGTAAAACCAGTATCGAGGCGCAGGCCCCGACTTATGCTGAGTGGAGACCATTTTGGTACTACCCATTTTTTATATTACTGTACCTTTAAAATTTTAAGTATTTATGTTTAGTAGTGCCATATAAACATTTTTTCTTTCTTTCTTACAGTATAGTTAGTGAAAACCTTAACAAATCCCAATACACACTAAACTCAGGGTAAAAATGAACAGACCATGTTGATATACATGAGCAATTAAATAAGTATTCCATTTTAAACGTAGTGCTCATGTGTGTGTGTCCTTTATTCGATAAAGGATTTGTATTGTATACTTCCGTCATTGTGTAAAACTCAGGTCACAGAATAAATAAACTACACAGAAGATAAGGTTTATACAACGCACCGTTAACGACGCACTCGCTCACAAGCGTAGCGCGCACCTTTGACTGACACAGGCTTCGCTAGTTAGCGAATAGTGTATAAAAAAACGCCCGCGATAGCGTGACCACAACCGCTGTACCGCGCCTGAGGTATGCGAGCGGCGAGACGGGGGTAAAAGTGCCAGACACACATGAGATAAAATATCTAAAGATGGGTAGTAAAGTTTTTATTTAGGTATTTTTTATTTTTATATACTCAGTGTCACTCTTACAGTAAATAAGAATCTAACGACATCTTTCGAGTTAAAATCCATCGAGCCGTTCAGGCAGCAGAGCGTGCCAAACAATTACATATATAGCTTCAAAAAATTATAATTCGATTTCGTAAGATCTGTCTGGCACTAGGAATCTCATGCCCTTTCTTACTTTAGCGGTTGTGGTCAAACTATAATTATTAAAGTAGGTCGTGGTAAAGCGCTCGCTCTAAGATTGTTCAAATTCAAAATTCAAATTCAATATAATTTATTTGCATACAATAGAGCAAACATGAGATCTTAATTAATGAGGAACAAGTACAGCCTATTTTGCTATTTCAAAACAGCATGCAAAAATATACAAGTATTATTAGCACACATTTTAAATTTTAAATTTAAATTTATAAAATCTCACCAAAATGAATGAAGTCCGCGACAGCCTTCTCTCGTCTCAAGCTGCTGTTACAACACTCATCGTACAACACTAGCAGCATGTCGATCATGGTCTCCACACTGAGGCCCCGAGTGCGAGCGCTTTGTACCCGGCGAGAGATGAACATCGACTCGATTTGTTTGAGCCTTTTGATGCCCAGCACTGAAATTTAAAAAAATAAACGATTACGCAAGTATTCAAGAGAAGCTGTGTTTGACAATAGAAATATTGTGTATTTGTATTTGAGTTCGATGGCCGAGTGTGACGTATTCGTAGTGAATGCGAGTGTCATGCGACGGGGAGACGCGATCCGTATTGGATTGGTCGCCATTTAGTGGCATTTTCTATCTCGAGCTCTTCCGTGCTTCGGGAGGGACGTTAAAAATGGTATTTATAATATTCAGTTAATCATTGCATCAGAATAAGTGCGATCATGGGAAAAGTCCAGAACACTGCATTTTTAGAATTACAGAACATTTTCATTTTGTATATTAGTCGATAATATATGTTTTTAAGTAATTTTGTCATCACCTCAGATAAATATATCAATTAATCAATCAAATCATTTATTTTTGAAAGCATAGGTAGTACAGTACATAAAGGTGTTAGTGTTAGAGCAGCAATTCGGAATCACTATGAATTTGCTGATAGTCACAGCTTACAAATATACCTTTATTAAAATGTTAATGTATTGGAATTATCATGCAAGAATTCATTTACAGAATAGTAACTTTAGTCAACTAAAAATGAAAATAATAGCTCTTTGAATTTCATAAGACACTGCATTTTTATAGCATTTGGTAGCTCATTATATATCTTAGGTGAACTTTATTGTACCAATAAGAAAGAGAAAAAAGAAAGCACAAACTAATTTAAGTGTTTTAAAGATTGTCACAAGACATATTCTGCTGGACATAGGCTCCTTTATAGATTTCCAAACTGATCGATGTAAAACAGCCTGCATTAGTTTCCCTTCCCTCTGTCTTTTATATATTTAAGCTTAAAACATTAAACCAATTTAGACCAACTTTAACAGAGATAGTTTGTATTCAGAGGAGAGACTCCAGCTATTTTGTGGAGATACATTAAGTAAAAATCAGGCAAAGTCGCAGACAAAAACTAATAATAAAATAATCTGTATCAGATTTTCGAAAATAATGAGTCTGTATTTATACCTAACTTGCTGTTTCCCGCAGCTCCGTTTGCGTCAAAAAGTAGCCTATGTTTGACCCTGGGTAACTATATTCATACCAAATTTCATCAAAATTCGTTCAGCGGTTTGGCCGTGAAAGCGTACACAGACAGACAGACTTTCGCATTTATAATATTAGTATGGATCTAAATGCATTATATGAATGTTCCCATCTAATATTATAAGTTACACATTAATGTAGCTGCGAAATAACAATAGCAAACTCTAAAAACAGGAAGCAATGACAAAAATTAGAAGGAAATCCCATTACTAAAAATATATGTTGTACCAAGTCAATGCAATGAATGTACAACTAACTATATGTTAATTAATTTCAATTGTTCCTTCATTCAGCCTGACAGCTTTTGAAATTCAACATTCATAATTCCAGAGGCAAACTTGTTGGTTTTCCATTCCTCATAGAAATAATAAAAGTGTGTATGTGTCAAACTTAAGCCTCGCCATACTAAGACTCGAGGGGCCTGCTTAGGGCACTTCTACATATTCTTATTTCTGTGGTGTGCCCCTAGAAAAGGGGGCAAGGAGAGAATATTTTATTTTATTTATTTGGAATAACAAACAGATACAAAATATATGTTGACAGTGCATAATATAAACAATATGTAAATGTAACAATTCTGTAACCAACCACGTTATCCACAGATTAAAGAAACAAGTATTTATAAAATAATTACTAGAGGGAAATTATAATGAAAGTGTGTAAGGGTAAGTACAAAATAACTCAGCGAGCATACAAGGTGAATAACAACATACAGGTCGCATAATCTACCTTTACAGTGAGTCTTGTTCAGAGAGTAATGTCAATAAAAGTTTTTTATAAGCTCTCTACTTGCAGCTTTGAAATCAAACATCCAAGTGGATGTATAGCAAGTCCAGAATAAATCCGCCCAGAAGAAACTAGTTTACTGCCAAATTGGATTGTGGTGGTCACAATCATCAGCTATGGGGAAAACATACTTGAAAAAGTTACAATGCCAATATTGATGAAATCTTTTCACCAATATTGGTTAAACCCACTGTCAATTCTGATCATATCTACACATCATACTGAGGTATGGGCTTTGGCATTTACAGAAAGAAATGTATTATTAGTATCAGAATTATTTCTAAGCAGTAAACTACATGGTTTAATTTTAATTTTTTTCATTAATCTACGTTCTGTTAATATTTTTTGTACTTTTAAGATATTACAAACAAAACAATGCTTTTTTCTGATTTATAATTTAAAAATTTTATGCACCATTTATGAATATCATGCTAACATTACAACATTCAATCCTAGCAAGTTTTCTAGTTCTTCTTCTTCATTGGGTCAATGTCTGATACAAAGGAAATAGGTGAATCCTCAGCATATACTTCAGAGCCCAAGATACAATACAATTACTCTTTATTGCTCCAAAATAAGAAAAACGTTAAGGCACAAAGGCGGACTTATCACTGAAGCAATCTCTTCCAGTCAATGTTAGGGTTAGGATGTAGGATAAATTAGTAACGATTATGTAATAGTATATGCTTAAATCCCAGTCCTAGATTTGGAAAAACTGGTCATAACTAAGAATCAACTACATAGTCTAACTCTAACCTATATAGACATAAAATACAATAAAAAATTATACACACCTGGTACATTGTTAGTGGGGCCAAGTCCCCTATCGGGGGATGAGTCCTCATCGTCTGACATAATGATCACTGTCACTCACACCATCAAAGTAACACACATGTCCAACTACACTTATTTCCTAAGAGATTTGTAAAAAATCTATGTAAAAAAAATTAAGGCATGCCAACTATCGTTTCGGTCATTTGATCCATTGTAACCTGAAAAAAAAAAGGGAAAGTTTTTTACAATGCAAAATAGTTACGCTTGATGTTCATGAATTATTAATTTACTTTCAGGTATAGCTCCATTTGACTTTATTTATAAATATCTAATTTACAGACTAATATAATTTACATTCATAGAACATATTCCATTTAACAAAACATAAACTACCAATAGATTTAAACTTAGTTTAAATTTTATTCATATATTATTGTACTAGTTGATTCCCACGACTATGCTAGTGTCAAAAAGTTGCCTCTATTTGACCCATTTTTCTGTGTGTATTACAAACAAAAATATGGGTAATAGGCAGCTCTTCTTAAAGATATATTCAATCATCTGTATAGAATTTTAGATATTATGTGATGCTTCAGGAACCGAGAAGCCTTGGCAGCCACTTACAGAATAAAAGCAGATGCAATAAGCCATATAGTTTAAACTAGCTGTTTCCTGCAGCTCTGTCTGCGTCAAAAAGTAGCTTTTATGTTTGACCTCATATATTCAACTATATAACCAAACTATATACCAAACAGTAACAGACAGACTTCCACACTTATAATATTTATATGGAAATATAGATGTGAAAATGAGTTTGAACATTTGTTAGTTTTTACCTCTTTACACTTTACCTACTGAAATAATCTTCCTGAAATATTACACACAAATAATAGCTTTTATGAAAGAAAGGACTACAACTCAACACAATTTGTCTTTGAAAACAAAAATAGTTTGAAGGTTTATTAGCACCTCAATGCTGTTTAATAATTAGTCTTATTAAGTTAAACATTGCTCATAATCAACTGTGGTGTTTCGCTCCAAAAATATAAGCAAACTGGTAATAATTCGTTCAGCAATTAATTTCGTACTACAATAATGTAAATATGCATTATATTACTTCGTACTTTAATAAGAAACTTAAAGATATTAGAGGATATTAGCGATTTAGATTGCAAAGTTCGGCGTACGATAAAAGTGTCAATTATTGGTCACCACTGGCAGGATATTAACAAATTTCACTATTGTTTAACCATTCTTTATGCGACAAAGGCTTTCTATCCGCTCAGTGCAAGGTTGCGGGTGTCAATTTCTATGCTGGAACTCTTTCGCAACACTCCCAATAGACTTGATATACATTTTCATTCCAAAAAAAACTACTAAGCAATGACATGTCGATGCGTTTCCGTATCGATACTAAAAATAAACAATAACATGTACTTGCGTGGGATGGAAATATAATCCACTGGAGATTTTCTGTATCCCGATAATACTGTATTGTTCTGAATACAATATCAGATCTTAACCTAAATTTATGCTATCGATTGTTATGCAAAAACACCATAATGAGTCATCCTGGGAACTTTTAGCACAAAACACACACAGCATATAATATAATCACCTGATTGTGTAGTATAATTTGATTGATTACAATTAATAGTAGTAATAATATACAAAATTTATTTTTCGATTCTCTCAATCAAAGCAGACATTTTTACTCAACTAGGGTGGGGGGATACTACCAAAGTTGCCATAATAAAAAAATATATTTAGCTGTCAAATTGTACTGCCAGTGTATCAAACCTAACCGTATAATCATTCACTTCACATTTGCTGTTGAGTCCCCCCCATATTCCCAAACGTTTGTTCAAACTCGACTCAAATTTACTCCAACTCATTGTTATGATTAGTCGACACTAGCTTCCTTGACATATGGAGATTTCTCATTGGAGGTGAGTATCGAACTGTCAAATATAAGGTTGGTCGAGAGGTACCTTGAGACGGCCTCGAAAGTGGAAGATCAGTTTTTTGCAACTTTTTGACTATTTAACTACTTAATTTGTTTATTTATTACTCAATTCTTTTGTATTTTTCAGTTTTTGTGCTTCGGATTGTTATTATAACCTGCGTCTTTCCTCATTGAAGTTTGCTCAAGCAACCAATTAAGAATGTCATTTTCAAGGAAAGTTCGAGGACTTCCTTGAGGCGCCCTCCAATGAGTTTGAGTGAAGGTCGTTCTTAAGGTTATGATTATGAATACGGGCGTTAGTATCAAATCCGGCAATCTTCTACGCATCAAAATCAAACCTCGCCATCTAACTCCTTCGACCAATCACAGTGACTACTGTGATTGGTCGTGTTTTATGGCGTCATTTGGTAATTTCGTACAGTTTTGTGTCTGTGTTTTTATTAAATTATTGATGATGTTTTTGTAATAAACGTTGTATCCATATCCATACTATTCATACTAATATTATAAATGCGAAATTCCGTTTGTGAATTCGCTTTCACGGCCAAACTGCTGAACGGATTTTGATGAAATTTGGTATGAATATAGTTGAAGACCCGGCGTCAAACATAGACTACTTTTTGACGCAGGCGGAGCTGCGGGAACAAGCTAGTAATTTAAAAAAAATCAGAGCCATGGGTAACTGTACTACGCCAATAACAAATAGATATGCCAGGAAACGATAGAAAAATAAAGAACAAACTAGAAGAAAATCTATAATAGTACTAGCCATAGGGTTGTCACATGCATGACATAGTGGTTTTTTGTTTTTTGTCTGGTTTGGGTTTCTTTGTGTTTTGAACATGATTGTTGGTGTAATAATTACACCAACAACAGAGTAGTGGTTATCATGAGAAATATAAACTGTTATAATAAAGATATTTATTAAAATAAAGATATTTATTAAAATAAAGATATTTATTAAAATAAAGAAAGAACGGTAAAATACATATGAGAAATATGAGTCACTATGCACCAAGGATCTAAAGGAAGACAGGTGTCACAAATTCAAAAAATGAAAATTAAAGAAAAAACTCTACAGAGGTTTACTTCTTCAACAATGATATAAGTTCTTTCTAGATAAGTACTCGATTAAAAGAGTTTAAGTCAAGATTATAAGTCGCTCAAGTCTGTAATCTCAAAGAAATTCATACAACAGGTTTGATAATTTTGATATAAATGCCATTCCATTTGTCTGTTCGTTTATGTACTTAACGATATCTGTTTTGAAACTAATAGGTACTAAAGTAACTTGCAATAAAAAAAAAAAATCCTTTTTGACAACCTTGATTGACATTTTTATTGAAATTTTGTTGGATCAAAACTGGCAATCTCGATATACTTTGGGATTTTAAAAAATCTTTCTGTTTTCAGTTTTCAGTTTCTTGTAGTAAAGTGTTTAGTATTTCATGAATCTTAAAAATAAATTTAGTAGAATACACAGTTCTGTGCTGACAACAATAGCAACGTCTCTACCGGAATTTACCGGATATGACGATTCCACTCACCGAATTTTTCTTTCGATACTTTTTATTTTAAATAATGTATTTTACACAAAAATAATGCAATTTAATAATTTTTAATTAAATTTTATTTAATTTTTATTATTGTTTTGAAAAAAGGCTAAAATTTAATAGGTACATGTAATAATTACCAAAAATTCCATTGTAAAAAGTACCACATTTGACAGAGCGTCATGTACGTAATGGAGTCGTGATTGTGTGCAACAAGTGAAATAATTAACTAAAACAGGAGAAATATCACATAATACAAACTAAATTCGTGCACAATTGGATTGCAGTGATAAAGTTTTATTAATACATGGATTCCTACCAGAAAAATACCTGTTCAAACCACCTCCACATTATATCAATGGTATGTATGCCATCAAAATATTTTGGAAAGTTCGATTTAAATTGAAGATAAACCAAATTTATGCCTTAAATTTAATGTAAATCGTAAAGATTCGAGGTGGAAAACAATATTATAGCATAAATATTGATATTTATCCTGTAGGAAGCGAAACAAATAAAGGCTTTGTCGCGCGCGTAATTGAGTAGCTAAACCGAAAGGTCATGCATTCATTTTCAATCTGTTGGTTCCAGAAAGAATATTGCAGTGGTATGATAACTTCTGGACCACGGAGATTATAATTCGCCTGACGAGTTAATGGTTTGGAAAGAGCACCCTAACTGTGGACCATCAGATGAAGGTATGGCTTCAGATCAACCCGTAAAGAAGAAACAGAGGATCGATGCTCCGGACATCGACGACGGTAGCGACAGGTCCGTAGAGGATGTGATTACTGATATATTTAACTCAACTCCACCTGAAACCGCTGTGGAGTTTCCTAGAAATGGGGAGTCACCTGATAGTGGCACCGTGAGTGAAGATGCGGTCGATTGTTCATCTATTTTACATATCCCTAACAGTGCTAGTGTAGAAACTGTGCCATCTTGCTCTACTAAAGCACCCCATTGGAAAACTGAAGATGACAAACTTCTTTTTGAGTTAAGGTTGCTTCAAGATGCTCTAGTTGGGCAGTGTCTGTGCAGATTTGATGAATCTATTGTCTTCCAACTATTTGACCATCCCCTTAACATAGTTTCATGGCCCCTAACTTCTTCCCTTACATATTTATCCACTATGCAACTCATGTTTGATATTTATTTGAAACAAAACAACACTGGTACAATATGTACAAAGTTAATGCAAGCGTGTGACATATTTGTTAGGAACAGGCATGACTGGATAACAGAAGTCATTGAATTAGCCGACCATCACAATAAATTTGTCACATTTGTTGCGAGTAGGGTTCTTGCCAGTTTCTTTATTCTATCGAAAGATACAGTAGATGAAAATTGGCTACATCAGATAGCGGAAAATATGTACTCGTTTGAAAATATTAACAGAATAACGGTGCAAAAGATAAATTTCAGTTTGGATATTATAAAGAGAATTGTTGAATGGAAGGATGTTGAACAACATCCTTTAGAAGACACCAATTACATAAATTCAACTAGTAGTGCTACATTACATGTACAGGAAGATAATCCTTTTAGAAGTAGCATAGGTTATGGGAGCAGTAACAATCATGCGGCAAGCCAGTCCACAAGCTCTCAAAGTAGTAATCTCCATAGTGCTTTCTCAAATTTGCAAACTCAGAGTTCCCCTTCCACATCTTCGGGAGGACAACCTGCCGAAGATAAACCTGCTAGCTTTATATTACAACAGCCAGTGTTGAAGTTAGGAATGCCAGAGGAAAGGGAGAGCTCCCCATCCCCGGAACCTACTCATGTAAGGATAGAAAGGATAAATGAACATGGTTGTGTCACGGTTTTACTTAAAGACTCTGAATCATTTGATACCTCTCATATTAAGTCCTTGACAATAAAAACTTTGGAACAAAACTGGGCAGATTTAGTGAAAAATATGAAACTCCTAATACGCACGTACCTGAACCTAGCTAATGTTGAAAATTGTGTGCTTACTTTCTTCTCCTTGTGGGAAATTATAATTAGTGTTAAAGCAAACCTCTCTGTGCGAGACACGAAGCCATTTTATGCTGATTTGCAGAGCTTTGTTGATTTATTGAGAAATATAAACCTACCAAATCTCATATATTGTCATCTCTTGAGTTTGTTCAATGAAGTTCTGTGCTACGGTTCCACCTTAGCACTTCAAGATGTCTTGCCAGAAGAGATATGCTCTCTCGCTCATTCAATTGTTAGGTTTGTGAAGGATTATAGATTGTTAAATAAAATCAAGGTACACAGCAGCAGAAGCGGTTTTGGATTTTTGGGCCACGAGTGCAATGTTATTCAAGATTATTCATTAGGGCCCGAATTTCCTTCAGTGACCTCGTCCATCCAATTGGTAGATCAAAGCTATGGAGAAAATGAGAATGATGATTCTACGCGAAGTGAAGTCGATAAGACTATGTTACAAAAAGTATCTCTTTTAGTTTTGAAATCTATAGCAGTTACAGTCAAAGAAATGCGATGTGATTCCTCTGACAGCTCAATAGATTCTTCCGACTACAATGCTATTCAGGACATGCAAATCGTAGAGAGGTCTATAAGAGATGTTCTAAAAAAACTTGAAATTTTCATGAGAAACAGCTTAGAGTTTCACCCTGAGACTCCGTTCACTAAAATACTGATTCACCTTTTCAGTGAACAAGATGATTATCTGATAGAATCCATGGTCTGCACATTAGATATTACTGTTGGTATTGTGTACAGAAATTCCATGTATCCTGATCTGGTTCCCATGTTGAATCCGTTTTCCACATTCATTGAATTCCTCACAGTTGTTTCTCACGACAGTGACGTATTATTAGATTATCTTGTCAGCAATGAGACATGCTTCTTGCTTTACTTGCTTAGATTTTTAAAGTATGTGAGAAGAAACTGGACAAAATTCCTGGAGACCTGTCAGCAAGCTGATTTGGGCGGCACAAGAGGTTTAGATGATACCATGGGGGTATTAATAAGATTACGTCTACAAATAAGTAGGCTAGTATCAAAATCTCTGTTTCCGTACAACATTAGCCCAGTACTCAGGCTTTTGGATGTCTGTGAGAGTCTGTATGAGGGAAATGAGTTTAGCTGAACTAGAAAATCAATTTGTATCATACATGCCATATTGTATATTGTACATATATTGCATCAACATAGCTTTAGAAGTACATGTAGCAGGGGTGGAATGCCCGAAAAATGAATGTGTATTGAGCCCATAGTTTTGTCTAATGAATGTTTTGTTTTGTCAGTTGCTTTGACATCGTATTTCACATATCTTAAGTTGCAAATCCACTCATTATGTGAAATCTTACTTTAAAAATATTAAGATCAAGACTGCCAACTCTTAAATTTACATTCCAAATTATGTTAATTGGTTTAGGCTAATTAGAAATTAATTGATATTTTAATTTATATTAACTCTAGTAATTACATTAAAATAGTTAATCATTATTTTGATTTTGTTGTATAGTCTTCCTTTAGAATAATATGTATTTTATGGTGGTGTACTTTTGTATATTCAATTTATTTAATTCAATGATTAACATAAGGTTATTTCGTCAGGAATCTATATCTAATTTTACCATGGCCTAGTACTGAGTGAGGCTTGTATAATGACATCAAAGTTTGGCTACACATTATTCATTAAAGAAACAACATACTATAAATATTATTATTATAAGTTCCTTGATTTATTGTCTGTGCAAAATAGGATTTGGCACCAAAATACTATGAAAACAAACAGGTTTTTTTAATTAAAATAACCTAAATTACTGTATGTTCATGTGAACATTTTTTTTTATTTACACTTGTCTGTGGAACTCTTATTTGGCATAGACAATATTTAAAATATTTTCCAAAGTGCCTTACCATAACTAAAGGTGCTTATTATACCTTATACAATGTATAATTAAATGTGTTATTGCACAAATATTTATGAACACATGTAGTGGCCATGTTGCATAATATTTTCTTTAGTTAAGCAAAACAATTATTTGTAATTTACGTTTAAATGATAAGCTTTAGGATTTATTTATTTTTATGTATTGTTTATGTTGTAGAACTAGTGTTATTGGCGCGGCATTAGGCACAGATAAAATCATATTTTATATTTTTTTTACAAATTTTAATGATCTTCAATGTATTTCTTTCTACCCATTTGGGGAACAATTTCTAAAAACGTACTTAACATTCGCATTCCAGGACGCCGATTCTCGTGTTTCGAATTCGAGATTGTCGAAAAAACATGGCGCTTGATTCTGAACACGATTTTTTTTCAACAAATCTTTCATTCGACTTAATCTCTTAAGGCGCTAAATTGACTCCTGGGTGTTTTTACGACCCTTCAAGAATCAATCATACGAATTTTACTTCTTTTTTCACCCCCTTTTTTGGAATGTATCTTCCAAAGCCTTGCTCATTACGCCACCTCAATACGTATTTTCTAATTTCCAAATCCCTTCATCACTGATTATCAGACATTCGGTTCTCTTTCCCATATATATTTAACTACACGCTTAGACCGTTTAAGAAATGCTGGCATCTAATAAAATAGTTGAAAGACCACCCAAATCATTAATAAGCATAACTTTTAACTAATGGCCGAACATCTTGTGTTTTTCAATTAAAACATAATATCTTGGTAATTTTCTTCTATCCAACTTTATCGAGGGTCTATAGGTTATGTTATTCATAATCCATCATAATTACCTATTTTTAAATGAAAAACACAGGCGAAGTTACTTTTGACCTATTGTACATAACTTGACAGTTTGATAGAAAAAAATGCAGCTAATTTTCAATCATATTGCTGACTCTATCAGGAGCCCTATGTTTGAAATGTATGATATATATGTCGGATAAAAATCGTTCATTATCGAACAAAAATCCTTCGATGTTGAACAAAAATTATTCGACTCGCCGATTTTGCGTGACTCACACATTTCAAAAATAAGGCTCCAGAAGTTTTCATAGTGCCGACTTTTAATACGCCATATAGTTAAACGTTGAGTGAATCCAATGGATGACAGCATTTTCAGCAGAGGCGTCCAGTTAAATGGCTAAATTAACCAAATTTCTGCAACATATCTTTCATAGAAAATGTAGTCTTTGACCATAAAAGTAAAAATTGTTCTTGGATAATTTATTGAAAAATTTAATATTATCTTATTCCAAATTCATTTGTCTCAAATTCAATGTTTAGAAAATGTATTTTTCTACCCAATTTAAAATTAGTTTTTTTCTGTGCCTAATGGTGTCGTCGTTGCGTACATAAATGCGGGTTTAACGTTCATGACTAACTAAATTATATTCAACTCCATAACGTGTAAATAAAGCCATCAACTTACCATACTACATGTAAGTAATGTAATCAGTATTAATACGATATCTTTGTTTATAAATTTAACGCTATTTATTTTGGTTTGGTAAACTTATTGAATGAGGGCCAATTAAACAATATCAATATTCATAATATCTAAATAAAATACAGTAAATCCAAATTTAGGAATGAAAAATTTCAACCCTGATTGTACACTTAGCATTGCCTCTTTAGATTTTTCTAAACAAATAAATATAATAGTGTGTACTTATGGCACTATACTATTATCAAACACTAGCTGACTGCGAGGTATAATTATTATAATAAAATTTAATAAATAACCCGAATTCATGACATCATGCGCCAGCGCTCATTATTTAGCTACGTTTTCAATGACGCGGAGTTGTGCAGACTGAACTGACCAATCCTATGCTTGAATATTCGATTGGAGCATTGTGATTGGTTAATTCACAATTCGTTAATCTCCGCTTCGCCCATGAATGCTATTTTTGAAATTCGAGTCTTTATAAAGAAGAATGTATTTTTCGTTCGAATCTCCGATTATGTCGAATTGAATAACCGTTCTACTCACCTGTTTTGAGTAATGTATTTCAAAAATATCACTTCAGCTTAACGTCAATGAAAATTCACGGGAACTTTAAGTGACACCCCCAAGCACCTTGCGCACTGGTGATTTGGCCTCGTAACAGCGAGTTTTTAATATTAGCATAATAACGAGCCATATTTCATATATTGTAATGCGAATTTTAACAATACATTGGCAGCGATAGCTCATGAGAACTTTGAATGCGCCCATCATTAATATGTATTCAATTTTAGACCTTATATCCAATGAATAAAGAGCCAATATGTCATCAATGCTCGTGAGTCGTGACCCTTCATTCCATTAGGCAAAAAGTTCAATGAGTTTGCCAAAAAAACTTATTATAATTCAAGTACGGGATATATAGTTGCATTTTAAGGTATTAATAAGTTAGGGAAACACAACAGACTGTTATGTAGGTATTCTTGATGTCAACTTGTGGCAACATTAACTTCTGTTAAGGATAGAATCTCAAAATTTTAAGCAATACGATTCTCTAATTGGTTGTCCCAAATTGTTTTGGACTATTGGACACAAAACATTTATTCAAAAGCATAAAATAATCAAGTGATTGTTAACACCTTTCAATACTATAACTTGTAACAAGTGCCTAAAAATAAATAAATTGTGAAAATAATACAAACTATTCTCATGTATAATCGTTATAACAATCCGATAGTTCTTGCCAACTGGAGTGGTATTTTTGAAATGTATGAGTCATAATGTCGAATGAGAATCGTTCGATTCACCGATTTCGAGTGACTCATAAATTTCTAAAATGGCACTCCTGAAGTAATGTCACTACTAACATAATTAATGTTATTTTATTTTTTCTATTTTCATTGTATTAACTTCATTATCGACTGAGAATGGGTAAAAATAATTCAAATTTCTTAATACTAAAGTCGATAATTTAGTAATTAAGTAGTTCTATCATTTAATTAAGCCTGAACTACTTGTTATTGTTATGATAAGTAACAATAATATAACAGATAATAAATGAAATATTTTTGTACATGATGATAGCAGTTTCGTTTTATTTGTTTAATGAAACAATGCGTGGCGGTGTTTTGGCGGTTAATCGCGGTGTAACTACAAATAATGACGTTAACGTATTTACCAAAACCAAACATTGACCGTGAGGGCTATTTTTGACCGACTTCAAAAAAGGAGGAGGTTCTATGTTCGTGTGTATGTATTTTTTAATTCTTGAGATGTAAAATCGCTAATTCGAATTAATTAAATGATTGATTGTTATGTCAAATGAAAATCAAATGAGTTACCGTTTTAGCATTCTCCAAAATCGCACTCGCGGCCATGGTTTGGTTTTGGTAAATACGTTATGGTGTTTTGCAGTTACAGATCCTCGCACACAAGTATAATTGGCAGAGTCGTCCCAAACTGAATCCAGCCGATCCGATCCAATCCAGGTGGTATTGACATACCTCATACAAACGCAAATAAAGTTCTACCGCCTTATTCATAAAAAATACCGAACGTGTGTTTAGCCCATTTTAACTAAAATATGTTCTTTCACGTCAAACCTATGAGAGAGAAAAGGGACTAAACATAGTTAATCTAGGATATTCTATGAGAGTGGTATCCAGGATTTCAAATTAGCGAGGGTAGACAGCTCGATAAAAAAAAAACCAATTAAATTAAATGTTCATTTATTCTGCTGATCACATCAACACAAAGAAAAACAATCGCTCAGATTTGTACAATTACATTCAATATGTACAGGGGTATACCCAAGTTTAAACGTACAGTCAACCAGAGATTAGCACACACATTAACACTATAGGCAGAACTCTGATTGACTGTACTTACAGTTTGCCATACCACAATATTCGAAAGGGCCTCAGATTTTCAATGTCCCTACCATGAAATTTTACTAAACTTACACAAGGTTGTACAGAGTAGATTAATCATGATATAAATGAAATAAACGCAATCACTAGCGCATGCGTTAGGATTTTGAATGGAAGTTCTTAGTTACCTTGACATCCGCCAGGGGCGCTTTAGAGAATTTGTCATACAAAATTGCTAACGCACTCATTATCGAATGCGGTTAAAATATCCATGGTAAAAGCACAGAACATAAAGTCACGTAAATATGCTGTGCTGGAGTCTAAAAGTTAAGGATAGCAGATGACGTCAGAGTTTTAGGTCATTGAAATATGGTCTATTTTTACATTTAACTTTTAAGTTGTAATTTTGCGAGTATTTACAATAAAACTCATTTTCGAATGGGTCTGTGTCAACCATGGAACTAAAGGTAAAGATGGAAGACAAGCAGGCATACAACAGGCTGGTCAAGAAAATGTGACCTGGAGTAACCCCTGTTTTCCAAAGTATTACCATCACTTCAAAAATTTTGCCTAGTCAGAACAACAGTAAAATAAAAATGTCAGTTTGCTTAATACAATTGGGCTTTATATTTATATCAAAAACAAGTATACTTATTTTTAATTTTTTAATAAAACTACCTTAAAATAAAGATTATATTGCTACGTAACTGTTTATCATTTTTTCCAACTTTTGGGGTTGTTATCAAGTGCTGTGATGGAAACCCAGATTCACACCCTAACACATCACGAGTTAGAAAGAGAGGGGTGGATAACGAAATGCATTCAGGTCAAATTTTCTTGAACCAGCCTGTTGTATTCCTTCTTGCCTTCTATCTTTACCTTTAGTTCTATGGTATGAACGGATATTGAGATCGAAATAACCATTTTATAACCTGTATTACAGCAGGTCAATTGGAATAATGACAATATCTATTTTGTTTAAATTATAGCGATGTTTTATCATGTTGCTAACAGCGCCACCAAGCGGAGAAAAAATTCTTAATATTTTTTCAGTAACGTTTACAGCTCTGGCTAATAGTCCTATATGGACCGTCTATAATACCTGAATTTTCATTCGCAGAATATCGAAATAGCACACATTTTGAAAGTATGTGTGAGTAAGCGAGATAGCGCAATATGAGACGTAAAGCGACATCTAGCTTACTCATTTGAATGGAAATAAGAGATGTTAGCAATATCATTCTGTGTTCTGTATATATCTATGTACAAACATTACACAGATCTGAGGTCCAATCGCACTAAACAGGAAATTAAACACTATTTACTTAAGAGAGTATGTATCTACATACAAGTTCCCTTACAAAATGTGGTCTTGAACAAAGATCCAGTAAAAAAAATGTCTTATAAAAAAAACTATAAGAAAATAGAACGCAACCACATTTTGCATGAAAACTCATTAAAAAATCCTCTCAAATCTTTAAAGTAGCGAGAAATTCAAACATTTTAAAAAGAATAGCTCAGCTACTAAATTAAAAGGTCCCCTTCTAAATTTCTCACTATATTAACAACCACTTTTAAAATAAAGTCAAATTAATACACAATTCAACAATTTTATCAAACACTCGACAAGAGGTAAAGTAAAAAAAGTGTTTAAATAAAAACTGACTACGGTAATTTCAGCGTAATATTTGTAATGAAATCATACTTACTTGGTAAACAATCATACAGCTGACGTCATTCAAATTACAATAATTTATAATAATTATGAGCCCTATTGTCATTAGTTTTTAAGCTCTTTTTAACTAAAAATGTTTTGTCTCGTCTTTTCATGTTAAATATTGATATTAAAAATAGGCTTGAAAGACTTTTAATCTGTCTTTAACCCGTCACGCGTCCAGCGGCCTAACTTAGTCCGCAGCGCAAATGTTACTCATACTGTTCAAAGGGCCCACTTAGGCCATAAAGTGTTCCGTTCTCTTTGGTATTTTTTATGTATACTTTAAAATGATTGACACATTCAAAAATTATATTAACACCAATAGGAACTCTCCTTCTGTTGATTGGTATTTTTTGCGCCAATGAAAATCAATTATTTTTTGCGCAATAAAAACAAATTCATGAGTGAAGTGCGACACAGGAAGAAACTCCGCCATTACTGTTTTTAGTGCAATTTCGCGTGTGAAGTAAAATCGTAAATATGTCGAAATCTTTTAGGAGGTAAGTATTTGTATTATGTATTATATATAAAATTAAAGCTAAATAAATAACCTATTTGGGAAATGTATTTATTCTAGTCGCAATGTAAAATTTAACGTGGAGAAATTGATTTAACTTTTATTTACTAAGATCGACAATCTTTCTAACGGGTTTTATATTGCAATATTTTGTTTCTAAATACAATAAAATACCGTGAAAGCTATATAAGTTTACTGTAAATTTACTCGGGAATCTATTATTTTATTTATGTCACCATAATTTTGTTGAAATTGCATACAATTCCGTAATAATTTAATTGTCACCGCTCACCGATCATATTGTTCATGCTAATGTCATTGACCTTGTAATTTTGGCGCGTTTGGGCAGCGTCTTCATAGTTGTACAGTTGACAACAAAATCGCATTAACTTACTTTGTTTTTTGGAGGATATGTAGATTTTATATTTTTGAGTTTTAACTGTGTAATTTTACTTTACATATTCTTCATGCAGTTATTATTATTTTACAGCATTGATCGAGTGATGGCCGTGAACAGAACCCCAGGTGGCTCTCTTCATGTGGATTCTACTAGATGGTCTCCATATTTATTGTTGTAATAACAAAATACAACAAGTAGGTAGAACTTTTTAACAAACGTTTTATGTACTAGAAAGTAAGCATTTGCTCCAAATATGTAATAAATGTCGTTATTGTACCAACCTATATGAATGCTATTTTTGAAAAGTGTGACATATACCTATGTCGAATGAAAATCATTCGATATCGAACGAAACTCTATCGATAACAAACAAGTCATTGGTTTTCTACTAAAAATTAGTCTACTCGCCGAATTTGCGTGAGTCACACTTTGCAAGAATAGGGCTCCCGGCTAAAAATGCCTTGTGTCCTGTAGTTGTGATTAGGACCTAGTTCCTGAATTCAGTATTATACTACTTTTTTTAATTGTTTAAATAAAAAAACATATAACCCCTACAATGTGTTTTCTTTCTGGGGGACTATTTTTTAAATGTATGTCGAATGAAAATCGTTCGATATTGAATAATTTTTGTTCGAACGATTTTCATTACGTGCACGTGTATTTTCAAAAATCATTCGATATAGAACAAAAGTATTCGACACGTCGATTTTGCGTGAGTCACACTTTTTAAAATAGCACTTCCGTCTTTTTCTCATTTAGATATTTGTTTTAGTCAATACGACTCTAAATAAAAAAATCTAATACGACTAGTAACTCTTAGCGCAGTGAGCGAATTCAAGTTTATAAAATCTGTCACATATATTCTACTTACTAATCATGAGCGTTATTTAAAAAAAAGTGGGATCGAGTAAAATTGTGTCGAATAATTTTTATTCGTAATTTATATAAGACTATATGTCGAATGAAATCTCATACATTCAAAAATAGGGTTTCTTATTTTTCAAGCATTTGACATTAATATATTTATTACTAGCTTTTTTCCGCAGCTCCGCCTCATACTAAATTTCATCAAAATCCGTTCAGCGGTTTGGCCGTGAAAACGTAACAGATGGCAGACAGACAGACAGACTTTCACATTTATAATATTAAGCATGGATTTAAATTATAACGCGTATTTATGTTGTTAGTTTTCTCTATGCAATATATTTATAATCAATAATAACAGGTATACTCTAATATTTATGAATGAAAGAAATCGGATAAATTCATTTTTACATTTTTGTTGCTATCTATACTTGCGGGCCGCATCGCGAAGGGCTAGTGGCGGGAATCAGGTGTACAGCTCGCGCCATTGCGTTTCAAGGTCAGTCGCGGGCCGACGGCAATTGTTTTTCGCGCGCCAAATTATTAATTTTTAATAAAATAACAATTGACAAGTGATTTTTTGTGCTAGAATAGTGTAATTATAGTCATTATTCGCGTAATTTATTAGACTTTATGTTGTTGTAAAAGGTTTAAGTGAAGTGTGTGTAAATTTAGTTAAATTTTACGTGAAAGCAGATAATGGCGCCAAGAAAATCGTCAATTTCAAAAGTTTGCAGGATAAAAGGAACACTCCGGTATTTATTAGTATATAATTTTACTTTTATCTTGTTGCCCGTTTCTTGATCTTTTTTTACATATACAAATCTTGCAATATAATTATACATTTTAAGCACAAATCACGTTTTTGCGCGGATAGTCGTTAAAAATCGCTATGTATGGGGACATTTGCCGTACATAAAGCTGAGAGCCCCCGGACGCGTGACGGGTTAAGGAACAATTTTTATTGCTTTATTTTCTCAAATGATTCCTAGACTCTACTTTCATGAGGCAAAGTGAAAGATGTTACGAGTATCATAGACAAGAATCGACTACTTGAGTGCGGTTGGTATTGTTGCCAAAACATAAGAGGCTTATAGATATTATACTCATCGTGTTACATTTGTCTATTTGAAGTCGACCCCAAGACTCTTAAATCATTGTATCTGAAATCTACACTTTATTCCATACCTATATTTTATTTTTATATTAAGATGTTTCTACAATCAGATAAGATCATTGGTACTACCCATTTTTTATATTACTGTACCTTTCATTTCTAAGTATATATGTTTAGTACATGGAGCAATTACAAAGAGAAGATGCCGTTTGAAATGGCGCAGTGATGTGATCATTGGCGCCTCGCCGACACTGCAGTGGGCGGAGCTTGTTATTGTTTGTACTCCATGATTGGAGCCACGGCCGAAACCAAGCACCCCGCAGGTCTGCCTTCCGCCCCGCGTAGCCTCACAAATACTTTCTTACAAAACGCTTATTACGGCATCTCCTCTTTGTAATTGCTCCATGATCATCTCTTATTTTCATCCAAATGCGAGTGTGAAAGCGAGATGGCTCTATATGAGTGTAAGGCATACACATAAGACATAAACAGACGGAAGGTATGCTATTATTTAGCGTAACAAAAACACACACATGCTAAACTATGGAAGCTTGGGCTCTATCTAGGCTAGGGTAAGCTGTTTACAATCATGCTCTTCATGGTTTCAAGAAATGTATGAATGTTGTGTGGGGTGCATGATCCGATCATTTTTAGGGTATTCTACTCCATTATATTTTAGTATTCACCGATCAAACAATGCAGCTTACAAAATGGCGTCACGGCCAAAAATTGCCACGCTTTGCATAATGTCTATGAGTGAGTGAATGTTGCTATAGGTGTAAATAAGAGATATCGCCATTTAGATTCGAATACGTGTGAAAAGGATAACAACAATTACTTGTTACATTAGTATAACTAGTATCTTATATTCCGTCTGCGTCTTATATGTCTGTGGTGTAACGCGACATCTCGATTACTCACTCGCATTTTGATTGAATTAAGAGGTGATAGGCCCCCC
The DNA here is from genome assembly GCA_947363495.1 of Euzophera pinguis. Lineage (NCBI taxonomy): Eukaryota > Metazoa > Arthropoda > Insecta > Lepidoptera > Pyralidae > Euzophera > Euzophera pinguis. Next base: position 2,960,144 of record OX376180.1, read on the forward strand.
AGCCCAGTACAATTATAAATGAATTTACGTTTATCGATATGAAAACGTATTATTCGTTCAATAATGTGAATTTTCCTCGTGAAGTCTGCTTCCAATGACAAACGATGTAGAGTAAAATACATTTCATTTAATCGGCCATCTTGATGCGTCTATTAATAAATATTTAATACTAAATACTACTCGTTTTTAATTAGTCGCACATCAATATTGCCTAAAACCATGAATGAAAACGACGACGGTTCTAACTGACAATGTATTTTTACTTTCGTCCTGCGGAATTACAAAACGAACTAGAGAAAGAGACAAATTATGAAGGTGTTGACGTTTGATTATTTAATTTGGCAGCTGCACGTCACATTAATTAAAAGTATAATTTGAACAACGCCGCCCACACACAAAACAAATCGCGTTCAGGTATCGTAGTCTTCATCAATTTGCAAATTTCCAGAATTTAAATGGTCTATACTCATCACGGGCGCTTGTAACACCGGCTTCACATCCTTCTTAATCTCTTTCCCTTTAGAATTCTGTCTACTAAGATGCGTCAGCAATTTCTTTTGAGTTTCAGTTTTCACGCCTACGATCCCCGCCACTGACGAATCTAGAACTTTGATTTCTGGTTTAGCGAAATCTTTTGTAAAATCTATGTTGAGTATAGGCGTTACGGGCGCAACTGGCCTTACATTATTGTTATATTGTTCTACGAATATCAAATCCTCTGGCTCGATTTTAGGTTCGACTATTGTCAAATTTGTGTAACTCGTCGACGGCTGCGGACTATACGTAGGGTTGATTGTTATAACGCTCTTGTGTTGAATATCGTCTGTTAACGTTTCTTGGTAGAAATTAGGTCGTGGTTTTTGGTCTGTTTTCTTAGTTAGGTCTATCGCTAGATCTGTTGATACTATGGTAGATGTGGTGGGGGGTATGGTTCTGTGAGGGAGATCTATGTCCGCGGGGATGGTTCTAGTTTCGGGTGGGTGGGGGAGGACTATTTTGACGTCAGAACTACTCGAACTGTTTGAGTCCTCTCTAACTATCCTACGGGGCGGCATTGATGTGTCGGAGAATCTGAAAATTTGAGAAAAATGTGTGCAATTATTTTTGAAATAAATGTTAGAGTCAGTCATAGGTATTGACAAAGGTATTATATTACTGTGGCGTAACCTAATTCGGCTGAGGACCACCAGATGGCAACTGAATACAACGGCTAAAAGTTTCTCAAAGCTTTTCAAGAAACCTTATTTTTTTTATCGTAAAAAAATTGCAGCCAGACTGGTAAATGCAAAATCGGTGAGTTGATACTAACCAATTATCTCGAACGAAATCCGAAATCGAACGAGAATCATTCGACTCACCGGTTTTGGTCGGTCGTGGTTCAGTTTTGGTAATAACGTTATAAATAGCGCGATTGGTCTCCTGGTTTATATCTTTAATGATGATGTTTAAGTTCGACTGACAAAGAAAACTTAAGGCATTAATTCCAACATTTGTATGTCTTTAAAGTGAAATAAAATATCTAATAGTATTTATTTACCTGGAGGAATTTGGTGAACTTTCAGCGCTAATCATTTCCTTCTCCTCCGCTGCCGACACGTCTGGAATATTTTTCACCTGAAACGAAAATCAATCTCTCAATCAATCGTTCATATGCTTCAATCAATGTTTGTAGTACAAAATGAACATTTTTTTATATGTAAGTAACTCAATACGGATGTTTCACGTTATCCTTTTTTTGGACACAGGCCTTCTCCATATATATATATAACCCAATATACATAAAAGTAGTACCTATCCACAAATGAAGTCGCGCGCAAAAGTCTGTATTATTCAAATTCAAAATAATTTATTCGCATTTGATATCTGACGCACGTTCCCGCTATAATTGTTATTCCAATCGCACAAGCTTTTAATCTGCTAATGTTTCAGACTTGATCACGATGCGAGCAGATCGGCGACTTTTTGTTGCATGATTCAAGCAGTGTAAGGGTTTGTTTGCGCTGATCCAGTTCTGGCTATAATAATAAATGATCCAGTAGCTTTCACGGAAACAAAATTTACCCACACACGCAAACACAATTTCTTGTCCGCGAGCGCGTCTACATAGACCAATTCACGACTGGATTACCGATACTGGATACTAAATGTATGTAACTATCAGTTATAAGATTCACTACAGATTCTCTATCGCCAGACGCTGTGCTGTCATCGCTCCGACCGCGATTGTGAAGTGATACAGTTGATAATGATATTTGCAGGAAGGCGCGCGGTGTTGCCATCAAATTATTGTCATGTTAAAATGTTTTATTAATATCCGTACTACACCTTAATACATCATTTTCATTTGTTTTGTAAAGTATTTATTTTGGTACAATAAAGAGTATTTGAATTGAAATTGTATCTACTAATATTATCAACGCGATCCTTCCTTTTTTTATTTCGATTCAGTCGCCCTAATAACTGATCTATTTAGTCAAATTAGTTATATTTATAAAATAGGCTTAGTTGGGGAATGACACCAATTACTTTTGACCGAAATAACTTAGCGTGGCATATAAAAAAATAAATAAGACAACTTAACATATTGTCTCGATGTCTTTATCCTCCTTCTAATAGGAAAACTAGTACGGCGCCAGTTCTCCACTAAACATCTAATTTCAACATCTAGTTATAGTGGAGAAAAATAAATAGTGTTTGAATTCACACACATCTCCAGCAAGCTAACTTTAAAAAGACAGTCGCACTCCACCTGTGTATACGATAAATCAGTTTCATGTTAAATGGAGTAAAATCGCAAGCATTAGCAACTAAAATTGGCAAGACTACTCGATTTTCATCAAATCAATATCGATATCTGACGTCAATTGAAGACAAGGTGGTTATTAAGACACAATACATTTGCTATATTTTACGTTACGTTACAGAAACGCTTTCATTGTTTACGGAGTCACCAGAACTTCAGTTCACGCACACTCGAGAAAAATCAATTGCCTATTCATTCATATCGAGTGGGTTACATCGTCAATCGACCCTGTAGACACCCTGATGTCAGAGTCATTCGAAACCGCTTTTCCGTCTCTGACGTTCTTCAACCACCACCAAAAGACAGCCGGGGCCAACAACTTAACTTGTCTTCAGAAGCACTGAATTATCATTATTATCAGACATTCAGATGATTCAAGTCTGCCATAAGCTAAGCAAACAATGGAAACAATCAAAAGAAATACTTTAAGCACTTAATAAATTATTTTGCGTGCTTCCGCCACCAGTTAGTTCATGCAAACTATTGCCGGCCGGCACCCACCCACTACTATTAGTCCCAACATGCCCGCCACCACTAGCTTGCACATGCAACACGTGTTTCGCCTCTACGCGAGGCATCTTCAGGCACTAGACCAAGCTGTTAATAGTCCGACGTATAAACGACGAATGACACAAAACCATCGTACCCTTCCTATTATACTACTACCTCCACCACTAAGAGGTGGGATTATGAAACATGTTAAGTAATGGAGAATTATTTAAATCAGTTTGTTTATTAATTAAGGGAATTTTTAAATTTTTATATTTATTTATTTCTAACTGCTCCAAAATGTTAAGCTTTAACCCTTTCTCTTCAACATGTAATATTTCATATGTATGATTAGGTGATAAATTATGATTATGTTCTAATAAATGTTCCGCAAAATGAGACCTCTCTGGGTGTTTATTTTTAAATGCGTTTAAATGTTCGTTATAATAAATAAACACCCAGAGAGGTCTCATTTTGCGGAACATTTATTAGAACATAATCATAATTTATCACCTAATCATACATATGAAATATTACATGTTGAAGAGAAAGGGTTAAAGCTTAACATTTTGGAGCAGTTAGAAATAAATAAATATAAAAATTTAAAAATTCCCTTAATTAATAAACAAACTGATTTAAATAATTCTCCATTACTTAACATGTTTCATAATCCCACCTCTTAGTGGTGGGGGTAGTAGTATAATAGGAAGGGTACGATGGTTTTGTGTCATTCGTCGTTTATACGTCGGACTATTAACAGCTTGGTCTAGTGCCTGAAGATGCCTCGCGTAGAGGCGAAACGCGTGTTGCATGTGCAAGCTAGTGGTGGCGGGCATGTTGGGACTAATAGTAGTGGGTGGGTGCCGGCCGGCAATAGTTTGCATGAACTAACTGGTGGCGGAAGCACGCAAAATAATTTATTAAGTGCTTGTAACTTTAACTTCCGCAAAGTAACGCCTGAATCGGTTAAATATCTGAAATACTTTAAAGTGGGAATTGCACCCACGACGTCCTAAAAGACAAAAGCCTAACTACAGACTTAATATAAGACTGATCAAGATAAATAATGAACGAAAAACTCACCAGATCCTTAAGGAAGTCAAATCTGGACTCAGCTAATATACACTGCTTAACGTGCGACGGACTTAAGGTCTTCGCGTTTCGCGCCATCGTCACCTGTTTCGCTTTTGTGAGGAGCGACTCCACGAACAACTCCAAAGTCCTAGGTGTTTTTTGGAATATAGCTGAGTTAAGGAGGAAGTCAGAAAAATAATTGTTTTCCTTTTGCACAATTAAGAAGTTACACTCGGATTAATTTTAAACCCCAGATCATATATTAACAAAGGAAACTTTGTTCAGTGTCAGAGTACAGTGGTTTACCAAAGGCTCTCTTTTAAGCAACCTTGTGGTGATTGAAGTTTTTATCAGAATTGGCCTAGTACTCTAATCATTATGATTGAACATCAACAAGCAACATCTCTACATCTGTACATAGGTTAAACAGATATCCTTCCTATTTTGGTTTCCCTAAGTAAAGTTTGGTTGGGTAAAAAATACATGGTCCCAACATGTTACCCTGAGGTACTCTATTTTATTACAGTAAGTTTTTAATAAAAAATTGAAAAAGAAACTTTGTAATCTTGTGCTTTAAATACTATTTTTGTTATTGCTTCACGTTTAAATCGACGACATGATATGAATGAACTTTGTTTCATAAAAACAAAAATACTTTAAGGGTTTCCCCAGAAACTTCCAGAGTATAATTTATAAACATTCAACTACCTAAACTCTCTTGCGAATTCAGGGCAGGTTAATATAAACAAGATCCTGATAAGGATTACGAACAAGTAAATTGCTGTTTTCAATATTCAATTAATTAAGTTTACAGTAGGCATAATTTGTGTGGTCATTAAGATAACATTTGATGTTGAGCCCTTTTCAAGAAAAAAATACGAGAGATGTAATAATGTGTAAAAATGATTATTATGCTTAGAACTCAAGTCTATTATTTTAATGCCTAACTTGACAGGCTATAAAAAGAATTTTAAATGAAGATGCTGGCACCAAAAATATGTATTTCTTTAAATTTTGTCTACAGAAAAGCCAAACAATATTTATTTTAAGGCTTATCTAACCATCCATATTTGGATTATTCAGTACCTACCTCTACCTTTCTAATTTAGGTCGATGCCAGCGACTGAGGTAAAAATTTTGTGTGTCAAATATTAAGATAGTAATTAAGAAATTTCATACAAAATCTTTCAAATTAAATCCTATGGTCTAATCTCAAAGACACAATGAGTCATACATGCTAGTGTCACGTAGATGGTGTCTTGATATGTATATCAGATTGAATATCAAATGCCACATGTTCTCAGAACGCGAAAGATAAGCGCGATGGCGCATCGCATTGCCTAAATCGATGGCTCATTGCCTAAATGGGATGCAATGCGGCATGGTTATCTCTTATACTCGCATTTGGACGCAATTCATTGATTGTCAAGTATTTGGAAAGAGCTGAACTGAGCACTCAGACAACCCAGGACAGACAGTCCTGGCGCAAACGTACGAGGAGGGTCTACCTAAGGGATTAGGCACTTAAGAAGATATTTGGATGGAATTAAAAGACTATAGTAACCCACAGTAGATAGAAAACAATGGAAGGGGTTGGAGGAGGCCTTTACCAAGAGGCACAATGAGCTCGGGGGCACACTATGAAAAGGAAAAGCAAGATAATCTAACTAACCAAACTATCTTTCCGTTTCTCCCAATAGTTGACTGGTAGCTAATGCTCTTAGCATTGTTATAAGTATATGTGTACTTTGTGGAACAATAAAGTTTTAATAAATAAATAAATAATGTGGCTAGTATCCCACCAGCGTTTTTCTGCTGCAATAGATAACCATAGTATAGCTTATGTGTGTATGTTAAAATGTTATGACAATTTATCTTTCATCAAATATTATGACCAACCTGAAGTCAATCCTTAAAAATACTTTATAGTTTTGTTAGAAATAAAGATCTCTGTTAATGCATCATTATAGTATGCGTGTGATTCCATTGTGGTACTCTAAATCGTGTAACATTTTAACAGGAAACCCAGAAATCATTTCATTTCATCATTTAATTTAATGTGACTGTTGAAGCATGAAGGAATTCAAGATAGAAATGTCAATGTGTGCATTTTGCTATTTTATTAATGAATTTATCTAATTCACACTTTCTTTGCATGCTACAATACAGGATATTAGAAATTAATAATAATACTAACACAGTACAAAAGGTGGCCTTATCGCACAGGCAATCTCTTCCAGGCAACCTTGCAGAAGAAGGAAATTAAAAATGGAGATCAGATAGGGTGCAAAAGGAAATAAAAATACTGAGACAAAAAACTTAAACTTATTATGATGATATATTTATATCATCATGAATGACTGAATGTATTTACATTCAGTCAAAAAAGTATGCATGCCCCTGAATTAAGTTATGGAAGTCAACAAACAAATATAAGAGAAGATAAAGATAAACGATTTAAAACATAACACTGTTGCATATATCTTATCTACTTCATTGAACAGATTTTGTGTATTTCCAATATAAAAAAAAAACACCTTATCACTATGAAGCTTTTAAAATAAGCTTTTGTTTTGTGTTTTTTAACATTTTTGTGTGTGATTCATCTGAATCTTCTAAATATAGGTTTAAAATATTTTAAATTACTCCCTGGATTAGCAATTTCAAGTATCATTAACAACTGTATGAATACCACCTGATTTGCTAATGTGATAACTTGCACGTGTTTTAAGTTTCTATATGAAATTTCTTAGTAACCTAATTATCCGCTAGGGGCGATTTACAGGTTTGATATACAAAATCTCATGGTTCACTTGCCTGCTTGTCGCCTCGTAATTATATTAGATTCAAGTATAAACCAAGTAAGCCTAGCTTTTTCAGGCTACTTAGACAATGTATGAAGATAATAGTTACCTAGCATTAGTTGTTAATCAAGATGGGCACCTTTCAGAAAAATTTCCCAATTACTCCTGGAATTTTTAAAAACTCCCAGGAATAAATGGGAATTAATTATTTTTCCCCTTTTCTTCGCCTTGCATTTCATTTCTTCCCGCTGCCCATCTCTAGTTGTTATTGCAAATGGACTTAAAATTTTATGGTTTCGGTGGATAAATCGTAGACCATAAGACAAAAGAAAAGTAAGCAAGGATCAATAAAATTCTAAAAGCTCTGACAATACATGTTGTCTTTTTGATTATGAATTTTTACAAAATTATTCATTTATAAGGTTTTTAAATTAGTAGGCAGGTAAAGCATAACAATTTGTCTAAGTGCTTCATATTTCAGAAAGGTAAATAAGTTATCTTATTAATCCAACTTAGCAGTGTTTACTCGACTTGGAAGACCTGATCTAAGCTTTAAGACACCTAATAGGCATTTATGTAATGTTAAACTATCATATTGAAGCCTTGAGATGCAAGTACACACAGACTTATGTATATTTGCTAAGTTTGTTATTAATATCTGAAAATAACAAAAATCAAAGACGATTATTTAAAAAGGATATAGATTATGATGGGCACAGCCTGCGCGACTTTCCCCACTTCCTCATCAGTCTGCATAATCTTCTTGATCCTCCCCTACAAACAAACAATGCCAGTTTATCGTCAAAGCCAAGAATTTTGGAAGAAAACAATCCAGTGTTTTTGGTTGTATTCGACACAATTATGCAACTTTTTCCTTACCGCTGGAAACCTCGCGTTGTACTTTCTTCTTTTTGATGGCATGGTAGCAATTTTTTCACTTTAACACCAAGTAAATAATAAAATAAGCTCACTTAGCCATCAGATTGATACACTTCTCGCGCATTTTTGAGGTTATAAAAGAGAGACGTTCGCAACCTATTTCATTTATATACTAATTTGACAGCTTCTCCTCTCCCCGTTTTCTTGTTTCTGTGACGTTACTGACATTTGTCACAATACCAAACTTTTTTTGTAGTATGACTTTTACTTTCATATTTAGCCAGCACAAAGTTGTTTAGTCAAGCAAGTCTATTATATTCAAGTCATTTTATGGAAAATGCTTTTAAAATTCTAATGTTTCGTAAATAATATAAATAAATCTTGGGAAATGTTGATTATTATCATCTAGAATGTAATATTAAAATTTGGCCAGTAGTTTTAAAATAACCCTGTATATCAAGCAAAAATACAGTACAAAAAACTTCTGTGAACAGTAGACTTCGCGAAATAACTCATAATTTATTCATAAAACGCTGCTATGTATTTCTTCCATTTACGCCCCTTTTTTTGAGTTTTTTTACAGCACTTGTAGAGAACCCGACAAACGATGCTGTTATCAAATAAGTATAATTAAAATCAGTTATGTTACACAAAACTTTCCTCCTTTTTGCCTTATTTTTCCCCCAATCAAAAAAGCTCGCGACAAAATATTTAAACTATTTTAACACGGTTGATAACGCGTTTATTACTTATTTATTTAAAAAAAACGCCATAAAATCTGTACTAAAATAGTTTAATTTAATGTGTAACAATCGACAAAACATAAGAAATCATTAAAATATTTCAAACAAATCAAGAAACATATGTGCCAAGTTTTGTAAGGATCTGGTTAGAAATAAATATATAGTAAACTTTCTCTCATTTTTGCTTTCATTTCACCCTATGGAGCAAATACAAAAAGGAGATGGTGTATCGACTGGTGTACCGTTACGGTCATTGGCACAGTGACGTCGAAAGTGGGCGGAGCTTACGTCAATTTTCGTTAAACTGTGAACGATTCGCGACGTGAAGCGAAGTCTTATGTTTCTCTTATTTACATTTCGCTTAGAATATTTTGTAAAATATTTAAAAGCATTAAGTTTTAAGTGTTTCAATATTGACATTTCCATGTATTTACATATTTGAAATGGCACTGTTTGTAAAAATGAACCCTGATTTATTTATTATGTTATCACAAATAAAAGGTAAATCATTACGGAGCCAGCATAAGGATAAATTGTACACTAATAAATACAGGTTAGCCTTAATCCGTAAAAATGTTTTAGGTATGGCTACAAAAATTTATAATAAGCTGCCTCAGGACTTAAAAGAATAAAATTCATTTGTGTTTAAAGAACAATTATTTACGATTTTAATTGAGAAATGTTACTATTCTGTGAATGACTATTTTAATGAATTATGACTTAATTTGACATATTTTTTTTTATTGACCTTTAATATTTTTTTACTTATTTATTAATAATATTTGTAATGTTTTTTGTTTTTTATTTAATTGTATTACTTAATTATTGTATGCTGTATAACGGCAAAACATAGCGATCTCTATGTAAAAAATTATAACACCTGTATGTATTTACCTATGTTTTACAAATAAAAATATTGATTGATTTAGAATATTTAGAATACTGTTATGGGATTACAATAAACTTAAGTAAATAATATCTTTTCGAATTTATTTGATTGATTTAATGTTAATATAAATGATAATATAAAGAAATAAAAAAATATTTTTTATGTTGGAATCTTCGATTTGCTAGCGACATCTATTGGTTAGTAGAGGAGGTGGTCAATAGGGGCGGAGCCACGGCCACACCGAGCTCTGCCCCTCACGTCTGCCTTCCGCCCCGCGTAGCCTCACACAATTTTATAAGGAAGCTCTCAATATGCCATGTACTCTTTGTTATTACTTCGTGTTTCAACCCACTGTTCAACTTTATTATTTTCTTTTCGAATTTGCTGAATCAATCCAACCGGCATATGACTGACATTCGTCAACTGTCGAGTCTCACTTTTTAATTAGTGTTGCCACCAAAATGGCACAATCATTGATATGATTATATATAGGTAGATTCTTTGAAAAATATTAATAAAATCAATAAGTTCTTACACTCGACCGTCCTGACAACGTGTGTGCCTCACACACGCTACAACTGTAAATCTTATACTCGGACAGTTCGATTCATTTAGGATAAGATCACTTTATCTGTTCGACCTTAAAACGAAGTTTACGCTTGTTCCAACTCTATCAGGCCCACGCGAGTAAAAGAACAAGCAAGAAAATCTCGGTGGCTTCCTTTCTTTTTCGCGGTGATCTTTAACTAAATACAACATAAACATTTGCTTAACTTTTTCCAATTTTATCTTTATCAGGCTAAAAAATTTAACTATTGCTTAACTTTTGACAATTTAATCATAAACAGACTAAAACAAGCTTAACTTTTTCATATTACATCTTTAACAAACTACAACGTTTAACATTCGATGATCTTTTTCTAACAATATCACTACAACAATTTATACAGATAAAAAACTCAACAATAACATTATTAATACTTTCCAGATATTTGAATTACTTTCAATATCATTACTTTAATTTAACCAGATATTCAATAACAATAACATCTGAATTACACTTTTCAATGCGAATCACGAACATCATCAAATTAATATAGGGCCTTTCCTATAATAGCAGGGCAGAATGGAGAGTAAAAAAAAGGTGAGTAAAAAATAAGTGTAAGGCACAGACGTATAATAGAAGCAGACCCAATATAACAGACGTCTTGTGAAGCTGGTTTACTACATACACAAATGTCATTCGGACAGGGCCGAACTAGGGCCTAATAAACTTTATTGGCTAAGCTTTACATATTGATTTTATTGAATGTAATCAACATTCAATATGTAGGTACTACTTGACCATGATCTTTTGGCGGATGGGCCTCACCCGCTTAGCTCATGCCTCACAAATATACTGCAACTATTGTAACGGTAGAAGTCCATGACACTAATCAACTTTCCCCATGGAACATGTATCGAAATATAAAAAAATTTTGGTCTCTCATATAAACTGACCAATCAGCTGATCAGCGTTAGTATGGAGAACAAAATTTTTGTTTTGTTTTTCTTTATATGTTTCTTAAGTAATTAGTATATAATGGACTAATTCCACCTTCAAAATAGTCAATTACTCCCTGTTATTTCTGTATATAGAAACGTCAAATTTGATAATCCGCCAAAAGATCATGCTTGTGTAGTAAGTATTGTATTGTTTATATGGTTGGTAAGTTAAGCAGGTACTACTTGAAGTAAATCCTATATTTTTACAGTGAAAATTACAGAAAATACGGAAATAAAATCACCGAATAGTTGTTTCTTAATTATTTATTTTTAAACAATATGATTTTTTTCAAATAATTTCTCACAGTCAAGTTAGACTGCTTAGCTTTATACTTACATATCAAATCTACATAAAATTTTACAATCACTCTTACTAACAAATGTAAATGATTTGCATCATGGTGTTCGTTTCCAGATGTAAACAATATATCGTAATTTATGGAATCAGCCACATAAGTTATCAAACTATTATAGTTGATTTTATCAGGAAAGGTCTTTAGAATTTTCTCACACGATTGTATTACTTTTATTACACCGTCTGACGGATACACTAAACCTCCCCTGTCCTTTTTATTTATCAAACAACATAAGAAATTTTCTTTTACACCAATTACAGTTATCTGGCAAATGGAACATTTTATAACTTTTACTACTTTCCTTGCAACAAATCCTGCAATATAAATGGTAATGTGATGTGTATAATCGTCTAATGGAGTAGAAAGAATATTATTAAGGAAACAATCAACATCTTCAATTTCACAAAGCTCCATTACATTTTGTTCAAAACTAGGGGTGGTAGTGTTTAGTGTTTCTATAGTCTTTCGGGCAGAAGTTACAGTCAGAATTGGATTAGGTGTAGTAAACCCATCTTTTTGCAATTTAAGCTTTAATTGTATAAGATTCTTTTTATACGCAGACTTAAATTGAATCACATTAGGGTTATCGTTAAACCCACCTTGCGCTCTCATTTTACCAAAAAACATTTCTATAAAATCTTGGCTTATTTTATAAAGAGTCAAAAATCTTAAATTCTCTTTACAAATCAAATCATCATACATATTTAAGGCACTATGCAATCCTATTATAAAACCGATAAAACCGGTTTTACGGGCAGAAGTTATTATCAAATTGCCATTACATAGTTTTAAATTACTTAAATAGGATATCCATGATTTCGAGACTTCTTTAATTTTCTGAATATTAGCCGTACATAATGCCTTTTTGTAGCCTGGTGCTAAAGTAGAACGACTGTTAAGAACGTCAAATATGTCGTTGATTATTGTTATAAATTTGACTGTAGCTGCACAATATTTAAATTCTTCAATATGTAAATCATCCTTACAGAACGACAGTGCATCGGCTACTGATTTGCTCAATAATTGTGTTGCAAGTCGAACTTTCATTTTCTGTTTTGCAAACATTATATGTGCCTGTTTCAATTTATTAGCCAAATGGAAACCTTTGTCGGTTTGTAAATCAAGCAATAAATGGAGGTATTTAAAATCGATTATATCACCGTCTGGATCAATCAGAGTTTTAAAATCCCCCAGTGTATTCCTTATTAATTTGATCATATGGCATGGATCAAAATATATATTGACTTTAACATTTTGAAAATGAAAATATGGTTTGAAGTTATTCACAGTGAAATCACATCCTAAATGCGTTGCCATGCTAACATTCGATGCAGCTCCATCGAAAGTCATTCCACATACAAAAACATTAACTTGATATAGCATTTGTATAGCCATTTTCACAACATTAGCCCGCTGTTCGCCTGTCATTTAATTTATAAAAAAATAGGCGATAGGTAGCTTCCAGTTAAAATTGATTGCCGTAACAAATATGACTAAGGCTTGTGTTGCTAAAGGAAGACTGTCGTCGGAAACGCCGGTGCCAGTATTAATATAGCCTTTGTACTTATTTTCGCTTCCATCCCAAATTAAACCCTTTCTAATAGCCATTTCATCAATGCTTAAGTTAACGAATATTTTTTTTTTTCAGTATTTTCGGATAAGGCTTCTAAAGTATCAAAACTTTCAGCAGTAAAGCCTGGTTCTGCGTGAATGTTTTTGTACCAGCGTGACAATGTGCCTGGGTGAGGTAGAACAGTATTAAAGGTGTTCCTTACATAGTTATAAGCCCTGGGCGAATAAAAGTGTAATTGTAGTGCAAACGACCTCAGCTCTGGAGAATAAGATTTTTCCAACGTTATGCCTTTTCCTTTTTTTAAAAACCGTGTGAAAAATTCCTTGTTATTCACTGGTATACTTGATAAAATACTGACATCATCTTGACAATTTTTTTTTTCAGACTATTTATTATATCCGAAAGCTTACATACTTTACTTTTGAGGCGTCTTGTTTTTTGCTGTATCATCTTTATTTTTTTATTTTTTAACGAAATTTTACGTTTCAGCTTCTCTTCTTTGGATGAACCAGGTCGATGATCTTTAATCTGAAACAGTTTTCATATTGTTATTAAAATCACTAAGCAAATTATTATTAAATATGTAAATAGCTTTTTGCTTAACTACTGCTATCTACAAAACACATAATCTCTTTCGGGTTGAACCAAGACCACAAGGCAAAATTATTTTTTAACAAAATTGTTATTTATTATTACGTCGAACAACATAATGCAACTATTTTAACAGTAGATTCAGTCCATTATACTGATCAACTTTTCCCAAGGAACATGCATCGACATATGAAAAGAAAAATTTAAGCTTCCCATACAAACTACTCATTCGAGTTACTATGAAAACAAAAAAAAATCGTTTTGCAATATACATTCCTTGGGGAAAGTTGATCAGTAAAATAGACTAAATCTACCTTTTAAGTAGTTTCAGTATATTTGTATATTTTGTTAGTATAGATCCCCCCAACAAGACATAGCTAATAATTTAGATCTAGTTGGTTGTTTCCTAAACAAATTTTAGAGTAACATATTCTTTGTATCATTTACTCAAGTAAGTGACCTTTATCGTATCAGAATAAACCGGTCACGAGCTAAGTTTGTAAAAAAATAAAAAATACCTTCTTGGTTTTTTCAATTTGGAGAGTGATAGCACTATGGGATGAAGAAGATGGTTGGAGTTCGAGAACGTTTTTTACATCTTGTAGTACAGTTGCCATATATCCAGCAGTACATCTTTTACTTAGAGATTCAGATGTTGAGGAATTTTCATAATTCTGTAATGTTAAAATAATGTTTTACATGTGTAACTCAAAAGATAATCAACATGCAAAAGAAACATTACTTAATTACATTAATAAGACATAATTATTTTATCACTTCATACATTAAGCTAACAAGACACAAGGACAACCTCTTCCAAAGAAAGGTGTTCCAGTACTTTACAAGTAAAACTACTTATCACGGGCACATAGGTCAGATTCCTACTTATGACAAACATTTGTGCGACAAATAGATGTTTGTAGTGGATTATAAAAAACAAATTTATCACAATAAATTGCTTACATCACTGTAAAAATGTGAGCTATCTTTTTGGGTTGAAGAACATGGTTGGGGTTCAGGTACATCATAATTTTGTACATCCTGTAGTAAAGATACAAAATTTCCAGCAGCACATCTTTTCTTAGAAGATACAGTTGGTGGCAAGTTTTCTTCGTTCTGTAAAACAAAAAAAATACGACAAAAATTAAAAACATATAATGTATATGGTATAATGACAAACTTTAGTAAACACTATCTTTTTCTTTTCTTTGTAACCAAAAGCTGTATTTTCCAAAAACATAAATCTGGGCATAAGCAAGAAAAATTTGTCCTTATCTGAGCATGTTTTTCCAGCGGTTGCATCTTCAGCATGGAGCTTCAGAGTCTGAGATAGGCTTTTAATCATGATCTCAAATTTGATGAACAGATTTGGTTATTATAATGGAGCGACTGCCATCTGACCTCTACAATCTTTATACAGGGAAACCTAGTCAATAGAATCATAAAGGGACCCACAGTTTAGCATGTCTTCTAAAGCATGGAAACGTTAACTAGTGCTTTCTGTGGGATTCAAACCCACGAACTTTGGATGTTAAGGCAAATGCGTTAACATCCAAACCACTGAACCAAGAAGGCAGTTAATACAAGGAAAATCTATATTTAAAATAATTAAGCATGTATCACACTTACTTCTAAATATTCTTCAAATAAAGTTGGGATTGTTCCTGATTGAAGTATTGTGCAGAATGCACTAGTATCTTTTAGGTGTGGTTCAAAATGCTTAGAACACAAAACACTGCTTGAGGTGGGTTGCCAGTGTTCACAGTTCATGTTTTGCACCCAGATTTCCTTAAGAGCATTATCCTTTGGGAACCTGAAACCATACCGATAACATGGGCATCTATTTAACTTAATTATACTAATTATGTATAAAGCTGAAACATTTGTTTCTTTGTTATTTTAAATGTTTGTATATAACTCTAGTGTATATCTAGATTCATAATATTAAGTACCTAACACTATGTGCGTAGGTACCTTATTTAATAAAATAAAATAAATTATGAACCCATAGAATAAGCCAAGCGGTTTTCTATCTTTGAGGCGGTTATATAGGATATGTATTTTCTGCCAGTGATACAATGCTATACTAATAAATGAACTCATTATTTAGTAACAATAAACATAATACACACTCATATACTTGGGGCAATTACTTCATTATGAGTTTAATAATATAGCCTCACTCTATAAATTGATAACACTGATATTGGTACACAACACATACTAGTAATATAAATTAATGTTTACTCTGAGTTCGGCCCACTAAATTCTACAAGTACAAGACCTGTCAAGTATAGATGCCTATAACAAAAAATTAAAGATTAGAAAAAAATAGCCGATGCTACGAAGTTGATAGGTATTAGAAAGTGTTCACTATCTTTGAAAATCAGTATTTTAACTACAACACCTTTAAGAAATAAAATTAACACGACAAATAATCTATTGTAAACAAAGAGACTCCATACATACCGGTGAAAACTTAATCCTGGTGTTTTATTATAACTTGCACTGTTACATTTGTACGCACTGCACTTCACCATTTTTCAGTTTGTTTTTTAACAACTATTTAAGCAAAATCCACGTCTATTTCACTATATTTCGGTACAAATATGTCAGATTTACATTGACAGCGTCACTCATCAATATGGCGGTCGATCGTAATCGGGCTTCGCGTCGTCATTTGTTTATGTTTGCGTTAGTGTTGCTACATAGGAAAAAACAGGACGGCGCATATTACGACGTTATGGGTAAGAAAAAGACAGCAAGTCATAGTTAAAAGTATATCTATAGCTACGATTTAATGTTGGGTCTGCTTCTATTATACGTCTGTGGTGTAAGGTGACATCTCGCTTTCTCACTCGTTTCTGCCCTGCTATTAGAGATGATGGTAAGGCACCTGTGCCGTCTGTGCCTAAGGTCTGTGCTATGTGCTATAGTCTGTGGGACTATGCTACTGCCAGTGTCAGAGGAATGCCAGGTTTGCTGTAGGTACGTAAAATTGAAAAAAAAAACATCAAAATCAAAATGTCGTCGCTAACGAGGTGCGTTCAATTTTTATTTCGTATTTAATAAGCCTGTTTAAATATTGCAACTGTTTTGTTTCCTTGAAGTGCAAGTCTTTCAATAAACGTTTAAACCGTATCAATACAGAGCGAAGTGGAAACAAATTGTGTTAAAGATTATTAGGACAAGTCAACAAAGCATCTTGTGATCATCATTTATATTTCTTCCAGCCTCTTGCCGGCTCCTACACAGCAGGTGTGGGACCGCGATGACGAATTCAAGGCGAAGCGTGTCGGAAGTGCACTGGTGGTGTCACAAAGCAGTGTGCCCCCTTATGGACAGAGGAAAGGTTGGGTTCCACGCAATGAAGAAGACTTTGGAGGTAAACATTTGGATTTGTATACAATTTACAATGTGTCATACTTTATTGGGTTTGCTTAAAGACATAGGTCGTACTTGCAAAACCCATACCCAGAGCTATCTGTAGCTTTTTGTCTAGAAAAGAGGATTCCGGGCTTTTATTCTCCTCCTCATATGGACCCTTTTTATTGCTGGAAATAGCTGGAGAGTCAGATGAGCAAAAAAATGTCCTATGGACTGATGTCCTCACACCATTCTCGAGATATTGGCAGAAGCGACTGACTGTAAAAAGACGACATTATGACAGAAAGTAGGTTAGGTTATTGTTTTAGAGCTTGTGATGGTGAAGATGATAATTAATAATTTTTCAGATGGGGGAGCTTTCCCAGAAATTCACGTGGCACAGTATCCCTTGGGCATGGGTTCTCGAGGTAAAGAGAGCACGTCCAACGCCTTGGCTGTCCAGTTGGACGAGTCTGGTCGTGTGAAGTATTCTGCTATTGCTAGACAAGGACACAGTGCTGACAAGGTGAGTTTGAGATGCTTTGGAATCAGAATCATGTCTTTTTTTTGAGGCTTCAGAAACAACTTAAAGAACTTCTTTTTAAATAATCCACATTTGTCTAGATCCTAAAACACTAATGTTATTTCAGTAAGCTATAATGTGTTATAAGGTGTTTCTAAAATAGTAGGCACTTACAGTAAATGCATCCATATCATATGTACAAACCTCAGGGTTTTTATATGTTATATAAGCAAAAAAAAAAATTATGTAAATTTATTTGCCAGATAAATAAAAAAAAAACATATTGTACATAACTATGCCAGTTTTATGGCAAAAGTCAAAGGTGGGATAAGCTCATCTCGAAGCCATTGCATCTCCAGAAATATATGGATGGCTCCACCGGACAAAGGCGAACTCATTGTTATGTTGAGATTGCCATTGATAAAACATGTTATTATTTTGATAACATGTTTTATATCATACTAGCTGTTTCCCGCAGCTCCGCCTGCGTCAAAAAATAGCCTATGTTTGACCCTGGGTCTTTCAACTATATTCATACCAAATTTCATCAAAATCCGTTCAGCGGTTTGGCCGTGAAAGTGTAACAGACAGAAAGACAGACTTTCGCATTTATAATATTAGTATGGATGACTATAAAAATCTCATAGTTAACCTTGCACTTAATACTTTTGAATAGAAAAAATTAAGACAAAATTATCTATCGCAGTAGGTAATTTAAGAATTGAAAGTAGAACCAGTCTTATTTGACAGTAGGTTGAAAATAGAATTGGTTAGGTCATGAATAAGACAACAAACTAGTGATTTGAATTTTCTTGGGTGATGCCTATAACCAGCAGAAAAAAAAAAGAATTAATGTTTCAGTCAACTAATTGAATAATAATTATATAGCTTAAGGCTTCGGTCAACTGAGGTTATTTTTTTTTTCAGAAATCAACATTTCAAGATTAGTCAGGATTGCCTAATGTTAAGCTTTTAATGTATATTACAAAAAATATAACAATGTTTACATGAAACCAATAAAACATTATTTCAGATAATATACTCAAAACTGACAGACCTTCTGCCATCCGAGGTGTTGGCGGAAGACAATCCAACTCTCCAGAAACCTGACGATGAGGACATCCAAGAGATTACCGAAAAGACTAAATTGGCACTAGAGAAACTGACAAATGCTAAGATTTCTGCAGCGATGCCCGTCAAAGCTGCCCCTAAAGCTGTGAGTTGATGTTTTTTTTAAAGTTATTTATTAATTTATAGACAAATTTGAGAGTGGATGGGAGACTGGAGTGGGACAGTATAGGTTAATTGAATGAAATGACAGGCAGCTGATGCGTTTATATCAGGCAGGGTGTATTACCAAGTCATGTTCCTAGTTTCGACAGCACAGGTTATTACTATGGAGCGTCTGCTGTCTGACCTTCTTAACCCTTTTTTTATATTGAAACCAGACCAACAGGAACATGACTCGAGAAGTATTAGTGGCCAACACTGTCAGATTTTTTCAGGGTGCCTAAAGCCATCTATTGATAACAATTGGCACCAACGGATTGACATGCCAATGCCACTAAATGGCAACCAATCCAATAATGGTCGCGTCTCGCCGTCGCTTGACATGCGCCATCCATCGCTATTGAGACTATTCAAAAAGAAAACACAAATTGGTTGGTAGACAAGCATATTTATTTAATTTATTCATGTACACAATAAAAATGCAAAGGATTGTACATAAGTGGAACAGACAGTACAAGGGAGCTGTTTATTTCTAAAGAAATTTCTTCCAGCAGACCCAAGCGAGGAAATGACAAGAAAAGGGTAATAAGCGTGTACAAAAAAGGAAGGAAGAGGCATATGGTCTACATAGGTTACTACCTATGTCATATGGGTATATATGTCCTATATGTATAGGTTATACGCTTGTACCTATGTAGACAATTGACTCCATTGCAATTTACTTTGTGTCAGAGCTAGTCTCCAGTTGTGTACTCAGCTTAGCTTCAGACCACAGGGCTATGCTTTGCAGTGCTGATTATTTACAATGGAGGGGTTGCTGTCTGACTTAGGTCTCTTTTTACAGAGCAACCAGACTAATTGGATTAGGCCAGCACTGTTAGATTTTTCATGCTGCCTAAAGGCATCTGACATTTGTAACTTAAGACCTACATGGTCGGTAAAATCACAGAATAAATAATATACCTATTGAAATTAAGGTTCATACAATGGGACATGTTACATTTGTCAATATTATCATGATCCTAATATCGCAAGTATTGAAATGGGCAGTTACATTGAATTGTTGAAAATACTAGAGTAAAGAGTGTTTAGTACAAGATTAAAATTGAATAAATCCGAAATAAATCATGGATACTAGTAGAAAGGCAGCTATAGCAATAATACTAGCATGCGCTTTAAAAACTAAACGCAAAAAGAGAAAGCGTGACTTTTAATCTACTTCTTCACATCATCTTTCGTTGCATTTGCATATTTTTATAAATTTGCACCAACTTGTCGAGGTCTTCATTCTTTTTGACTGTATTTAAATAATGTTTATCTCTCGGATTCCACAACGATGGGCAGGTTTTATATAGAAGAATAAACTCCTTCAAGTCATTTTTTTCTCCGTTACCATCAACGACAGGGCGTGAATCGTCATCGTCGCTGCTCAGACGTTGTCCCGCCATGGCTGTGAGCGAATACTGACCGAAGAAATATCTCGATGCGCTTGCATTTCAATAATATTGAAGCCACGCCCCCTGAGTATCGCGGATTTCAAGATTTCCGAACAATCTGTGATATTATCACGATACCGCTTACGGCCTATTACACCATCAATATTACCACGGTATCGTGATATTATTGACAATGTAACATGCCCCAATAAGCCGTATATGATGCGATGCACTCACACAAGCGCAGTGCGCGCGACTTACTATGAAAACTAGCAGACTTGTTTATACAGGCATCGCTAAGTTGTCAGTCAAAGGCGCGCGCTTGTGTGAATGCATCGTTTACGGTGCGTTGTATAGGACCTCATCTTCTGTGCGTAATTTATTTATTCTGTGGTAGATATATAAATTACGCACAGAATATAGACTAATTCATGGGGTAGGTCTTGACCACGGCACACCTCGGACACTCGCGTCATATCATCGCAGAAGGGTCGCGCGGCCGAAGCGACATCCTTGCATTGTTTTGTTTTCAATTTATAAGTTTGAGTGTCTGTTCTGTACGTTAGTACTATTAATAATAGGCTATTATTAATAGTTCAAACATATAATATACTTCATATCACAAGTTTGAGTTCCTGAATTCGAACCCAGAAAGATTTTTTTAAATCCATTTAATATAAAATAAAACCTTTGAAATCCTGTGGAAGGGAATCTGTCAAGAAACAAGAAAAGGACGCACTTAAAGGTGGAGTGACGTCACTGCCACTTGATTTAAAGAGATAGCAAGACGTCCCCACCAGGCTCCCACTTTTCTTCATTAGAAAACTTTAAATGCAATGCAACTGATTTAATTGATTACCAATTTTGTTGTTGTTTTTGGAATCGGTTACTTTTTAGTGTATATATTGTTCCGTATAGTAATCTTGTAAAAATGTGAATACAGTCAAGTAGCTTATTGACCACTGGGAACAGCTAGCCTGCCATGAAGTGGCAATAGAACGCATCACTATGTAGCGCTGATAGTGCAATACGTTTTCAGGCGCCTGCGCAATACATCCGCTACACTCCGGCGCAGCAAGGCGGTGCTTTCAATTCCGGTGCCAAACAACGGGTTATTAGGTTTGTATGATGATTTTTTGGACTATTTCTGGTTTTTGTTACGTCTATTTTGTCCAAACAACTCGGAGAATATACTGCGACCAAATCGCAGACATATTATAAAAGGGAGATGTCAGGAGTACCCGTAATCGACGAGCGTGTATGACGAGAGTGATGAGCGTAGAAGAAGCGAGGGAAGTCTGTAAGGATCGTAGCAAATGAAAATCCGTAGTCTCTGCCTACCTCTACGGGAAAAAGGCGTGATGGTATGCAGCGACGTGCTTAGAGATTTTCCATAGGGTAGGCAGAAACAAATTTCAAGAGCTCTTTACTTTTTATTATTTTCTTTAGGTACTTATTACCTAAATATATAATCTTACAAATGTTTATCTATTGAAATAGATTAAAAAAAAATTTTTTTTGTTTAATAAGAAATAAAATATAGTTCCAACTCCACAGGGTACAATTCCATAGGGTAGACAATGTTTAAACGTCTTTATGGTATGCACGCCACTGAATTGGTATGTATGTACGTGGGGCGCACTATAAGTTTCCGGAATGAATATGAAAAAATACTATTAAAGGTACAAAATTAATTTATTGTTTTTCAAAATAATCTCCCTTGGCGTCTATGCACTTTTTCATTCGATGAAACCAGTTTTGAAAACTTTTGTGCCACTCCTCTGTGATGACCTCTGAAACGTGTTTTTCATACTCCTCGACAGCCTCTTCTGGTGATGAAAATCGTTGACCGCGTAATTGGTTCTTAATTTTTGGGAACAGAAAAAAAGTCACAAGGTGCCAGGTCGGGACTGTATGCAGGATGACTCATGAGTTCTACATTTTTCGCCTTCAAAAAGTCGTTTGTCTGTCTGGCCGTGTGAGAACTAGCATTGTCGTGGTGCAGGATGATACGGCGTTTACGGTTATTTTTACGGAGTTCGTCAATAACTTCCGGCAAACAAATGGTCGTGTACCAGTCACTATTCACTGTACGACGATTCTCTAAAGCAACAGTAGCCACGTGTCCAGTTTTATTAAAAAAAGAAGCAATCATCCGCTTAGATGCACTTTTCACGCGCGCCACTTTGGTTGGTTTCGGCTCATCTTGAAAGACCCATACGCTCGATTGCTGCTTTGTTTTGGGATCGTAGCAATAAATCCATGTTTCGTCACCTGTTACTATGTCCCACACCAAATTTGACGCACCTTCGTTGAATCTGGTAAGCATGGCACTGCACCAAGTGACGCGGTCCGTTTTTTGAGCCTCGGTCAAGTTGTGTGGGATCCACCGCGAGCACAGCTTTCTCACACCCAAATGTTTGTGTAGGATTAATTGTATTTGACTCATGCCTATTTCTAAGGATGCGCGAATTTCATGGTAGGTCACATGCCTGTCTGTTTCAATCATACGGCGCACAGCATTGATGTTTTTGTTGGTCACAGCGGTGGACGGCCGACCATCGCGAGATTCGTCACTGAGATTGATACGACCACGCTTGAATTCTGCAAACCAGCTATAAACAGTTGTCTTGCATGGTGCTTCATTGCCAAAAGCTGTTTCAAGCCGAGCGATGCTCTGTTGAGCTGTCAAATTACACTTAAAATCGTAGAAAATCATACTACGAAAATTTTCCCGAGTTAAATCCATGTTGATGCAGACACACAATTTTTTAAATGGCGCCACAAGGTAAAAACAAAAGACAGTCAGATGAAACAAACTGCATTCTACAGCCAAAGAGTTCTATTTTCAAATGTTGCAATAAATTTTTAAATATTGTTTATGTAAGTGGCCAGTTCCGGAAACTTACAGTGCGCCCTATGTATGTACTTTGTCCAATAGTTCCTAGTTGCGTCCTCAGCTTACGCTTCCGAGCCTGCAGTGCGCTGTAAGTCATGGTCCTAGAGTTGGCGGCACTGGTTTTACAATGTAGACCTCTGTAACGTTTTTACAGGGAAACCAGACCATCAAAAACTTGATCCGAGGTGTGCAGTGGCCAATATTGTTAAATTTTTTCAGGCTGTCTAAAGGCTTAGTATTTATTTATTTATAAATCTTTATTGTAACCACAAGTAAAAAAAAATACTTTTTACAATTGGCGGACTTAATGCTAAAAGCATTCTCTCCCAGTCAACCATTAGGAAAAACAGAAAAGATTATGTGCTTTCCGAAGCACGAAATCATCATTATTAACAGACAATCAGGTGGTTTTCAAGTAATTAATTTAATTCTGCAATGTCCTAACTTAACCAAACTTTAAACAAGTTATGTTTCCCGTGGGAATCGAACCCACGACCTTCGGGTCGAACGCTTTAACCACTAAACCGCGAAGGGAGTTAAAGTTTTTCTTCTACATTGAAACTTGTTTCTTTGCCACAGAGCCCAAGACGCGCTTTAAAAAATCTTGATTCTATATTTAACTCCTAAAATTATTATTACTGCTGTTTTACCTACTAGATAGGGATCTTATTTATTTATTAAAATTTATTGTTCCATAAAGTACACGTATACTTATAACAATTGGCTGACTTAATGCTAAGAGCATTCTCTACCAGACAAGCATACCAGGCTTTTGAGGAAATTAAGATTGAAATTGCTATTAGTGGCGACCACTGCGATGGCTATCGCTTCGTACGCGAGATCGTTTCCACCGATGCATTGTTAATATCTTTAATTAAACCCTCTATTTTGCATCGGAAAATATATATTTCGATATTTGATTCTGAATTCCGCGTCTACAAAAAAATTTAATATCGAATGTCATCTCATGTCATATTGAGTTATATGGACTATCCATTAAATTTTTTTCTATTGAATTTTTGCTTTGGTAGCCAGAAACAAGGAATTTCGAAGCGTCTTATTATTTTTAAATGATTTAGGGCCGATTTCACCAATATAATTCCTATCAAAGAGTTACTAAGTATACATTACTACGGAACCCTAAAAAGGAATGGCAGACATTTTTATTCTAGAGATAGAGTCTTTGTTCAGGAATTATATGTGGATTAATAGTATATTTTCGGGTTAACCGTGTGGTAAAATGTAAACTTCATTATACGAGAGTATATTGCGTCAATATCCTTGGAATAAAACTTATCCGACTTTGGTAAAATCTGCACTTAATTACTAATGTTATAAAAGCAGAAAAGACACCTACTCCTACCTACCTTCTTTACTATCGGGAAGTATCACATCGGATATGTCTCATCTTTTGGACACAGCAGGCAAAGTATTTTTTATGAAGGTTTATCGCCAGTCTGTAAGAATAATTCCTCCCCACAAGGATGGTGGAAGCACAAGCGGACCCAATGGAGCCCCCGCGTTTCCAAATCAACAAGAAGATCCCCCGCGCGGCTCCCTCACCCCCCGCCCCTGTGTTGCACTCCCCGCCACGGCGAGTGTCCGTCAAGCAGCAGCGGGACTGGAAGGTGCCGCCCTGTGTGTCACACTGGAAGAACGCTAAAGGTACGCTGTAAGTCGTGCTCCTAGATTTGGCGGCACCGGTTATTACCATGGAGCGACTGCCGTCTGATCTTTCTACAGCGAAACCGGACCGACACGAACGTGACCCGAGGTGTGTTACCGACCAACACTGTCAGAATTTTTCGCGCTGTGTTTACACAGCCTTCGCGACTGCTATCTATCGATAACAACCGGGACCGACGGCTTAACGTGCTTTCTGAAACACGGAGAAGCTCTCATAGAAAATTCCACTAAATGGCGACCAATCCAATAATGGTCACGTCTCGCCGTCGCTTGACGCGTGCATTCACTATGGATACGCAAATCGCGCTCGACTACCGAGCTCCACAAGTACAATAGAATGCAATACAAAACTCTTTATTGCATAACAAGGATACATTGTCAAATACAAGCAATACTAAGGTATATAAATTATCATCTTTACGTGTAGGTAAGCCAGGACAAACAACTTAATAATCCAAAGCACTAGATCACCTTCATTATTAGACAATCAGGTGATTCAAGCCTGTAATGTCCTAACCAAACTGGAAACAACTGAATAATGTATGATATATACAAGGTGACTGGTAAAAGGTATATAAAGCCGTGACAAGGCCATACCCCGAGGGTTATGAAAATCATATGGCGGTGGAAAGAAACGAATATCTTGTTAAGATATTTTCCATACAAAAGTAGAAAAACAATATTTTTTTTGTTTTGGTCACACCCCTAATTATGCATAATATTAGAAAGAAAAGAAAGACTCATTGATAAATTTCGTTACTCGAGGCAAAGCCCTTGTATGTCATATGTTCCTAGTACTTTTGTAGACACATCCTAATAATAGCAATTTATTTCTAAACGCAAACACAGCTGAGAGCATTTCGAACTCTTGCTATGTTCTGCCAGCCTAGTACAATTCAGACACCTACCTCTTTGTTGACACCGCGCCGGCCGCCGCGCCGCTCTTTCAAAGAAGCCGCCTTCCCTTTGCGGCAAATCGCTTTGCGGAACTTAGCAACAACATTGTTTCACAAATTTGACACTTAGGTATGTCCTTCTGTCGAAGGTTGAAAATCTGTTGCGTTCAAAAAAAACACTGATTTCGAGTTTTGAACTGGATTAAATGAAAATTTAAGAATCATACACGACACGTATCACCACTTAGATTTAGGTACACAATTCAGTTAATTTCCGGCTCAAAGTGTCCTCCACCACGATCTCTGCACAATTGCGTCCTCTTTTGGATTGAGCTTACGGCGTTCAAAAGCATATCCGCCGGGACAGATTGAAACGCCGCAAGTATCAGCCCACGCATTTCTTCCGGGCTCTCACATTCCACGGCATACACTTTTGTTTTTATGTAACCCCACAAGAAGAAATCGAGTGGGGTTAAATCAGGTGATCGTGGCGGCCACGCCACGGGACCGCGCCGCCCTATCCACACGTCGAACCGCCGGTCCAGGTACGCACGGCACTCGCGGGCGAAGTGAGCGGGAGCGCCGTCATGTTGGAAAATCATTCTCCTGTAGGCTGCTACCGGAAGATCTTCCAACATCTCTTCCAGCTCAGTTCTTAAAAATAATAAATAATTTTCGGCATTAAGGGATTCCGGCAAAAAAATTGGACCAATGAGCCTGTCTCCAATAATGCCTGCCCACACATTGATCCGCCACCTATGCTGGAAACTTGCCACGCGGGAAGCCTTCGGGTTCTCGTGCGCCCAGACGTGCTCATTGTGGCAGTTAAAGAGGCCCCTTCTTGTGAAAGACGCCTCGTCTGTCCACAGAATGTTCATGGCCACCGTCGGGTCCCTCGTGACTTCGTGATCGTACCACGTGCAGAACTGAACACGAGAGGCAAAATCCCGAGTCAGGAGATCCTGGGTCTTCCGGTAGTGGTAAGGATGTTGCCCATCACTGTTCAGTGTTTTCCACACTTTCCACTGTAACACTCCTAATACTGCTCCACAGCGACGTGTGCTGGTCGTGGGGTCCGCCGAAAAATGGTCCAGGATCTGGTCTTCCAAGTCACTTCGCCCGCGCGGTGGGCCCTCGCCAGGGCTCGGTTGTAGCCTGCCGGTGGTGTGCAGCCGGTTCACGAGGTTCCTGAAGCACGCGTAGGAAGGAAGCTGACGGGCGTTGGGCCTACCCAAAACGTAGCGCTCCTCATACAAACGACGAGCAGCCGCCAGGTTGCCGTCGCATGACCCCACACACATAACCATATCATAATACTCCGAATTTGAGTAGTTCATGTTCGAAAAAGTCGATAGTAATGATGACACGAACGCGTGAGATAATCACTCTTTTCGCTAAGAATGTTACCGATCGACTGACTTCCTTCCGATACAAGCGCAAGCGGCGACATCAAAGTGACCTCTTTCATCTATCCCGTATGCCTAGTACTTAATTATGGTTCCGCAATGCAATAAGGAGAAACCTTTTGTAAAGTATTTTTTCTTCATCTCGTGTAGGTAAGTTAGGTAAGGTCTTACGACCCCACATACCCTGGTGTCAGAGTTTCTAAACCGCCACAAGTGCATTTGACGTGGATTAAGTAATTTATTTAATTAGACAAAAGACTTCCAGTCTAACTGACCGTCGTGTTTACCGAAGTTTATGGACAGCAGCTGCGATATCAAAAATCTTTTAAAGATGTGAAAAATCTTACAACTTCTGTACGCAATTTTTTGTATCTGGGGTATCTGGTGTAATTTATGAATCGGTATTCTCTTTAGTGCAAAACAAATCCTATTAAAAAAAAAATAATCATGTACGAATAATGTTTTGCAAAGCTAAGATAACATTTAGTTCATCGTTCCAGTAACAGTTAAAGAAAACTTATTTATCTGATAGCAAAAAACGGAATTTAAAAAATTTAATACGGAACCAAGCCTAAAATATCAAAAAATAAAGCGAATAATGAGAGAGCGAGACAGAAAATTACGTGCATGAAGATGAATAATCGCAGAAGAGATAATGCATTGCATCTAGGTAAATTGTTTCTACTTTGGAAATTACATGAATGTTTTTTTGTCTTTTGAAACTTAATTGTTTATTGTTAATTCAAGCATTAATTTATGTCAAGATTTTACATACCTACGATTTGATATCAGCTGTTTTTACTTTAAATGATGGGCTTCTACTCTGTAAGAAGATTTAACTTTACCCGTAATACCAGTGACATTATGAGGATTTTTTTTATTATTATTGTTATTGATATGTAATAAAACCAACTAGCAAGTTTGTCAGAAATCCACGCATAATTAAATCCAATTGTTTGATTCGCCGTTAAATTATTTTTAAAAATTACGATGCAGTTTGCTGATTATGTTTTACGTAAGTAAATTATTTCATTTAGTGATAATCACTAATTGACAGATTTTAAATTTAAGTGATTGAACTACCACTTAAATTAAAAATCCGTCTCTCAGAGACACAAGGATCTTGGGCAATGATTATTTGTTATGGTCGTTGTTTAGTCTTTGTAATTGTAATTTCTTAGCTCCTAGTATACTAGGTCATTGGTCAAATGATAGTAAAAATTGTAGATTTTCGTAATGATGAATGACAACAGCTGATGCAGGGTTGGTACATTAAGATTTTTGTCTAATTATGAAATGTTAATTAACTCGGTATTGTGACGCTTTTCTTACAAGATGTTATTTTATCTAGCATGTCGATATGATACCTTACCTACCACTTTTCGCTTTATATACCTCTTACCAGTCACCTTGTATATATATATATATATATATATATATATATATATATATATATATTAAGTATGGTATATCAATGTATAGTATAGATGTTATCCTATATTACACACTCCCCACCAAGACGGGTGTCAGTCAAACAGCAGCGAGATTGAAAAGTACCGTCTTGCGTGTCGCACTGGAAGAACGCTAAAGGTAATAATGTAAAGTATAGATGTTATCTTGTGTTACACACTCCCCACCAAGACGGGTGTCGGTCAAACAATGTTAGTTAAAAATGTTTCTAGTTACACGTACTTTACTGTAAAATTTGGATGATTTTTACAAAGACTGGTTGTATAGCTTTCTGTAAATTGTATTACAATTATTTAATTAGATGTTCTAAAGTAAGTATATATTAAAAAAACACTTAATACCAAAAAACAAATTAAAAAGGCAAGTCCTGACATATCATTACCCAATGTAACGTGACTGTAAAACAATCTCTTGATTTCAGGTTACACAATACCACTCGACAAGCGCTTAGCCGCCGACGGTCGAGGCCTCCAACAAGTCCACATAAACGAGAACTTTTCAAAGCTTGCGGAAGCTCTCTACATAGCTGATAGGAAAGCTCGCGAGGCTGTGGAAGCTAGAGCTCAATTGGAGAGGAGATTAGCGCAGAGAGAGAAAGAGAAGAAGGAAGAACATTTGAGAATGTTAGCGCAGAGGGCCAGAGATCACAGAGCTGGTGAGATTCTATTAATATTATTTAATTACTACTAGCAGTATAAATAAGCTGATGTGTGTATATCGATGCACTTGATTGTTAGTTTTAAATTATTCATCAACTCCGTTTTCGAAGCTGTTTACATTATAGGAGCACTTATCACTGTCTCCGGCAATGAGTTCCACATTTGTACAACACGGTTTGGCAGAAAGTGTTTCTTAGGGTTGCTAGCACATTGTTCTAGTGTTAATATGTGTTGTTTTTTCTAGATTGTGTTTCATGGCATTCGTCCTGCATGGATCAAACTATGTCTAGGCTTTTTAAACCTTTAGCTTTCAGCGGGTGTGAGTTCGTGAAGTTCCTATATCGCACCGGGAAAACAGCGACATAGGCATTTGTTTATCACGTTAGATAATCTAGTCTTGTCTGGTGCTCCGCTGTCACACTGAGTACATTTCCTTAATCCCCATTTATGGGGGTGATGGTTGGACCGGAATTGGTTTAATGGGGACCAAATTTTTGTTAAAGATATACAACCTCTACTGAAGTCTACTGCCACATTGCTATGGTGATTGTGTTGTTTATATTTTTGGTTGTCATTCTTTCAATAAATAAAAACTTCGGATTCTCCAAATATTTTTTATATTCACGTTTTCTCTTCAATAATTTTTCCGTCAGAATCATACCCAGGCAGCCTCTTCGTGGGGTCTGCTACTAAATAGATAGCTCTGTGTTGGCCACTTGTATACCTTGGATCATTTTCCTATTGGTCTGGTTTCCTTAGAGGTCAACTTTTTTAGTTACCTTGTAAAAAGGGTTACGGAGGGCGGTTGCTCGATTATTTGAAACATTATCACCAAAGCTTGATTAAATAAGCGTACCTCGTTAAATTTACATTGCAGCATGTTCATTGTATTAACCATATCTGTCTTAGCACAAAACTTTCTCCATCAGGTATCCGAGGCCCTGAAGAAGAACAGGAACAAGTGGAAGTCGACGAGAGCGGACTTACGGCGGCCGAGAGGGACAAACTGAGGGCAGACAGACACAAAGACAGGCAGCGGGACAGGAATCTAGCTAGAGCCGCCCCTGATAAGAGGTTAGTGGTTAAAACTAGTAGTTCAGTGAATAGTAAGACTTCGCGAACTTTCTCCAACAACGTCAACTAACTACTGTTTCTCGCGACAAAGAGAATATTTATGAAGCCTATGTTGTTGTAAAAATGTCTAGTGGTAAATCTAAAAGGTTAGTTATGTTATGCGTAAAACACAATATTAAAATTACATAAAAATTGAGGTACAAAGGCGGACTTATCGCTAGAGCGATAAACAGACAGACAGAAAAAACGATAAACAAGGTGATGGCGCAGTATAAATATATATATACCACATACGTATAACATGTACATACAAATCTACGTAAATACCAAATTTAATCAAATATAACAAAATCTATATATATAAAAGAACAAGGGTGATTGATTCATCAACGCCCAGCCTAAACCATAAAAGCTATAAACGTGAAATTTAGACAGAAGATTTATGTTATCTCATAGTGCTCAGATAAGAAAGGTTTTTTCAAAATTCACCCCCTAAGGGGGTTAAACGGGGGTCCAAAGTATGTATGGGGGAAGGAGATTAGTAAGTCCGATTCATTTGAAACTTCATAAGATTATTGTTTTTGATAAATGATTTGTTACCTGTTTTAAGGTTTTTAGAATTCAGCCCCTGGGTGTTTGTATGGTTTATGGGGTTGCTGACTACGAAAATAATAACCATCATTTTTAAATCCGACGTACCGGTGTGATACACTATCAATCCCTATTGGGATCCGATGGGGTGGTAGTAATCTTCTAAATGGTACATAAAAAGAAGATCCCGAGAGACCTGTCATATAATTATAATCTAAGTGATTCAAACCTCATTGGAAATATCTTTTGATCAGGCGGGCGAAGCCGCGGGCAACAGCTAGTGTATATACATATAAACGTAACACACAGAAACACAAGGCATACACATAAATGCATTTATAATAGTGGTAAAGTAGTTTTTTTTCATTTAGCGGTTTGGTTGTGAAAGTCTAACAGACAGAGAGACAGACTGACTTTCGCCCTTGCATTATAGGCTACTTTACACAATATTTTTTATTATTCTTATCCAAAATTTGAGTTATCGAATTCGAAAACTGAAAGATTTTTTTTAATCTGTTTAAAATTAAATAAGTTAAAAGCCTTGGAAATTCTGTGGAAGGGATTACTGGCAAGAAACAAGAAAAGGACGCACTTAATGGTGGAGTGACGTCACTGCCACTTATTTTCGTGCGTACAAAAGAGATAGCAAGACGTCCCCGCTACGCCCCCACTTTTCTTCATTACAAAACTTTAAATGCTAATTACTGCTTTAATTGATTACCAATTTTGTTGTTGTTTTCGGAATCGGTTACATTTAAGTGTATGTATTATTCCGTATTAAAATATTGTCAAAATGTGAACACAGTCATGTAGCCTATTAATATTGATTCGAAATATATATTATATACTAATGTATGGATTTGCAAAAATAAGACCCAACTCGGCGTAAGTTGGTTGTACGAAACAAACCCGGTTATTCTTCCGTCGGTACTCTTTAGTATAAAGTTTGTTTTAATGATTTCTTGTGTTTTCAATTGTTACACACATTAAATGAAACTATTTTAATATGGTTTTATCGCGTTTTTTCTAATTATTGCGTTAATTACTTATCTGTTCACACCTAACGTTTCAAACACATTACAGCGTTCGCAGGTAGCGATAATAAAGCCAGTATTAAAATAGTTTAGTTTAATCAAGTTTGTTTGCAGATCCAAACTAGTGAAGGACCGCGAACGCGACATATCCGAGCAAATCGCGCTAGGTTTGCCTGCCAAGGCCAACCAGGGCGGGGAGGCTATGTTCGACCAGAGGCTGTTCAACAACAGCAAGGGCATGGACAGCGGTCAGTGTACAATACAATACAAATACTCTTTATTGCACCAAACTAATTTTATAAAGCTGAAGAGTTTGTTTGTTTGTTTAAAAAGGCTAAAGGTCCAGACGAAGTCGGGATAGGCCGCTAGTTAACAAATACAGTGAGACACAAAAGCCAAAAAAATCTGAATTTTTTAAAACACATTCTTTTTACGTACTTTTTAGTCACAAATTACAGAATATTCAACCGCCATACATTGAATGATACGCGCTCACTTTCTTGTTTACTCCACGCACGCTTATACAAAATCATCGTTACGCCATCTATCGAAAAAATAAGAAGCTGTCCATCTAAATTTATAACTATTGAAGTATAGCACTAAATTGATATAAATTGAGTTCGGATCGCCAGCGAATAAGTACAATTTAAAAATATACAAGGTATTCTCTCAAAGAGAGAAGTGCCATAAAAATACTCGACTGACCAATGTAAGTGTAACCCATTCAATATGAAAATAGTAAAAAATATCATCATCATTGTAAGCCGCAGTCAGTCCACAGATGGCATTTGTATAATGGCTAACATTTAAGTTATGTTTTCGATTTTCAAAATTTTTCATTTTAGTATGAGATTAGATAAAAATATATTTATGTGTTAGGTTACGGCGACGACGAGGGATACAACGTATACGACAAACCGTGGCGCAATCAGGACAATGTCGGCTCGCAGATATACAGGCCGACGAGAAACGCCGACAAGGATAACTACGGTGACATCGACCAGTTAGTTAACACACGCAGGTAAACTACACGCTTAATTGGGTTGACGACAAGGTTAAAAAAATGTGATTTCATGTTACATGTATTTAAATTCGTTGTTCCAATTTTTACTTTCAAATTTTGCCCAGGTAATGTAATATATTTATAACAATTTAATAAAGTCATTTTTGAAAATATAAAACGACTAAATAAATATATTATAATCGATGAACATATAAAAAATAAAGAAACTTTCATTTAGAAACCATTTACATAAACGCAATATTTAAGGTAGTTTTCGAACAAATTTTTGTAAGAAAATTAGTTGTCATGTCTATTCCACGTTCTGGCCACAACCACACCCCGGACACTCAATACAACAGCGGCGACTGTGATACCTATACACTACTACTACGATTCGGTCGCGTACGCACACGCTTCAATGTTTGTGTTACTCGTAGGATTGGTTATTTGCCGTGTCTGCATCATAATCGTCGCAGCGGCCGCGCGGCAAACGCGTCGTTTATTTATTTACTTTATTCGGAGAACATACAGTCTTCAATTTCAACAACAATACTACACAATATCCAATGACCATTTACATATTCTCGCATTTATGAATCTATATAGCTTGTCTGACTTGTATACAATAGAAAAAAGAAATATATAAAGATAAAAGTAGGATAATTTAAAGAACTAGCTTACAGATGAGAACCACCAAACCACGCCCCTGACAATGCGTTTTTAAATGTATTTGGGTTAGAGTTAAACAGATCAAGATCGGGACAGACAGCCAGTTTATTTACCTCTTTAGAAGATCTAACGAAGAAACTGTTTTGCCTATAGTTACTGGCACTATGTGGTACTGCCAGAAATGTCGGTATCCGTACAGCTCGATTAGGGACTTTCAAGCTAATCTTCTCCAATAGGTTTGACGAGTCTACGATACTTTGAGCAACATTAGCTAAAAACACAATATCTGAGATCTGTCTATACATATTATACATATACATTCTATACATATACATAAAATTGGAGTGTCTGTTTGTAATATTGAAATAACCGTTTTTTACTACATGCATATGAATATATATACGGTACATACACCAAAATATTTTTTTTTTTACAATTTTTGTCTGTCTGTTTGTTCCGGCTAATCTCTGAAATGGCTGGACTGATTTTGACGGGACTGTTATTGGCAGGTAGCTGATGTAATAAGGAGTAACTTAGGCTACGTTTATTCTAGAAAATATATTTTATTGTAGAAAAATAAAGTTAAAAAACAAAAAAATTAAAGAATCGACTGTTAGGCGGAACGAAGTTCGCCGGGTCAGCTAGTCTAACATATAGCGGAAGAATGTCATCCTTGCAATATTTTGCTCTCGACGTTTACCCTGAATCTGCGCGATGAGGTATCTGTTTCGAGTGGGAGGGTGTGATTGTACGTTAGTGCTATTAATACTGTGATACAACGTAATTTTTTTAATTTTACCATCAGATTCGTGGCAGACAAAGAGTTCGCGGGCACAAGCAGCAGCAACAATCGAGCGGGACCCGTACAGTTCGAGAGAGACAACCACACCAGGCACGAACCGGTGAGTCCACTAGCAACCATGAATATTGACCGAGCGAGCGAAGCGTCACCATTTCGACAATTTTGCTTTTGGTTTGGAAAATGTATGTTCAGGGCTGGAGGTCACATTTCGGAACGGATTTTACGAAACTTGGTTAATGTATTCCTTGATGTTTGAAATTTTTAGTCGAAAACTTGGAAAGATAAGGGCAAAAAAAGGGGGAAAGATAAGGGCAAAAAGGGGGAAAGTTTGCTATAGCGTTATTTCTGAACGGATCTTTACAAAACTTGGCACACATGTTCCTTGATTTAATTGTTTTTTTTTGTCAGACGATGAAAAGGGCAAAAAGAGGAAGTATAAAAACCGTCTTTTAATAGTAATTCAATAAAAAATAATATTGTTTATTGGAAGTTCTTAATTAATATACTAATTACAAAAAAATATTTAAAAGAACTAATTATCTTATCAAAATTCTGAAAATATTAGGCGCAAATCTCAACATGTTATTTTTAATTTAATCAATTATTTTTGTCCGGTTGCACAAGGAGCAATAACAAAGAGATGTCGTAATGAGAAGGGCGGAAGGCAGACATGCGAGTGCTCTGTGGTGGCCGTGCGAGTCCCTATTAACGATCTCATCTACTTACCAATAGATGTCGCTAGCAAATCGAAGTTGACATTACAAATATATTTTATATTTCATTAAACAACGAATATTTTGTACATTTAAACCAGATATATTATTTTGTGTAACATCAATAAGATCAATCAAATAAAGTGGAAAATGTAACATTTTCTAACGTTTTTTGTGACCCCATAACAGTACAGCATTGAAAAACACAACATCGTTTAAAATATTTAAAACATAAGTATTCTGACCTAAAACGATACGAAATTAGAAAAATGGGAAAAACGTAAGCGGTCACAATACGCCACGTATCATTCGTAGAACGTTAAATCACGTAAGCCCCGCCCATTTTCTGACTGTGCATTGTCCGATACGTCGTCTTCTCCGTAGGTTGTCTATTGCAATAACCGCTTGCACCGGGCTCGTGAATTTTCTCGTCCGAGAAAGGCGAGTGTGGATCGCTCTGGTCGCTTCGAACCCGTTCTCGCGTAAAAATAAGTCCGAGAAGCGAGAAAAGTACGAGAACAGTACTCAAGTTTTTCGCGAGAACGTGTATCGGGCATAAAACAGTCAACCTTAGTTTATTTTGTGTAAGTTTATACTATTATACTTAGCTTATGTTTCTGCACCATACCTGTCTCTTTTCCTGAAATGTTTTCTACAAAAAGGGTTGCCTGTAAGAGATTGTTATTGCGATAAGGCTGCCTTTGCACACCATTATGTCTACATGTACGTGTCTTAAAATTGTATTTTCCTGGTGCAATAAAGTGTTTATTATTATTAACCTTTGGGTTAAGCGGAGATTGAACGTGTTGCAGCCCCGTCGGCCGGCCGAGGCAGACTTCGACCCGTTCGGCCTCGACCGGTTCCTGAGCGAGGCCAAGCGTTCGGACAAGCCGGGAGGCCGCAAACGCGACCACGAACCCGGCGACGCGCACTCCAAGCGGAGGAGAGATTAACAGGTGCGCTACTGTTACATATGTCCTTTTTAGACTCTGCCATGTGTCATTCCAGCTTTAATTATCTTCGTCTTCTTCTAGTTGCCGTACTTTTTTTTTTTTTTTTTTTTTTTTTTACGTAGGGGAAATGTCTTTACGCACAAAGTGTGGGACTCCCAGGTCTGCCAGCCTGGACTAACCCCTACGGCGTTTTCACACCGGCTGTTGAGGGCGCCATGGGGTCGCGTTAGCATTCTACCTTCTACCACGACGCCCTCCAGCCATGGCCTTTCGGCCCCGACCTTTGGCCTTTCGACCACCCCCCCAAATCGGGCAGTGGCCCACAAATGGACCACGCCCGTCCCCCAGACCCACATCCATTCGCCGTCTCGTCATAGACGGCGGTGGAGTGGTCTGTTGGCAGAAATTGGCCGACAGTCAACAAGACCCCGACTACCAGGGAGTTATTAACTGTCACCCAGGGTGCACCGTCCCGAATCCCTTGTCAGCCCGCCCTCTCACCAGATCCGTGGAATCAAATGAGAATACAAAGCTTTCAAAGGACCGGGCACTCGAGGAGGTTCTCTGCCCTGCACCCCGGTTTACTTTTTTTTTTTTTTTTTTTTTTTTTGTTAACGGAGGGGAAATGCATTTACGCACTGAGTGTGGGACTCCCAGGCAGAGTGCCTGGACTACCCACTAAAACCCCTCCGGCGTTTCCGCACCGGCTGTTGAGGGCGCCATGGGGTCGCGTTAGCATTCTACCACGACGCCCTCCAGCCATGGCCTTTCGGCCCCCTCTGTTGGCCTTTCGGCCCCCCCCCCAAATCGGACAGTGGCCCATAAATGGACCACGCCCGTCCCCCAGACCCACATCCATTCGCCGTCTCATCATAGACGGCGGTGGAGTGGGCTGTTGGCAGAAATTGGCCGACAGCTAATAAGACCCCGACTACCAGGGAGTTATTGACTGTCACCCAGGGTGCACCGTCCCGAATCCCTTGTCAGCCCGCCCTCTTACCGGATCCTTGGGATCAAGTGAGAATGCAAAGCTTTCAAAGGACTGGGCACTCGAGGAGGTTTCCTGCCCTGCACCCCACCCCGGTTTACTTATGTCAACCCATTTCAGCTTTTAGACTCTTCGTCTTCGACTTTTGGCGACGGCGCTACTAGCAGGTCCGAAACTAAAGGATACCGTTACATGTGTCTCTTATTACAGCTTTTGGACTCTTTGTCTTCGCCCAAGTGTGTTTTCTGTGTCTGTCATTCCAGTTTTTAAACTCTACGTCATCCTAGTTGCGTTACATATATTTCTTATTTCAGCTTTTAGCGACAGCGGGACTAGCAGGGCACATAGTATTATATATTGTCTCCTATTTTAGTTTTTAGCGACAGCGGGACTAGCAGACCACATAATATTTAATATTAGCTTTTTCCCGCAAAGTAGCCTATGTTTGACCCCGGTTCTTCAACTATATTCATACCAAATTTCATCAAAATCCGTTCAGCGGTTTGGCCGTGAAAGCGTTACAGACAGACAGACGTTCGCTTTTATAATATTAGAATGGAAGTATGGATTTAGTATGGATGTCTTCTATTTCAGCTTTTAGCGACTAGCACGTCCGATAGTGTTACATATGTCTCTGATTTGCTTTAAAACAGCTTTTAAACCCTCGTCCAAGCTAGTTTTCTAGTTCCGTCCTCAAATTACTTTTCAGAGTCTAGGGTACACGATGATCGACCTTTCAGGCTTCCTAAAGACATCTGACACAGCCTAACGACTGCCATCTATCGATAACAACCGGCACTCCGACCCGTTTGGGCTGGACCGGTTCCTGAGCGAAACCAAGCGGAGGAGAGATTAACGGGTCACTGTTACATAGTACTGTAACTATGCGCTTGCATCGTTCCTCATTTCTCCATAATTTTTCATTTCATAACCATCCTCCACCACATTTTCATTTAAAAAAATCATTTCGTATTTCGAATAAATCTTTTTTTTTTATCCATATTGTTTTCACTTCATCTTATCACTTTCCATATTCATCTCGTAAGAGCAAAAGCTCCATTTCTATTTTCTGTATTTTTTATTCTAAGTACTGATTCAGTTCTATCAATTTATAATAAAATAAATAAAGTTCTGTGAAGTGTGCATTTCACTAAAGAATCCCACCACAAGACTACTATCATCTACTTCGTGTGGCAGCGCCCCGATATTAGTGTAATGCAGGGACAGACGAGCAGGGGAGTCCGCCATAGTACTAACGTACAGAACGGACACTCACACCCGAAACAGATACTGCACCGAGCCGTGCAGATTTAGAGGAAATTTTGAGAGCAAAACAATGCAAGGATGACGCTTTTGCCGCGCGGCCGCTGCGACGACTATGATGCAGATACGATAAATAATCCTAAAAGTAACACACACATTGACGCGTGTAAGTACGCGACCTAATCGTAGTAGTAATAGGTATCGTCGCTGTTGTGTCGAGCGTCCGGGGTGTGATATGTCTCTAATTTCAACTTTTAAACTCTTCTTTTTCGTCCAAGTGTGTTTTCTAGTTGCGTTCTCAGTTTATGTTTCGAAGCCTAGAGTGTGACCTTGTATACGCTGTAAATCCTAGATTTAGAGGCACTGGTTATTACAATGGACCGACCTCTTTAACCCTTTTTACACGGAAACCAGACCAACAGGACCCGAGAGATTTTTTCAGGCAACGTCACACGATAACCTTGCTAAAAAATTAAGGTCATTGGGTTTTCTGCGATTTTCTTAAAAAATACTTGCTTATCTTAAGATCTGATTAATTTAATCTGTTCTCTAAGCCTATTCCTTGAAATGGTTTAAAAATTTGACAATTTCATGAAAAAGTTTACTAGCCAATTAGTGTCGCTTGCCTGTGGCTGCAGTCTGTGGTCCGCTTTGTAATCACATCTTTAATTTTGGTAATAATATTATAAAAAACTTTTATTGTCATTTCTCTCTGAACAAGACTCACTGTAAAGGTAGATTATGCGACCTGTATGTTGTTATTCACCTTGTATGCTCGCTGAGTTATTTTGTACTTACCCATATACACTTTCTTTATAATTTCCCTCTTATAATTATTTTATAAATGCTTGTTTCTTTAATCTGTGGATAACGTGGTTGGTTACAGAATTGTTACATTTACATATTGTTTATTTTATACACTGTCAACACATACTTTGTATCTGTTTGTTGTTCCTAATAAATAAAATAAAAAAAAAATTAAATATACCGGAGAAATTCTCTGCTCTGCGTAACTCTAGCTATGTGTATTAAAATTAAATTTTGTTTTCAGATTTGGGCGTTCACTTCTATAGTGCGTTGGTTGTCAATGTAAATGTGATTCACGCTTCGTGCCTTCTCTTTTTTGGACGGCACGTTAAATAGTTCAACTTAACTGTTGAAATTGTAACCTATTTGCATCGATATAGTATAACAACTAGATGCACAATTGCGCTCGAAAAGTGTCACAGCCATGGAGCAATTACAAAGAGGAGATGCCGTAATCATCGTTTTGTAAGAAAGTATTGTGAATGCAGACGTGCGGGGTGCTTGGTTTTGGCCGTGGCTCCAACCATAGAGCACGATCAATGACAAGTTCCGCCCACTTTTGTGTCGGCGATGCGCCAATGATCACATCACTGCGCCATTTCATACGGCATCTCCTCTTTGTAATTGCTCCGAAGGTCTGTCCATTTCGTCGATATTTTGAGAAGTCTTATTTTTTACTACCGTAAGTGCGAGCTCGATGTGTCGTTTTTTAGAATTGTCATCCTAACTATGACCGTATGTATGTATGTGTAATTACCTGCGGACAATTTTTCACTGGCGGTTCTTCATGACTGTGTTATCTAGTTGTTATTGTATAGATGCCTGTTCACAAGTAAAAAGTTTCATTATTAAAAAATACGAATGCAATTGACTGCTGGAACGTTTTTATGAGGAATAAGATTTCTTATGTTTACGCGATTGTCACACATCAAATTAAACTATTTCAATGCGGTTTTTATCGCGATATAAATGAAATAATTTAATTTAATGTACTATAAGGTTTTTGATTCACTCGATTTTATTATTGTTTCCAATCTGAACGTGCATTTCTTATAAATTAAGAACTGCTACTGGTAGTGAACATCTAGCATATGATTGAAAGGTCAAAAATTTCGCGCAAATTATTTTATTCGGACTAGGTATAATTAAAAATTTATTCCTGTGTTCGTTTGTAAAGTTATTCCGTTCTGAAAACGAATGCACTATTTGGCATAACGTAAGTCATTGAGGAGCATTTTGATAGTAAACATCTTTAAAAATTATAAAACAGTGTTGAATTATTTTTGCTAGATAGAATGGTTTGAAATTTAAATACATTGTAAAAAGAAAGTATGCATGCTTATGGTTCAGACTTCATGCCGCCGTAATATTGAATTCGGTTAGCTAAATCGGTAATTGTGAAAGTTTTGAATGGTTAATTAAACTTGTAAAAATATAATGAAGCTAGTATCATTCGGCGGCTAAGTGAATGATGGAGCCCTCTATTTTTTAAATGTGTGACTCGTGTCGAATAAAAATTATTCGTTATCGAACAAAAATTAATCGACACGCCGATTTTGTAGGTCACACTTTTCAATAGCACTCCCAATTTGACATTTGATAAAAAAAAAAAAACAAAAAAAATGTGATAATTTTGATCAAGGATTCTCTTAGCTGCCGTAGTTTTAAAACATTGTGTAAGTTTAATATGGTCTAAGCCTATAAATGTTAGCAGTTTTGTATGTACAAGAATAATGTAAAATAAATAGGAATATTGTATACAGTATGCATTTGTTTCATTTCAAAAACTTGTCGTCTAGTGTTGAAAGATACACCAACATTTAAAACTCCATCATCAATAATGTATTTTGTTTCACAGAAAATGTTGCATAACGCATAATAATTAGGATTTAATTAAGATTTCTTTTCGTGTTGTGCCCTCTTCTGTGCCCATATGTCTATGTCCTATGTTAGTTTGGTTGACTGGAAGAGATCCCTATTTGGGATAAGTCCGCCTTTTGTTGTAACCTGTATTCTGATACTATGTTCTTTGTGTACAATAAAGATTTACATACATACATACAATAATTCTACAAAGCGCATTTTAGTGACCCTAAAGATACAAGAAACAAAAATGGGCAGACCAGGAGGAGCGTACTTCTTGGTCTGCCATTACACCCATATTCTTAAACCATAACCTTAAGGACGTCCTTCACACTCATTAGAGGAAGCCTCAAGGAAGTCCTCGAACTTGAAAACGATATTATTAGTTGGTTGCTTGAGCAAACTGTAATGAGGAACGACACAGGTTCTAATAACAGTCCAAAGCACAAAAATTGGAAATACAAAAGAATAAACAAAGAAAAAAGTAGATAAGGCAAAAAACTGATTTAATTACCACTTTATTCCATTTCGAGGACGCCTTTAGGTACCTTTTGACCAATCTTATACAGACAGTTCGATACTTCCCTCCAATGGTATAAATAAGGTATCCTTAAGTCAAGGAAGTTAGTATCGACTCCAAATATACCAATGAGGTGGAGTAAGGATGAGGCGAGTTTGAGTCGAGGTTTAAGAAGTGTTATTGTTTCAAGACTATTTGAACTTGAATGAAAAATATATTTATTCACAGCATCGACAATGACAAACTCAAAAATTCTCTCGAGAATGTTTTTATATCTATAAAACGAATCAAAAAATGCCTTTAATGAATGATTTTTTACTGGAGTTTGAAGAATTTGCTTCAATGGTCATTAACGGCTCGTGCGGCTGGTAATCAAGGATAGGGCTAAAGGGGATGGTCTTAACTAAATAAAAATAAAATTCAGATTATTTTTCACAATATTTACTGAAGTAACAATACTTTAACATTCATATTAAAATACGCAGAAATAAAACACGACTTGGGTGTACGCGGGAAATCACTGTGCTCAATCTACGACACACAATAAATGAATAACTAAACATTATTTATGACAATATATCACTAGCTTTTATTTTCATAACTTTTATTTTATTAGAGATGAGCTTATGACCTGCATAAGGCATATTTTACAGAAAAGAGATACTTTTAAGTAAATTTGGGGCCAATATTGTATAATAAATTCGATTTTAATAGTGATGTAACACACGTAGTTAATCAAAATGCTATTTCTAAAGCTATTTCATGAGACTCCATCTCATTAAGGCCACAAAAAAGTAAAAAAAATATTGAATGTTAGAAATTTTCACCAAAACGGCTAAATGCAGTAGCGATGCGTGTTGAAATTAAAATGGCGGTCGCTAATGTTGCCAACGTAAAAAATAAATCTTCTTTTCTCTTATTCGTTAGGCAAATATTGACAACGATGAGATTCCACAAGGATATAATGTTATCGAGAAAATTGAATTGCCATCAAGCGATATTCCCGTCTAAAAATCTAACTTGAATACAGTTTGAAAAAAGGTAAAAAAATACACTTTTTGCAATCAACTTCAGACAATTTAAGACACTAAATACATCAATTTTGCCAACAAAAAAGCAACATCAGCACTCAATATGTTGCCTAACGTAAGAGTTTTTACAAAAGCCGTTTTTCTGCGTACGCTCCCGTCGCGTCTACTTGTGTTTCAAGATTGTGGTCCGGAGTTTTTCGACGTTGGCGCCAGAGAACTGCTCTACTGGTTTGCCGTTCTTCACAAACACGAAGGTAGGCATGGTGTTGATGCTGTATTCTGTTGCGATGTCCTCGCATTCGTCAACGTCCACCTAAAAAAAAATGTTTTGTTGATTAACTATTTTGTCATGGCAACATTTGTTCTTAGTTTTCATATTGCATTTTTGTGTGTTTATGGAGTCCAAATGATGAAAAGACGACAAAATAATAAACAATGTAATCTGTATTCTCTATCACACTATTTCCAAAGACAACTATCATCTGTTA
The DNA here is from genome assembly GCA_947363495.1 of Euzophera pinguis. Taxonomy (NCBI): domain Eukaryota; kingdom Metazoa; phylum Arthropoda; class Insecta; order Lepidoptera; family Pyralidae; genus Euzophera; species Euzophera pinguis. Next base: position 3,003,260 of record OX376180.1, read on the forward strand.
CTTCGAGATTCCCGCCGAAAGCGCACCATAGACTATGCTATGCTGGTGTTCATAATAATATGCGAGACTGTATTGAAGAAAATGTATGAACTTATCTGACCCCTTAAAGACCCATTCTACTCCTACTGGTGGGAAACATATAGTCAGTATCGGAGTACAATAGATATAATTAATAATTTTGCCTTCCAATTTTTAAGACAATAAAAAACTTTCCATTATACTTTCTGTTTGGACTTATGTTATTGTCACTCAGGTATTGTTCTTGGAATGTAGGTCTAATTATCCCAATTCCCACTCAATTGTATTATTTTTGTTATGCATAAAAATCTTTAAAATGATAGCTAGACTAAACTTTCGCCCATAAATTAGTATTTCGTTCCCATAGCTGACTGATTTCGCCAGCCTCATTCCCACTGAGGGTTAATGTTAGGCATTAGCTGTAACTCTCATGCCCATTTAATTTTTCATACTAATATTATAAATGCGAAAGTCTGTCTGTCTGTTACACTTTCACGGCCAAACCGCTGAACGGATATTGATGAAATTTGGTTTGAATATAGTTGAAGACCCGGGGTCAAACATAGGCTACTTTTTGACGCAGGCGGAGCTACGGGAAACAGCTAGTATCCTATAAACGATAATGACGATATTGTAAATGTGCGTGCATGATAAGTGAGCCGCAAGTATTTTAGTGTTCGATGTCATCAAACATTTCAGTGACCAGTCGCGCGTGGGATATCTATTGCATCATTTTACATCGCATACTGTAACGATTACTCAACTTTTAATGGTGTACAGTACAAATGTCAAATGTGTTTTCATAGTTCATGAGTAACGTTTGTTAAGCCCATTTTAACTGAAATATGTTTAAGGTGTTTATCTCTTTATGAATATTTAATGGTCAAATGTTATGACAAAACTTATATTTTAGTTAAATAGGCCGAATAAACGATTATTATGATCAAGACAGTTAAAGGTTTAGGATAGGTGCTTTGATCATTATTACATGGGTTTAAGGAGCCTTGGTCATTATTACATGAATTTTTGATGAAGAAGGTGTCAATCGATTGAAACGATAGTTTCAATGTAATGAATTAAATGGGGAGTAGGGGTGTGTGTATTGCCCAGTTGTTAAAAAATGATTAGAATTTATTTTGAGGAAAGTATCGAAAATTGATAACTAATGACTAACTTTACGGTACTTCAATCGTCGGCAATATTTGGAAGCGAATATTCATACTAAATTTTATAAGTGCGAAATTCGTCTGTCTGTTACGCTTTCACGGCCAAACTTCTGAACGGATTTTGATGAAATTTGGTATGAATATAGTTGAAGACCCGGGGTCAAACATGGGCAACTTTTTGACGCAGGCGGAGCTGCGGTAAACAGCTAGTGGAAAATAAATTACTGTACAAATGTGCAGCATGCCCCTATTGCCTACGGTAACTACTTACTATTAAGGTCCTCAGTAGTACAAAAATATTGTTTTGGGTTGGGGCATTTAAAAAATAAAAATCTGTTACGTCGCTAGGATCCAAATACCTCACTCAGAACATCAAAATTTGGAGACAAGCGTGCAGACCAGAAATCATATCACCGTGGAGTTTGTCAAACTACCTTCCAAGAAATAGAAGCCAATAAAATGCAATCATAACTCTTCATTGCATGAAAATAACATAATCGCAAACAGAAAGTTTCTGACTGTCATGATTTTAAAATTAATTATTTAATATCATTTACACTTTTTATAGACACGTAGACTGATAGTGCTATCTACAATAAATACCAGCAAGTCATTTGAGGTGATTCTGATAAGAACGGCTTGGACATTTTATAGGTAACTGTTATCCAGTTTGCAACGGGGCTGTTATCCAGTTTGTTAAGCGCGTTTTTACTATATTTTCCTCTTTGAAAAATTCACGGTGACCCTTGATAGCGGTCATGATATCTTGAATAGCCTTAACTTAACCATTTGAGGTCCAGTGTTTAGGGCGTCAGCCTAAGACCATCGTGGGTTTGATACCCACGGAAAACATACTTTGTTTAGTTGTTTCCAGTTTGGTCAGGACATTGCAGGCTTGAATCACCTAATTGTCTGATAATGAAGAGGATTCCTTGCTTAGGAAGGCCCGTGATCGTTCTAGCGATAAGTCCGCCTTTGTACCTCAATTTTTAGCACATAAATTGTTTTTGTAAAATTTGTATTTCGATGCAATAAAGAGTATTTGTATTGTATTGTATAGTCCTAATTCCCATGTAAATAGGGTTACCGCACGCTGGAAGGTTTTGCTGGTCAGCAAGCGCTATACAGGTGGCCAAATTAAGGACACTTAAGAAAATTGAAATGGACATAGATTTGCTAAAAATGAAGCTGTAAAGAGTTAATAAATAATTAGGAGAATAAAGTCAGATTTTCACCTTAACTACGACGATAGAATCCGCCATCTCAGCGGCAATCTCGTCCAGCTTGGGCCCGACGATCTTGCAGGGCCCGCACCACGTGGCCATAAAGTCGATCACCACCAGCTTGTCGCCGGCCTCCGCCAGCCTGGTGGCGAGGTCCTCGGAGTCTTTGATGTGAATGGCCATTTTATCTGGAAAATAATTATAATTTCTTAAGCGTTATAATTCAAACTGACGAGAATCCCGCGCGACTTGCGGGGATGCCCACAGAAATAAGAATACATGCCATTAGCAGGCCAGTTAACTTTGGCACATGCTACGGCACTTGTACCGCTTGTTATTTCTTTGGGCGTCCGATTCGCGTCAGCTTGAATAGACCTTCACACCTGGAAGAAGACTTCTACTAGAAATGTCAGACATAAAGAGAAAGACATGGTTTACATTTGCGAATTGCTGTTGAACAGACTGTCAGATATTTCTTTATTAAACTCATTGAAGCTGAAATCATAATGCTCTCTTATGATTTAGCGATTGTGACACATAGAAACGCAAATAAGTAATAATGCGATAAAATCGTATCAAGTTTATTTTTCTGTATAGAAATCATAATTTCAGGAAATATTACAAAGTACGTTTATAATTTTCCTCGTGGCCATAATAATAACTATACCTAACTCAAACATAGTATAATTTTCCTGTTCATAATATAATTGCTCTCATACAAAGTGTATGAGGTAGTAACATATGCACTATAATGTGAATCAATAACTAATCATCGTTTGGACGATCGATCAGTGTGACCCATAAATATGCTATTGTTATTGCTAGTTTTACTCGCGACTTCGTTCGCGTTCTTTTAGTTTATATTTCACTTGTAAGACATTGTTTTCTTATTCACAAATTACAGTGTTTCACTAGTTGAGGAAATACATTTATTCCTTTTCCGAAATGGAGCCTTTTTGTCTATTGGAATTGTCGGATGAACGGAACTGCCCAAATACAAGCTTACACTCATATTCTTAAACATTCACTCAAACTCGACTCAACCTTACTCCACCTCGTTGGTATGATTAGTCGTCACAAGCTTCCTTGACTTGAGATGATTTCTCATTGGAGGTGAGTATCGAACTGTCAAATATAAGGTTGGTCGAGAGGTACCTTGAGGCGTCCTTGAAATGAAATAAAGTTGATATAAATCGGTTTTTTGCCCCTTTTGGCCTAGATATCTACTTACTTTATTTTATTTTTTACTCCATTCTTTTGCAATTTTTAATTTTTGTACTTAGAATTGTTATTATAACTTGTGACGTTTCTCATTGGAGTTTGCTCAAGCAACCGACTAAGATTGTCGTTTTTAGAATTAAGTCAAAAAGATTTTCTAGCACAATCAATACTACTAAGTACAATTTTTTTATGCTGTGTTGTATTGTTTTTTTTTAAATCAAGCTATAGAGTAGTAATAATGTTTATTCTGTGGTCATAGTCAGGAATATTTTAATCGCGATAAAACAAAATATGGCGCGAGCGCGAAATAAGCAAATTGTTTTTTTTAAAGCTAATATAAGTTTAATAGAACCTTTGATTCCAACATTCCTAATTAAGCAGTCTTGTTTTGTTACAAGGGACTGCCCGTCATCCCTAACTATTTTTTATTATCAGGGAAAACTAAGTCAGTTTGGACGTGGGTTTCGAAGCTAAAGTGGTCAGATGTTTGGAAAGAGATGGGGAAGATTTGTCCAGTAGTGGGACAATTTAGGGTTGAATAAAAGTTTAAAAATAAAAAGACGCTAACCTTTTTTTAAATCCTGATGCTCCTGGTCAGGATTGTGGAGAAAATTTATTGTAAGATCATTGGTCTTGAGTTTTCAAATCTGCCATTAAATCGATGTGAACCTTTAATTCCGTCAAAAACGAATACATAGATAACATATGGGTAAGAAAACTAGTAGGTATTGGTAGCTATAATATTATTTTTATAAAAAACAAAAACCGATTTCAATTCGTTTTCCGTGACCAACTTGAAGACGATGCGTTACATGTTGAATGATAAAAAGTTTGTTGAACGGGAATCCCCAACTTGTTTGTATTTATAATATATATACACTTAGTAATCCATATAGTTTAATTCCTATCTTCTACGCCCAAGCACTCCCTACAACACTCCATACAACAGCGCCGAGATTACTACTACTACGATTCGGTCGCGTACGTACGCCCGTCACGTCAATTTGTGTGTCACTCGAGTCGTAGGGCTGGTGTTATTTACTGTGACTACGTCCATATGAGGCGTGTTAGTGGCCAACACTGTCAGGCTGCTTAAAGGCATGAAATGAAATGAAATGAAAATAATTTATTTTAGAAACACACAAAAAGAAAAAAACATATATACATAAAAGAAAAAGCATTACGAAGAAGGTTGTGTGTTCCCAAAAAAGGTCCCAACTCAGCATATTGCCATCCGATGATATTGACAGCGCTGATCTTCCGTTAGGACCTCAGTTGACGACACGGCAACCCGCGCACAGGATACAAATATAAGGCAAGATTAGGCAAAAGTGCCATGCAGTGGGCGTAGGATGTATGCCAAAATTAAGCGTTGCCAAATTAGGTTAAAACTCGAGAGGCCCAACTGGCCAGTACATGGCACCTCTACCCATCCAAATATATCCTCCGTTCCCGTAAACGCCACATATGATGACTACTTAAAGTCTTAAACCATAGGCATCGGAAGCCGTAAAATGTTCCATCTAAAACTAAACATGACATTGACGTATGTCAATTTGATATACGATTCGACATTTACCATTACAAATAGAAATGTCGTAATTCGTAAACAAACAAAACGGCTACCTACCTACATTTTATCAAAGTGAAACACGTTGCTTTTCCCAACCCAGACATTGGCAAAATCATCGTTTGATTAAACGATGGAGCCATAAAATAAAAATTGAATTGAATTGGCTACTGTAATGCCATTTTTGCTATGCCATAAATATTAAGTCGATTAACTGCCTAATTGCTCGATTGTTGAGTAGGGGATCGATTCCGCTAATGAACTTTTAAAGGCCACGCAACTGATATTCAATCGCGACTTAATTGTGTTGCATTTTTTTAGATACACTCAATAGTGGTATTCTGCTTAAACAGTTTTGAATCTCTATTCATTTGCGACTGGAGCGTGTTTCAATGATATTAGTAGGGAAATGTAAATAAAATGAGTAACGGAATATCAGAAGCGTCAAAGTCAGGTCATTACGATCCAATTGCGATTCAATTGTGCACTAGGTACCTATTTAAAATGAGAGAATTGACTCCTCCGTGAGATGTATCGATTGCGATCGTGGAAGCAACATTCTGTATTTTTGAAATGTACGCGGGTGGTAATTTTTGATATCGACTGGTGTGGTCTGGCCGTGCGAATAACTCCACGAGCCGGTAAACGATAATCGAATCATTCCTTACTTGTTCCGGATTCATTTAATCACTCATTGAATCCGTGCGAGTTGGTTTAATTGTCGCCGGCGTATCTCAAAAATCGATACTACATGCCTGTTGTTTTCACACGGTTCGGCACGAAGTCGATAGATGGTTCATCGAGTCGATTCGAGCAAATGTCGACTCCCGATGTCCCCATCACTACGACTGAACTGACAGCTAGACACTTGCCGACACCGGCAGACGAAATCAGATGATTTTCGGAGCGGGTCGATAGTTGCTCGCTATTTTTATAATTTAAAGGTTTCAATAGCCATTTAATACGATTATTTTGGAGTTTAATAGTGCAACCGTCGTGACAAATATTTTCGCCGACGTGGTTGTCGTACGGCGTTTTATGACAAAAGTGTTTTGTTGGATATACATAAAGAACCCTGAAAAGGTAATTTATTTTATTTTAATTATTGTCCTATTGAGCTAAATAACCGATTAATTCTTCCATTTGGTCTAAAAACTTTCTGGTTAAATTGGGGGTTTTGTGAGAAATTTATAATTTACAAAAGTGGGTAGAATGTGTATTTTATTCACATGTGCATTTTATTAAAATTTTATCTAATTTCGGTCTTAAAATGATTTCTCACCATTGGTACACATAAATAAGCGTAGAATATATAAATTCAAATTGAAATATTTCATACAAAATCGTTTTTTTTACAAAATTATGTAGATTTTTCATTGTCGGGTAACCTACCATTTGGGATTATGACTTTCTTTTTTTATAATTACAACCAAACAAGATTCAGCCCTAAATTTAGGAATAAACCTACTCCATTATAACAAAATTTTACATATATTGAAAAGGCTTTTGAACAGGAATAAAACCTAGAAATTTCCAGAGCCCCGCCCTATAGTAAACCATTGTTTCATAAGCAGTCTTTTGAAAGTTATTTTGTTATTCCTACTTCAGGGTTAAAAAGAACACCTCAAGTTTCCCTCAGCACTCCCTCCGCTGAACACTGGGAGTTCTACCAGCTTCCCGAGGTGTCAGGAGTGCATACCACATTTCTTTTATTTAAACAAGAGGACACTGCTTATACTACCGTTTTAATCTGCGATAGACATTTTTGCTTAAACTGAGGTAACCACACAGCCGAAGCCAGCATTATCGGTCAGCCAGTGCCTGCGCTTTCTACATTTTTTTATTTTATTAACCTTTGATTTTATTTTTTTTTCAATTTAAAACTTTAAAGGGATCTAAATATTGGCCATTCGTCTCCTGCGCCCCTAATTTTCTTTTCTCGTTTTAATCGCAATTACTTCTTTACTCAACATTAAATAGGTAACTACCAAAAATTCATTTTTTTTTAATTCGAGTTTTTTTAACTTTGTGTAACTTTCAGCTTCTTCTTCTTCAAATAAATATTGTAAAAGGTTTTTTTTGTTATTTTATTTTAATTTTGCTTATTTCCCTTCAAATTTCATAGAGGACAGGAATTAGATAGCAAACCCAGGTAAAAAACATTTCATGGCGCCCGAACAGGGACAGGAGATCGAGGTAAATTAACTTGTATTTCAAATTTAATTAAATTACCCTTTTTTCTGGTCATTTTCGCTCAGAATTAGTTGCCCAATATTGATCCCTTGCATTATTTTGCAATAAAGTTTGTTTTACTAACCTGCATTACATTCTGATAAAATCAGAGTTATATATAGTATTATTATTTTTTTTTTACCAAGCAATTTGTAACGTCTGGTCAATATTTTTTTAACCTTATTGTTTACTTGCCCTGCTTTCTATTTACAACTTGCTAAAAATGGGAGAAAGGCCAATTTGCTTTAATTTGCTACACAAAGATGAATTAGAGTATGAAGTAAGGATCCGTGGCACTCATCCTAAAGATAATGTTATAGGTCTGAGAGCTCAGGTTCGCGCGCTTAATAAAGAACTCCCATCAGATGAGATTTTCACTTGTGATGTGGATATTGGGGAGGAATTGGACATAATAAAGGCCAAAATGGTTGAATTAGAGGATTTAATTAAAGGAACTTCTACTAAGTCAGGTTCTCTTAAAATATTAAATAGAATTCAAACCTTAGGTCACCATTTGTTTCACCGTCTAGGTAGATTGGATGCTGGAGATGAGGAGGAATACACCTCGGAAATTGATAATATTCAAGGACGATTAGACCGCATTTTGTATAAAATTGATGGAATTATGGACAATTTTAAGAGTAGTTCATCGCAGCATCACTCTTCTAACCCGGCAACCAATCCGCCGATGCTTTCCAGCAAGACTGATAATTCTTCTAATTCTCACTCTCAAATTTATAAGCTAAATCTTCATTTTAACGGGAAAACTTGTGTAAAGGCATTCTTGCAACGCTTAGAAGAACTTTGCTTATCTCGCGGTATCAATGATTTCAAACTTTTCAATTCTGCTGCCGAGTTATTCACTGAGGAGGCACTGTACTGGTATCGTGGAGTGCGTGATGAGGTGAATACCTGGTTCGAATTGAAATCTGCACTTCTCGAGGAGTATTTACCTGCTAATTATGATCACAGACTTTTGATAGAAATTAGAGCCCGCACACAAGGATCCGATGAAAATATTGTCAATTATCTTAGTGTTATGCAAAATTATTTCAGTCGTTTGTCCAAGCCCTTATCTGATGAAGAGAAACTTAACATAGTGTTGTTTAATATTAGGCCTTTCTACACTTCTCAATTGGGTTTAAATCCAGTTGACTCGTGGACTGATTTGAAACGTAAATGTCGACTTCTTGAGGACGCGAAGGAGCGTTCAAAGTTATTCTCCGAGCCCCCTAAATTTTCGTCTTCTTGTCTTGCTCCCGACCTTATTTACAAGGGCAACCGGTCCACTGTTATTCCTAAAGTGGCCGCGGCGGTGGCACAGGTTGATGGCAGCAATTTCTGCGTCCGTTGTCGCATGGACGGTCACACGTTGAAGTCCTGCAAGGCGCCTGCCATCATAATATGCTACCGTTGTGGGAAGAGGGACGTCACTGCCAAAACTTGTCCTAAATGTTCCCCGTCGAAGTCTGGCAAGTCGCCGGCGCCGCCGTCATCTCCAAAAAACGAGTAAGCGTGAATCGACAACAAACTTCCGCAACTTCTAGTAATTTTTGTGCTGCAGAATGGCGTTCTTGGTTAAATTATTTGAAGAATTTCTTTTTATCAACCCGTTCCCAGCGCGTGTTGTCGGTTCATGTTCATAACTCTGATATCAAACCTATCTCGATGACAAGCGACGTTGACAACTGTTTTGACAGACGACCGTATCTAAAGGCTAGTATATACGGAATGGTATGTTCTGGTTTGTTGGACTCGGGCAGCGAAATTTGTATAATTAAGGCCAGCGCTGTTTCATACTATCAAAAATTTGCTACGGTACACGAGTCGACTGATCTACATTTTATTAAAACTGCTAATGATACTACCGCACCTGTCACTGGTTATATCTTTTTGCCGGTTACAGTAAAGGATAGAACAGCGATTATTAAGTTTTATATTATTCCCAAGATAAACACTGACTTACTTTTCGGAATAGATTTTTGGAAAGCTTTCAATATAGCTCCCGACGTTTTATCTCTGTTGGATGATAATCAATTTTTATCTACCCGCGAAGTCCATACCATAGCCGTCAAAGATAAAGCGTTACGAGACTTTGATTCGCTTTCCGAGTCAGAATGTAAATTGGCTCGTAAAGTGATTCAAGAATTTGAAGAGATTTCGGCAGAGAAGAGAGGATTAGGGCGTACCCATTTGGTGAGTCACCGTATTGACACCGGTGATCACCCTCCAATCAAGCAACGTTACTACATGATGTCCCCAGAGAAGCTCGCCGAAATGAACCGGCAGCTTGATCAAATGTTGAAAGACGATGTGGTGGAACCCAGTAACAGCGCTTGGAATAATCCCGTCACCCTAGCCCGTAAGGCAGATGGCACACTTCGCTTCTGTCTGGACAGCCGAAAACTCAACGCTATCTCTAAACACGACGCGTATCCGCTTCCTTATATTAACCATATTTTGGATCAACTCAGGGATGCTAAATACCTATCATCTGTTGACCTAAAATCTGCGTACTTTCAGGTACCTTTGGATTCGATGGAATCTCGTGAAAAAACTGCATTTACCATACCTTCACGAGGTTTGTTCCATTTTAAGGTCATGTGTTTCGGTCTAACCTCCGCCCCAGCGACCCAACAGCGTCTTATGGACAGGTTGTTCGGTCCGGAATTTGATAATAAAGTTTTTATTTATTTGGATGATCTTATCATAATTCATTCAACCTTTGCCGGCCATTTAGAATTGTTACGTAAAGTCAGGGAGAAATTACAAGCGGCAAATCTCACTGTTAATATGGGCAAATGCCAATTTTTTAGAAAACAATTAAAGTTTTTAGGTCACGTGGTCGATGAATTCGGTTTACGTACCGACCCGGATAAAGTAAGGGCTATTGTCGATTTTCCCACTCCTACTTGCCGAAAAGATGTTAAACGCTTCCTAGGCACTGCTTCATACTACAGGCGATTTATTAAGAATTTCAGTCATCGCGCCGGTCCCCTAAACGCGCTCACGTCCACTCGTAAAGGAGCTCCACCCTTCCGTTGGACTCCTGAGGCAGATCAATCTTTCAATGATTTAAAGTTAGCTCTGACCACAACACCTGTTCTAACATGTCCAGATTTTTCGCGCGAATTCTCTGTGCACTGTGATGCCTCGGATTTCGGAATAGGTGGGACCCTAGTTCAAAATATAGACGGACAAGAACATCCAATCGCTTATTGTAGTCGCTCGCTTTCTCCAGCAGAGAGAAATTATTCTGCGACAGAGCGTGAAGCTCTGGCAGTAGTTCATGTAGTGGAGCATTTTCGTCCTTATCTGGAGGGCAGTAAACCTTTCCGAATAATCACTGATCATTCTAGTTTAAAATGGTTTTTAAATCTTGAAAATCCTACCGGTCGCTTAGCGCGTTGGGGTTGTAGATTATCTCCCTATAACTTCATAATAGAACATAGGAAAGGGTCACAAAATGTAGTACCTGATGCATTATCGCGGTCTGTACCCGTGTCTGTAAATGCCATAGATTTAACCGCAATTAAGGACGCTTGGTATCTTAATATTGTGAAACGTTGCACCGAGAGACCCCGGGCTTGTCCGAATTTTCAACTAGTTGATGGTAGGCTTTACCGTTTTACAAAAACTTCTAACCAACTCAGTAAGGATTTCCAGTGGAAAGAAGTGATACCTCTTGAGCTGAGGGAAAGTATAATTGTTGAAAATCATTCTAAACCTACTGCCGCTCACCTTGGTGTGGCTAAGACTTATAAACGCCTGAAGCTGAGATATTTCTGGCCTGGCATGTATAAAGATACCATGAGTTTCATTAAAAATTGCGACATTTGTAGTGCTTATAAACACAGTTCACAGTGTACACCCGGCTTTATGGGAGAACCAAAAAATTGTACGCGGCCATTCCAGTGCTTAAGTATTGACCTAGTCGGACCACTGCCCATGTCACGGCGTCAAAATAACTATCTGTTAGTTGTCATTTGTTGTTTTACAAAGTACTGTTTTTTGTTTCCACTTCGCAGGGCTACTGGGAAGGTTATAGCGCAAAGATTGGAAGATCATGTGTTTTTAGTGCATGGAATACCTCAAACTATAATTTCTGACAACGGTTCCCAATTTACAGGTCGTGACATTTTGGCTTTATATGAAAAATACAATATCCCTCAGATCCACCTTGGCCCAGTGTATTGCCCACAGGTTAATCCCGTTGAACGCTATAATCGTACCGTAATGACCGCTGTTTCTGCTTTTGTGGAAAACGACCATAGGTCCTGGGATGAAAACATTCAAAAGATCCAATTTGCCATAAACACATCTGTAAACGAAGCCACATCTTATAGTCCGTTCCTTCTAGTCCACGGCAGGGAAGCTGTAGCCAACGGTGATATTTACAAAGATGGTAGTGATCTCAGCGAATTAAGCGTTACTTCACCTGATGCACATGTTCAAAGATTGGGTCATCTATCACAAATTTTCAATAATGTTAAAAATTCTCTTAAGCAAGCGCATCAGAAAAATGTGAAGTACTACAACAAAAGACGTAGGGATGTGTCCTTTAATGTGGGAGATTTTGTTTGGAAACGTACCTACAAGCAGAGCGTTGCGAGTAAGTACTTTGCCGCAAAGCTTGCTCCAAAATATGAAAAATGTAAGATTATCTGTAAGCTTTCACCGTTAGTGTATGAGTTAGAAGATGAACAGGGTAAATACATAGGGAAATGGCACATAAAAGATTTCAAATGCTTAGACCAGCCTTCATCGGCCGCGGGATGATCGGCTTTAGAATTGTCTCCCCGTCTGACGTCCGGACGTGTCGTAGGAGGCGACTGTGGACTATCTTAGGCGTTTTCCATCTTAAGCTAACCACCACTTTTATTAATCTACCATTTCATTCAGTATATCTTGAGTGACTTGATAACCATAAGTTTGTACTTATTTTCTCTCAATTATTTTGACCTGTTTAACAAGAAAACTTAATCTTTTTTAAGCTTTATTGTCTAAGGGATCCCATGACAATTAGCATTGATATTATGTCTATTTACACCCTACCGGTGTTGGTAGATTTATCATATTATTACTTTTGTTCCCCATTTATAATATACTCATACAAGCGAGTATATTTGTTTTAGGAGAATAATGGAATATTTTTCTACTAAATTTATAGGTCTATTACTCTCTTGTTATCCAGGGTTGGGAGGCGTTTCTAGGACAGACTTACTAGTCATTTTTCAGGTTTTAAATAATGAACTGTAAGTAGTGGTTAGCTTGTCACACCTTTAAATTTTAAATATTTTACTATAAGCCACCTCTAGTCAAAGGTTTTAATTAGTTTAATTTTTTTTTTATTCCTTTTTAACTATTTTTATTTTTACTAAGGATTAATTCCTGTTTTCAGGAATTAATTGTTCATTTTAACTAGCCTAGATAAGGGTTTTACTTTATTTTTTTAAGCACATTTTATTTTTATTTTGGATTCATTCCTGTTTTCAGGAATCCATCATTATCTTAAACTTATTCTTTTGTAGTTTCACCGGACTGGAAATTATGTGAGAAATCATTGGTCACAGAATTTCCAAGTCAATACTTATTACCATGAGTTTTTGCGTACGCAACTTCTTTTGGTCTTTTCTAGTTAGAACTTCAATGGCGATTTTTTTTTTGTTTTAATTTATGCAAATTACATATTTTTTGTATTTTTGCCTTTTATATTTAAGCATTCTAGAATCCATGCTTATTTATTTATGTATCAGTCTTGATCGATTTCTTTTCGAACAAATCGATTGCAACGTCTGACCGATTTCCGCCAGCTGTGGTTTTTTCTACCTGAACAGAGTAATATACTTAGTAGTGTAACGGTGTATTTTCCTCTACAAATAGGTTTTTCTCAATTCCCCAGAATCCGTTTCATTCCTTAAAATAAAAAGTTTTTTTTTTACATCTGTCAACGTCAAGTAGTGCGTGAAAATTTTCATCGTTGTCGATATCGATCTCTCTCGATTTATTTTTATGAGTTCATTTAAACTAATGTTAATCTTTAGGGTGTAGAATAGGCCGAGGACGTCCCGCGAATTCCCTACGTGAATTCTTATCCGGGGAAGGGGGTGTTGTAATGCCATTTTTGCTATGCCATAAATATTAAGTCGATTAACTGCCTAATTGCTCGATTGTTGAGTAGGGGATCGATTCCGCTAATGAACTTTTAAAGGCCACGCAACTGATATTCAATCGCGACTTAATTGTGTTGCATTTTTTTAGATACACTCAATAGTGGTATTCTGCTTAAACAGTTTTGAATCTCTATTCATTTGCGACTGGAGCGTGTTTCAATGATATTAGTAGGGAAATGTAAATAAAATGAGTAACGGAATATCAGAAGCGTCAAAGTCAGGTCATTACGATCCAATTGCGATTCAATTGTGCACTAGGTACCTATTTAAAATGAGAGAATTGACTCCTCCGTGAGATGTATCGATTGCGATCGTGGAAGCAACATTCTGTATTTTTGAAATGTACGCGGGTGGTAATTTTTGATATCGACTGGTGTGGTCTGGCCGTGCGAATAACTCCACGAGCCGGTAAACGATAATCGAATCATTCCTTACTTGTTCCGGATTCATTTAATCACTCATTGAATCCGTGCGAGTTGGTTTAATTGTCGCCGGCGTATCTCAAAAATCGATACTACATGCCTGTTGTTTTCACACGGTTCGGCACGAAGTCGATAGATGGTTCATCGAGTCGATTCGAGCAAATGTCGACTCCCGATGTCCCCATCACTACGACTGAACTGACAGCTAGACACTTGCCGACACCGGCAGACGAAATCAGATGATTTTCGGAGCGGGTCGATAGTTGCTCGCTATTTTTATAATTTAAAGGTTTCAATAGCCATTTAATACGATTATTTTGGAGTTTAATAGTGCAACCGTCGTGACAAATATTTTCGCCGACGTGGTTGTCGTACGGCGTTTTATGACAAAAGTGTTTTGTTGGATATACATAAAGAACCCTGAAAAGGTAATTTATTTTATTTTAATTATTGTCCTATTGAGCTAAATAACCGATTAATTCTTCCATTTGGTCTAAAAACTTTCTGGTTAAATTGGGGGTTTTGTGAGAAATTTATAATTTACAAAAGTGGGTAGAATGTGTATTTTATTCACATGTGCATTTTATTAAAATTTTATCTAATTTCGGTCTTAAAATGATTTCTCACCATTGGTACACATAAATAAGCGTAGAATATATAAATTCAAATTGAAATATTTCATACAAAATCGTTTTTTTTACAAAATTATGTAGATTTTTCATTGTCGGGTAACCTACCATTTGGGATTATGACTTTCTTTTTTTATAATTACAACCAAACAAGATTCAGCCCTAAATTTAGGAATAAACCTACTCCATTATAACAAAATTTTACATATATTGAAAAGGCTTTTGAACAGGAATAAAACCTAGAAATTTCCAGAGCCCCGCCCTATAGTAAACCATTGTTTCATAAGCAGTCTTTTGAAAGTTATTTTGTTATTCCTACTTCAGGGTTAAAAAGAACACCTCAAGTTTCCCTCAGCACTCCCTCCGCTGAACACTGGGAGTTCTACCAGCTTCCCGAGGTGTCAGGAGTGCATACCACATTTCTTTTATTTAAACAAGAGGACACTGCTTATACTACCGTTTTAATCTGCGATAGACATTTTTGCTTAAACTGAGGTAACCACACAGCCGAAGCCAGCATTATCGGTCAGCCAGTGCCTGCGCTTTCTACATTTTTTTATTTTATTAACCTTTGATTTTATTTTTTTTTCAATTTAAAACTTTAAAGGGATCTAAATATTGGCCATTCGATCTCCTGCGCCCCTAATTTTCTTTTCTCGTTTTAATCGCAATTACTTCTTTACTCAACATTAAATAGGTAACTACCAAAAATTCATTTTTTTTTAATTCGAGTTTTTTTAACTTTGTGTAACTTTCAGCTTCTTCTTCTTCAAATAAATATTGTAAAAGGTTTTTTTTGTTATTTTATTTTAATTTTGCTTATTTCCCTTCAAATTTCATAGAGGACAGGAATTAGATAGCAAACCCAGGTAAAAAACATTTCACTACCTACCTACATTTTAAAATAATTATTGTTTACAAGCAAAGTTATGGAAAATAGGAGTCACTTGTGAGTAGATAAATAAAGCTGTATAGTATTGACACTACAAATTATTTAAACCTTTACTGGGAGTATAATTGTATGCAGTGACGATAAATAACCTATAAAGATAATCATCAATACCTACTGAGTTCAGACAGACAATACAATCACAAACTAAAAAGAGATACTACGTAAATACAATTAAAAATGGAGACTGTGAGTAGACCGAGTAGAAAACATACATAATTTAGATTTCAAAGCGGTACTTGCATATATCTAAATACACAGGATTACAAAAAATTCCATCAGATTATAATAAAAAGGAGTTCATTATGAGTGAATATATCTCGACCGACCGGGTCAGGAAACCAAGTGCAAGAACAATAAATAATCTATACGCCAACACAACGAGAATACCATGGAGGTTAGCACATTTAACATTTATATAGCACTCGTGTCATGCCTCAACAACTGCTGTTTATTTTGATGTTCTATGAGAAATTGTTTCAGTTTACTCTTGAAACCGAAAATTGTTTTTAGGTCTCGAATTGGTGGAGGAATATTGTTCCAGCACCTGGACGCGGCATATCGAAAGCTACCCCTGAAGGCGATTGAACGATGACGAGGCGTCACAAGCTGCTTAGAAACCCGTCTTACACTGCGATTCTTGGATTTCCATGTCAACTTCTCATAGAGATAAGAGGGGGCTTTATTGTTGATAACTCCAAACAGCAGGCAGGCAAAGTGAAACTTCTGTCTATGCCTCATCTTCAACAAGGAGTACTTGCATAAGAATGGTGTAACATGAGCTCTCAATGGAATGTCAAAGCTGAAACGAGCACACGAGTTCTGAACGCGCTGGATGAGTCTCTTCGTTCTGCTCAGAAGGCGGGGACCAATAACGGCATCAGCATAATTTAATTTAGACAAGACGAGTGTCTCTACTAGTTGTATCCTTAAAGCTTGCTTTAGAAATGGTCTCGCCTTATACAGGACTCTCAATCTGTAAAAGCAATCCCTAACAGAACACATCTGACACAGCCTAACGACTGTCATCTATAGATAACGTTTATTATAATAATATATTTAGTATGAAAAAGACGAAACATATATATTTCTGGCTTTCCAACCGTTTTAGAGATTGCCGGTAACATTATATGCTAATCTTGTGCCTAATATCTATTATCAAGGGTCTATAAACGGTATTGTTTTGTTTACTTAAATATTTCACTTTATAGTTTGCAACATTGAGTTTTGATATGTTTGTATATTGATTGATTTAATGACTATGTATGTATATGTGTTATAGATAAACAAATAAACCTGATTTATCTAACTTTTTGTTCTAGGTATCACATAGCTGATAAGCGATACCTTAAAGCACCTTCAAGTGTTGAATATCTCATTTACAGAAACCACAGGCTATAAATACAGCTATTACGTGATCATAATCTGTGGTCTATACTTTTCTTTGTTTAAACGCTCTCAATTTACCAACAAAACTTTAGCTTTAACCCGACTGCGGCGAAGCCAAAAAAAAAGGCAGGTTATGTGTGCATGTTCCTGTTGGTCTAGATTATCTGTAAAAAGGGTTATGGTCAGATAACAGAAGCTCCAATAATCAGTACCGCCAAATCAATGCCTATTACTTGCAATGTACACTGGGCTCCGAAGCGAAAACGCGATCGATTGGGAAACACGCTTGGACGAAGAAATAGATAGACCATATTACGGACCTAGTCAAAATATGAATAAGCTACCTATAGTTAATTATTTCATGGGCAAGACCGCGGGAAAAACTAAGAGATTTATAAAAACATGCAAAACCGCTTGTGAATAGGTAAATAAAAATCATGTTAAAATCCAATTATGCCAACGTAGCCAACACGTTGGTGTTAAATACAAATCATGTTTTTTTGTCTGTGTGATTGGTGTAACCTTGGATGTTTTATACAGGCTCTAGGCTAACAAATATTATTTCCTTGGTCAAGTCTCGAAGCTTCTGTTTCGCAGACAAGCATACTTCGCGGTTGTTTGAATTAATGTTCATAATAAAGAAATTTTGCGCGTTTTTTACATTTATCTTACTCGCAAAACCATTATTTTGTACTAGCTGTGCCCGCGGCTTCGCCTGCGTGTTAACCTCCTTCGGGAACATGATGTTTTTCTAGGACCAAAAGTAGCCTATGTTACTCTCCATCCTTTCAACTAACTTTATGCCGAAAATCAAGTCGATTGGTTGCTTAGTTAGGGCGTGAAGGAAGGACAAACAAACAAACAAACAAAACACTTTCACATTTATAATATTAGTATGAAATATGATTTTAGAACACCATCTTGTGGATGTCCAATAGACAAAAGCCTCAGTATCTGTCAGTTTACAATCAGTCACTACAAGTTTATACGCGACATCGGTCAAATAGTATATCTAGAAAGATTGCGCAACCATTTTAACATGCAATGGGCTCTTATCATTATTTACGTCGGTTAAGCACCATAACGAGGTGTCCAATCGTGTGCGACAACTAATTACATTCAAAGATATATTAATAGCTTAACTGCATTATACAAACATTTACATTAGGATATATCTTCACACTCGATATTTAAAATTTAGTATAAAATCAATTAGTTGATAGATTAACTACATACATACATATAATCACGCCTGTTTCCCGTAGGGGTAGGCAGACTAAGGAATTAACTACATAATACACGTATTTGAGCATTTCTTTAGTTTTAATTAAACTGTCGTTGTTAAAACTAAAACCGGTTTCCTTGTTCAAGAAATGATAATTACATTATTTATACAAATATTTTTCAACATAATTCTATTGCACTATTTTAATAGTCATTAAACGTAAATGGAATTTGGACTCACCGTAAATAAACTTAAATTAATATCACAGAGATTCAAAACTAGAACTATTTATTTATTTAATTTAAAATAAATAAATTCACGACGTCCGCCCTGTACAGCGGTGTACAATCAACTAAACTAGTTATACACTATGACCGGTCGTTTCATATTATAAGATGACGTCACTCCAATGATTCAGAGTCGACGAGTAGAGAACATATGGAGTAGCCATACTTCAATATCAATATTATAATGAGGAATGGTTTGTAAGTTTATTTGTAGATGGTTTAGGAATCTGATTTCGAACGAAAAAATATTTCTTCACACAGCCCGGTTCTTTGGGAAGGTTATAATAATATGTAAATACGTACACCACGGCCAAGAGAAACTGCGGGGATCAGTTAAAGTATTATAATGTCGCTAACTGTGCCTCTACGTTTCTTAACTCTGAGACTAAATAACGGTCAGATCAGACGAATGAAGTTTTCACCATCATAAGAAATTCGTCTTGAAAATTTTCCTGATTATTTATTTATTTATCTTTTGGAAGATTATCTGATATCCTATTATAAGAAGACCTGATTATCTGGTGAAAGTGATTCACTACTTGGGAAAGCACTGCCGTTGGTACTGCCATCTGGAGGTCATCAAAGAAACCACGACATACCCTAAAAGGCGGTTTTTGAAAACATTGTTTAATTTTATTATTGTAACTTTGTAACCCACTCGACATAAATGAATGAATTGGGCTATATCATTACATTCCGCTGCTGGACATCGGCCTCCCTAAATGATTTCCAGAATGACTGGTTGGAAGCGGGTTGCATCCAAGGCATGCCTGCGATCATCTGACCATGTAGTTGGTGGATATCCAATGCTAATAGCAAGATGATATATAATATTGATTTAAACGGGGTATGGCAACTCCATTTAACTCCTTCTTCGCTATACAACCTTGGCGGGGCGCGCGGCGTCACGATGACGAATCGACATAGACCAAAATCGCAAAGGAAAATACTATTTGTAATCTACTATGATTTTTAGCAATATTGTAACTTGTTGTGAGAGCTACTGAGAACTAGTGTCATTTTGTTTACTGTGTATTGGATGAATGTCTCTACAAAAATAGTCGTGAATAACTTCCATTTTAAGGGTTCCGTATCCAAAGGGGAAAACATGAAACTATTACTAAGACTCCGCTGTCCTTCCGTGTGGCACCGGGCTGTTACTCATGAACTGTGATAGACAGTTGATCATTTTTTGTATAATGGATAC
This sequence comes from Euzophera pinguis, assembly GCA_947363495.1. Lineage (NCBI taxonomy): Eukaryota > Metazoa > Arthropoda > Insecta > Lepidoptera > Pyralidae > Euzophera > Euzophera pinguis. The sequence goes on from OX376180.1 coordinate 3,022,971, forward strand.
CTAATGGAAAGCGGTCACCGTTGCCTACTTAACTAAGTAACAGAAGTATCACGGGCGCGTTGCCGACCCTAGATATTTTTTCACGCCTTATTGAAGGTCCTCATGTTGCAATGACTTTGAATCAATTAAATCACAAAATGTTGTTAGTATTGGCCTTCAGGGTCTCTAGGTTAATAATAGGAACATCTCTTCCCGTGGTTGTCGGGAGAGGCAACTAAAGAAAAAATCCCAAATTACATTTTATGTTTTTCATTACCTCTTCAGGCTTTATGTATGTTATGATTACTGTTAAGAACATAAACAAAACAAAGAAACAAACATTAGACATACCTCATAAAAGGCAAGACATCAAGACATATTATGGGCATGATCTAATAATTTTCTTTGAAACTTTGCGATGCAAAGGACAAACTGACAAAGGTCTTGTATTTATTTGCTTGTAAAAGAAAAACCTAAATATTTTTTGTTAAAAAAAAAATGGGTTTTAGAAAGGCAAAAATCATTTACGATTCACTGCAAAACCAATGAGTGAGCCCTTCCCACTCAATTTACTATTCATATCTCTTACATTACACAGTTAATCCACCACTTATTAGTTATCACATTGAAGATAAAACAACAGAGGTATGTGAAAGTGGATGTTCTATACATATATGTATCCATAATTGCGAAAGTCTGTCTGTTGCGTTTTTACAGCCTTTTGATGAAAGGTATTGATCGTTGAAGATCAAAAACCACAATCGGGAGGGCTATTTTGGTGGCAGTGAGCCAGTTGACTCACTGATTATGTCTTCTCTACTAGTACAAAAAAATAGCCTTCATGTTGTTGTTATATTGGTCATCATCATCATTTCAGCCGCAATCAGTCCACTGCTGGACATAGGCCTCTCCCAATGATTTCCAAAATGATCGGTTGGCAGCAGTCTGCATCCAGCATTATATAATTATGTTGAAGTAAGAGAGGTAGGACATTTTGTAAGGAGTAGTCCATCAGGGGAGGTACCTCCACCCTACAGAAGGCCGCAGCCAAATAACACTGTGATGCAGTGTTGTGTTCCTGCTGGTGAGTAGGGTCGCCAGGCTCCAGAGGGGTCACTGAGCTGACAGCGGACAGGTCGGCAACGCACTCGTACATCGCCGGTGTTGCAGGCGTTCATAGGCTGCGGTAACCACTTACCATCAGGTGGGCCATATGCCTATTTTCCCTACTTAGTTGTATAAAAAAAAACATTATTTTCTGATTAGGGCAATCGCCCTGCTAGGCTTTTTGAAAAAAGTAGCCTTTGTGTTAAATAAGGCCACTTATCAACCCTCAAGGGGTTGTAAAGGAGGGTGAAGGTTTGTATAGAAGATATTATTTGTACAATGGAGCTGTGGAAAACAGCTAGTTTGTTATAAAGTATAGTATTGATGAGTTACCCCATTACTAAAAGAGATCTATTGAAAAATTTAGGAAAATACAAAAAACTATGAATATAGACATCAGGCAATATACAGAGACAAAAGATGGACTTACTTTACGACAAATGGCCAGGCCCTGAAGGAAAACGAAGAGTTCAATATTTCTCAGCCTCTAAATTGATTTACCAAGCACCAAATGGCAGCCAATGGTGACAATTTATGCCCTTTCCCTCTCTATTGTACTGTATGCAAGGAAGATAAAATAAATAAATAGATCATAATGCAACTTTCTTGTAAGAAAACATGGAAAGTTTTTGATAGTGTCACATGTAATTTGATTGACAGTGAAGCATTTGGCCTGCAAAAGATGGGCATATCACCATAGAATGGTTGTTGAGGATTTGGAGGAGGCTAACAACAGGGTGGTGAAGGTCACATTTGGACCAGCCAAACACATATAATAGATACTCAAAATAATGTGTATTGTCTTTGATTAGATGGTTATTTACTTACTATCAAAACTATCAACAGCATAAGGTAGGACAAACCAAACCAGTGGTTTTTGTTACTAAGAATTGAAGTGATAGATGAATTAAGGGAAATATATATTGGTCGCTGCCACTCGCTGTTGTTATGCTTATACTGCTATTATGTAGTAGTTAAGCGTCATACACCGCAAAGAGCGGTTTATATACAAAAAAAGTGGTTAGCATAGCGTCAACATGTTAGTGACGTATATAGTAAGGTTAAACTGCTCCACTTAATAGGTATCCAAAGATTTGTGTTAAATTGCGAAGAATTAGGTTGTAATCAATACAAATTATATTATTATTTGTAATTACAGCGACAATTGATGTCTATTAAAAATGGGAAATACGAAAATTATCGCCGTGATCGCTGTCACAAGGTCGTCAGTCATTGTAGGATACATACAATAAAATAGAAATGCGGTAACATAATGTTATTTAAACTGAGAAATAAGGTACTTACTTGATTATATTTGATAATTAAACCGATCCAGCGGTACACAAAGCACCCCAAAGGCTAAAGATACGACGGCGAAGCACGAAACGGAAAAACGCGACACACGGAATTACGGTAGTATTCTATCTGTGGTCAGTGTTCCCAACTCTCAAAAACATTTATCCCTAAAGTTGGTGTCAAAAACCCCTAAAATCGCCTTAATTTTTTAGTTTTCCCCCTAAAAAATATATAAATATAAATTCATAATGATTTAGAAATAATAAGCTGTAATATGTTTCAAAAGTCTTTCTTTCTTTCTTTCTCTTTCTTATTTAATATTATGGCTTCCACCGATATTTCGGTGATTCTGCCAATGTCAAGGTTTGAAGAGACACGATGTGCTGTTGGTATTCAAGTTACGGGGTGGACGAGCTGAAAGGGAAGGGAAAAACAATGTCACAAACACATAGTCACAACACAATATATAATAATAGTAAAAAGGAAAAGTGTTAGTTAAAAATAAAAAATAGTAACGATAATGCAGGTGTTTTAAAAAAATATATTTTTGGTAAAACATAAACGAACTTGAGATCAGAACCTGAGTGAATTCTTTATCAAAAATTTTGCAAGGATGTAATAATATCGACTATGAACTAAGTTAAGGAGGAACGGAACATCAATTTGGTTTTGAAGTAGAGTAGAAGGAAGTATATCACGAAGATTAATGGAAAGCTTAGGGCAATTGAAAAAGATGTGATTTAAAGAGCCCTCGTCAAGGCCACATTCGCATATTGAACTATCTCGTATTCGGAGTTTGGCGAGAAAGACAGGTGTACATGCGTGTCCTAGACGAAGGCGAATAATAACAGACGTTATCCATTTATCTAAATTACGATGGCGAGAAAACCAAGGACAGTTGGGAATGTTCGGTTGAAGGTTACCGTACCAAACGCCTTTATGTTGTCTGGTTGTTTGCCATAGATTTGACCATTTCTGAGACATTGCTGGTTTTGCGAGAAGGCGAAGATCCCTAGGATGGAGGTCATAATGAACCTCGGAACCCAAATTACACGCTTGCTTTGCCCACAAGTCCACAGTTTCATTTCCTCTGATACCCGAGTGACCAGGAATCCAGGCTAAAACAACATTAAGTCCTGCAATATGACATTTATATAAAAGGTCTCTTATCTTGAGGGTAATGGAGAAATTGTCTCTAGAGTGAAACGGACGTTTTAATATGTCTTGAAGACAGCTCAGGGAGTCAGACAAGATAAGATAATTGTTAAGACCGTGAGATTGAACAAATAAGGTAGCTTCAAGAAGAGCAATAGCTTCGCCCGTGAAGACTGAAGCTTGAGGTGGGCATTTAAAACTTAGAAGTAAATTAAATTTGGGAATCCAGACCGCAGCTCCAACATTAGAGGTTTGGGATAATTTAGAGGCGTCTGTATAAATGAGATTCCAGTCCGACCATTTCTCGTCAATAATCTCATTGAAGAGCTTATCAGATCCAGGGGTGTCTTTATATATACCAAAAGAGAGAAGAATTTGAGGATGAAAAATCAAGGAGTCGAAATCTATTTCGAAAATGGGGTTTTTGGAAGTTTGTTTAATGGGATAGGGAAGATTCTGCAAATTATTATAACTTTTGACTAGAAGAGGAAGGTCTTTGTTGGTCCAGTAAGGAGATAAAGAACAAGCGTTAGATAAAAGCCGTAAGGTGTCCAGAAGTGGATGTGAAAAAACTTGAGCAGTTTTATAAAGAAATCTATCAGCTAGAAATTGTCTTCTTAGAAACAGAGGCGGATCCAAACATTCCACTTGGAGAGCGTTGGATGGGGATGATTTCATGGCTCCTGTTATTATACGAAGACATTTGTACTGTATTTTGTCTAATTTGGTAAGAGCCAATTTGCTACAAGGTTCCAAAAGAAAGCTACCATAGTCTAAGTGGCTACGCACAATGGCATTGTAAAGTAACTTTTGGTTGTAAGGGTGAGAGCCCCAATGAACCCCAGAGAGAGCCCTCAATACATTTACTCCTTTTTCTGCTTTTTTAATTACATTATTTAAATGAGGAATTCCAGTTAATTTAGAATCTAAAGTGACGCCTAGGAATTTTGCGGAGTCCTTAATAGGAATAGGATCTCCATCTATGTTAATAGTTAAAAGAGGAACAGACCTTTTTCTGGTAAAAATTACAGCATTAGATTTAGGGGCAGACACCGTAAGACCATGATCAAGAAGCCAATCGTTAAGATAATAAAGAGCTGAATTGAGTCTATTAGTAAGATCAGAAAAGGATTCAGAACGGGCAAATAGGGCGATATCATCAGCATATTGCAGGATGTTGCAGAAGCAGTATACTGATTGTTCCAGATCTGAAGTATATATGTTATATAAAAGGGGACTTAGGACCGACCCTTGAGGGAGGCCTTTCCAAACAGAGCGAGGGGGAAGAAAGGAATCTTGGGATCGGACGACTATAGATCTATCCATCAACATATTACAAATAATGTTTATTATCCTCACAGGAATACTCAGCTTTTGCATTTTCTGCCTGAGTATTGAAAGCAGTACATTATCATTAGCTGAGGTGATATCAAGAAAAATAGCAATTAAGTGTTCATTACCAGAAAAAGCTAGACGGATTTGAGAGGTTAAAATGCTCAGACTGTCAAGGGTACCCATACCTTTGCGAAAGCCAAATTGACTGTTAGGAATTAAGCCCTTGGACTCCAAGAACCATTCAAGACGATTCTTAATTAAGTGTTCCATAATTTTGCAAATAACAGAAGAAAGAGCAATGGGGCGGAAGCTAGAAGGATCAGAGGGATCCTTTCCAGGTTTAAGAATGGGGATAATAATTTGTTTCTTCCATGTTTCTGGAACAGAGCCAGATAAGAAAATCTGATTTAAGATTGAAAGAAGGAAAGTTTTAGAAGGAAGAGAGGATTTAATAATAAAAGAGAATGGAATACCATCAATACCCGGAGATGAGTCTTTAAGACCATCCAGAGCGCACAGCAATTCTTGTAAGGTGAAAGGTTCATCTAATCTGTGAGAGGGAGGACATGGGGAAAAGTTAGGGAGTTCATCTTTGGAAGGAACAGAAGGAGGAGAGAGTTTATTGATGAAATCATTTAACCATGACGAATTATCATTAGAAGCGGTGAAATTGTCCAGAGCACTGGCTCTTCTAAAGGCTTTAATTTTCTTCCAGACAACCGAAGATGAGGACTTAGGTGAGAGAGATTCACAGAATGACTGCCAACCCAAATGTTTCTTCCGAGACAGTAGTCGTTTAGTCTGAGCGGATGTTTTACAGACCAATAAATAATTCGTCATAGAAGGATCTCGGTTGAAATTATCCTCTGCTTCTTTACGTGAACGAATACTCTCTGTACATTCTGAGTCCCACCAAGGAGGGGATGGAATTTTGTGGGATGGGGAATTTTTAAGAGGAATAGACCTGTCAGCTGCTGTTAGGACAGATGAAGTATAGTCATCATAGAGAACTAACAGGTTTGCATTAGAAGGTGTAGGAAGGGAAGACAGAAGAGAGTCAAGGAAGTTTGAAAATTCAGTCCAATTAGCTTTGTTTATTTTGTATTTTAAAAGGGGAGGAGGATGAAGAGATTTTACGATAGAACGGGCAAGGGTAGTGCAGATAGGGAAGTGGTCACTTCCATACGTGTTGGGGAGGACCCTCCATACAAGAGAAGGGACCAAGGAAGGGGAAGAAAGGGAAAGGTCAGGCACACTACTGTTTTGAGAAGAAGGTGAGCGGCGAGTGACTGAGCCATCATTTAGAATGCACAAATTTAAGTCGTCCAAGAGATCTAAAAAGCGAAAAGAGAGGGGATCATCAGAAGGAGAGCCCCAAAGAGTATTGCGGATGTTAAAATCTCCTAGGATTAGAAGTGGAGAAGGGATATTTGATAAAATTCTATGCAGATCAGATATAATATCAGCATTTGGATGGGGTAAGTATACTGAAACAAAGGATATATCCAGGGCCTTAACTGCAACAATGTGATAGGATGCGTCATGAGAAGGAATTGGGATTTGAGAGAATGAGATAGACTGAGAGATGAGTAGGGCACAACCAGCCCAACCATCGTCCCTGTCGTCTCGAAAGCAAGAGTAATGTGGGATATGAAAATGAGACGTGGGTTTGAAGCACGTCTCTGAAAGGGCAATAATTAAAGGTCTGAATTTGTTAATTAGAAATGTAAGATCAGGTTTTTTGTTGGAAAGACTTCTAGCATTCCATTGGAGGAACACTGGATCCATTATTTTTGGAAATGAGCGTTGATAATAATTGTTGAAGAAGTATGACGACATTGGACGGTAAGGCATCATTGAATTTGTTAATAATATTAATGAGGGAGCATACAAGTAATTCGATGAGGTTGTCATTTGGGGTCAATAGTGGAGTAGATTCTTCTGCTGGGCCAGAAGGGTATGCACAACCATTTGGTTGGGAAGAACTAGGGGAGGAGATAATATTTCCATGTTCATGAATATCATATGATTTTCCAAGTTCCTGCCTAGGTTTTGGAGACAGGAAGACTGTTTTCCTGTAAGAAGTGGAGGGTTTGGTGGGAGTAGAATAAGGATTGGGGGAAGATTGAGATTGATGGGAAGGAGAGGGTGGATAATATTGGATGTACGCGGGAGGTTGAGAAGCAGTGACTTGGGAGAAAGAACGTATTCGGGGGACTTTTTTCTCGGCTTCTGTATATGAAATGTTTTGGTTTGCCATAATGATTTTGATCTCTTTTTGTCGTAAATGTTCTGGACATAACGGGTCGGTGGCCAAGTGAGAATTGCCACAGAACAGGCAGGAAATAGGATTGAGGCATTTATCTCCAGTGTGTGCCTGACCACACCTGAAGCAGCGAGATTTAGAACGGCACTGATTAGCAACATGACCAAATTTGCAACAATTCCTACATTGGATTGTGGGCAGTAAATAAACAGAAACTGGAAGGGAAGAATGATATACGTAAACACGTTCTGGAAGTGATTGCCCGCGGAAAGTTAGCACAACAGTAGAAGAGGGGACCCATGTTGTTGAGGAGTCAGGATTTTTATTTTTTAAATTAAGGCGTCTTGCCATCACCACCTGACCACAATTCACAGGGGTTGAGATATTGTGGACTAGTTCTTCAAGAGACCAATCAGTGGGAATGTCTCTTACCACACCCATACGAGTAATGTGGAACTTTGGGATAATTGCCATGTATTTATTATTAGCAAGGGCCGGGTTGTTGAGAAAATCATTTGCAGAATCTCTATTGATAAACTCAATAGAGACCCTGTTTCGTCCCAACATCTGAATGGATCCTGACTTGATACCTGAAATAGTATTCTGATGTATAAATTGGGCAAATTTAAGAAGCTTAATTGATAGACCCATTGAGGGGTCTGGTTCGATTCTTGACACGTGAACGATAAAAGGGCCTTGATCGTTTTCAATGTATTTAAGCTTAACATCAGATTCGAAGCCGGGTCTGTAGTATATCGATTGGATCGAGTCCGAGGGTGGAGTAATCTTTTTAGTAGGTTCAGGTGTGATGGAGTTCTCAGCATGTCTTTTAACTGGACGAGAAGGGCCAGGTTCTGAAATCAAAGCGGTCCGACCGCCACCCCCATCAGGGGGATCTCCTTCAACTACATCCATTAAATCAAATCAAGAAAACTCACCTCAATTATATTTAAGATACCACCACCAAATAAATACAAATAAAGGAAATAAGAAAGATTTCGCACGGATTTACAAAAAACGCGTGTGTCAACCAACACAATGACGGCAGACAAAAATCTTTTTATTATAAGTTATTTAATACATAAAATATTTCGTCTTCATCTGAAGATTCAGATTTTTTGAAATCATACATGTTGACATTGAATAAATTTAACATTTTATTGTATGGATTTAATGTTGTACAAAATCCACCATTTCGATTTAATGTAAATCGGACCATCATGATGCTTGCATAAATATTAATATTATCAATTTAAAAATATTAGAGTCAAAAAATCCCTGAAAATACTCCTAAATATTTCAGACCCCTAAAAAATTCCATCTCACTTATTTACCCCCTAAATCTGGGGGAAAACCCTAAGTTGGGAACCGTGTCTGTGGTGGACAAAATGCAATCAAATAGTGATGTGATCAAATGTGATGTCAATCATATTGTGTTTCTATATCGATTAAAACATTTTTTATTTTAAATTTTTAACATGTTTAAGTGTAAGTTATTCCTGTTTTTATGCAAGAAATATTGTGTAATATATAATAAAAGGTCCCACTAAGTTTGAATTGATTTGTTTTGTTTTATTTCGAGTACCTCTACAGCCATTTTTCAGTTCCATCATTTGAAACTGGTAATAATAATTACTAGTCGTCCACTATATTCATATCAAAGTTCATCAAAAATCCTTTCAGCGGTTTAGCCGTGAAAGCGTAACAGACAGACAGACTTTTGCGTTTATAATATTAAGTATAGATATGAATAATATGGATCTACAACTACCTTGTACGAGGGTTTGTAGCTGTGCTTTGAAAATGTGTGGGTGTTTCCACCAATGCTTTGCGCATTAATGTGCGGTGCGACCCGTGCGAGGATATTATGTGTTGCAAAACTATTTATCTGTTTACTTCCATCAAACACCGTTTATGTACTGGCTGATACAGTATGACTCAAACCTCACAACGTATTCCTCGCAACACATCCCTTGTAACACATTTCTCGCACACTCTATCGCTTGTTTTGTACGTACAAAAACCTTGCTCCGCTAAGCCGTTTCCACCCTAAGCTGTGCTAAGCGAGGCTAGCTAAATTTTGCATATTGTAGGAATGCGATTACTTATATTGTAGGAATGTGAAACTGAATTAGGTACGGATTACATTCCCCTCCGCGAAAAACGACAGAACAAAAAATAATTTTAGTGGGTTGAAGTTGCAACACTGAACTACATTTCAAAATTGTAATTTGTCATGCATGTCGATGTCAGTCAATCGTCAACTTTTTATCCGGTACGAACGAAACAAACAAAACTCAACTCGAAGTGTGGTGTGGAGTCAGTCAATAAAAAAACAATTAAAAAATTGTAATATTAATTGTCGTTCGATAAAGCTCGCAATCAGACGTTTTGGTTTTACAAAATTCAATCCAACAAAATGACTACTGATATCAACGAAATCGGATCACAGAAGGTGAAAAGTGTAACAACTGGAGAGGTACAGAGAAAACTTTATTTTGACTTTATTTTTAAGTACCTAGGTATCCTACACTAGATACTTAATTTCAATAGTATTATAATGTCTTTAATATAAAAGTATTTGGATTATAGGTTTTCGGAAGCTGTAACCATAGTTTGATTAATAATTAGATTCGTTGACGAAGCGTGAACTTTTGCACAAGTTTTAGCTGCATTGTGCGTAGTTAGACAATTGAAGTGTCATTATTGTCTAACTACGCACATTAAGTATTCGTGTACAGATTATGTAGTTTTGTGATCAATTTTCCCTATTATTACCTAGTTGATAGTATTGTGGTGCAGTTTACTATTAAAATTGTCTGATACATTCTAGAAGTAAAACCAGTATGTCAACCACGAGATTTTATTGACACAGACGCCAGCAACTGCATTAACAATTTAGTATGGCAAATTTGTACAGCGCCTCTGGTAGATAAAGAAGAATACTAAGAAATTCCATATTAAATCTTGACGATGTTACTAACGTAAACATAATTCGTTTGCGTTATATAATACAAAAAAAAAATATGTTTCGATCCTGGTGGAAATTGGAAAATTGCCTTTTTTAAAATTGTTTTGTATATCATAATATAAACTTGTTAAAACATAGTAGAGTTAGTATCTTGACAAGCCTTAAAGTTACTTTGCTAGGCTAATGAAAAAAACATAAAAGAAATAGTGAATGATGATGATGTAGTTATGTGCAATCTTGATGTTGTAAATAGTCTGTCTGGTAGCATTTAACTTGGCAACGTGTAAGCGAGACGAACCCATACCGATAAGTAGATTAGTACAAGTTTGTCCCGCTCACATCCTTGCCAACTTACATGTAGGTTACTATTATAGTAATAATAATAGGATAGGTTAATATAATTATAATTTTTAGAATTACAAAGTAGTAATTTCTTATTAATAAGAAAAACTTTATTGCACCAAGAAAATCCATATTAATTCAATAACTTATAATTTTTATTCTAATTTTTTCAGAGCTTTGAGCTCCGCAGTTTTTGGCAGGACCAAAATGTGGCAATCATCTTCTTCCGCCGTTGGGGCTGCATGCTCTGCAGGCTGTGGGCTAAAGAGGTTCACGCTTTTTTTTTATAAAGATAGCCTTTATTTCCAGTTTTACAGTACTATTAAAAAGATACAGTATTATTTACAATTAGGAATTCTCAACACTAGATTGTCCGCTGTCAACCAAGTCTTTCCATATTAATCCTGTGCTTTTCTTGGGACTTTTTTTGATATCATCTTCCCATCTACAAAATACCCCTTTTGCTTTTTACTCCTCTGGGGTACCAGTAAGTAAGTTTTTGTGACCTTTCGTCAGGACCTCTGACCATTGCTGACCTGTCATGCTTTTTTAATCTATCTTATTTGTAACAAGCTGTTTCCCGCAGCTCAGCCTGCGTCAAAGAGTAGCCTATGTTTGACCCCGGGTCTGCAACTATATTCATGCCAAATGTCAACAAAATCTGTTTAGTGGTTTGGTAGAGAAAGAGTAACAGAAAGACAGACAGAATGACTTTCGCACTTATTATATTAGTATGGAAGTAAGAGTACCATGTTTATAGCAAACAAAGTTTCATTTATTCATTCATTATATTTTTGCCACCTCATAAGTAAACTCAAGTTTTACACAACAATACAAATAAATATAAAACTATTTATTCCACATTTGACATACGGCTGTGAAACTTGGCCTCTCTCAAATAACCATAGTTTTTCAACATATTCATGTTGAAAAACTGTCAGAGAGCTCCATGCATGCTGCGAATCAGGCGACATGACAGACATAAAAACACATGGATAATAGCAAAAACAGGCTTGATGGATGTACTTTCCAAAATTGATCAAATGAAATGGAGGTGGACTGGACGGGTCATATGCTGAGGAGCAAGCAGGAGAAGTAGAGCAAAGCCGTGGCACACTGGTATCCCAGAGATGGGAGAAGGATGAGAGGAAGACCTGTCACAAGATGGGAAGAAAACTGACAGCGGGCCCAAATTGGAAAAAAGTCACATTAGATAGAAAGCTATGGAAGGGGTTGAGAGGCCTCTGCCAAGAGGCACACTGAGCTCAGTGACATTCTATTATGATAGAAAACAAGATACATAGCTCAGGATTATAGATAGATAGAAGGAAACATTTGTCAAATAGGCTAGTATTGAAAAAAATACACTATTTTTTTAATTTACAGCTTGCCGAGATAGCTCCAGTTCTTCAGAAGAATAACATAAAGTTGGTCGGTGTGGGTGTCGAGGAGTTAGGCTCTAAGGAGTTCCTTGAAGGGAAATTCTTTGATGGAGGTGAGTTGCTGAATAGACTTTCTTTTTATTTTTAATCTGCTCTATGGCAGTCTGTTATAAACAATAAGTTGTTGTTAGGGTTCTGTAAGATAAGGCAAGATAATTAATTTGCATAAAACATATGTGTTGTGTACAAAACATAAACATTATGAATGTACATGTATTTGTAATAGTTGACATTGTGTATTAAAAGAGTTCTACATGCTTTACCAAGCATAATATTCAGCGTGTAAATGTTATTAGTACATTAATCATTTACATTTACAGTAATCACAAATAATCACAAATATGTATGTATGTAAAAATTTATTGTACAGAAAAAACATTGTTACAAAAAAATAGAACACAACAAGAGGCGGACTTATCCATGATCACATTACAAATAATCACAAAAAAGGGACCCTATTACTAAGATTTTCCTGTATATCGTGAACTGTGATATGCTACGGAACCCGTAGTGTGCAAGTCCGACTTGCACTGAACCAGTTTAAACAAAAAAACTTATAAATTAAAGTTTTTTGTTCGTTTCATAATAAAAATTGAGCTGTTGTCTATTGTTTTTTCAATGTTTTAGATCTATACTACGTGGAGTGCCAGTCTACATACCAGACACTCAGCTTCAAGCGTTTCAATGTGGTCACCATCCTTACTTCCCTGTTTTGGAAGCAGTCCAGAGATGCCATATTCAAAGGCAGAGGAATGGGTAAGTGGATAACACCACTTGGATCATGATCCTTATGGTTGCATTTCCTTTGAGGGTTGTGGAGGTCAGATGGCAGTTGTTCTATGATCTAACGGAATCTATCTATGTATAAATGAGGCACGTACCACATCTACTTATTGTCCAATTGACTGATAGAAAAAGTACTTAAATCCCAAAAAATATCTGGTGATTAATTATTGTCATAATAAGTACCGGTAATCTAGAACCATGATTAAAGCGTACCCTGGGGAATGAAGTGCTATATGAAGATGCGATTGGGAATAGTCCAATTGATTGCAAATCTGGCGATGAATTATTGTGATATTGAGTACCATCAAATATAGGACCATGATTAAAGCGTACCCTGGGCTCTAGAAGCGATATATGAAGATGCGATTGGGATACCCGCTTGGATGATGATGAATAGACAAATGGTCCTGTCGCGTATGCTCCGCCTTAAGAATACATCACTCTCCCTCCCCTCTTCTTTTTTTGTAAGTACGATGCTAAGAAACCATACAGTTGGAAAAATATTGATGTATATTTAGATGTCAGCCTTTCCATTAAATTAGGGAACAGATGAAAATTCCAAAAAACGCTTGATTAAGTTCCTGGTGGTAGAAATAAGTTTCCTTATAATCCGAAAAAAAAAAACGATTTTTCAAGGAATTATATGTGATTTTTTTTTATAATTAATTGTCTGATCGTACTAAACTGATATTTTTTACGGGTAATACGATACTTAATTTATACCAGCAGAGACTTCCTGAAATTTCTCATTCACATTTAAGAGCAGTTAGAAGGACCATAGAGAAACAAAAAAAAGAAAATATTTAATTTTAGAAACACGGAAAAAATCAACAAGGTACCATAAGATCGCATCGAAGCTGCGGGCAAAAGCTAGTAATTTAAAATCACAATAACAGGACTCGAAAGCGACCTAATCGGCGATGGTTTACAAAATGGCGGTGCTGTGTTGGTAAAAAATGGCGGGAAAAATGTCAACGTGTTTGTGCAAACTGGCCCAGCTGATCATATGCCCAATGTGGAATTTACTGAGGTTCTTTTTATTGTATATGTATATTTTAATATTTGATTGAGTGTATTTAGGACTCTTTAACCTTTCAATGGCTGTGGTCGTTTGATAATTTATGTATTTGCGCGAGAATACAATACATATAAGTATCGTCATCCATGATTAAAGCGTACCCTGGGCTCTAGAAGCGCTACACGCTTGGATGATGGTGATCAACAGGTAACACTTTTTAAACAAATTGGACAATTTGTAAACTCCCAAACTTCAAGATGCACATATCAGCTATATATAAGCTGCTAGTGTGTTCAAGAATATGAATATAAATAAATAAATAGATATTTGGTCATTTAAAATTTCGTATATTTCACTCTCATTTGGGTACGCAAATATTTAATAGAGAACATCTAATTTTGACAAACTTTTCTAGTTACATTTTTGTATGAATTCGTAAAACCCCTGGCGGATAGTAAGGAAACTTAGGATTTCCATATACAAAATATTTATACAAAAAGAAGAATAGTGATTGATTTAAAAACTAATCTGTAAAGAAACTTTTGTGCAAAATATTTTATTTTATTTAAATTCTAAGTTTTGGAAACAAACATTTGATAATCTGTTTTATGTCAGGGGGCCGATTCTCACGCCTACAGAGATGTCGATTTCGAGATTTCTCAAAAAAAAAAACATGGCGGCTAACTACAGAAAACTCTATACATCCGCCATTTTGTTTCAACAAATTTCGCATTCTACTCGATCTCTAAAGCTCTATTAAAACTGACGCGAGTCCCTGCGATTAGCGGGACGCCCATATAAATATAAATGACCAGTTTACTTTGGCACACGCTGTGGCACTTCTACCGATTCTTATTTCTGTGGGCGTTCCGCCAGTCGCGCGGTATTCGCGTCAGTTTGAATGGATTTTAAAGACGCGAGAATCCAGGGTCAAGCTGTAGTTTTATCGAAAAAATAGTGAACGTGTTTTCTCTGCAGTTCCATAGACTTTGAATAATTTGACAAGTCCATGAAAATAATTGCCTTTGTAACTAGTGAGAAAGTACCCAGCTGTTGACTGATTGTGGCTGAAATTTTGACAATTGCTGTTAATTGTTAATATTGATGAGAAATGATCAATACTGCTTTCAAAGTTGAATTACTACTGACAAAATGAGATATGATAATAAAACGATAAAAATAATCTTTTGGCGGGAAGCAGAGAAGAGCAGTTTCGGTGCTATATTTATTTTCTTATTTTTTTATTTGAATATAATACTAAATGATTTAATCGCAAAGTGTTCCTGGAGCCCTTTATATTTACTTATCTTGCTCAGCTACCCGAAGTGGATCTTGGCCTCCGAAAGGAGAGAGTTCTATTCTGCGCGATGGCTCGCCAGTTGAACGAGCCCTTTAAATGAAAAGTATGTATGTATGTAAAAATCTTTATTGTACACAAAGAACATAGTATCAGAATACAGTAAAGTATATTCGTTCATCATTATCAGTGAGTCGAACGATTTTAATTCCACTGATTTTGGATGAGTCATACTTTTCAAATTTGATTATTGCCAAAAGCTCGTAGAAAATTGCTAAGTGCCATATTTTCTACCACTTCTGAATAGAGTTCTTACATTATAGACACTACTGTCTATAATGTAAGAACTCTACACTATTTGACTAAACCACTGTTTAATTTTTACTTGCAACTAGATAAATCTATCCAGTAAAAGCCGTATTAAAAATTAAAAAAAAAAAGCGATTGAAAGGTTATTAACTTATCTGTATATAGGACTCGGTGGGGATTTGAAAGGTGATTGGGTGCAAACCGGTGGTGCCTTGATGGTGCAAAAGGGCGGGAACCTTTTACACCACTTTGTACAGACTGGCCCGGGCGATCATATGTCCAATTTTGACATATTGAAGGTTGGTATTTTTTGTATCTTTTAAATTTACTTAATGATAGTCTTGGATGGATCTATATAAGTATTTGTCATAAAATATAGTATCATTGAGTTAGTATCCCATAACACAAGTCTCGAACTTACTTTGGGGCTAACTCAATCTGTGTGATTTGTCCCTATATATTTAGATAAAGTCATACTTATTCTCTCCTTTTAATTCTACTGTCTTTTTTGTCGTACGTTTGTTGAAAAGTATGATTTAGGGAATTAAAGCTGCGAGAGTTATGACCATGTAACTAATACTACTACGCTTTAGGTTAATCTCAACCAAATTTTTATCTGTAATTTAAAACGAGCACGGTTTGGCTAATTTTGGTATTGAAATATTTGTAAAAGCTAAAAATGAACATACAAAGTGAAATATTTGCATTTAGGTAATTTTTTATATTATTTTTCTTTTTTTTCTTCAGCATTTTGGCCTGGAGAGTGAATACAAACCAGAGACAATGGCAAATAAGAAGCCCGAAGAATGCACTGTATGTATACAAATTTAATAATACACATTTTTCTTACAACCCTTCAGTAATATACGTAATATTGATTTTTATTAAAACATTAAATATTAAAGTGTTCGATTTCATGAAAGGATGATGATCCCATGACAAATCTAGTAGTGACTATTAAACTACGTATATTGTCAGCTATAAATATAGCGGACCCTGGGCTCCGAAGCAAACAGCGGAGGATGCTGTCTGTCAGTTACGAATATAATTCTATTCGTCCGAAAACGGCAAACTCTGGTAGCTTGCGCAATATGAACATAGCCAGACTTATTACATGCCTTTGATACATACTATAGACGTACCTCTGATTCAAAGCTATAATATTGTGGTTTGGAATATCACTCCTTCAATTGAATTCTTAACTATTTTAGTGATCAATACGAACAGAAGATACTCTCAAGAAAATAAATTCTTGGTTTAAACTTTCTTCGGCCTTAGTCGTGGGATACCTCAGGGTACTATACTTAGACCACTATTTTTTATGATTTAGTATCAGTATTTTTGATGGTAGTTAGCGTCAAAAACTAACAGTCACCACACTTCCCTATTCCCAGACAGAAGAGAAGCATTAGATCCTGGTTGGAACTGCTTCAATCAAGCGCCGTCGGGCCCATACACACTATTTGGATGGAGCGACAATGTAAGTGCACTTGGGTATAGCCAACTTTGATGTCCTTTAGTGTTAACCTTTGTGTTTATATGGCCTCGTTAGGTTTGACCTGTAGAGGCATGTTTCTCGAAATTGTGTATTAATTATGTCATTTGCACATATAATGTTTTTTTTTGGCGCGAATAGCGTTGCTACTGTTTTTGTGTACTTTATATTGGTTAATTGAATCTTCTTTAATTTTGAAGGGGTGTTTGGTTAATATTCTTTATCTTGTATTGTTGCTAAATGCAACCTGTTTTATTGTTAATTTTGAGGTTTGTCGACCCTCATAAAATCTAAATGTATCAAATGATCGGAAGAGTCAGAAAATGCAAATATATCGTTATCTGCCCGTGGACATTTCGATTAAATTCTTACAGTAATGAATATAAATGACAATTTGTATTTATTTCAAGCATTTAATTTAAATTTAATAGTGCTTATAGCGCTTAATAACAGATTATGTGGGCTATAAATAATTGTCCAGAGAAAAATTAAATATTATACATTTTCTTTTATAACATAAATCTTGTAGATTTTTAGCATTGTTGTTTGACAATGACAATTTAAGAAATCTCTTAGAAGATTATCCGATTCATATGCTTTTGTATAAGTACCTACGTTTGACTGAATTCGCTCTCTTGTTGTTTTTTGCCAATACGTACTAAAATAGTCTGAGTGAACTAAAGCGAACAAAAAATATCGTAAAAATGTAAAATTTATATATTATGTTACAGTTATTGATAGCTGCCATTTTGGTACATAATATATTTTTGCTATTGCTTAATTTAACTAATTTCTTTAATTAACTTTTGGAAGATTAACGAATATTTTACATATGGTTGCTACAATCTAGTTCTAAATAGTCATTTATAAATCTCCACTGCTAGAATTATCTTAATTAAATATGAACCGACAATTTGGCCAAATGATAACCTCTCAAATCCAGCTCTATTCAAACTGACGCTAATCCCGCGCGACTTGCTTTACTTTACTTGCCGACAGAAATAAAAATATGGAGAAGTGTCATTAGCAGGCAAGTTAACTTTGGCACACGCTACGGCACTTCTACCGATTCTTATTTCTGTGGGCGTCCCGCCAGTCGCGCGGGATTCGCGTCAGTTTGCAATGGACCTTAAGGACAGCAATGCGCAATTAATGCAATTATACATAATGTGTGTAAAAGTTATGTTATAGCTTTGAATTGATTCGCAAAAAATATTAAATTCTAGCATAATGTTCTAATACAAAAATATGGAACAGTATATATTGTTAAAAAAAAACCAGTGAAATTTAATTGTTATGACAATACATTGCCGTTTCAGGTCTCATGCGCAAATCCATCCATCGTGAGTGAAGTGGCAATGTAATGTAAAACGCTCGATTCGCCCAAGGTCTGTTTGTTTTTTAAATGTTAAAAATGTAGTAGTATTTTTGACCTTAAATTTTTTATATTGTAGTCGTAGCCTGGGCGGGTCGTTATGTTGAGAAATATATTTTTCTGTTTAAGATTATTCATCCAAAATTCAGTTTTAGTTACAAATACATAATTGTAATAAATTCATAACCTTATTTTGATGAAACTTAAAATTTCAAATCAAAAACAAATCCTCTAAACCAAATCTCTTTTAAAAAGAGTTTGATTACTATCTAAATGGCGACTTTGCCATACTACATTTTTTGAAGACATGTTTTAAATGCATATATTTCCCATCTGTAATAGATAATAGCACCTATTTTATACACACAATTTTTTATACTGCGATATTAAACATATTCATACATAGTTTATCTTTAAGTATTTTAATCTCATCTTTTACGTAACGCTAAATTGCGCAAAAGTAATAAGTAAGCAAAAAAAATATCGATTCTATTACACGTCATTATAGCCAAAAAGAAATAAAATAAAACACGTGCCAATGGGAGCGTGCGTTTTAATGTGTGTCGGTAAAATATGTGTGCGTGAAGATTGTATACCGACATTGAGAGTAGTGTTGTGCATAATAACCATTAAATCGACAAAAAAATATTCGTTTGTGATTTTTATTTGTTGATTTTTAATTCTCGTAGACAGAAAAATATTCGGATCATTTACTACTTTTGTGCAATTTAGTGAAAATGATTACTAACTCCAATATACTGTGCTAAACTAATTTTAAATCATATACAAATTACAGGACTGATAATGATAAACCAATGTTATTCCATAGTACACTATTATTATTAGAAATGCAGACATTATAAAAAAAAAAAGACGTGTGGCACTCTGGGACTGCCGCGGTAAAGCTATTGCATAGCATTTTGTATCAACTTATGCAATTATAATTCGTCTCGATTCGTGCGAGTTTCGTAGAGTCGTACAATACGTCTAATCGCACGCACATAACGCCGTGTCGAAGACTGCCGAACTGAAACGACGTTAGACGATCACGGCCTTCAAGCCACACCTCCTTGCCCGTCGGAGTGGGGAGCGTGAGGTTTTTTCGTTACGGAATTTCTGGATTCGGTCCCCGCGCTCAAGGCCCGCGATAGAAGCTATGCAATAGCTTAAAAATTATGCATAGATCCAAATGACTATTAAAATTAAAATTGTTAAGGCTTGAAGATACTTATCCAATCTGAAATCAAAGATTAAAAAAAAAAATTTTTTTTTTAATTACGCTCATGTAATTTGAATGGGACCAAATTAGTAGTTTATTTAGAAAAAAAACACTAAAATTTTGGTGTATATGTTATAATATATTGCTTTTGTATAAAAGATGTCAAATAAATTAAACAAGCATTTATATCGTATTGGGCAAATATTTATATGTTTGGTATAGATTTTTATGTTAAACTAGTATTGTGATGGCAAATGGCACTAATATGTTTAAATTGGCTTTGTCGTATTATATAAAAATGTTGAAAATATATGTAACACAAATTATATGTTCGGTTGTGCGAAAAAGTTACGATATATTGTTGAGAATTGAAAATATTTTATTTGAAAATAAAGCGCACTTGTTAATTATATTATATAATTTTATAAGTGTGATTGAAAAATAAAAGTGCAAAATGTGGATTTTGGCAAATTTATAATGTATGCCGCATTTTATAGTGTGACGGTCCTTCTAAGTTTTTTTTTTTTTTAATTTTGATAATTATATTTTTTTTGTGTAGCCAAGTTTTGTCGATGCTGGTTTATTATCCGCGCATATTTTTTTTAATAAACATGAGCATATCAATTTTGTGTTTATATTTTTTCCAAATCCCTTATCAATATGTCAGTACTATTATTTATTCCGCGGTCAAATGTATGTATCAATAAAGCTGTATAACGGAACTCTTTGTGACTGAATCCGACTCGTGCTTGACCGGTTTTATTTATACACGTACTGTGCAAAGCCGCGGGCAAAAGCTAGTAAATAAAATTAAAATCTTTAGTTACATTCCAACTATTGATTAAGTTAGTCTTGCTACCCCTTATTGATAATCTGATTGGACTCATGTTTATTCCGAGCATAGTTTACGAATAGGGAAGGGTTTCGGTAATTAGATAACTCGATTGTCCCGCCCTATATATAGTGACCGGCTTTATCAAAGAATAGGTAACTAACGTACAGAATAGACACTCCCTCAGACCAAATACAGGCTCTCGTCAGGTGTTCGTCCAGTGTTTCCCACTTGCAACTTCAACTTGCACTTCAGATCTCTGAGAAAGGTTTATTAATCACTAGCTGTTTCCCGCAGCTCCGTCTGCGTCCAAAAGTAGCCCTATGTTTGACCGCGGGTCTTCAACTATATTCATACCAAATTCCATCAAAATCCGTTCAGCGGTTTGCCCGTGAAAGCGTAACAGACAGATAGATTTTCGCATTTATAATATTAGTATGGATTGTCCTAAAATTAGCGGTACTAAGGCCTATTTTTGAAAAGGACTCACCAATCGGTCAGTCGAACGAATATGGTTCGACTCACCGATTATGTCGACTGTAAATCAATCGATTCACCGGATTTGCTTGAGTCACACTTTTCAAAAATGGTTATTACAATTGAGCGACGGCCGTCTGACATATTAGGAAAAAAAGTTAATGTCGTCCGATCAATTCGACTAAGCTTGCGCTTTTTCATGGAAACCAGACCAATAGGCCAAGCTGTTTTTGGTCAATTGACCTTGTTACTTACTCCTTGAAAGAATTAGGATGCAAATCAAGGTGAGAATGAGTTAACTGTAAGTTTGGAACCTTAAAATGGTGTAGCAAACAAAATGTGCGGTCATCTGATAGCCTATGTTATAAGCGGTAGCGTAAGTAAATTGTCTGAGGTAATAAAAGATCTACCATTTACGAAGTTTCGCAGACATAGCATACAAGAGCTTTTAGAATAAAAATAAATACAGCTTTCGTCCGGGCTTCGCTCCCATTCATTTGACTAAACATATTGTACGCCTAGAAAAGTAGAATTTGGAGATATTTTGGTTTTTATTTTTTGTCATCTTAATTGTACCTAAATTTATAAAATAAAGGCTTTTTATCTTTATCTTATCCTAAGTTGAGAATTGATCACTAAGAAGCATAAAACAATAGACATACAGTGGTTGATCAATCGACCCTGTATACTGTTTAACTTGGGGTCAGAGTTTTTTGATGCCGCCCTTCCTGGTTCCTTTAACAACCACAAAAGGCAGTCGGGCCCAAATGGCTTATAGTGTTTTCGAAAGCATGGAATTATCTTTATAATTACAGGTGATTCAAAATTGCTATGGCCTAACTGGAAATAACTAAACAAAGTACTTATGCTTCTCTTTGAAATAGAACTCACGAGCTGGAGGTCGCAGTGATTACTGCTTCATGGAGATAACGGAGACCGGGGAGACCTTTGCCCGGCCATGTAGTGGGCCGAAATAAATTAAAAATATTTAAATAATCAGTCAACTTATGACTTGAACCATTCAGTTCGTCAAGTAATTTTCAATTGCAATTCGTTTCTCGTTGAGGTCAATATCGGCGCGTGCGCAGACTTCACTCTCCTTTTCTTAGTAAACAAAATGACTCATTCCAAAATGTTGAGATCTTATCGGGTTATACGACGAATATTGTTGAATTTAAAAATCGAACGCCTTGGTCTTGAAAAGTTTGTCGAGAAAAGTCCAAAATTTATAAAAGAGAGCAATAGATATAAGAGCAGGAAATTAGCAAAAACACTACCCAACTGCAGAGTTCAAGATTATATGGAATTTAGGATAAAACATATGACTTTTTTCCTCGCCCATCTGACCGCGTCCGCCATTTTGATTCACTAGAATTTTGACCCATCCACACACCTTCGAAGACGAATCTACCGACATATATCCATACTTAATACTATAAATGCGAAAGTCTGCCTGTCTGTCTGTCTGTTAAGTTAAACAGCTCGTTATAATTGGTTGAGCTTTTATGCTACAAGGAAATAAAAGACAGAACATAGCATGGAAAATAGATAGGTTGATATTTACATACGAGTAGGTAAAGGTCAAACACATAACCCTTCTTTTAGTTAACTGCAATCGGTCAAAAACCTACGTGGGCAATGCTATGTCGAGCTCTGTTTTTGTAATGTATGATTTGCACAAAATCTGTGAGTTGAATGAAAGTCGTTCGACTCACCGCTTCTTAGTGAGTAGATACATTTCAAAAATTGAGCTTCTGAATATAAATTCAGTTTTCTGTTACATCAGCAATATCAACATCATAATTATTCAAATTGCGCTTTGGAAGATATCCAAGCTTCTATAGTAGATTTTGTAATAGTTGGCAGGGAGGCTGCATGAATATAACAGATGAGCAATCTCTCCGACGATAAGTTTGACTTCATTATACTTACTCGACATGTTAAAAATCTTAGATTTAGGAACGTTTTGACAAAAAATAAATGTGCTTTTGTTTTGAGTAGGTACCACTTCAGTGGAGACATTTGCCTGAAGATTTTGAGGTCGCGGTTTCGATACTTTGTTCAGGGCCTTATCACCTCTAAACGCTGGGCAGAAACGAGCGAATGAATGAGATGGCACAATACAAGTTGTAAGGTGATATATCGCATGCTCACTCGTTTCTGCCCTGCTATTAGAGATGATAGTAAGAGCCAATTTTGAAAAGTGTGATTTACGCATAATCGGCGAGTCGAATGACTTTTTGTTCGATATCGAACGATTCTCATTCGACATAATACCCTTCTGTACTGTAACCCTATACAAGAAAATCAGGCCAATAGGGACAAGACTCGTGTGTTAGTGGCCAAGACTGTCATTTCATGCTGCTTAACACTTTCGCAGACAGTAACGTCTCTCGACGTAGATAACAATCGAACTGCTATTGTTATCTCCTGACAGTCAGCGAAAGTGTTAAAGCATCTGACAAAGCATAACTACTGCCATCTAGCGATAACAGCCGACAAACTAAAGAGCTCGAGATAGAAATTACAATAATGGCGATCGCCGTTCGATTCGTTTCGCATGCATGCCGTGCTCGGCTATCGAGCTTCTCAAAATTAACTTATCTATTTTCTTATAAAAGTAGTAAGAAGGTCAGGCAAGAGATGGATGCAGGTTACTTCAAAATTCTAAAATCCTTGGAGGCCTATGACCTTACTGACTGCGGCTGAAATCATGATGATGCTGCAATTGATAAAAGCTAGTAAGTACATTTTTTTTATTTTTCTAGATTTTTATTTAAATTTATCTCTTTTGGCTAGGTCACATCTACTTAGCATTTTAATTAATTTTGTCGTAACTAGAACGCAACAGACACATTGGAGACTGAACGTGTCTTAAATTGCTAAAGGGTCATGAAGACCTTTCGAATGACAATTCATGGTTTTGGCATCACGTCACTAAAAAGCCTTTCTGGATCATGCTATCGGTAAAGGTGTCCGTTGTCGCACAAATTTGTAGTCTCTATTTCTATGGACATAAGAGTTAGATTGCATATATTTTGGTGGTGAGGGTTACAAATGGTATTGGTACAAAATATATAGAGTGCAGAAATATGTCTTTGTAACTTTAGGGTAAAATAAGGTTAACTCAAGTATTCTATTGATTTTTGCTTATCATAGTTGTCCCGGTTACGTTTTCAGCAATATTGCTACGTATTTGGGATCTACTTGCGGCTGTACTTTAAAAAATGTTAAGATGTGATTTCAAAACGGATTGTAAGCGGTAGCAGCTGCACTTTGCATTTTGGGAGCACACCTTTTTTATAACAGTCTTTAGCTGTTAATTAGGCATTTGCCACATGATTGGTATGGATCGGTCCCAAAAGACTTACAAGCTGTATTTTGTGATTTTTCCATTTCTCAGTATCAATTATTTCGGGCCTGAATATCCTGATTGAGACAGTTAATTTTGAAGACCTTTATAGCGGTTATCAAAATAAATCACGCCAAAAGCATGGTTACGAAGCTCTAGATAAAGTCAGCTGTCATTACAAGATTGGCCAAATAAGGCATTAAAGAAAACTGGGCTTTAACGTTCAAATTCACTCGATTATCAAGATTTTAAAAAACTATACAACCGATTTTTACTTAACCTAGTCCCACACAATAACGTTTGAGAAAGCCTCACTTCTGTAGAATCAATATTTTTCAATATTGGTAAGGTCGATTTTGCATGCGTCTTGAATGATAAATATACAATTGTCTATAAAACCACGGCGCACGCGCAGGGTGCAATCGAAAGTGTTTCAAAAATGAAGGTGATTACACGTTTATTTTGTGCTTTTTAGTGTTGTGATGTGTTAATTGGATTTTTGAACAATAAGTGAAACTGAGATAAACGATTAATTTGAGACGGCTGTCGTCATTTCATGCATGCAAGGGATTCCTTTTAGAAAAATGTTGTTTACCTATATGTCCTATAACAGATAGAATTGTGTCTATATTATATACTAATAGTGTCTTTACTTATTACCATTAGCATTAGTGAAAACAATTCCATTAATATGGGGCCTCCTTGCTCCTGGACAGTTATCTAACTTGCATCAAGAGCCTAAAAGTAAATAAATAGTGTATATTGTAATAGGTGTAAAGTGCGTAGGAATAGACCAAATAATGCATCAAGCATTCATTCAAATCAAATTATTTAAGTACTAGCTTTTCGTCAAAAAGTAGCCTATGTTTAACCCCGGGTCTTCAACTATATTCATACCAAATTTCACCAAAATCCGTTCAGCGGTTTGGCCGTGAAAGCGTCTGTCCTTTGAAATATACTATTTTTGAAATATATACATTAGATATCAAGCGAA
Source organism: Euzophera pinguis (assembly GCA_947363495.1). Taxonomy (NCBI): domain Eukaryota; kingdom Metazoa; phylum Arthropoda; class Insecta; order Lepidoptera; family Pyralidae; genus Euzophera; species Euzophera pinguis. Next base: position 3,048,018 of record OX376180.1, read on the forward strand.
AATCAATTCGACTCGACGATTTTCAAAAATAGCTCTCCTGGATAATACTGGCAATGTTTGGTAATAAATTGTTTCTCTCACTCCCAGGCATTGTTAGCTGTTCTTCCCCTAATCCTGACTGTGGTGGCGGAGCCCCCAGCACCCTACCCCCCCAGTGGATTCAGACCCAATGGACCAGCTTTCGAATTGCCTCAAAAACAATCCCAGGTATGTACTTTAAATTCTTCAGTTATCTACGAAACCAATGATCGAAACCAGTTTCGAGAATAGAAAATGTTTATTTTAGTAGTCAGATAATATTTATATTCCTGAAAATTGTACTTTTGACATATTTCATAATTACTTCTAGAATCCACAACAACAGCAATACCTTCCCCCACTCGACCCGCGTAGGCCAGCCACTCCAGAAAACGCATACGGTCCACCTGAAGAAGACGACGTCTCCGTCCAAGGTCTGCCTACCCAGGAACAGTTGCCAATCTTCCAACCATCACCTATCAATGGTCAGCAATACGTGGGACCTGCACTTCAGAAGGACATAAAGAACTTAGATGACAGTTACAGACAACAACAGGTAAAATTTGCATTATTTGAATGTTTTAAAAATTTGCCTTTCTTAAAATGGAACGTCCTTTAGCTTGAGAAGAAACTTAATAAAGATACAAACAATAATGAAAACTAGAAATAATCTAATTCATGATTTGATATAGAGAATAACATTAAGTTAGATTATAGGTTATACAATAATTATATTTTTACAGTATCAACTGCAACAAGAGAAATACAGAGAGTATGAGAGACAAAGGCAACTCGAAGCCCAAGCTAACAATGAAAGATCCAATCCAGTAGCGCCCAGACAATTTGGACGTACTACTCCCCGCCCTGTAACCTCCACAACTCAAAGAAATGATGATGATAGAACTGTAACTTCTACAACTGAATCCATTGATTTGAATGAAGGAGAAACACTTGAAGATGATTCAAAGAAAGCTAAAGTTACCGTGGAAGTAACAAAACAAAACTTGCAGGAGTATCCTGGTGAATTTTACTTGAGCTCGTTGGCACGGTTGCAGTTGCAACCTCAATTTGTTCCTTTCCAATTTAGCCAGTTGAGAGCACCATTGATCGTTCAACCACAAGCTTCTCAAAAGCAAGTAACAGGTTATGATGCCCAGACCCATTTTGCTGCTCTACCTTCAGTATTGGCTCAACAACAGGCTTTTGAACAGAGTCAACAAGCAGTTTACCCTGATCCAGCATTTGCAGCTCAAAATCAGCGACAGTTTTCAGCTCCAGTTCAGCCTCTAAATCAGCAGCAATTTATAACTCCTGCGCAAGTGAATCAATACCAGCCTTTGATTCAACCCCAAATACAACAAGTACAAGGTTTCCCACAAATCCAAGCACAACAAGTAGTCTTACAACCTCAGACTGTAAATCAACCTCAGTTTTATCCTCAACCATCGCCTGATACTGAGCAGATTGAAGAAAAAGGTCAACAAGACCAGCCTCAACCTCAATTCGTTTACCAACCACAATCGGGTTACCAACCTCAACAAGGCTATCAGCCTCAGGCTGTTTACCAACCTCAACCAGCTTACCAGTCCCAATACCCGCAAACACAGTTAAACCAAGAGCCCCAGAACGTATTTCCTCAAGCGCAGTATGTGAGCTATCCTAATCAAGATCTAGTTCAATATCAGAATGGATTCCAGCCTCAGTTGTTACAACAACAGCCTCAGTTTGTTCAGCAAGCTCAGTTTGGTCAACAACAACAAGGGCAGGACGCGTTTCTCCAAAGTGGGTTAGACTTGAACAAGCAAGGCAATGGAGTGGAACAAGAAGATAAAGAAGACTCAGATGATGAAAATCAAGGTGCTACGGCTACGGCGGTGGCGACTGCGTTTGGAACTAGGTAAGTTATTGTAAACTAGCTGTTTCCCGCAGCTCCACCTGCGGTATATACGAGTAGCCTATGTTACTCAAGGTGAATGTAGCTTTCCAATGGTGAAAGAATTTTTGAAATCGGCACAGTAGTTTTTGAGTTTACTCATTACAAACATACACACAAAAATACAAATCTTTCCTCTTTATAATATTAATAGTGTAGATGTAAATGTAGATGTAGATTACTTACAACGATGGTGCAGAAACCGAACACACGACACGTTTAAAATTGTAAAACCTTTTGATAAATTTTTTGCTTATGTATCATTCCGTGTGCTATGAATTCTGTGTGGATACGTTCTTGAAAATATAATGTAACGGGTCACTTTTTGGAGATGTCGGATTTGTCGATGCTAGGGCGGCACAAACATCGAAAACAAAGTAAAACGTTCATTTATCAATGTAATGTTTGTATGTCCTTATCGTAAACATTCTCAAGGTTGACGTTAGCCCAATTTCAATATTTTTTAAGTTTACGTACGGAAAGTGTACCCTATTACTGAGGCTCCGCTGTCTGTTTGTCACCAGGCTTCATCTTATGAACCGTAATAGTTAGGCAGTTGAAATTTTCCCTGATAATGGTACGGAACTCTTCGTGCGCGAGTTCGAATCGCATTTGACCGGTTTTTAAAATTCCCTAACGGGACAGAAAACATGACTTCCAAAGATTAATCCCAACCAAGAAAAAGATGCGAAGAAAAGAGAATAATAACATTATTTCAGCGGATAACAAAATTATTTTAACAACCACCTAACAAAACGATGTCAAAATGCTAAATCATCTTCGGAATAACATTAAAAGCGGCGAATTTCGTAACACAATTCAAAGCTAAAGGAAAAATCATCGGTTTCTGTACCATCTAATGAATATGAATCAAATCAGAATTCCTACTGTAAGCGATGCTATGGTAATGTTCGCCCTTGTCGCGTAATTAGCATTTATACGTGACTTCGGATAAGACTCCACTGTCTTATTTCAAAACATTGTAAGGACTTTTTTATAAATAAGGGGAGCGTATTTAGGTAGTCGATCAGTGTAGGCCAGGTCAGCCTTGAAAAACGCTGACCTTTTGAAAAAGGGAAATATAAAAAGTGCCCGTTATCACTCAAGTCAAGTGGTAATCTTGACAACTATCATTTCAGTGTTGCTACAAAAAGCAGCCCTCATGAACGCATATTTTTTAGATTCGCGTGAAAATCCATCGTCCAAATGTCAAAGTCTATTTTTTAAACTTGTATTGCGAGTATACTGCCTAGACTCTGGTGTATCCTGCGGAAAAGAGGCGACAACAAATAATTATGGAATTAGTTTCGTTTGCATCAATTCAAAAAGAATTATGTTGATTCCCTAGTCGTCTTATATAACAGCCACGGGAAAAATGGGACTGCTATAATCTTATATATCCTGTTTTATGCTGTTTATATAACGATGTACTTATTTACTAGGATAACTAACATAAACTAACATACTTACACATAAAACAGTTTGTTAAGAAAATGTTCCTTACTAAGTTCTGATATAGACCACCTGTGTTATTTCAAACATGTACTTAGATTGGAGTCATGGAATATTATCTTTATTACGAAAAGGAATATACCTACTTACCTAAATGTATTTATTAACTGTGACCTTCAGTTGAAGAAAATTAAAAAAGTCAGTAAGTAAAGCGCGAGTTTGATTCGTGCATCATACAAGCTGTCTAGGTGCCCTATTTTAGAAATGTATGACATATTATGTCGAATGAAAATCATTCGATATTAAAAAAAAAATTAGATTCGCCAATTTTGCATGAGTCACGCTTTTTAAAAATGGCACTCTTAGGAGTGCTTAGAATATTTTCTTTCTTTTTTGAGTGAAAAAAATGCGTTTCCCAGATAGAAATCTTTATCTTTAAGGGGCTAGTTTGTTGTACATATCATAACTAATATACTGCATATATAATTTATACATTGGTATTTCAGTAGACAGTTTGCCATATGCGTGCTAACGGACTTACTGTCAGAGATGCCGAAGACCGGGCAAAGTGAGAGAGAGAGACGCAAAAGTAGGAAAGCGGACCCTGGGCTCCGAAGCAAACAGCTGAGGATGCAATCGAGAAGGCGCTAAGATGGTGATAATTTTAGTAGACAGTTTCCATCCGGATTGAATACATATTGCTCTAAGTAGAGAGGGATGGAGACAAAACGGGGAGGTTGTTGTGCTCCAGCAGTGGGGCATAACATCTTTATTAACTTTTAAACTAACGCGCTGCATAGGTAATAAAAGTATAAAATTACAAGATTAAGTGCGTATAAATACGCTTATACTTCCTACGTTTCAACCGTGTTACAACAGACGTGATCACGGAGCGATTGGCTCAGCATTCCTTCAGTTGCCGGTAGAAGACGATTCCGCTGGAAGTACGGCTCCAGCGGAATCGTCGTCCTCCGGCATGCTTATTTTGATTTCTCCAAGAACCTTCACAAAACACACTAAATGTGTCCTTAAAAAGTGATGCGTCTGAATTCTGGTCAGGCCATGATCTTCGGGCTAGAGATAAAAATCACTAACTATCATTATCTGTTCACGCCAGAGGCTGAGACGCGGTTCCGAAGAAATAAAGAAAGTAATTAATAAATGATTGATTGATTGATTGAACTCTGACATCAGAGTGATCACGCATCCAACTCTATATGATTGAAATGTCGATAACAATTTTGTAATTACTCCTATTTATTGATTTGTAAAATGTCTTCTCTGCTACAGATAAAAAGCTTATTATATGGACAATGAAACATGGAACAATGAGTAATCCCGAATTAATAGGATTCCATGTGACGGTGAAATTGAATGCAGATTGTGAATTGAAACTACAAGCATACAAATGATACAAACATTCTTTATCGCACATATACCGCAGTGACATTTTGAACATATTGGACTTAATCAGTGTTAGTCGGATTCTATTATTCCTATCCGTCCAACTAAACGGAACAACGATAAAATGGAGTGCTATATTTGAAAAGTGTGATTTTAATTTATATTCGATATCGAATGATTATAGTTCGATATCGAAGCATTTTTGCTTGGTATAGGACCATTTTTATTCGAAACTAGCAGTCCGTCTATAACCTTCCTCGATAAATAGGCTATCCAACACTAAAAGAATTTTTCAAATCAGACCAGTGGTTCCTGAAATTAGCGCGTTCAAACAAACAAAATATATGTCAATACAGTTAAAAAATAGTCCAGGAGGGTCTCAAATAAACAGGTGCCAAACTTTTTTTTTCTGTGTTTTGGAAGGACTTGGAAGAAAAGTTAAGCCGTTGGCACTGACTGTAATTTTTTTTATAGCAGTAACGCTGGGTCTCAGGTGCCTCTATGAAACCTCAAAAATCTGACAGAATAGCTGATGGTGCAACTAGAAAATGTGCTTGGATGAAGCCGTGTCATAACCAAATTAGTAAGGAAACATGACGAACGGAAGCCAAAAATATTTTTTTTTCAGAACTCAACCTAGGGTGCAGTACGGCGTGCCTTTTCCTAGAGAACAGGCTTACCCTGGTTACCAAACAACCACAGAATCTTCTGTTGAGGTAATGTAAACTTTATTTAATTTTTAAACTCTTCGCTTGCCACAAACCATGTTACTCTAAACTACTACAAAAAAATTCCATTGTCAAAACTATATATGGTTTCAGCGCAGGTGAAGGTTGTCCATTTCAAACTTAATTTTTTACCTTCAATGGTATAATGGGTGGACTTTATGCTGAAGCACTCTCTACCAATCATCCTTTAGATACAACCAAAACAGAAAAATATTGCGCTCCAGTCATTGCCCGTGCTACAAGTGTACTCCGTGTAACCTTTTATGAAGTGAACCAAGAAAGGGTAGCTTTTGCTTTCAATGGTTCACTTTAAACTTCATTCTGTAACATATATTGCCATAAAAATAGGTTTCGTGCAAGTAAGTGCAACACTAGCTGTGTTGCACTTACTTGCACTATATATCTCTCAATTTACGATGAAGTATGATTTTCGCAAGAGCTAGCTTCCCGTTGGTAAAGAATTGATCAATAAAACGGGTCACCAATTATAAAAAAAAAAAATGTGACCTGCGAAAAACTAAAATAAATGCGTTAACAAGATTTTGATGAGGACTGAACGGGCTCGTTCAAGGTTCTTGTCGTCTTGTTAGGGTTTTCGTAGATAATAAAAAAACTTAGGATTAATTTAAATATCTTCCTTCGTCCCGTCGTCAGTCCAAAAAGTGAAGTCTAGTCCCTTCTTTTGTCTCTGTCAGTCAGTCTTGTTTTTTATAGTCATCAAGTCATAGAGTCATTGTCAATAAGGAGGCTGGACGCCGCAACATCCCCACCTCCAGTACCAGAAGGCTGGTACTCAAGTTGAGGAGTGGACGTCCAGCCGACACAGTTTAGTCACAGGTCGTGTGTAATGTCCTTGTCGCGTCCTCACTTGAGCCACACGGACCAGGCCGTCCTTGCCAGGATAGACTTGATCCACCCTGCCAAGTGGCCACAGGTTGCGGGGTAGCTGATCGTCAGCAACTACCACCACGTCACCTACTGTCAACGGCCCGCTGGCATCTCGGTACCATTTGTCACGTCGTGTCAGTGTTGGTAGGTACTCCTTGACCCAACGTTTCCAAGTCAAGTCAGCAAGTCGCTGTGACTCGCGCCAGGTTCGTCTTAAAAAGTCATGATCCGTAAAAGTTCCAAATGGGTAGTCAACAAAGTCACATTTTGCTAGTAAAAAGTCATTCGGTGTCAAAGGTAAGTCGTCTTCGTGGTCTAGAGGCACGTACGTCAACGGTCTAGAGTTTATCATAAATTCTATCTCACTTAGTAAAGTTAGTAGTGTCTGGTCAGTTGGGGCTCTAGTCTTGAGCGTCACCTTGAGACACGTCTTCACGGACCTCACGAGCCTCTCCCAGCACCCGCCCATATGCGGTGCATTTGGAGCTATAAATCGCCATTCCAACTGGCGGATGCTTCCGAACTTGGTAAGTTCATTGACGTCAATAGCTTGAATTGCTTGTCTCAGTTCCCTGTCAGCACCACGAAAGGTTGTAGCATTGTCGCTATAAATTACACTAGGGCAACCTCGGCGGGCGATCAACCTCCTGAGGCTCATCAGAACTGAACTGGTAGTCAAGTCATGAACGACTTCGAGGTGAATGGCACGTACGGTCAGGCAGGTGTACAGAGCCACCCATCTCTTTTCTTGTCTTCGTCCAGTCTTTACCAGCAAAGGTCCAAAATAATCCAACCCAGTATACTTGAAAGGCCGGTCTACTTCTTTAAGTCGAATATCAGGCAAGTCAGACATGAGAGGTGGACTAGGCTTGGCTCTCCTGTTTTTGCAGTACTGACATTCATTCCAAGTGCTTTTGACAGCACCGCGTCCATTTATCACCCAAAAACGACGTCTTAACTCTATTAACACACGTTCCTGTCCATTATGTGCTGAGTCAGTATGATATTGCATGAGCAGAAGTTTCACATATCTATTCTTTGGATGAAGAATGATTGGATGTCTAAAATCCCTGTCGACATTTTCTGCCCCGCAGATCCTCCCACGAACGCGAAGGTCGTCAAGAAAAGGTGTCAATTGTCGTAGAGAGCTTGACTTGCGCACAAACCCAGTCTTCATGACACTCTCAATATCTTCTGAGAACATCCGTCGTTGGCTCTCTCTAATCCATGCGAGTTCTGCAGCTTTTACTTCTTCAGCTGTCAGCTCACCCCGTCGTGCACTAGTCTTGTGTGTCCAAATATGAACCGCACGGTAAACCCAGGCAGTGCTCCTGATGAGTCTCCAGTAACGTGAAAACCTATTGTCAATATGCAGTTCAATGTCCTCTTCTGTCAATGCGCAAACTTTCAGCTCAATGTCGTCGGAGTCTAGTGCAATATCTTTGTCTTCAGATGGCCAAAAACATTCTGATTCCAAAAGAAATGGTGGTCCACGTAGCCATCGTGCATTGTCTTCTGTGGTGGTATCTCGTGTAGCGTCATCTGCCGCATTTAAACCCGATGGTACCCACCTCCAGTGATGGACGTCGGTCAACTCTGAAATCTCGCTGACACGATGGGCAACAAAGGGTTTAAACCGACCACTGTCTGATCGAAGCCAGCTAAGCACAGTCTTAGAGTCAGACCAGAGAATCACCTTTCCAACGTCCATGTGCTGTTTCAAAGTATTGGCTAGTCTTGCACCCATCAGCGCGGCCTGCAATTCAAGCCGTGGGATGCTCATTACTTTGAGCGGCGCAACACGCGCACGTGCCATGACAAAAGCTACGTGCCATTTCTCATCTGTCGTCTTAACACGCAAGTAGGCAACGCTGGCAAAGGCCTTGCTACTTGCGTCACAAAAAATGTGAAGTTCTGGAGGAACTTGTTTGTTGCGTGTATCTGTAAACAGCCAGCGTGGTAGCCGAAAGTTACTGACTTCACGAAGATCAGTCAACCAGGACTGCCACTTCTCAAATTGGCTGGACTCAATTTCGTCATCCCAACCAACTTGTGACTTCCACACTGACTGTAATAAGATACGACCCTTCACTGTGACATAAAGTAGGAAGCCCATGGGATCGAAAATTGACATGGTCAATCTCAGTACCTCCCGCTTGGTGGGTCGTCTCACTCCTGCCTTCACGTCGTCACTAATCTTCGGAAACTTCAAATGAAAGATAAAGTCATCTCTTTCCTGGTTCCAGCGTACTCCAAGAACTCTCTCTGTCTGATCATCCTTGGCGTCAGAAAGGATCTTTTGGCTGCTTGGAGCTAGTTTGTCTGCTGGTAAACAAGTCAGTAAACGCTTAGAACTCTATACGAAATTGCGTAGGTTGAACCCACCAAAAGCATGAATGCGTACTACGTCATCCACTATTTTGATTAGATTGTCCTCATCATCAAAAGAATGGATGTAGTCGTCTACGTAGTGATGCTTGACAATTGCATCATACGCCTGGGGGTTCGTGGTCGCGTACCTACTAGCATTCAGATTCTTGACATACTGCGCTGATGATGGCGAGCATACAGCGCCAAATGTCATCACGTTCATGATATAGGTGTCATTGTTCCACAGGATCCGTTGTGCTTGACGGTCTTCTTGTCGAATAAGAACCCTGTGAAACATCTCCTGGATATCTGCACACACTGCAAACTTACCAGTTCTGAATCCTAACAAGACTGCTGGCAATGATGTCAGAAAGTCAGGGCCACGCAGTAGAAAGTCATTCAATGACTTGCCATTCGTCTTAGCTGCGCAATCTAGGACGATGCGTAACTTATTTGGCTTGTTGGAATTAAACACTGCAAAGTGAGGCAAATACGAGATCTTGTCCGATGAAGTCGCTTCGTCAGGTCTTAGTTTGGAGATGTAACCTTTTTCCAAATTCTCTTCAATTTTTGCCTTGTACTGTAAAGCAAAGTCAGGGTTACTTTACCATCTTTTTCTGGACACCTGTCAGTCGAAGCCTCGCCTGTGGAAAGCTATCCGGAAGCTTGACCTTGACATCTTCAGACTTCCAGAGTAGGCCAGTCTCCCACCTTCCCTCAGGCAACAGCTTGGTGGTCCGTTCCATAATATTCAGCGCCTGCTGATCCTCCCGAGAAAGAGGAAAGTCGTCAGTCTGCTTCACGCCAAATGATTCTGTGGAAAAAGATCGCTTAACCAAGTCGTGATGGTCGTCGTTGTCGTTGCATATGTGTAAGACATTCATGTCGTTTGGTATTCCACCAAGTCCAATGTTACCATGTACAACATATCCCAAGTCAGTCTTTGAGATAATCGGTCCAGTCTTATGTCTCTGTATAACTAGTCTAGTTATAATTAGGTCTATGTTGTCTTGTCCTATCAACAACTCAATCTTGTCAGGTCGAATGTCAAAGTCGGTCACATAGTCAGTCACGTATGGATATTTATTTACAATTTTTTTATAACCAAAACTATTTACAGACAAATTCAAATTTCTTACAGAACGCGCATTATTTACATTAAAAACATTATTTTCATTTACACCGCGAATTTTAAACGAGACGATCCTTGATTCAGGCTCTGTGGTGGTCATGCCGGAGGCGCCGCTGATGCGCAGGCTGGCTGTCGGTCCAGTGATGCCGGCCCTTTTCAACAACGCTGAGCTGGCCAGGGTCAGAGCGGATCCCTCGTCGAATAAGGCATACGTCTTTACTTCGCCTTTTTCTCCTGAAATTATAACCGGAGCTACTTTCAGTAGTACATGCACAGACATAAGTACATGAGACTTCTTGTCATTGCATGTATTGACCGTCCTATCATTTTTGTCGTTAGAGTCCACGGTGCGCAGATCAGCGTGCAGCAACGTATGATGTGCTCGTGTACAGTCTGACATAGAGCACTTCGTCTTTCTCTTACAAGCTCTCAGTTGATGTCGGTCAGATAAACAGGAAAACCAAAGTTTCTTATCTGTTACAAACTTCCAGCGGTTATCGGTCGTCATTCTTTTGAAGTCATTGCAGTCACTAAGGCGATGACTGTCATTACACAGTACGCATGTAAGTGTTGAAGTAGTCGCAGTCGCCACAGGCTTCCAACTTCTCCGATCTGGCTTTGTCGGCAGTGTTGAAGTGTTACATGTCTTCGTAGGTAGTGGTGCGACATAAGTGGCGGCATTTGCTATTGCCATGAGCCATTTCGAAACATGCGACATGGTAATCTGTGCATCCAAACTAGCGGCGTGCATTCCCCACTGGTATTTAAGTACGGATGGTAATTTGTTTACAATCTCTCGTATCAATGAAGGATTTGTTAGATGTCCAACCTCTTCTGTCACGGCGACTATGAAAATTTGTCATTTTCATAGTCGCCGTGACATTCTGGACAGCTGTCGCAAATTCAATCAAATGATTTACATCGTCATGTCGAACGTCATGCATTTGTTTAATTTTCAATAATAAAATTTCAATAATGTGGTCAGGTCTTCCAAATCGTAATTTCAATGTTTTTATTATGATTTCTAGGTTTGTAGCACTAACGAGCAAGGCAGAAACTGCGTCTCTCGCTCGTCCTTTCAGACAACGTGCTAGTCGTGCTATATTTTCATCATCGCTGTAGTCGCACAGCTTGGTCGTCGATACAAATTGGCTATAGAAAAGCGGCCATTCTTCAGGCTCGCCAGAAAATGTAGGCAATTCTTTTGCGGACGTCTGTCTAGATAATAATTTTGTCATTGTCTTTTCTAAACTATGTACATGACATGCATCTTTAGTCGAATTAGGATAAATAGGAAAATTATGGTCGGTACCTGGATTATATACATTATGTACAAGTGACGTCCGTGAACGTTGTCGAGATGCAAACGAAAGTCTGCCGCATTCCTCTTCCTCCAAAGCCTGCGTCTCTAAGGCTAGTCTTTCTTCGAGGAGTCTTTGTTCAATCCGGGCACGTTCTTCCGCCGCTTTTAGCTGCATGTCGAGGAGCCGCTGTCGTCGGGCTCGGACTACGGTGAGCTCGGTCGTGTCGGAGCGAGCGGAGGGGGTCGGCGAGGGTTCGCGGCTGCCGAGGGCGGACTGTCGGCCCGGCCCGGGCAGGTCGACTGCGGTCGTTGTCTCCATGGCTGTCTTTTTACCTGACCTCGTCTTTACCATAGGTGTGATTTAGTTTTTTCTCGAAGGACCACTTGAACGGGCTCGTTCAAGGTTCTTGTCGTCTTGTTAGGGTTTCCGTAGATAATAAAAAAACTTAGGATTAATTAAAATATCTTCCTTCGTCTCGTCGTCAGTCCAAAAAGTGAAGTCTAGTCCCTTCTTTTGTCTCTGTCAGTCAGTCTTGTTTTTTATAGTCATCAAGTCATAGAGTCATTGTCAATAAGGAGGCTGGACGCCGCAACAAGGACCTTGCAGTTTTATAGACCTTGGAAGTCTCTGCTGTCCAGTATTTATTTTTAATTTCTTCTTGGCAACAGGCAACGACGGTGGACGGCCCAGCTGTTGCGGAAGCAACCGCTGTGGCGAACCCTGGTAGGAGGAAGAGTGCAAAGCTGCTAAGGTGAGGGGGGTAATTTTATCTTACTTTCTTACTATCTTGTAAATGCAAAAGTTTGTGGGTATGGTTTAATGGATGAATGTTTTGTTATTCTTTGAATTCTTTCGCGGCTAAACCGCTGAACTGATATTGATGAACGCCTGTTTTTTGTTTGAATTTTTGGAGGAGGCGAAGCCGCAGATAACAGCTAGCTGATACTTAGGATCTGCTGACCCGAAGGTCACGAGCTTGGTTCCCAAGGGAAGCAGTTTTTTTAGTTGTTTCCAGTTTAATTAGGACTTTGCAGGCTTGAATCACCTGATTGTTTTATATTCTACTAGCTTTTTCCCGCAGCTCCGCCTGCGTCAAAAAATAGCCTATGTTTCACCCCTGGTCTTCAACTATATTCATACCAAATTTCATCAAAATCCGTTTAGCGATTTGGCCGAAAAATCATTCTAAATCGAACTCGCCAGTTTTGAACGAGCCATCCAAATAGCACTCCAGCAGGGGAACCATAAAACATTGGCTATAGCAGATTCTGTGGTCCAAACACTGAATGTAACCGGGAAACCGCAAGGAAGAAGATTTAGTAACATTGCTGTTGTGAATTCCAAACGTACAATATACTCTTGATGTGGCGGCCATTGCGTATTTATGGGCAATTGTATGCTGGCTACCAATGATGAATTTTAAATTCTCTTTCTGTGTTGGCTATATTGAGGACATGTCGCCACACAATCATTAGGTATGATGATTCCAGCGCCTCTAGAGATAAAATACCACGTAAAGATTTGTAGAAAAAAAATTACAGACATACGGTTTTCTGTAGTTGCCATGTAGTTACGAGATATCTCGAATTCGACTTATATCTAAAGGCGCGATAATCATAACCTTGATGAAGACTAGGAGTACTATTTTTGAAATGTGTGACATGTATGTCAAATGAAAATCCTTAGATATCAAACGAAAATTATTCGATACTAACGTATTAAAAAAAAACACGGCTCCAGTTTATTTTTGTAGAGTCCAGTGTCTACTATGATAAACCTTATTTTCCGCCAAAGGCGCTGTACCATTGAAAAAGGATCTTTTGACTCAGTCGCTGTACTGTACAGATACAGAGTAATTTTTAGGTTCATAATTGGAAGAGATTATTACTAGGTTCGTAATAGGAGTGGACCTGTTGTCTGCTTAACCCAAAAGTTTTATGTCGAAGAAGCTTCTAGAATTATTTAGCAAGTGCTAAATAATTCTAGAAGTTTCTCCTCCTCCCAAAAGGAGGAGGTTCTCAATTCAAGTGAATATTTTATTTGATAAAAATTGTGATATTGGCAATTAAGTTAAATAATATTTTTTTTTCAGGAGCAGAAGAATTAGACCCATCTTTACCCTGGACAAATCTGGCCACTTGGTGTTAGCCGAGCAGAACTAAATTCTATACTTAATTTTCCCCAAGACATAGCCCGCACTAAAATTTATAACAAAAATATATTTATTGTAAATTTGTTTTGATCTCTGTGTAAAAATCTATTTTATAGAAAGCTGAAGCTTAATATTTAAACAAATTACACTAGGTACTTACCACAACTTGGTCAACAGACTAAAAAGTTTTCGTCAATTCCTACTCGCTACAGTTTGTTGCAGTCAATTAATTATTTATAATTATAACGATGCATCTACATCTATTGTAAACACATCCACAATCTCCCAGTAAATAATTTATTAAAATATTGGATCGTCCAATAATGAAAAAAATAAATGCCATTGTATCTTTAGAACTGCATTTTTATTTATTTCACAATATTCAACAAGACTTCAAACAAAACTATTGCAAGAGAGATCACTAAGGTTTCATTAATACAACGAAAATCGCATACAGACATAGCAAAATTACGAAAAAGTTTGTAACACTACCAATGACAACCAAATTCTCCCTGACAAAAGCAACGGCCACGTGAAGCATTGATCTGAATTGTTCAACTCTATTATAGTCTACAATTTCTTCAACAGGAGCATATTCCGTCGAAATGGTCACTGTATCTCCCTTTTCAACATCAGCTTCTACTATTGGTGGCTTTAACACCTCAACGAAATCATAAAGCTTTGGTTTCTTAATTTTGAGAGGTATTTTACTCGTACTAGGAGAAAATTTAGGCTTTGTATTCTGAATACTCAATTTCAGCATGATATTATCTATCATTTGGTTTTTCACAAGATCACATTGCACAGATTCGTCGGCTGTCAAAATTATTTCCTCAATGTTTGATGTAGGTTTAGCTGACAAAGCCTTTTCTAACTGCTGGAGCTCCGGTATAGGGCGTGCAAGTTTTGAAAATGCAGGCGATGATCTCATCAATTCTCTAACGATATTTTCTGCTAAATTATCTTCCAGTCTTTTGACAGTGAGATCTAGTATCACGACGATTCTATCCCATAATTCTGAAATCGTCGAGGGATGAGTGCTTATATCATTGGAACAAGATTTTTTTCGCAGATTCCCTCTATCCATGAGAATATTTCTTATGAGATCTTCGCTTGGTAAATTAATGTTTCTTTGCACGTTATAAGTGTTTTCTTTTATGCAAGATTTTTGATCTATACATATTAGACTTTTATTAACTTTTGGTGTTTGGTGGTCACCATCATTTTTTAATTGTGCATCAGCCGAATTATTGCTATTTTCATTTAACTGGTCGTTAATTACGTCCTGCTCACTGTTTGATGCATTTAATTCAGAGTAAATACCCAAGTTAATCACTGTATCGAGCAAAGCTTGATTTCTATTCATATTTTTTTCATCAGGTATTTTATGAAAAGTCGGATTATTTTTTAATTCTATCGCATTTTGTGAAGGGAGATCTGGAATAAAAATAGTCTTGGCGACTGAATTTGATTCGGCTAATAAATAGAGGTCACTGTCTGCGTCTGGGTATTGGTATTGCCCGTTCTCCGATCTAGTTAGTGTTACGTCACTATCTTTATGATCATAGCTGTTTGATATACCACTACCGAAGAGAGACGTTAAAGTTCCTGACGACTGTACTGCTGTTGGCACAGTACTTGTTAATTTATCATTTGATACTTTTTCTTCCATTGCTTCAGTTGGTACATTTTCATTTAGAACTGGGGTATATGTAACAGCAACGTTTAAAACGTCTGTTATAAAAGGGAATGTGTTTTCAGTAGATAGTTTAGTATCAGACTTTACCATACTAGGTTTATTTTGATCTAAATTGTTATCATCCTCATTTTGAAAATGTGTACTGCTCTTATGAATTAAAGTATTTTGGCTAGAACTAGAATAATCTTGGACTGTTGAAACAGATGATCTTAGGGAATTATTTTGCTGCAATTCTGTACCGTCAAATAATGAATCGGTATCCAGCAGATTCTCTTTGGCTAGTACTTTTTTCAATATTGTTGACTTCGAAACAATATTGATTATAGAATGAGTACACAATCGTAAGTTTTCTGAAGCAGAATTATTTTTAGCCTTACTGTAGAATTTTCCTAATTTATTTATCGTATTTATTTTATTATTTCGATACTTGAAACCTATATTTTTGATCTCTAACGCACCTTTGTGTTTATTTGGTAGCGCCACAGACTTTTGATTATGTCTCTGCTTTTTATTTTTGTGCTTTTTGATCTGTGCACTAAATATTACTTTCGGCTCATCCCCTTTATCGTCCCCTTTTTGAAATTTATCTAGTTCTAAGTGAACAACAGTACAAGAGTCAACCTCATGTCCGAGAATTTCTTCGTTACTATCGAAATTTTGTACTTGATTCGAATCAGTTGATAGATTTGACTCTTTACTACCTGTATCTGTGTCAGGCGTTATAGAATTAACACTGACACTGTCTTTTGGGCTTTTTCTATTGCAGATCATTTGTTGGGCGGTGGCTAAATCATCGTATGTTTCATGGAGTGCAAAGGCAACAACGAAAGCAGAACCTTTTTTCGGGTACCTCGTGGCTGACTTTGGTCTTTTTGTCGCTTGCTTTTTAGTATTCATATTTTAGATTCAAGTATATTTATATTTTCTGAAACCAAGACATCTAAAATCAAGTTTTCACGTTATTCAAGCATAAAGTATTTACTACTAAAGTCCCTTTAGAAGCACTGGTTCGTTATAAAGGTTTTTATATAATCAGCTACAAAACTGACTACGCAACTAGATACTTGCGTAGTCAGATAGTTGCGTACTATCTAAAGATGTTTGTCTGGAAAACCCCTTTTCCACTAGTAAGGTGGAACGGATTTATTTATCCACTTTTAGGGCACTATTGGGCATAATTTTGTGAAAGCAGAGGGTTTAAATTTATTTTTATTTCGATGATCTGTAACGTTACACCTATAAAAATCAAGGTGGAATGAGTAATTTACGCGGGTTGAAATGTTTTTATCTATTTCCATCATCCTAGGAGATTACCGGATGTAATCTCAATTATCCGTTAAAAATGTTTCGCTTCTCTGATACTTCTCTTCCATCATTCAGCGTCTTTGGGTTTTAGGTGATTACCACACATGCCCTTCACCGCAACGCCAAATCAGCATTTTTGTCAAATTTAAAACCCCTCCCAAAAATCTATTATTTTTTTGTTTGTAAATGATGGAATAAAGTGTTCATTCTATGGAATATAGGCCCGTGGAACATCTACCTTTTTACAATAATGTCATGTAATCTAACATAGATAATGTAAGCGAAAGGTCCTAACTCTAGTGAAATTTTAAAACATACCGCTGTTATGAAGCTTATTTGGCAACAATAAAGCTCAATTCAAACTGACGCGAATAAGAATGAAATAAGAATACGAGTATGTAAGCTATGGCACTTCTACCGAATTTTATTTCTGTGGGCGTCCCGTTTCCTGAATAGATAGATTCCCACCAGTTTGAATGGAGCTTACAATTAAGAACCGATTTCCAGAAATTAAGACAATGTAAAAAAATAAAAACACTTTTAACTTTATTTGTATAGTAGACAACAAATTTACAAAGTGTTGATAATTAATTTAATGTAGAAATTATTTTCAAAGCTACAATATTTTCCCTATTGTATCATTATACCATACTTTTAAGTAAGATTCATAGAAACTTTCAAATAACTTTCCCAGCTTAGTAAATTCAGCTTGTAGGTCCGTGGGTTTCTTTTCCATTATGACGAAGTATACTACGGCTGCAATACCTATTGCTATTATCGTAATGAGGATAAGCCACAGACAAAACTTTAAGCAGCTTGGTCTGCATGTTATTTTACACCCACAAGGTTTAGAGATCTCTAAGTCATAACCCTTTTCCTTAAGAAATCCTCTTGTCGCGTAATTATCGCCAACATCAAGATACATAACTTTTTGGACTCCAGAAAACCCAACATCTCTAAACTCCGTATCTTTCAAAATATCACTTGGATATTTGGCTATTTTTTCTTTGATGTTTGTTTTAGCGTGTTCATTATTTGTTGCACATTTGTATGTATTTGAACATTCTCCATGATTAAATTTTACGGCTTCTAGGTTTTGGATTCTTGTATTCAAATTCCAAAACAACGAATTTTGTGTTTGCGAATTTTCTTTATTTTCCACACTTGCTTTAACAGCTGCCGTATGTGTAACTCTTTGTATACAGTTGTCATAAATAATGTTGTCATCTGTGTCTATGCTTCTAGACACCCTTATTAATTTTGAGCCTGATAAACCGGAGCCTGGATTTGGGATTTTAGGAATAACAGTAGAAACTTTTATGCTTTTAGACTGAGTTTTAACTTGTAATTCTTTCTTATTTTCAGGTATTATCATAGTGGATGTCTCAGTTGCAATTTTTGTATATGAATGATTTGCAAAACGGGGTTTTGAATTACACATTATTTGACATTTATTTTTTGCCTGCGCTATTGGAATTCCAACTTCAATTTTTGCATGACTTTGACCAAGAGAATAAGGTGTAATTGTTGTTATATTTGATACATCTTTCGAATTGGCTGCAGTAACATTTTTTGTATTGATAGAATTTGTTTTTACATTTCTAGGCACACCTGGCGTCATTGTTCTAATTTGTATTTGCGTTAGACTAGGCGTAACTTGTGCTTTGTTATCATCCTTCACATTACTTCGACTACTTTTACAAGATCCTATTTTTCTTTTTAAATGGCGATAGAGCAACTTTTTTGTAATTAAGGATATATTTTTAACCATTGTTTTCAGTTCAATAATATCTTGAGATGTAACATTGCAATTTTCAAAGTTAATAATATTTGAGCTTTTTTCAGTAAGATGTTCATATTTCGAAGTGAGGTTAGTTTTGAGCGTTTGTACATTTCTTGGATACCATTCAGACATATTATTAACGTGAGTTAATTTTGACGAAGGTGAATGTAGTACAGACTTACTTGAGCTATTAAGGAATTTATTATTATTTTTATTTTCCTTTTTCATTGCATTTTCTGTAAAATGTTTATCAACCTTGTTAGCGTTTTCTTTATTGTTATGATTTTTGAAAGGGCAAACGTTTATATTTACATGCAATTTTATATTTTTGTCCCTATTGCACTCAATTGTATATCTGAATGACTTTTCCGTAGAATTTAAAATTTTTATCCTTGAAGAATTTTTGAGAGCTTTATTAGGTAGCCGTGAAAATCGTTGACTGTAAATATATTTAGATTTTCTTTTAAATGTTGGTCGTGTATTTTTATTGACTTTTGATTGTAGCTTTATTGTTTCGTTGCGAAATAAATGTCGGTTAATATTTGTCGTGTTTGTAGAAGTAATGTTATTATTAGCGAGTAATAAATCACTATTTTGTAGAACAGTTGCACCTACGGGGCCATTTATGAGGTTGTTGACTATTGAGTGTGTGCGTGTTTCCTTTTCTAGTATTTTTTGATTGTTACTTGTCATCTGTGTGGTTTGCTTTCTAACCTGAACATCACTTTTAGATTTTTTCAGGTCGGTCTTTGTAAATACCTCCGCATTTTCATTTACGAAATTCAGAAAATCATTTGTAATGTTAGTAGGGTCTGTAAGGTATAAAGTTCTGATCAGGCTGGAAAATACTTTAAAGCAGGTTTTGGTTTTGCTTTTGCTTTTTCTTCTTGTAATATGATCTTTTAATGACTGGGATAAACTTTTATGAAACATCTTCGGATAATGTTTTATCATGTAGACATTGCTTTGTGTAACATTGTTTGATTCAAATAACTTTGTGGTTAATTCCCTGGCTAATGTTTTTTCAGATTTTAGACTTCTTGTATTTTCAAACTTATTATTACTTGCAAAACTTTTGGTTTTACAAAAATGTCTCGGAACACTCAATGTAGATATAAGTCTTATTTGATTAAATGGTTTCTTTGAAGTATAATAGGAGTGTCTTTTAAAGAGCTTTCTCAATTCAGTGGTGGATACATTCTTTCGTTTCTTTTTACAAACTTGACAAACACCTGAACACGTAGGACTAATTTTTCCAAGATTTAATTGTAAGCAGTCACTATCTTCACCTGAAATGTAGCTTGTGAACGAAGAATCTTTATTAGTGTCCGTATACAATTCATTTTGTATAGTATCAAGTATTTTATTGAACTTATGTTTCATATTGTCATCATCTGAATGATTTTTGTTGATCCAAATGTTGAGAAGATTTCTTAGGTTTTCCGTCAATAATAGTGTAGTGTCGATACGGAAAGGATTAACTGTATCACCTGTAGAAGAATTTGCGTTATCACCACTACCACTGGCATTTTCAAACTCAATAATCATTTCTTTGTCTACTACTGACAAAGTGGAGTATTTAGTATTTGCCGAAGAACCTCCTAAACTATTCAATTTCCATTTGCAATATCTACGAATGATACAATTATCGGTTTCGAGACTAAGGTCTCTTTTGAGCGTTCCTTTATCCAAGTAATATTGGTTGCTCATTACATCCAAATCATTTTTAATACGAGTAATGACATTTTTTGTGTAGCGCTGAGATGCATCTGACAAAATGCTCGATCGGCCTACTGTTAGGTTTGATTTCTTGAATAGTAGTTTTGTATCAAAATTTTTCTTCCGTTCGTTTCCTTTCGTCATTTTCTAGCTTTCTGTGACAAACAGTAATATCCAGTCTTCTGTAAGCAGAAATATTCTTCTATTCATCTTTTTCATCATCATTTTTTACTAAAAGATTTTGGTGCTGAAGTAAAGAAAACGATAGTTCTGGAACCATCTCATTTCTGGTTATGACACTGTTACATATGTACGTACAGTATGTATATTGTAGTCGTACACGGTTAATATATAGCGGGTAGACGAAAAATTAGATTAAAAAAATAGCAAAATAAAAAGTGAAAATATTTATTTATGCGTAAACAATTTACATAATACGAGTGTATACTCGTAGAGCAAAATATTTATATCAAAAGCCTAGTTCAGAAGCAAACCATTGTAATCCTGGTGCTTTCGTATGCTTTTTATGATTATAATTAAAATATCTTTCATTTAATGGGATCTGTGACAGCCTTTCTTTATAAACAGTTTTAGGTTTCAATTTACCGTTATATATATAAAAATATATAACACTTGTAATAATGGTTGCTATAATTAATACAATAGTGAAAAAAATAGTAACGTTGTGACAACATGGTTTGTATCTAGCAAATGTATTAGAGCTTTCTAGGTCTTTCTCAAAATCAATGCAATTGTAGTCATAATCACTTCCAAGTGTTGTTTGATCACCAAGCAAATCTGCATCTCTAAGCGTTGTTTTTGGTAAATTAAATTGTGGAACGAAGTTTAAGTTTTTCACAGAATCATTACAGTTATAAATAAACTCGCACCTCTTTGAACATTTATCACAATAGAAAGTTATCACTTGTGGATTTTTAATTTCTAGATTCGTAAGAGATTTAGAACGTAATGGCTTTTCTTCACTAATAACATTTGCATCACCGACTGTCATATCTGTAACTCTTAGAATGGACTCGCTCTCTATAATATTGTATGAAGCGCTTTTCTTTATCTTGTTGGGTGTATCTGTCTTCCTAGGTTCTTTAATTATTTTTAATCCAGAAAAACCTGTGACCGGGGCCTTAGCTACTGCTGCTGAAATTTGGATTCCCTTTGACTGTGTTTCAACTTTTATTGGTTTATTATCTGGTAAACAAAGGACGGGTGATGTCTTAGCTGACTGTATTTTTGCATAAGTATAATTTGAATAATTGGTCGCCGCTGATATTTTAGTTTCATTAATGTTAATCTCAGTATTTACTTTTTCTTGTACTTTTGTATAACTTGGATTAGTCCAACCACTGTTCATTATCGTTTGTAATTTGTCTTCAATTTTTCCTAAACCTTGATCTGCTGGCGTTTCAGAGAAATCTTTTGTTTGAAGAGGAGAAGGTAAATTTTGTACATAATCTGGTTTTATTTCATTCGGTACAGATAGCATATTATCATCATTAACTATTGTGTGACTTAAGTGAGATATTGCTGGTATCTTGTCTTTTGTATGGCTTCGACTATCGCAAGATTCTATTTTTCGTTTCAAGTGCTCATTAACTAGCTTCTCGGTTGTGCGTGATATATTTTTAACAATTGCCTTAAGTTCAACAATGTCTTTATTGGTGACGTTATCTTCATCTATATTTTTTTTAATGTTGTTTGATGAAGAAATCGAATCTTCTGTAGATGTATTTTTGCTTTTGAACATATATTTGGTATAGCTTCCAGCTCCATCTAGTAGCGGTATAATTGTAGGATACCGTTCAGATGTATTATTATTATACACTAAGAATATAATATTTGACAGCGTATTTATTGATTCGTTATTTTTATTGTCAACATTTTCTTTCAAACCTTTATCGTACTTCTCATTTACATTTTCTTCAACGAAAGGGTTCAAGTTAATATTTACGTCAAATTTTATATTTTTGCTTCCACTGTATTTGAAAAAATATTTGATGATTCTTTCTATGTGGTTCATTAAAGCTATTTCGGATTGGTTATCCAAAGTATTATTTCGGTTATGTTTCCTATGTATGTTTAGAGACGAATTTTTGTCTTTCTTCTTTGATTTTATTCTTCTATTAGACTTTTTTTGCGAGCTACGTTTCATTGTGTAGCTACAGTCTTTTGATTTCAAGTGATTGTTTGTACTAGAACTAATTTTCTTTGAAGATACCAAATCTTTATTTTTGAAAACTGCTCCGACATCCGAACCAGCGACATCTAAGTCTAAGTTTTTAAGCGCTGACTTTTTTGTAGCTGGTTTATTCACACCTTTAAGTTGACTTTGAAAATCTTTAGTAAGGATAATAGATTTTTTTTCTAGTACCGTATTTATATTGCTTCGTGTCAACACTGTAGTAACAGCTGTTCGACTATGCATTTTGACACATTTTTTGGAATCAGTCATAATGACGACTTTAGATTTTTTGGAATCTGTCATCGTATATAACTCTTTTTCATTCTTAACTTTTGATTTCGCATTAATATCTGCTGGTTCGTTAATATACATGGTTCTAACCAGACTAGGCAAAGCATCAAAATCGTTATTTTTTTTCTTCGAAGATGTATAATCCGGAGAACCTTTAAAAAATAATTTTGGGTATATTTTTAACATATGAACATTACTGTCTGTGATGGGATCAATGATTTTATTAGGTTTTGTGGCTGGTGGTTCATTGTTGGCGCCTTCACTATCCATTTCTATTTTTTTAAATTTCTGATTCATGGTATGTGTTGGTACACTTAATGAAGATTTAAATTTAAATTGATTACGCAATTTTCTTGAATCATGACAAGAGTTCCTTTTCGGCAATTTCTTCAATTTCGTGGAGGACACCGACATCCGCTTCTTTTTACAAATTTGACAATTACCTGAACAAAAAGTGCTGGGCTTACCATGTTGAATTTCAATGCCTCTACTATCTTTTTCTAAAACGTAGGTTGTGTTTGAAGAATCTTCATGATCTTCCATATTTAGTTTGTCAAGTATAGAATCAAGTACGTTATTGAACTTTTGTTTTATAACGTTGTCATCAGTCAAATGTTTTTTGACCCATGTGTTTAAAAGACTTCTAAGGTTTTCCATCATAAGGACTGTAACATCGACATTAAAAGGACTAGGAGTTCTGTCGTCTGAAGAACTTTTTTTATTGTCACCACTACCACTAGAATCTTCAAATTCTTCTATTGTTTCATGATCAGTTCCACAAAAAGTGGAGTATTTAGACTTTGCCGAAGAAGCCATACTTGTCATTTTCAATTTGCAGTGTCTTCTAAGAATACAATTATCGGTTTCAAGACTGAGGTCTCTTTTAATTTTTCCCTTATCCGTGTAATAGTTATTTTCTTTGAAATCTCTTTTAATCCGTGTTATAGCACTTCTGGTGTAGCGATGGGAAGCGTCTGAGAAAATACTCGATTTACCGGTAGTTAAGTCTGACTTCTTGAATAATAGTCTCGTGTGCTTATTCTTCTTCCGTTCACTCCTTTCGTTCCTCATTTTCTAGCTCTTGCATACCACAGTTATGACCAGTCTTCTGTAAGCAGAAATATTCTTCTGTTCATCATTTTCTCAATTTATTTTCAATGCTTAATAATAATCATTGGTAATGGTGACAACACTTTTCTTAAAATATCTTAGAAAACGATCTTAACTCAATCTGAATCTTTTTTATCTACATTGGCTTCTATGTGGTTCTGCATATTTTTTGGAATTCTTTTCATTTTATATTTATTGAACAAATTTTCTTTTAATTTCATAAACAAGACTATATACAATTTTCTATGTAATTTTCTATGGTGCAATAAGGTGTTATTACTTACTGACTTACTATTTCATTTTCATTTATTGCCTTACTGCTAGATCTATTTAATTAATTTAAAAGAGGATGGAAGATATTATGACAAGCTCGACTCGATCACGGGACTAGTCAAAATCACTTCATTACTAATCTATTTATAACCACGTGTTTGTTCCTTTTTGTGTAGTAGGAATTTTAAGTAATTAGTAGTTTTTACCTTAATATGTGTTAATTTCGTATTTTAATAATAGAAACGATATTTGCCGAGAAAAGGTTTTGGCAGGAGCACCACATACATGCTATTAACTTCTCCCAAGGGCCTTTACGTGTTGGACGCGCAAGTCTCTCAAAGGACCGGGGTAACCCGTGAACAGCAAAAAAGAAATGATATAACTCAACAGTAGTCAAGCGAAATAAAATAGGTTTGATTGTTATCTAATTAAAATCCAAATATAAAAATCTATCGAATTTCATGAAATTTATGTACTGGTTGAACTGTTTCCTCAAAGGCCTAGATTCCGTAGCATTTTAGTTAAAGAATGTAGACGCTTTTTTCGATTACAGTAAATTCATTCTTAGCTGAACTCTCAACATATACCTACTACACACCTGCCAAATTGTATCTTCATAGCGAGTAGTTTACAATATTTCGTTTTTACTGAATGAGAAAGTGACCTTTTGTTTTCTCTCGTTTTTGGAAATTTAAATACTTAAAAAAATAACTTATGAGTGGTTCTTCGGCAGACCTTGGGTACCCAAGTAACTTAAGGTACGGGTAATGTGAGGTCACTGTAGTGGGTACGAAAACTACTAAGAGAATAATAAAGGGTTTAATTTGTACTATAGTTAGTTTGGTGGTGGATTCCACCATTATACAAATTTATACCCAAGGTCATGGCCAAAATCTTTTCGATAATAGGGGAAGCAACCAGGAGCCCTATTTTTGAAATATATATGTTACTGTAAAAGCTCAAACAACGGTAAATCCTAAGATTAAAGAGTAAGTCTTAGGATTTACCGACATTAGTTGGTAAATGTAAGGAAATATGAAAATGGGACGATTTTTTCGGGCTTTTACCATTAGAATTTAGTACATGCTAGGTTAGGTTAGGTAATTCTGGGGTGGGGTGCAGGGCAGAGAACCTCCTCGAGTGCCCGGTCCTTTGAAAGCTTTGCATTCTCACTTGATCCCAAGGATCCGGTGAGAGGGCGGGCTGACAAGGGACTCGGGACGGTGCACCCTGGGCGACAGTTAATAACTCCCTGGTAGTCGGGGTCTTATTAGCTGTCGGCCAATTTCTGCCAACAGCCCACTCCACCGCCGTCTATGATGAGACGGCGAATGGATGTGGGTCTGGGGGACGGGCGTGGTCCATTTATGGGCCACTGCCCGATTTGGGGGGGGGGGCCGAAAGGCCAAATGAGGGGGCCGCAAGGCCATGGCTGGAGGGCGTCGTGGTAGAATGCTAACGCGACCCCATGGCGCCCTCAACAGCCGGTGCGGAAACGCCGGAGGGGTTTTAGTGGGTAGTCTGGGCCGATTAGCGGCCCAGGAGTCCCACACTTTGTGCGTAAATGCATTTCCCCTCCGTTAACAAAAAAAAAAAGGTAATTCTGGGGTGCAGGGCAGGGAACCTCCTCGAGTGCCCGGTCCTTTGAAAGCTTTGCGTTCTCATTTGATCCCACGGATCCGGTGAGAGGGTGGGCTGACAAGGGATTCGGGACGGTGCACCCTGGGTGACAGTTAATAACTCCCTGGTAGTCGGGGTCTTGTTGACTGTCGGCCAATTTCTGCCAACAGCCCACTCCACCGCCGTCTATGATGAGACGGCGAATGGATGTGGGTCTGGGGGACGGGCGTGGTCCATTTATGGGCCACTGCCCGATTTGGGGGGGTGGCCGAAAGGCCAACAGAGGGGGCCGCAAGGCCATGGCTGGAGGGCGTCGTGGTAGAATGCTAACGCGACCCCATGGCGCCCTCAACAGCCGGTGCGGAAACGCCGGAGGGGTTTTAGTGGGTAGTCCAGGCACTCTGCCTGGGAGTCCCACACTCAGTGCGTAAATGCATTTCCCCTCCGTTAACAAAAAAAAAAAAAAAGGTTAGGTAATTCTAAGATTTACCAAGTGGAAGGCAGTAAAAGTTCGAATCGCAAAACTGTTCGGACTTTTACCATTAAGAATTAATCTAAATAAATCTTAGGTTTTGCTGTAAAATCTTAGGATTTACCGCAGTTCGAGCTTTTACAGTAACATATATATAGAATGAAAATCGTACGATATCGAACAAAAATCCTTCGATGCCAAACGCAAAATCATTCGATATAGAATAAAAATTGTACGACGCGCAGATTTTCACACTTTTCAAAAATAACACCCCAGCATAGGTATTAAAAATAACAACAATTAATAATATGTACTTACATAATAATAAAATTAGGTCATTTTACGAATCCACGTGAATTTTTCATACAATTTGTGTATTATAAAGTAAATGTAATAAATATTACATGAAAGATAGAAAATTTTGTTACAGAAATGTCGTTGTCAATAAAGTCTGTTGCATTTTTTCTTCTGGGATGTTAATTGACAACTTTCCTCTTGTCAATCGATTAGTAAAAGAGTAGGTAAATAAGAATTTATTTACCTACTCTATTTTAAATAGGTACGTAATAGGTACGTACCTATTACGATAAATTTCCTATTTTTGAAAAATTTCTTAAATAAACATTTCGCGTTGGACAACTCTGTTCACCCTAATGTCAGAGATTTTCGGAGCATCCCCTCGGCCTGTAACCACCAGATGGCAGCAGGAAACAACGGATTAACGTGCCATCCGAAGCACGGAATCATCATTATCAGACAGTAAGGTGATTTAAGCCTGCAATGTCCTAACCAAACTGGAAACAACTAAACAAAGCATGCTTCTCGTAGAGACAAAGGTATCCTGGGATCCACTGGTAGATCGTAGGGGTTCAAGTGGATTGGGGATAAATTCAAACCACGACCTCCGCGTCTGCACGTCCGCCTAAACCACACAGACCATAGACACAATAGAAGCTCATATATGTTACAATCATGGAAATATTGTGGTCCTGTAATAGGTAATATGATCCTATGCTTAGACTATGGATCCAATAGACGGGAAATGCGAAAGAGAAATATATAGGATATGCGTATGTTAGAATGAGATAGAGAGCGAGACCAATTCACATACACAATAATGTCCCATAGCAGCCTTACGGATTTCTTGTCAAAAACAAATATTTAAATTATAAAAAAAGTATCTAGTCGTAACTGTTGAAAAAGTGTTCAATAGAAGCACATAATTATGGTGTCATGTGCAGTGCCTAAATGTAATTCAAGTAACAAATAAAACCTACATAATTTCACATTTTACAGATAAGTACCACCAAAGTTTATCACTGTACAAATCCATGATTTCATAATTGTTTCGATAGTTTTTTCGCACTAATATATGAGAAATATCATGTAGTTTTATCACATGATTTTGTAAGATGCATAAGAATTCAAATTTGGATAAAAATAAATACGTGATTTTTCACAATTTCTAACTTAATGTAGTAAAGGCAAACCATTTCCCTGATCAGCCAAACCTCCAAAGGAGCTGGGATGACATGCCATGTAAAGTGACTGTAGATTCTCTTCTTAGCCAGTGTTGCACTTCGGGACGAGCCAGACTCTTAGCGGCAGCTACCAAAGAAGCTGGTCTCTGGCTCCACGCGCACCCATCTGTGTGCACTGGTACATTTTTGAACCCGCAATACGCATCGCAGTTTGCCTCGGAGTCCCGGTCTGCTCACCTCATCAATGTTCCTGCGGCAGCGTTGTTGACCGACTAGGGTAGGGTTGCCAGATCGCCAAACCTAATAGCCGGACAGGCCAGCCAGTTTGGCCGGACATTTGGCTAAAACGGCCGGACACCCTACATTATTGAGGATTTTGTGTCTCAGTATTTAAAGCTTTTCTGATTATTACCATAAATCTTGTTAAATTAAATAAAATGTAAAAAGCCTAACAAAAGCCGGAAAAGCTGGACAGCGTTTATTTTGGCTTTTAACTATGTCCGGCTTTACCCGGACGCCTGGCAACGCTAGACTAGGGCATCTCGGACACTCTTGCCAAAAAGTGCCGGTCACTTCTCAAGACATGCTGCTCTGAACTACATCATTCTCTTGCTTCAGCCAATATACCGGCCGTCTTAGAACCGTCAGGTTTAAATTGAAATGATGGCAGGAGACCGAACGGGATGTCGTCAATTCCCTGGGGTATGGGTTGGGTGTTGGTGTGGGATGTTACCTGCGTAGACTAGCCCCTTGTCATCTCTAGGGAACTTCTATAAGGACAGCAGCAGCAGCAGAAGCAGCCGATAGCAAATATAGTTGGCTCGGCGCATCGAGACACTAGGTCCGTGGGGCCCTGCAGCAATAGGCCTCTTCAAAGAAATATCGAAGAGGCTTATTGATGCGACGGGAGACCGAAGAGCTGGCGCTTTCCTCGGCCAATGAATTAGTTTGGCCATTCAACGAGGAAATGCTGCCAGCATCTTCGGCACGATGCCGCAGGGACCATTATTGTATTATTTTTTTATTATTTTTAGGTGAGTATTTAGTTTAATTTTTTTTTTAAATAATTAATTAGCCTTGTTTTAAACAGTACTATTATATAAGATTGTATATAAGATTGGGTTCAGTAGTATGGACTTTGAGCACAGGAGTAAATATATTTTTCAATTTCAATTTTATTTATTGGCTTACTAAGTGTTACAAAGTGATCTTAAGTAATTATAAGTGCTTACAACTTAGTAACCTTTTACAGGTATTGCAAATGGGAATGCAAAATATACAATATTTTGCAAATAGAGATGCAAATTATATATTAAACAATAGAAATGCAAATTATACAATGCAAAATGTTTGTACCTCTATTATTAATAAGTGTACTTAATCACACTTTTTTTATTGCTTAAAATTTTACTATAAGTTTTAATAATACATTGATTTAACAAAACTAGAGCTAAAATTGAATTTCTTCATGAATTTTTATCTTCTAAATATTGATCTACTGAATAGAAAGTCTTATTTATTAGGAATTCTTTTATTTTTTTATTAAACGAGTTGTACTTTTTTTCATTTTTTATATAGTTAGGTAATTTATTGTATAATTTTATGGCCATAAATTGTGGGCTACAATTCAACATTTTTATTCTTGAGTGAGGTAAGTGTAATTTACTTTTGTGTCTTGTATTGATATTGTGTGTTTCATGTATTTTTTTGAAGATATTGAGGTTTTTTTGGACAAAAGAACAAATGTCATGAATATATATTGATGGTAGTGTAAGTAGTTTATATTTTTTAAAGTATGGTTTACAGCTTTGGGTATTGTCTATTTGGGCTATGATTCGAACACATTTTTTTTGTACAATAAAGCTTTTGTATATTTACGCTATTTCCCCACAACATTATTCCGTACTTGAACCAAGAATAGGCATATGCGTAGTAGGTTGATAGGGCTGTTTCTATATTGGTGCTTTGTTTGATTTCAAATAGTGCATATATGAATTTAGATAATTTAGTTTCTAGCTTTTCTATGTGTGTTTTCCAATTAATGTGTGTATCTATATTTATGCCAAGTAAGTTAAATGATTCTACTATTTCTATTTTAGAATTTTGAAAAATGATATCTATGTGAATAGGACTTTTATTATATGGTCTAAATTGGATAGCTTTGGTCTTTTTTATGTTTATTTGCAAATTATGATCATCTAGCCATTGGTGTATTTTTATTAATGTTGTATCAATTAATGGTTTTAGGTCAATTTCATTATCAGTTTTTAAAAGTATAGATATGTCATCTGCGAAAAGAACTGGCAGGCTATTATTTGAGTTGACGGTTTTCGGAAGGTCATTGATGTATAATAAGAAAAGAATGCAACCTAATACACTACCTTGAGGTATTGAGCATGTCAGTGTTTGTGGTTCCGATCTTATTAATTGTGTATAATAATTTCGTTCATTGTGGTATTCAATTTGGACTATCTGTTGTCTATTGTCAAGATATGATTGAAACCAAGAGTGGGCCGGACCTCGTATACCAGACCCATATAGCTTGGATAAAAGTATTTTATATGGTACTTTATCGTATGCTTTAGTCATGTCTAAAAGCAAACCCATTGAGCATTTTTTATCATTTATATTTTGAAGGGCAGTTTGAACATATTTGTATACTGCATGTGTAGTTGACTTAGTTTTTCGAAATTTTACGAAGATTTACGAAGTTATACAACATAGAGAAAATTTTACTCTTTGCTCCAGTGGTTAGGGTGTTTGCCAAGACCCGGAGTTCTTCGCGTCTGTTCGATTTCCAAGGAAAGCATACTTTGTTCAGTTGTTTCTAGTTTGTTAGAAAGGCTACCGCTTGATTGTGTGATAAGATAACTAGTAGTTCTGTTAACAGTACACTTCGCGAACTCCGAGATTTATTCATGAAACGCTGCTATAAACTGCTATTTACCACAATCCCCCTTTTTGAGTTTTTTTACAGCACTTGTAGAGAACTCGACATGCGATGCTATTATCAAATAAGTATGATGTAAATCTGTTAAATAATGCAGCCATTTGCTG
The DNA here is from genome assembly GCA_947363495.1 of Euzophera pinguis. Classification (NCBI taxonomy): domain Eukaryota; kingdom Metazoa; phylum Arthropoda; class Insecta; order Lepidoptera; family Pyralidae; genus Euzophera; species Euzophera pinguis. The sequence continues at coordinate 3,078,406 of OX376180.1, forward strand.
CAAAGGTGCAAGGTGGTTCCGAAAAACTCTTATACCAAAGTAAAAATGGGTCAATTGACCATGTAACCCACTTGATATGCTTGATCATTACGCCTCGTTGAGATACCGAGATTCTTATTCTCAGCGCAGATGTATGAAATTTCCTCTCTGTCTACTATTTACTCATGTGCTTTGGACTTTATAGTTAATCGGTTAAACTTATCTTTGCTATTCCTACTTCTCTTTGAGCTTCGGAAACTGGATGTTGATGACTTTGTGGAGTAGCAGCATAAACAACAAGGAGCGTGTGTACGTGTGAGCAACAACGAAAAGTGTGAGTCACACAAAATCGACGAGACGAATAATTTTCGTTCGATATCGAATGATTTTCATTCGACATAATCCGATTTTGTGCGAGATCTTTGAAAAATAGAGCTCGGGCTCTTAAAGTGACGACCTGAAGGGCTGTCAGATATAGTTGTATGGAAGCATCGATGAAAGTGTTGGAGAAGATTTTTATTCAGCAAGCTGTTAATCACATGACACACGTAAACGTAGATCAAGGGAAGGAATTTTGATTGATAGTTCTTTAAAACTTAAAAAGAATGTTGTTTAAGAGAGGTAGGACATTTTGTAAGGAGTAGTCCGTCTGGGGAAGTACCTCCACCCTACAGTAGACCGCAGCCAAATAACACTGTGATGCAGTGTTGTGTTCTTGCTGGTGAGTCGCCAGGCTCCAGAGGGGTCGCTGTGCTGATAGCGGACAGGTCGGCAACGCGCTCGTGACATCTCCGGTGTTGCAGGCGTTCATAGGCTACGGTAACCACTTACCATCAGGTGGGCCATACGCCTGTTTGCCTATTTAGTTGTATAAAAAAAATGACATTATAACAGGATATTTTTATATACTGCAGCGAAGTCTTAGCTGATTGTCTGTATATTCACTGTAATTTTAATATAGGTAAGAATGAAACAAAAAATACTTATTTGAAAAGTGTGAACTACTCGTACATTACCCAAACGACATTGGGTACTGAACCACGATAAACTTTGTCATTTCTTACCTCATAGGAAATCACATAACAAGGTAAACCCGTATCAGGAAATTCAGTAACAGAAAAATACATACAAAATACTTAGCGAAATCTCTCTAATTAGGTTAAGTGCGTTATCCATTCAAAGGAAGGAAAACTACTTTTATGTACCTAAATATATATATATATCTTTGTTTGGGTTTCACTACCGGCTAACGATTTGATTTGAACATGGAGCAATTACAAAGAGGAGAGATGCTGTTTGAAATGGCGCAGTGATGTGTTCATTGGCGCTTCGCTGACACAAAAGTGGGCGGAGCTTGTCATTGCTCGTGCTCCACGGTTGGAGCCACGGCCGAAACCAAGCACCCCGCACGTCTGCCTTCCGCCCCGTGTAGCCTCACAAATATTTTCTTATTAAACGCTTATTACGGCATCTCCTCTTTGTAATTGCTCCATGGATTTGAACGATTCTGGACGCCGATTCTCGCGCTATTAGAGGTTAAGTCGAATGCACTTTTTGTGAAAAAAAAAATGGCGGACGTAAGTACTTATAGGGTTTTCTGTAGTTAGCCGCCATGTTTTTTCGAAAAATCTCGAATTCGACTTATCACTAAAGGCCTGAGAATCGACCACCTAGTTCATTTACAAAATTACTAGGGTAAGAACGTGGCCAACAGTGCGACGAAATGGCATTGTTTTTGCGACCCTAAAATGTATGTTTTAGGGCCGCACTATCACAGTCGTCTTCTAACCGGGGAGCTGAATGGTTGTGTTGTGTAGTGTACCCAATATAAATTAAAATAAGACATCGAAGTTACAAATAGTTTACATATGGTATCATATAACCACAAATGTCAATTTTTTGCTTGTATGAGAAGAGATGAGCATTTTATTTATCCTTAGGCAAATAATTTTAGCAGCGTTTAGAGTAGATTGAACAAGGAAAAATAAATATTATTGCCTAAACCAAGATTGTGATTACATTAATGGCAGATGGATAGCAATAACGCCCGGAGCAGTTCTCCAAATATCCTTGATAATATATAGCCGTCAGCTGTCGATTGGGGACGCTCGTAAAACAGGGTCAAGCGACTTAGAACATAAGTACGATTTAATAATTTTTGGAAGCTTTGGAATTTAGGAATTCACCCAGTAAAAAGGTCACTGGATATATTCTTGGTAGTGTGATCATGTTAAGTCTACTACAATCTTTTACAAGAACATAAACAGTCTTATTTACAAAACACAATAAGGACTAAAACTTAAAAATAAAACTAACTTATTATAAAATATGTGAGAACCCTTTTTATGCAACAGTAGTAGTGTGAATAAATCCGGTTGGAATAGATTTAGTACGAATCATCTTTAGGAAAGTCACCTACAATTATGCGCCATACGTGTACTTTTTTGATAAATAAATAAATAAACAATTGTCAAAAAGCTCAACGTCGCAGTGTGCTAAAGGTCTTGCAACCAAGAATGTCGAAGACCAGGCGGAATGATTGAGGAAAAGCAGAAAGCACTCCCTGGTACCCGAAGCAGTTATGGATGCAAGATTTAGAGAGAGATGAATGGAACTGGACTTGGACCTAAAGAACTGGATGCATTCTGCTTCCAACCGGAAGGTATGGAAATCACCCAGTACCTGATGGTAATGAAGCCTTTCTTATAGGTAGGTATTTTTCATTTCACATGAGTGCCTGCCTTGTGACAGACGGACGCACGGACAGCGGAGTCTTATTAATATTGTCTCGTTTTACCCTTTGGGTACGGACCCTAGCGAGAAAAGCTGAAAAGAATACTTATACAGTTTTTTCTCAGGGCAACTTTCTAAGAGTCAAACTCATAAAGGCATAAATTTTATGGGTGACTTACAGACATTTTGCAATACTTTGATGGCATTGTACGACGATATTAAGACCACATTTAACAGACCTTTGTTAGACCTTTGCCAAGCGTGTTTTTCTAGTTGCGTCCTTAGCTTACGCTTTGGAGCCTTTTTTTTTAAAGTTTGGAAAAGGCCGTCGACTACCACACGAAACAACCATGTCCGGAAAGCACCTGGGTCAGGCGAAACGTCAGTATGCCGTGCTGCCTTGTCAACCATTGGCGCAGAACTGGACGGATGGCTTCCACTGTTCTACTCCCAGCACTGGGTTGTTCCAGCCTCTCGGCCTATTCCCCAATAGCGCACTGACACAACTCACTGTGGCGTCTTATGATTTCTCTCGGGGCTGGTCCCGGGACGCTTTGGAGCCTAGAATAAGTCGTATTCCTAGATTTGCCGGCACTGCTTATATGTTAGGTTGTATAGCGTGCTATACAACTAAGCATAACACCATATAACCGTGGGGGGCAACTAAACAAAACACATTATATAAATATTAGCCACCTGGCGACGGTAAACAAAATGGCGAGTGTGGTCTTTTTGGTCTCGAACGATTCATTGCAATTGAGAAACTTTTGCGGGCACTAAAACCATAAGCTATTTAAAACTGGCTATTCACAATACGACTTCTATCAAGTTAAACTTCGGCAGCCAATCATCTATATCCATATTACCCATTCATACTAAAATATTACAAATGCGAAAGTCTTTCTGTCTGTCTGTTACTGTTAGTGGCGTTTTTTAATTATCGAGGTCCTCCGTGCTTCGAAAGGCACGTTAAGGCGTTGGTCCCGGTTGTTATCGTTAGAATGAATGAATGAACACTTTATTGCACCATTTACATACATAGAAGAAAAGATACAGCACAGAAACCAATTAACATTAAGGAAAATGAGTACAAAGGCGGACTTATCGCTAATGCAATCTCTTCCAGCCAACCTTATGGTAGAAAGTAGCAGAGAATAAAAAAAAAACTTGAGCGAGCGTTGCAGAAAGCAAGTGCAAAGATAGACTAATTACCTAATTATACATTTAATTAAAGGGTTCTCCTTAATTTAATGATAAATTATGTTTATTTATTTATTTAAATTTTATTACAAAGAATGTAAATGGCGGACTTAAAGCCGTGTTGTTTCGTATAAATGTTGTCCAAATATCAGCACAGTAGTCCATTAGAAAACATAAATGAGCAGCACCCTTAGATTATTAATTGGTCTCGCACGTCGTAGCGCCGCGGAGACCAATTATTTATCTATGGCAGCACCCTTATATTATTGTTCTATTCTTTGTTGTATAGACTTACTGTGTACATAAATTTGGTAAATAAAATAACCGGTCAAGTGCAAATCGAACTCGCGCCGAATGGATCCGTACCATTATCTATTAAAACCGTAAAAAAATACGTTCTGTCTACCTATCATGGCTCGTGAGATACAGCCAGAAGCCCTATTTTTGAAATGTATGACATATATGTCGAATAAATATAGTTCGATATCGAACAAAAATCCTTCGATATCGAACGAAAATCATTCGACAGCGAAGTCTTAGTATAAATAAAGACAACTTTATTCCCAGTCGCAGCCTGAAATCTCACCTCTAGTTTTTCACCCTAATTGTATTCAGTAAGCTGGGTGGCCACAGTGAGCTCGGGTTAACACAACTTTGGACACTGAATAAACTAGGGCTTAATTAAAATTAAAATGGCGCATGTTAGTGTTTTCAGCACTCTAGTTAGCTGGCGAAATTTGTATAATTTCTGAGGTATGTGATGCATAAATATTTAGTTTACTGTACTTTCTACTTTAACTGTCTTTGCGGTCCGGGAGGACGTTTGCCTGAAGACCTTGGAGACCTATTTTTGAAATGTATGCCTCATTATGTCAAATAAAAATAATTCGACTCACCGATTGTGAAGAATGAAAATCATTCGACATCGAACGAAAATAATTCCACTCAACGATTTTCAAAAATAGCACTTCTTGAGCTCTATTTTTTTTAAATATCCATACTAATATTATAAATGCGAAAGTCTGTCTGTCTGTCTGTTGCGCTTTCACGGCCAAACCGCTGAACGGATTTTGATGAAATTTGGTATGAATATAGTTGAAGACCCGGGTTCAAACATAGGCTACTTTTTGACGCAGACGGAGCTGCGGGAAACAGCTAGTGTCGAATAAAATCGATATCTTCAAATCACTATGCCACACTATACCACATACATATATACATTCTTAAGAGTTAAGATTGATATTCTAGTCTTTGAAATCTCTCTTTTCGCGAAGGGTGTCAAATTTGTGATAATAAAACATTCGACCTGCGACCTACTATACCATTTACCACCGTTTCTCAAAATGGCGAATAACAGAAGAGTAGCTAATTTATATCAGGCACAAGGGGTTTATTTTTTCCCTGGATTCCTCTATGCACAACTTAGAGAATACGTCTTCTTCGTTCAAGCGTGTTTTATAGTTGCGATTTCAACTTACGCTTCAGAGACAAGGCCTACAGGTGAAAGATTTTCGAACGGCGACCACGAACCTGCAAGCGCAGCGTTGGACATCCACCGACCAGATGGGCAGATGACCTGCAAAAAGTCGTAGGCACACGCTAAATGCAGGCCGTTTCCATCCGGTCTTATTAAAATGAGGAGAGGCCTTCGTCCAGCAGTGGACTGTGGCTGAAATGATGATGATGATGATATCTTCTTCTTTGATGATATCTTCAATTTTTTAGGTATTATTTTAGACAAAAATTGTACATGGAAAGCCCACATAAAGAAATTGTGTAATAAAATAAATAGTTTTTCATATGTTTTATGGCGATTAGTTAATGTTGCAGACATGAAAACCGCATTGATGGCCTCCATATTGCGATATGGGATTGTAGTATGGGGAAATTCAGTAGACTTGGAAAGAGTATTCATTACTCAAAAAAAATGTGTTCGCTCTCTATGTAATATTTCCCAGAGAAGTAGTTGCAGACCGCATTTCATAAAATTACAACTTTTAACGGCACCGTCAATGTATATTTATGGAATTTGTTAATTTGTTAAATCACACATGACATTATTTAATAGAAACTGTGACATTAATAATAATTATCGTGGAAGATATCCAAATAGGCTTGTACTGCCTCAGATTTCTATAACGTTATACGACCAAAGTTGTTACCCAATGGCCATACGAATTTTCAATAAGCTTCCAGATAGTTTTAAGGAGCTACCTTTAACAGAATTCAAAAATAGCCTGCACACATTGCTCATTGGCAAATGTTACTACTCACTGGACGAATACTCGTATTTCAATTAAAATAGATTGATGATGTTTTGCCTTATTATGTAAAAATTAAATATATAAAATTATTAGTATAGAATTCTAAATTACGACATTATGTAAATGGATTAAAATGTTTAAAATGTTTTTGCATGCCTATGATTAGGTTAGAAGTGAGAAACAGTGAAATATTGTGTACCACCATGTATTACCATTTTTAATGCAAATAAATGATTTGATTTGATTTGTCCTCGACATTTCCCGTTGACGGGTCGGCTTTCCCAATCATGCGCCACTTGCACAGGTCGTAATTATTGCCGGTTAGGGGGAGATTTTTCATGTCTTTTTGGGCATTCATAATCCAGGTTGCTTTCTTCTTTGCTGCCATGGAAAGGCACTATTTCACAATATGTTTATCGGGCCAACGCATGTGATGATGAAAAAAAAGTATTGTTACGAATCGCGGCCCCACGGTTTACAACCACTGGCAAAGATTAAGCAACCCTGCCCGCGGAAACTTCTCGTACAATCGCTGCGTGTTTCGATATAGGAATACTTACGCGAACGATCTACGTCTCGGTCTGGCATATCGCTTTGTCTCACTCTCACGTGTTCGAGAAACAGAATAAACGAGACCGAGAGTATCGCTGTCTCTTTTTTACTCTTCTGCTGTAATTGTGAATTGTTTGGAACCTTATCGAAAGCGTTTCCCGGGCTATATACACAGCGGAAGATGCCACAGGTGGCGAGTTCAAGTTGAGTTGAGCTACAGGTGCGAACCAGAAGTGAAACAAGTGCGAAGAACAAGTGAAACCAACGACTTCGGCGATTCATCAGAACAGTGTTAAGCAAGTGAATTGGACATCCTAGTGGAAATAAACGTCATTTCGAGTCATCAGGTGTTTTGTCCAAATACCGAACGCCCCACAAAAGTGCATAAAAGAAACACTTGTTTCCTCCTGCCCCCTGTGCCCAAAAGGGCCTCATCGGTAACGGCCATCAGCTGACCTGATGACCGCTGAGGCGAAGTGAAAGTGGCAGAACTATAACTATTTCGTCGAAAGGATATCGGCACGCCAAGAAGATGACCAAGTGCGTAGTTGAGTTCTGCAACCTCTATATTTTGTAGTAGTGCGAACGCAGCAGTAAAACATTTCATATTTTGCTATGTTCAAACTTTTATGTGTGTTTGGCTGCAAACAAAGATAATGGTTAAGATATTGAATCAAAATCGACCCCCTCCGGTGGTTTGTTCCCTCTTTTGTCCCCTAAGACCGAGATAAGGAATAAAAGTAAGCCATATTTCATATTAAACGAGTTAGGGAGGAACAAATGTGAATTTCAGTTTTTTTCATGATTTTTTAACCGCTTACTGTAAACCTCGAGTGGATAATACTTTTTAAGGTTAAGTAACAGTATTTTTAGGGTTTAAGGGAAAATACTTTTTCGATTTAGAAAATAACTTATTAACCAATTATTTTTAGGAGACTTACGAAAGGTATTTACAAATCAAAGGTGACAGGAAAAGTCGGTAAGGGTCGGCCTCGGAGAACATACTGCGACCAAATCGCAGACATATTAAAAAAGGGAGTTGTCAGGAGTATCTGTAATCGACGAGCGTGTATGACGAGAGTGATGAGCGTAGAAGAAGCGAGGGTAATCTGTAGGATCGTAGCAAATGGAAATCCGTAGTCTCTGCCTATCACGGAGGGAAAGAGGCGTGATGGTATGTGTGTAGCCACTCAGCAAATATTAAGAGACACGAATACTAAGAGATATTAAGAGAGTTTGGCTGGGAGGTGTTAATGCATCCGCCGTATAGTCCTGACTTTGCACCTTCAGATTTCCACCTGTTTCGGTCTCTTCAGAATTCTTTAGGCAGTGTCAGGTTAACATCACGAGAGGACTGCCAAAACCACTTGTCGCGGTATTAATCAGAAGCCTCAAAATTTCTATAGCAATGGGATCATGCCCCTACCTACAAGATGACAAAAAGTAATCGAACAAAATGGCACCTACATACTTTAGTTAAATGTAAATAAACTATATTAAAAAAATGTTTTGAATTTTCTTAAAAAATGCGAAGAACCTCTTTCCCCCAACCTATTATGTATAATTAATAGTAGTAGTATGCCACGCAGTTTCATATAGACGGAAATCCAGTAGCGAATTTTTCCATGTAGACCCATTCATGAACACGAAATTGTTTGCGTGTGCGGGTAAATTTCCTGTCCCTGAAAGAAAAACTGGATTGCCAGCACTGGATCAGTCTAAACCGACCTGTATTTCTCGTACTATCCTATTTTTATCAGGCTTTCATAAACAAGAAAAAAAATCAGTTTTTAGCTTCGATCAAGCGAGGGTTTGTTTCGGGTAGTCAAAAAAATTCTAAATCTATGGTCATGGTCATACTGTTATCATTTCTTAAATCGGAAGTGTTTTTAAGTTTGTGATTATGTTCAAAAACCCATATTCTACATATTATTCACGAGGAGAAACCGCGTGGCACAGCTACTATTGTATGCTATTAAGTAAACAAGTAAATCACTTAATTGTACCATAGAAAATTACATACAAATATATTATGTTGTCTGTAATAAAGATAATCCGTAGTCTCTGCCTACCCGTACGGGAAAAAGGCGAGATGGTATGTATGTAGTATGTATGTATGTAATAAAGATGCCAATATGCGGCCTTACTGCTGATGCACTCGTGAAGAAGACTGCTGGCAATCTCTTCCAGGCTACAGAATAGGAAAAATAATTATACTATGGGGTAGAAAATTTCTTTTTCAAAAATAAGAACAAAGATTGTAATCTCAAGTCGGAAATACTAATTAAGTATTTGAAATGTTAAAACGTTGTAAGTAAATTAGTAATAAACGCGATAAAAACCGCATTCAAATTGTGAAAATATTAAATTTAATACATTTATACTTCCGACGTTTCAACGACTTAAGTCGTTCCATAATCTTAATCATGTAATTTTATGTTTTAAATATGCAGTGCATTAGTATAAAACTCAATCAAAAACTTGCCTAGAATAAGTACGGCTGAAAGTCGCAACTCATATAGAACTTATATAGTTATATATCTTTGCAAACACTATTTTAACCCCACATCGTAATATCCACAAGAACTGTAATGAGCTCGTGCGGTTCACTAGACAAGTCAAATATATTTAAACTAGTACATAATAATGATTTCTTATGTTTTCGCGATTGTTATTCATTAAATTAAAGGTCGCAGGCAGACTGCCTGCCTGCGACCATGAACGCTGTAAAGTGTTTGAAACGTCAGGTGTGTAAATAAATAAGTAATAAACGCGATAAAACCGTATTAAAATAGTTTATCTGATTTGCGAGTGCTGAATTACATGTAACTTTATAAACACCAACCATTTTTTTTGTATTGTGTAGTACAGTCAAGAACATAAAAACGTTTACATCTCCTATTTAAGGTTAAAGATTACGCACATTTTTTTTTTTTTTTTACAGAAAATAATTCAGCATCTTGGATTATCCTTATTCCTGGTTTCCTTTTAAACAGTTTTGTAGGTCAGAAATCAATAGGTTTATTGTAATAGCCAGTGGTGCAATCTAGTACCATGATTAAAGTGTACCCTGGGCTTTGAAGCATAAGAAATAAAAACAAACTTATAACACCCCTGTTTTGCGTCGCAGAGATAAAATAAGAATCGGGAGACCTCACACTAGATTTATCACTTTGATTACTTTAGTCACTCGCATGAAAGAAATGAAACTTGGAATGAGAAATGAAATGTTCCCAAGATGTCACGGAAATTAACTTTTTTCGAGATAAAATGGCCGAAAGCTATTTCCTTTGACGTGCTCCAAGGAACCTATAATGTATTATTAACCTGAGGTCGAGTCTTTTTGGAATTGTCATAAAAGTTCGTAGATTTTAGGGTTCTGTACTAATGGAAATGGAACCCTTTTAGGATCACTCGTCGATATGTCTGTTAGTTAAGTTTTTGTTCATCATCATCTTAGCCACAAGACGTCCACTACTAAACATAGGGCTCTCTCATGGATTTCCAATCTGACCGATCTAAAACGGCCTGCATCCAGCGTCTCCCTGCGACCTTGACCTTGAAGTTTTTGTCACTTTGTGTATAAGAAAAGTAATATGTCGAATGAAATTACAGTAGGCACCGAAAATTATTATATGGGATGCCATGAGGTCAGAATGTATTTCAGTCACGTTTAAAAATAAGTCGAAAATGCCTCATTTAGAAATTACTACTTAAGCAAGTTCTTTGAAGTCAAATGAAAAATTTCTCCCTTAGAGAGAGAATTTTTAAATCTTTACTAAGTAGATGCTCATGTAAATCTATAGAAATGAGTATTATTTAAAAAAAAATCTCTCTCTAACGCAGAACATTTTTCATATATATTTTACTAGCTGTTTCCCGCAGCTCCACGTGCTAAAGTAGCCTATGTTTGACCCCGGGTCTTCAACTATATTCATACAAAATTTCATCAAAATCTGTTCAGCGGTTTGGCCGTGAAAGCGTAACAGGCAGACAGACAGAAAGACAGACTTTCGCATTTATAATATACTAGCTGTTTCCCGCAGCTCCGCCTGCGTCAAAAAGTAGCCTATGTTTGACTCCGAGTGTTCAACTATATTCATACCAAATTTCATCAAAATCCGTTCAGCGGTTTGGCCGTGAAAGCGTAACAGACAGACAGACTTTCGCATTTATAACATTAGTATGGAAGTATGGATATAATTGATTTTGAAGAACATACTTGAATGAATAATATTTAACATAATGACTCTGAGTGAGTGTCCGTTAGTGGTGAATTCCGCCCCAAAGGAAGCAAATTGATCCATATCTCAATTCGGACCAAAAGCATATTATTGTTCAAGAGCATATGCGGGTCTAACGAAAAATCTATCAATGAGAGTAATGATTCGTGTTTGTCTATTTGCGGCCCAAGAGATGAGAAAGGGAGTTTAGTGATTAAGTAGGGGGAATAAATAAATATTCGAGAGGAGTTGAATTTTATTTTGCGCATTTTCGGCTCTACCTACATAAATACAATTTACTTACTTTTTTTCTTACTTCCGTCGGTGCTACAATCCCTTGTAGGTCTTGGCCATTTCCACAGTTTTTTTTTCCATTTGACACGATCACGCACGACCTTTGTATCAGTTTTATACTGTCAATTCACCGCTTTCTTGGCCTGCCTTTCGGTCTCTTGCCGCTTTCATCTAGTCGTGATTTTTAAATTTAAATGAAATACCATTTCCAAATATTGTAAAAGGCGACCAAATACCTCTTAGGCTAGGATTTACGGCAATTTTGCCTTAAATATGTGGTGGAATTGTATTTTACTCATAATATAATCACGTAACTTCTTAAATTTCAAATCACATAAATTTAAAATTGGAACCCATTCCTGACAACCGGTTCTTTTTCTTGTCCAGCCAAAATGCCTAATTCGTCATATTAAAACTGCTGCAACTTATGATTTAGGCCCCACGACAATAGTGTTATCGGGTCCACGCTAAATCAAAATATATTAGACCATTTATACAGTGTATCGCAAGCAGATCTTGCGTGAATGGTCCGGTTTTATTTGTGTGTGATTATGCGTGTGTGCATTTTTACCCGAAGCAAAAAAAGAAATGTTACCTATTTAAATATAAACCGTAGAAGTGCCTTAGGCTGCGTTCCCGCTGAAGTGGAGCAGAGCGGAGAGGAGAGGAGAAGAGACGTGAAAAGAGGTGAGTGTTTCCACTGAAGCGGAGCGGAGCGGAGTAGAGTGAAGCGAGGAATGAAGCGAAGAAGAGTGGATTGGAGCTAAACCGAGTGGAGCCTGACGGAGCGGAGTAAAAACAAAACCAGTGCATATCAGTTACAGTCAATTTCTCAGAGAGACCGCACGCCATGTTTGTCTTTAAAAAAAGTAGAGAGCAATTATTTTATACCTTTCTCTACTTGAAGATGAAAATAACGAATCAGATGAAGTGGCATTGACTATTTCGACCTTTTTAGATTCAAACAGAAAACATAGATTTTGGATTCGACAACATATAAAATACCTTCTATGAATTTCTCGGCCATTTTCGTTGGATGACGTGTGCAATATAATGTGACGCAATAATGCTACTAAAGTGCAATGCGCGTGAGTCACTCGACGCAGCGTCACACCCGCCCCGCTCCTCCACGCAGATTCTAATATAAAATTAAGAACGCACACGTTCTTAATTTTATATTAGAATCCGCTCTGCTCCGCTCCACTGTTTCCATTGAAGCCGAGCTGAGATTTCAAGCATTGTGATTGGTCACTCCATGCACCGCTAAGCTCCTCTCCGCTCCGCTCCTCTTCAGTGGAAGCGCAGCCTTAAGCAGGCTAGTTAGCTTTGGCACACGCTATGGTACTTCTACCTAGTCTTATTTCTGTGGGCGGCGGCGCGGGATTCGCGTCAGTTCGAATGAAGCTTTAACCGCTGGACCACGAGGCAGTTCAGATGACAAATCATTGTACAAGCCTCATACTCTAAACCATACACTCACATACAAACATTATTTATGCAACATAACATCAGTCGCGACATATCCATTTGTAGAGAATCGCGACTATGAATGTCTATCATTTGTTACGAATATTCAACTGGCAGTAGTCCAGGGGCTAGAGGGATTTTACGTGTGTGTAAAGCGCTCTCACTTTACACACACGTCAAATCCCTCTAGCTCAAAACTCAAAATCAGGCACAAATGATTTTGAGTTGACAATTGGTGTTGCATTCTAGCTCTTAGATATCAATGCTCATGATCGGTAGGTTATCAAGGTAAGATGTCAAATTTAAATTAGTACGAGTATAGATTGGTCTTGGTTGTATCTTAAAATGTATATTTTATAAAATATATAGTATTGTAGAGTTAGTATCCCTTAACACGATAGTCCCGACCTTACTTTGGGCTTTAGTACTGTTAATAATTCTGTGCTTACTCAAACAGCTAGGGCAAAAGCCATGCTTCTCTTTTCATTGATGTTACTTTTCACACTTTGTCAAAATCTGTTAGGTCGCCCGTCTCTCATCTCTTTCTCGGTTTGCCCCTTTTCGTCCTTCCGGAGTCCACTGCGTAGCAACATATTCCTTTATCTATATATTTATTATATAAACATGAAGAGAGACCCAATGCTCCATAGTGGACAAAAATAGGGGTATCTTGATGACGAATTATGGATGAAAATAGATTAATTCATAGCCCCTGGTCTACACAAAAGAAATTCTTTACCCCAGAAGAGGAAATGGCGTGTCAGAAATTAATGATCGCTTCGGCAGTGTTGCCATTTTTCCCGGTTTTGGCAGCCATTAGTTTGGGGAAAATTCATTCTTCAAGTCCTTACTTCCTCATTTTCTTAACCGACCGTTATCTTAAAATTTATTAAAAACCCACAATTGTTTTTATTCTCTCTCTTGGTTTATGTACAGAAAGTATGCATTTGTCTTTTTAAAACTGTTTGTAATTTTTGGGTGCATAGTAATTTTTGGGTGTAAGATATAGATTTTTATTGTCAAATAGTTGGTCTCTATTGTATGAAATATGTATATTTTTTGTGAATGTATTTAAAATTTACATGTATGCATTTTGATACAAATTCAAACAATGTGTACAAAGGCGGATTTATCGCTTTTGTGAAAAATTCTTTCAAATCGCGGAAATGCATTACTAATACATTCAAACTCAAAATTTTGTACTTACACTGCAAGTACAACCACAAATAGCATATTCTCCAAAAAGCCACAATTAATAGAAAATAACTTTTTAAATGATGACTTTACTTACCAGAGATTATCGAAAAATAGCAACCAGGGTATCAATTTTCTTATTTTACATAGTGCACAATTGAATCGTAATTGGATCGCAGTGACAACTTTTGACGTTTCTGGTATTCTGTTACTAATTTTACCAATCGTATTCCATTGGCATACCATTGAACTGCTACTGGAAAGTTTTGCTAATCAAAAAATCATCAAATCATCAACGTTTTCAATAATCGGTACTCTGTTATTTATTATATTTAAAAACTCACTATTACTATTTACCACTATTAAATTGAGATTCAAAATTGCGTTAGCAGAATACCAATATTGAGCTTATCAAAAATGTATCGTAATTGAGTGGTCATTGAAGAAGTCAGTTTGCATTAAATTTTTTTCATTTTAAAGTTTATTAGCGGAATTAACCCCCAGGAACAACAGCTTTCTATACCTCTTCTCTATTAATGAAATATCTATACAGATGAAATCCCAGGAATACATACAAGAAATATTTGCGATATACCTAGAGATGGAATCTCTTGGAAACAGTTACATCTGGCCTTTCACGGATGACTGAGTTTCCCAATATCTTAGTTATTGTATTCTGCCCAGTTCCAATTTTTCTGATAAATACAGTTATTTTATTGTTTTATTAGAAAGCTCAAGATAGCGTCCATGTTCTGATGGGAAGTTGAGCTTTTATCCCATGCGAATAATACTTTTTCTTTTAAAGGTGAAAACTGTCCTTCTCCAGTATTCGTAGTATGTGTATGCAAATTTTCAGATAATTAAATAGTTATAGAAGCTCACTTTTGCATTTATAATACTTAAGTATTATTTATTCTTCATTTATTCTGTGATATTAGTAAGGATTAACTAGGGTAACGATATGTGTTAACAACTGAAGTGCAGAATGTGTGAGTTCGACATTTTCTGACTTCTTGTATGTCTGTATGTATGTAAAAATCTTTATTGTACACAAAGAACATAGTATCAGAATACAGGTTACAACAAAAGGCGGAGTTATCCCAAATAGGGATCTCTTCCAGTCAACCAAACTAACATAGGACATAGACATATGGGCACAGAAGAGGACACAACACGCAAAGAAATCTTAGGTGCATAGACTTACATCTAACATACAAATTCAATTACACATAAAAACAGTAAGCTCAGCTCAAGTCCGATCGTTCGTAGTATTCCCTAACCCGAGATTTGAAAGAGTGAGAAGACAGCTCTTTTATCTCTAAAGGAAGCTTGTTCCAGAGATTTGCAGCGAGAATTGAGAAGGAGTTGGCGTAACACTGTGAGGAGTATACAGGTATGTTCAACTTTAGGTGGTGAGATGCTCGCAGACGGGGATCAAAATCCCGGAAGGAGAAATTTTATCTGAGATATTCAGGGGAAGAAGGATTAAACAAGACATTATAAAGAAAAGAGACAATATGTAGTTTACGACGTATCCTTATTGGCAACCAGTTCAGACGCTTGGAGTAAAGAGAAGGAGTGCAAAGATACAAAGATTCTTCGGCTCAGCTCATTGACATGAGGAGACCATGATAGAGTTTCGTCCACAACAATACCCAAATTGTTGACTTTAGATGAGAAAGGAATTATGTTATTGTTTAGGACTACAGACTACTTCTTACAGAGTTCATCACAAACCCACCCAAATATTGTTCTGGCTTTCAAAAAAAAGGGGCTGTCCATACATTTTTTCATGACATGGGAACCCCCAGAAACTATAACTGTGGGTGCAACTAAAAATTCCAAAGTAAGACTTTGCGCATTGACAGATAATCGAATTTTAAACACCCGTTTTCACCGTTTCAAAACGGAACCCTAAAAACAGAATACCCGTCGATGTCTAACTTTTTATTTTTACTCGGTTGAAATACAATTTCGCTGTTCACAGCGCCTAACAGAATAATAGCAGTCTTAGTAAACAAGTGTCGATGTTTAACTTTAACGTCGCCCGCGGCTGTGCAATATATGTGCCCGAATGTGACACCACAACACGTATTTTTAAGTCAGTTCCCCAAAATAATAGATAAAAAAGCGTTTTTTTACATTAGGTAAAATGAAATAGTAGGGAGGTAGAATTTTTTTTCTCTGTCCTCACATTTTTTTCGAAAGTTTACTATTACCGAGGAGTACCGAGAAAGCACAGAAATCCTAACTATCCTAACTAATATTATAAATGCGAAAGTGTGTTTGTTTGTTTGTCCTTCCTTCACGCCCTAACTAAGCAACCAATCGACTTGATTTTCGGCATAGAGTTAGTTGAAAGGATGGAGAGTAACATAGGCTACTTTTGGTCATGGGAAAACATCATGTTCCCAAAGAAGGTTTACACGCGAACGAAGCCGCGGGTAAAAGCTAGTTATTAATAGTAATCACCCAAAAGTAAAACGTTCCTCCCTAATGAGTTATGTATAAATAAAAAAAGTAATTTATGTACTTATGGGCCTGAATCCGACACCTTACCACAATACGACTGTTTACCACCCTACAACAGGAAAGCCAAAATGAAGGGTTAAGTTTGTCAATCTATGTATGTTCCACTATAGTAGCCTAAATTACTGAGCCGATTTTAATAAAACGTTGGGTATGTAAATGACCCTTGTAAAACCCGTGTGAAGACTACAAAAAAGATATTTCTACACTAGCTGTTTCCCGCAGCTCCGCCTGCGTCAAAAAGTAGGCTATGTTTGACCCCAGGTCTTCAACTATATTCATACCAAATTTCATCAAAATCCGTTCAGCGGTTTGGCCGTGAAAGCGTAACAGACAGACAGACAGACAGAAAGACAGACAGACTTTCGCATTTATAATATTAGTAAGGATTACTTTTTAATTTCACGAGTTCCGTGATTATATGACAGTCTGTTAATTTTTTTAAATTAAAATGTCCAAGCGGACCAAAAAAAAACCTAAAATTACTTTATGGACGGAAAAAACTAGATTTATACTTAATATGTTTTTTTCGGATTTCTCCTATCGTCTTACACGAAAAGTACGAGTAAATTACACAGCTCTTAAAATACATCCAAGCCGAACAAAATTACTGACTACACTTCAAAGGACTGATAAAAAAGAATTTAAAAGTAAAAGAGCTAGATTCCCGCGCCTTTTCATTGAAAAACTACGTAATTGGTCAAGTGCGAAAAGGATCAACGACTCGAAGGTTCCGTATACAATTTATAACTAGTGGCCGCCTGGGCTTCATGTTCCAGCCGAAATTTCGGGATATGTAAGTAGTATTCTTAGCTAAAGTCTCTAACTTAATAAACTTATTATCTGTGACCTGCGACATTACAGTTTTAAAGAGATATTTATACATGAGACATGGCGTTTGAGCAGAGCCCGGGATCTGAACAATTTTTACTTGACATACGGTGGGAAAACGCTTAGACGATTAAGAAGTTTGGTTAATCGTTTCTTCGAAGCAAAAAAGGGCATGAATGAAAATATTTATTGAATATTAATATTTAATGAATGAATATTTAATAAGAAATCTACATAACATTCGTTTATTGCCCCGTTTTTCGATGTTTATTCTGTCAGTTTCACCAAAAGCTTGATTGGTGGTGAATGCTTTAGCATATTTAGTATAATTCACTCATTGTACTATTTCAAGTAATAAAATTTGTTATAAATTAAAAAAAGTATTTCACTTCAAGGTTTCCTTTGCCTCGTCACGGAACCCTACAACATTATCAATTACTGGCAACACTGAGCTGTCATAACGAGCTTCTTCGTCCACAGTGTGTAATTTAAATCAATAAAGAAGTACTTACTACTTTGAGGGAATAACTACCTACTTATTACCTAATGGATTCTGAAGGAGGAATAATATGGAGTAGCTATAATCGGAACTAGCTCTGTAGTCCAGTGGTAAAGGCGTTCGCATGAAGACCCAGAGTTTGGGTACCCAAATGTTTTGGGTATGGCGGTAAGAATTTATAATAAGCTACCAAATGACTTGAAGGATTTAAATACTTATCTGTTTAAGGAGCAACTTCTACAGAAATTAATTGACAAATGTTACTACAGCGTTAATGAATTTTTTAATGACAATTTATAAGTATTGACATCACTATTGCATAATTAACTATATGACATGTTTATTAATCGCCTATAATCACCTTAATTATTTTATTGTTTGTGCATGAAATATATATTTTTGACTTTAAATTTGGAATTGTTTTGGCTGTGAGCCTGTAACCATATTAGTATGAAATACTTATTTGTATGCTGTGCAATAATAGCAAAACATAGTGCGTCTTATACTCTGTAAATCATCTTATTATGTACCTATGTTTAACAGATAAATAAATGATTGATTGATTGAAGAGGTAGCATCAGAGGTAGCAGCAGAGATCCATCTTCTACCCGCATGTAGCATACTTTGTTTAGTTGTTTCCAATTTGGTTAGGACATTGCGGGTTTGAATCACCTGATGGTCTGTAAAGATGATTCTGAAGAACCAGAGTAGCCTTTATAAATGCGGGTTACCTACGTACATGCGAAATTTTCGAGACTGCTTCATAGTTTCGAAAGCTTACGGCTGCGAAAGCCGAGGTCGCGAAAACCGTTATTGCGAAAGCTTGTGACTACGAAGGATGTATCTAATAAAATTTAATATAACTTTAAGTATTATATCGCGCCTGACTTTCGAGCTTCAGCATATTTATTTAACCTTTATTGCACTTTATACTTATTTGTACATTATAAAAAAAAGATCACATCAAAAGAAATTAACTATGTGCTCTCATATTCAACGCGAATTCAACTCGCCGATTTTGCGTAAGTCATAGTTTTCAAAAATAACATTCCAGGTATAACACTCCAGGTAAACACTTAAATATATAAAATTAAATAATAAAAACATAAATAGTTAAATACTTAAAACACTAATTATAACTTTAAGTAAGTAAGTAAAGATGTATCTAATGAAAGTAGTCATGTTTATAGAAACATGACTACTTTCATTAGATACATCCGTCGCAGTCACCAGTTTTCGCAACAATGGTTTTCTCAACTTCGGCTTTTGCAGTCGTAAGTTTTCGAAACTATGAAGCAGACCCAAAAATTTTCGCAGTTGCGTGATTCGCGACAGCGGATTTCGCACGTACGTAGGTAACCCGTAAAAGCAATTGTTGAACAATTGAACGGATTAATTTTATTAGCAACTTTGGTGAGCGCATAGCTTAAAAAAGATTTCGATTTTTTGTTTGTTTGTTTGGTTGAGCGTAGGCAGTGTTTGGGTAAGTGGCAAATATTTCAGATATTAGTCAAAAATCGACAATAAGGCTATAGTATGGTCACTCCATAAACTTCTAAGTCTTTGAGGTTATTACTTAAGAGAAGGGTTGCCAAAACCATGTATTTTTTAACTTATCCGTTTTTATTTCGCAAACTTTCAGAATTTTTGTTGGCAATATACTTTTCATAATGCAAAATCGGCGAGTCGATTGAAAATCGTTCGAATCACCAACTATGACAAGATTTAAAAAACCCGACTGCGTTTCTGTGTAATTTGTAAATGAAAAAACCCGAAAAAGTCTGACATTTTTTAATTTTATTTTTATTTTGATATACCCAGTGCCACTCTCTAACACAATCACACTCACAATCTAACGACACTTCTCGAGCTAAAATCCATTGAGCCGTTTAGGCTACAGAGCGTGCCAAACATACATACATACATACGCTCAAAAAACATAACCCTCTTTCTGGTGCAGTCGGGTCAAAATCATTTGAACTTGAACGAAAAATCTCGGAAATCAGTTTTACATACTCAAAAAATAGCCCTCAGGTTCGTAGTTTGGTTTTGGTACGATAAGTGATTTCCAAATTTTACAATTAGCGCCATCGGGCTCGTGGCAATTGACCGGCGACTGACCTCCGTGACCTTTTTATGAATAAACAACAATATAGTAAATATAATGTGCACAAACAATACAGCTTTCAATTTATACTGCAGCCACGTCTACTGGGAGCGTGTTAATTATCCGAGCGAAATTGATGTGCGCTGAAAACGCGTGAAATATTAAACTTTGGCGGGGCGTTGCATGATATATGTGGGAATTAAGTATAATATAATATATATAGTTGTTCCCGAGCTCCGCCTGCGTCAAATAGTATCCTATGCTTGACCCCGGGTCTTTTACTATGTTTAAGAATACCAAATTCCATCAAAACCCGTTTAGCGGTTTGGCCGTGAAAGCATAACAGACAGACAGATTTCCACACTTATAATATTAGTAATATGGAAGTACGGATTTGAATAGTTGGTTCGTTAGTACGCCTACTTCCACTTTTATAAATTACAAGTTTGACAGCCCTGACATAATGACAAAATAGCAGGTAATAAACCGATTTTGATGACAGTTTAAACGATATAAAATGAGTAAGAAACACACCGCGAATTTATTTTATGAGCTGCATTATGTTGTGAAAAGATATTGTTTGATGATGCACTTGTATGGGTTATAAAATATGAAAATAATGTTTAGAATGTCATGCGGAGGTTGGGCAGTCGCTCGATTCATTAATATCTATAATATAATTAGCGGCCCGGTACGTGCTTCGCTACGTATAAAGTGATAAATGAAGAACCGCTCGACTGATTTTGTGCAAACTTCACATAAACCATCTACTAAATAGTCCGAACAAAGCCTAAACATTTGGTTTGGATAGGTGAGCCCATTCTTGAGTTATAAAATTACAACGAAAAGTGGCATTGATTTTTATATATATAGATAACTGGTACTGCCAAATATTCATGACAGTGTTTTCCCTCTGACATCCTCAGATGGTTGCCTCGGGGTCCCTTGACTGTCAAATTTATAACCATGATTACAGAGTATCCTGGACTCTGAAGGATATTTTAAGAACGCATTAAGACGATATAAGTCAAATCGGTCAATAGGTAAGTCTACGACGCATATGAGATTATAACTGAAATTATTACTTACTAGCTTTTTCCCGCAGCTCCGCCTGCGTCAAAAAGTAGCCTATGTTTGACCCCGGGTTTTCAACTATATTCATACAAATTTCATCAAAATCCCCCCAGCGGTTTGGCCATGTAAACGTAACAGACAGACAGACTTTTGCATTTATAATATTAAGTACGGATATAGGTACTTCAGGAAGTAGGTACCTATCTTTGGTCAGGACCAAAGAGCGTACTAATCTACATGAACCGGTATTACGTACAGCCAAAACACAAGATTTTGAAAACCGACTAAACTTTAAATTGGCTTTCGATAATTTGCAGACTCGGTAAAAGTAACGCCAATTTTTTCAATAACAATTTCTTCTAAATCATCCTTTATTTCTTACGTCATAAGAAACAAAATGGCTGCACAATTATTTTTGCATTGGGAAGTGCGTATTGAGAAACAAATTTAACATTCGAACTTCGTAAAATTGAGCTGAAACTCTTATTCCTTTGTAAAAAGGATGATTTTACAATGTAAATGAGTTGTTTTAAATGCAAAATGTATGATTGTTGTTGTGTATGAATGATTTACTTCTTCAGAAGTCGACGGATGATGGATCGGAGAAGTTTCTGGAACAATTTCGCTCAGTTCTTTGGCATAAGTAATGATATTTCGCCATTCATGACGACACAGTTTTGTATTCGAGTTTGTTTGAAAGAGTTGCCTATGTACTCTCAAAAAGTAATAAAATACGGTATACCATACTAACTAAATGATATTCAATTCTGTTTAAAGTAGTGTAGGTAGGTACGTTACCCTCGTAATCATATTGATTTGTAACAATGAGATGTGTCAACTACACGCGATATATAAATGCGGGTAGAAGTCAGACCACGCGTACTTATTAAGAAACGCTTATTAGCCTCAAGTTAAATAAAATGTATTCTTTATCTTTTTTTCTTATTGATTAAAGAAAGGTCACTCCTCCTAAGGTTAGCTGGAAGAAATTGCAATAGCGATAAGTCCGCCATTGTACTCAATTTTATAATTATATTACTGTTAATTTTAATTTTGTGATTGTTACAATAAAGTGTATATCTATCTATCTATCTAAAGAACTAAACACCACATCTTAGTTAACGTTGACTTCCATATCACAAACCAGTATGTTTTTGATCGTGAGAGGCTACACCCGCATTTTAAAAATTTCTCTATCACAAGTGTACTTAGTAATAAAACAACGAAAACAATCGAAACCATCGGTGTTCAAATCCGTTTACGTTCCTCTATGATACCGCTTCACTAAGTTTTTAGTTGGGATCGCCTCATAGACAAAAAAAGAAGAATACAGAAGCTTGGTAAGTAAACGCATATAAATACAATTATTTACTCCCAACTATCTTAAAAGATACAAGGTATGTGTAGAACTTAGATTGCATATAATGTTATATTGGAGGAGACTGGAGTCTTTGGAATCTCCAGAGGTCTTTCGTCTAAACCGACTAGCAAATTCCAAGGACGAGGTCTTCCGTCTGACACGACTGGGCAGCGTTCGGGAAGCTCCGTTGCGTCTTTTCTCGTCCAAAATACCTTCCTTTAAACTAATGGCGACCAGGAACCGGCAAGCGAGCGTTGGAAATCCATCGACGGATGGTCAGATGACCTTAAAAGTGTCGCAGATAAACGCTGGTACAGGCCGCTTCCAACCGATTATTATGAAATTCATTCCTATCTGTCCAGCAGTAGACTGACTGCGGCTGAATGATGATGATGATGATGATGATAAAAGCAATATATTAAAAACTTCAAAAGTAAAAGAAACTAGGTACTCAATGATAAAAACATTTTGTTTACCTATATATTTTGAATTTATTAGCTGCATTTGTACAGTGACCCCCTTTACCATACCACTCACCGATAACCATAAATAAAGCTCAGCCATAAGCTAAAGGATCAGGATTATCTATCTTCGACTGTACATGACTAACTACATGCAGACAACTCTAGTCCAATAAAATTGCCTTTTTTATCTGATATTGAACATTCTTCTACCCGACGGTGGAATTCAAATAAATGGTGGCTGACACCCCCGGGCTTGAAACAGGAGGCGATACAGGGGTTTGATATTTTTAACCCCCGCGGATAAAAAAGAGGTTAGCTTTAGGCAGCGTGAAAATGAGACTTACTATTGGCCAGCTGATTGTATCATGTTCCTGTTGTATTTGTTTGTTTGTAATATTTTTTTTTGTATATAAAAATAACTATTTACAGAACAAACACTAAAAAATAATAAGAGACAACGTTTAAACGTTTAAACAAAACGTTATTTATAAAAAGTTTGTTTATAAATTGTCTGTAGTACCAATAAATCTGAGACTATGAGTAAAGCGTACCCTGGCTTATAAAGCGTTAGCATAAACAATAAAGCCAGTCATCTGACCTCCGTAAAATATTTTTCAGGGAAACAAAATCACATTTCTTATTTTCCATAGAGCCATTTATTAGCTGTACTTCCTTCGTCCAAGCGTGTTTCCCAGTTGCGTCTTCAGCCTACGCTTTAGAACCTAATGTCTGGTTATAATGGAGCGTCTGCCGACTGACCTCCGTAACCCGCTGCAGAGAAACCCGGCTCAATAGAATTTTGATAATCATAGTGTACATATTCTCTGTTTTCTATCGAGGGCAGTCTGTAAGATATATTTAAAGATATGTTCGTACATTTATTCGCTGTATCGTACGCAAATAATAATAAAACTGTACTATTTTTCAGGCTTCCTGAAGGCAGACTTGTGTTCCGTGTGACACGCGCGATTGCCACAAACACGTACGCCCTGCTAAGCTTTCGAGGTTGTCAAATAAGTAAATTTATTTCTATGTGAAATACTTTGATTATTTGTGAAATATTTCGAAAATGCCGCCCCAAAATAAATTTCTATTTAAACATTCGCTCATTAATTAAGAAATTCCTTAAAACCAGGTGTTGCCAACAATTCACCATTAGAAGGTAGGTACGTACATTTAAACCGAGTTGTAAATTTCCCTCGCAATTTATCACTAGGCGTAATTTTGTTAATTTGTCCCCGAAAAGTGACCAAAAAGAAAAGTTTTGCCCAATAAAATGGTCCGGAACTTGGATTACGGAAAGGAGAAGATATAGCGTATATAAATGATAAGTTTTTATTTATTTATTTATCGGCAAGTGCAGTCCTTCATCAGATTATTCCAACTCTCTTTAGTGGTAGTAATATAAACCTCCAATATCCGGGCGTGGTAAATGACGAGATTCCAATTTAGGTCAAACACAATTTATTGAGAACAGTAATCATCACCAGATGGTAGGTATTCCACACATGTGTTTCGATCTAGCAGGGCCACGTGACCTAGATTAAAAAATCTAGTGGCAATGCTTAGTTTGTTCAATGTACCTCATGAATTTACTGAAAAGATCCTATGTATTTCGACGGTTCTGATAGAAATCGACTCTTCTATCCAGCGGGGCCCTTCGGTTGTATTACGCTCGAAGTACATGAAAACAATAGTGATAGTTAATTGTCGCTATGTACCTCTCGATTTATGTATTAACTTCAAAAAATCTTTAACAGAAAGGGATATTTTTTTTCAGTAAAAAAAAATTGTCTATCCAACAGGAATCTATGCAATTTGACTTCATATTCTCAAGAAAAGACAACATTGTTATTTATTACCAATGTACCTTTGTTCTTTTTTTATTTAAACTATTTTACAATTTTTTTTTCTAGTTACTCGTTTATTATATGTAAAGATATATTATTATCATACGAAACATATATACATATATAGGTGGATTTAAATTTATTACAAACACTTTCAGGGTTAAATAATTAAGTAATATGAAATACTAGTTCAATGGCACTAGTAATAATGAATTCATTGATTATATTTATTATCATAATATTCAGAATATTCGTAATATCATTTTTAACTTTCTTTACCTCAACGTTTACTATGTTTTCATTTATTTGGTAACCGTAGTTAATTTTAGTACTTAGCTGTTTCCTGCAGCTCCGCCTGCGTCAAAAAGTATATTCATACATAATTTCATCAAAAGCCGTTCAGCGGTTTGGCCGTTAAAGCGTAACAGACAGACGGACAGATAGGCCGACAGACAGACCTTCGCACTTATTATATTCTAACAGACAGACTCGTAGGGTCGTTTGACTGGGTCCAATATTTATATTTTTGTTTTTTTTTTCTCTAAACGACTACTTATTTAGCAGCGGGCTGCTAAATCAAGTACAGTGGAAACAATTTAAGACTGAAATGAAATCGTTTATTTTCAATATACGATATAAATATCACTTTATTGATGTCAATTTACTTAAATTAAATTTACCACCACTTATTTATTTTTATTTATTATTTATTTATTTATTTATTCTCACAAACAGATAAGATATACATTTACAATGTTGCATAAACCAAATTGGTTTTTCCGAACATTGGGAGCGAATCAGTCGTACATTGAACATGTTTAACTTCCAAAGCGCAAGTGGAAAGGAAGCGGCGCCACAAACTCCACTGCAGCATTTTCTTCAAAACGTCAATTTACAAATAACAAAGAAAGAAAGAAACGAAAAGAAAGACGAAAGACTGACAGACAGGCTTTATATATCTACGCTTAGAACATGATGTATTTAATTTGAAAACCAATTAAAAAGTACTAGGACTTCAGAAATTATGAAGACTATGATGATATTTGCAATACATAATGTGAGTTAAAAATATCTCCCACTTTCCCCTGATCACTAATCTCGCGCAATAAAATGTCGTGAAAGGAACGTTATTCGGTGTAATGTCTCTTTCTGTAATGTCCCAAATAGCGTCAGTAATGGCAGAAGTAACTTTATGCGGTTTTGTTTGGAAAGTCCGTTTTCACTCCAATATGTCGAACACGAAACCTTAAGTGTGTATGATGTCTTATTTCGCGAATTTACACATTTACATCTTGTACTAGATGGATTGATCGCTAAGTCGGAAACCAGTCATCGGGCCCTATTTTTGATATGTATGATTCATATATCGAAATTTTAAGAGAGGTAGGACATTTTGTAAGGAGTAGTCCGTCTGGGGAAGTACCTCCACCCTACAGAAGATCGCAGCCAAATAACACTGTGATGCAGTGTTGTGTTCCTGCTGGTGAGTAGGGTCGCCAGGCTCCAGAGGGGTCGCTGTGCTGATAGCGGGCAGGTCGGCAACGCGCTCGTGACGTCTCCGGTGTTGCAGGCGTTCCTAGGCTACGTTAACCACTCAGGTGGGCCGTACGCCTGTTTGCCTACTTAGTTGTATAAAAAAAAGAAATGAAAATCGTTGAACTCATCGATTTTCACACCTGGCTAGTGCTATTTTTGAAAATGTTAAGAAAAATCTTGAGCTTGCGCTTCAGAACCCAGGGTCCAAAAATTTGGAACTTTTGTATAATACAGAACGACTGCCGTTTTGTCAGATCAACTTTAAGCCAAACTGAAACTAACCGTCGGCAAAACCCAAAATCAAAGGACCTGGCATCGGGGTGTACAGGATCGATTGACCATATAACCACTCGATATGATGATTGTGAGTCAACAAAAAATAAGTATATTTTTAAATTAGAATGGCTGTTTTCTGTTCTTCGTAATTTCTGGACGCACTGCTGACCTCAAAAGAAAACAAGAGAAAAACCAACATAATGAAAAGAAGTAACATCTGTTGCTGTTTCAGATTTAATTTTAAAGTCAATATTCCTTTTTTCCGAGCGCGAAATAAACAAGGATAACAAGAAAAAGATACGGAACCACGGTATTGCTGGCTAGTCTAGGAGCCGGGGTTTTATGTGTGGTTGTAAATGTACTCTATTTAAAGTTCTGCATTTTACATGATCATATTTTTTTAATTGTATTTTAATAGATGATTGATTAATCATCTAGCCTAGAGTACGCTTAAGTCATGGTCCTAGATTTGGCGGAACTGGTAATTAAACTGGAGCGACTGCCGTCTGACCTCCGTAATCCTTTTTACAGCGAAAACAGACCAACAGAAACATGACCCGTTGTGTGCTAATGGCCAACACTGTCAGAATTTTTCAGGCTGATCTAAGGTATCTGACACAGCCTCACAACTGATATCTATCGATAATAACCGGGACCAAAGGCTTCACGTGCCTTCAGAAGCACGGAGGAGCTCAAGATAGAAAATGACACTAAAATGGCGACCGATCCAAATAGTGGTCGCGTCACGTCGTCGCTCGTAACGCGCATTCGCTACGGATACGCGGGTCAGCTCGACTAACGAGCTCCTCCATGAGATGATTGATTAATGATTATTATTAACTAGCTGTTTCGCGAAGCTCCGCCTGCGGTATATAGCCTTGTTACTCAGGGTGAATGTAGCTTTCAAATGGTTTAAAAATTTTTGAAATCGGTACAGTAGTTTTTTAAATTATTCATTACAAACATACACACAAAAATACAAATCTTTCCTCTTTATAATATTAGTGTAGATGTCTGATTCTGAGCTAATCGACACGAAAAGAAGAAGAATAGAAATATGAATATATAAGTTTCTTTTCTTGCTAATATGATAGAGGTAAACTTCAAAACTAATTAATTATTTTATCATTCATTTGCAAAAGTTTGTTGTACATAAACAGGCTTGCTAGATACCACGTTTTTGTTGCTCTATTATCATCATCCTTTTAGCGGGAACAAATTATATGATTTTATCTCCTAACCACTCGTTACCACTTCGGTTTGTCTTAGTAACTCCAAATATTAACAAATCCGAATCATGATCCTATTAGAATTGGTCTGGTTTCCCTATAAAAAGTTTTGGTAGATATTTTTTAATAATGTTTCAGTATGTGGTCAGTAAAGTCTTTTAGTATGTATTGAAGGAGTTTAAATGATATCCATTCTACTGGTAGAATGCTTTTAGCATTAAATTCGCTTTGTTTTAAATATTCATACGTTTTTGTGGAACTATAAAGTTTTATTAAATAAATACTTTAATAAATTAGAAAATGTACAGTGATATCTAAGCGTAGGCTGAGGATGCAACAGAAACATACAATCGGATGATGAACCGGCTGCAATTTATATGAAAGGACATTTAAAATTCAATCTCAGTTTTATTTATTAATTTATACAGATTACAAGTACCTCATAAAAGAAGAAGGGAGAAAGAAAGAAAAAAAAATACTGATATATCTACCTAAAAATTTTTAAAAAGCAAGTCCCGACAGATCGTTACGCTGAAGTTCTTTTATTAGATAAGTATAATTTAATTGTAATCTGTATGACGGCGGGAGCTGCGCATCATCATCATCATGGTCGCTCTGATGATGGTCAGACATCAGGATGTTCTCAAAATAATACCACGACACTGATCACTTCACAAACGTTTATTAATAACCCAACTTTGGTTACAAACTAATTAAGGATTCTTAAGATAATATAAGATTTTCTAGGATTTCAAATAAACACATGGAATGCAGTGAGGTTAACTGTGTCGCGACACACCCGTTCGTTCGCGCTCCCAGCCTGTGTATGCCTCCAAATCTACCGGTCGAATATCAACTGTCATCTGTCACTGACGGTTGACGTATAACGTCAAACGTTATCTGTCAGTGTCAACTATGATCGCGACACAATTAAACACACTCAAGCAAATTAAACCTACCGCCTTAAAAATCAGTTAAATAAACTAGAATTAATAATCATTACAAAATATTGCTTGGCATTCCATAATCTTCTACACTCTGCGATATGTATATATTGATAAATAAAAATATTGTATTTTGAATCTATCATTTAATTTTTCGAATATGACCGTTCCCTATCTCTCAGACTATACTGTAGGCGTTTGACCCTAATTTTAAATTCAGTTTGGCAAAGTTTGTATCGTAGCTGTTATACAACTTCAAGCATTAGTGTTCCTTTGCAATTGCAGAAAAAAGTTACGTTTGAATAGCCAAGTCGCTGAATAAACCAGCTAGTTGTGTTGAATTAAATTGTAAATAATTTGAGTCTTATCTAGGTTTTTCATTTATCTATCTATGCATCATCATTTCGTGTAGGTTACATTGTCTATCGACTACCTGGTGTCAGAGTTTGGAACCGCCTTTCGGCCTCTGACGTGGTTGTTCCTTTAACGACGACCAAATGGCAGCCGGGACCAACGGCTCGACTACCGTGACTTCCGAAGCATGGAATCATCTTTATTATCAGACAATCAGGTGATTCAAGCCTGCAATGTCCTAACCAAACTGGAAACAACTAAACAAAGTATGCTTCCTGTGGGAATCGAACCCACCAACCCCGGGTCGAAGGCAAACGCCTTAACCACTGGACCACGAAGGCAGTTAACATCCTTGTACTAAAATTGTATAATGTTTTCTGTTTTTATTATTATATACATGAATAAATAAATAAACATTGAACTTAAAAAACAAAATTATGTTTACAAAATAATAAATGATTATTGATCGATACAGCAAAATAGAACACAACACAAAATGCGGACTTATTCAACAAATAAAAAAAATATTCCTTAACTGATTCCCGGGATGGAATGGATATTCTAAAACTGGAGCACTATTTTGCGTGAGTCACATCAAAGTGTGACTCACGCAAAATTGGTGAGTCGAATGATTTTCGTTCCATATCGAATGATTTCATTCGGCATAATCAGTGAGTCGCACGGTTCTCGTTCAACATTTAAAAAAGAGAAACAATATTCAACATTAACTGAAATTCCTAGCATCCTTCCTAGATTCGGCGACACTGGTTATTTTACAATGGAGCGACTGCCGTCTGAGATCCGTTACCCGTTTTACAGGGAAACCAGACCAACAGGAACATGACCCGAGGTGTGTTAGTGGCCAACACTGTCAGAATTTTTCAGGCTGCCCTAAGGCATCTGAAACAGCCTCACGACTGCCACCTATCTATAACAACCGGGACCAACGGTTTAACTTGCCTTCAGAAGCACGGAGGAGCTCGAGATAGAAATGCCTCGATGTAGAGGTTGTGATCGGGGAAACGCAATGACGAGTACGCCAGGTGACTCTGTTTTGCTTTATGCTCGTAATAAATAAACGTAATGCTGCAGTAAAGTTGTATTATCTAGGTAATTAAAGTGCCGGATTTCAACACGAGGAGGATAAGGGCTTTATCAGACTGGTTATAATTTCTTTTAACCGGAATTATCTATTCTACTAGACTTCTATTTTTCTTTTAGACTAACATATTAGATTTGAGAGCTTTCATAAAGCGGAACAGTTTCAGGCGAGGGCTATTTTTAGTAGCTATTTATGTCCCATTGCTGGGCAAAGTCTTCTCTATATTTTTAAGGCAAATACAATTTCTTTATTAAAAATACATACACTAGAACGTAGAACCTTCGTTCAAAACCAAACGTATTTTAGTTAAACAAGGCTAAATCAACGTTTGATAATTTTTTGATTAAGACGGTCAATGTTTGTTACAAATTTACTTTTATGACACCAATACCTGACGTAATAAATAACACTATATGATACTCTTAATATCAATGAAGTTGATCTTTAAACCCACTCAATAAAACCTTCTCAATTCTCGCTGCAAATCTCTGGAACAAGCTTCCTTTGGAGATAAAAGAGCTGTCTTCTCACTCTTTCAAATCTCGGGTTAGGGAATACTACGAACGATCGGCCTTGAGATGAGCTTACTGTTTTTATGTGTAATTGAATTTGTATGTTAGATGTAAGTCTATGCACCTAAGATTTCTTTGCGTGTTGTGTGCCCTCTTCTGTGCCCATATGTCTATGTCCTATGTTAGTTTGGTTGACTGGAAGAGATCCCTATTTGGGATAAGTCCGCCTTTTGTTGTAACCTGTATTCTGATACTATGTTCTTTGTGTACAATAAAGATTTTTACATACATACATACAATATGATTGAATGAATGAATGAATTATGATACAACGTTGATAGTGTGAGAAGAGCCTTAAAATACAAAGTACTGAGTGGTAATATGTAAGAGATTAAAGGATGTGGGTGTTTTGTAACGAAAGTATTAACAAGTTTCCATATTTTATACAGATACTAGCTTTTCCCCGCAGCTCCGCCTGCGTCAAAAAGTAGCTTATGTTTGACCCCGGGTTCAGCGGTTTGGCCGTGAAAGCGTAACAGACAGACAGACTTTCGCATTTATAATATTAGTATGGTTTTTTATACAAGGATGACTTATTTTTTCTTTGACGACGTCCATGGCATAACGGTCAACACGTCCGCTAATATGAAGGGTCTGGGTTCGATTCCCAGTCGCGGAAAGATGCAAAATGGCGAATTGACGTGAGCCTTGGGCATGTTACTCTATATATCAGGCTCCAGAGGGCTCGCTGTGCTGATAACCGACAGGTCGGCAACGCGCTCGTGACATCTCAGGTGTTGCAGGCGTTCATAGGCTACGGTAACCACTTACACTTACTTAGGTGGGCCGTACTGTTTGCCTACTTAGTTGCATAAAAAAAATATGTTAAATCGGTTTAAAAAATATGGTTAATATTATCGTAACGACATCATAGCATCGTAGATCTAAACAAATAACATTTTTTTAGAAAAATTGTGTGGGACTTGAAGTGACAGTGGATGGTGAGTCAAAATACAATTTTCAGGGGTTTCAGTGAATTTTGCTTTAAATGCGATACGCAAAAACGCAAAATCACCAAAAGGACATCCGAAATCCAGTTATAATCAAATACACATACTCGGCCCTTTTCATAGACATCGAAACCCGAAGACATTTATTTCAGACGTTCTCCCTTCACCTATCATTGGTTCAGGCGTGACGTAGACAAATCGTGTGTCACATTAACTATAATAGCACCAGAATTTTATGACCTTCCACCTCCCCCTGATCCTTAAGATTAAAGAACCTTTTTGGGGTGGTGTTGAAAAGATCAGGGCTCAAGATAAACTAGATGATGAAGACTGATTCACGTGTTTTGACGACAGATGCGTGTTGAATATTCAGTGGATATGTTAATGTATGCGTGGTTCGGAGTTTTGGATTATAAAGAGTAATATCAGTAGCATTACTTTTCAATTAATATCTCTGCATGCAACTGCCTCCTTGGTCCAGTGGGCGCTTGCCTTGGACCCAAAGGTCGTGAGTTTAGTTCGCACGGAAAGTATACTTTGTTTAGTTGTTTCTAGTTTGGTTAGGACATTGCAGGCTTGAATCACCTGATTGTCTGATAATAAACGCAAGGCAACGCGCTCGTGACATCTTCCGGTGTTGCAGGCGTTCATAGACTACGCTAACCATCCATCAGGTGGGCCGTACGCACAGGCGTATTTTTTTTATACAACTAAGTAGGCAAACAGTTGCCTACTTAGTTGTATAAAAAAAAAATTATCCCGTGCTCGGCACGTTGGTTGCCAGTCAAGCAAGCCGTTGATCCCGGCTGCCATCTGGTGGTCGATAAAGAATCTACGTCAGAGGCTGAAAGGAAAAGTGGATTCGTAAAAATTTGACACAATAAAATAAAAACCCCTTTATTGAACATTAAAAATAACATGGTAAGTTATATACGATCTCAAAATTAATACTCAAAAGGCGGCCTTAACACCAGGGTCTGCAGACTCGATCGACGATCTCACCCATATGAATAATGTTACCTCAATGTTAGATTTTCCCAAAGAAAACTGCGTACGTTGGGAGGAAAACTAAAAAGTGTAATTAGTATCAAGTTTAGGTGTTTCCAAACACGACACCTTTACATCCGGTACTCCCGGACATCCTAAGTGTCACTGTATCGGTCCGGTTTGTTTCCGGACCGGACCGGACGCGGAGTGTTTGTGGTTGGGTTTTGTTTGATGGATTGGTGGAACCTTTACGGTTGGAGCATTCTTTTTTTTCTGCGTTGGTAGAGCGTGAAGTATTCAGTCTCAAAGTCTAAAACGACAATGGTCTTGGTATATCCTATCGTTCAACACATCGATTAGGTCAAATGAAAATCATTTGACTCACCGTGTTTGCATATATAGAAATACCCTCGCAGTTGTGGTTTGGTTTTGGTAATTATGTTTATGTGATTTGCATTAGCGCGATTGGCCTGTAAGACGTGAATTTTCTGGCCGTTAAATGTTAAAATCAATTCCGATTATTTCCGATGCATTCATTACAAATCGTGCATAACCGTGGAACGACAAAATAAATACTAAAATAAAACCTGGTTCAGATAATTAACAAAATGATTTCGGTTCGGCTCAAGTAGGGGAAAATTTTTAACTCAAAAATGGTCTTAAACCAGGTCTTTAGTATCGAATTGACTACCATTTTTTTGGGTTTTAGTGATACTTACCTGTTCCTAAATTATTTGGAATAAAGTTGTGATCAGAATCCGCCGCCAATGAGAGCTAAAAGCAAATTTAGATTTTCATTGTTTCTAAGAAACCTTTATGATAAAATGAAAGGAACGTATCTTATGATAAAAAACGGCATAAAGAATTGTACAGTCATCGTCAAAAGAGCACGCATAATTTTTCGAAACAAAATATTCCACAGATCGTTTTTGCACTTTTGACGCTAACCATACATCGGCGTAGCTAACTTACACGAATATACATATATATAGATGGAATAAATCTATCAATATGAGCTAAATAAAAAGCTTTTTACAAACTAAATATTACAGCCATTCATTTCTCGAAGCTGAATAAATATAGAGCATCCCAAGATACAAGGAATGTGCTAATACGGAAACCGTAGACATGTAATATACTGAAGACGTCATAGAATATAATATAATAAATTTATTGCCAACATAAAATATACAGCTATATAATAATACATGAATGGAACAACAATATTTTTGTTTAATTTAAAAATTTTACCTAAAACGAAACTTATGCATACTTAACTCTTGTGCTTCGCTCAACCATGATCACAATGTCAGTTTAATTATTTTACAAGCCAAGATGTGTTAAAATAAGCGAAGGGTTAATATATTTTTTTTTAATTCGTCAGAAAGAAGAAAATTAATAAAAAAAAAATTAAAGTAACCCAATTACGATTTACTTTGACATGTCACCTCACTATGAAGCTATCAAATGTAGCCTATATAATTGCCCTTACTGTAAGTTCCTCATTTTGCTGTAACCAAAGACCATCGACAATGTAGAACGTTCCTTTTATATATTAATATATAATATAAAATAAATATTTTCCATTAGGAAAGACAATTAATCTTTTATTCAGATGACCAGGATCCATTTTGTTAGTTACAATTTCCTTAAAATCTATGTTAGTAAGAAATGTAAATTAAAGAGATATAGTTTTAAAAAAATTTAATAGTAATAAAGTTAACATAAGTATTTTGCTCCAAAAAGCCAGCATGGGGCTATCAAACTTAGAGCTAAGCACCTTCAGAATACAGTTGCTGTTGCCACGTAATCTGCCCATCAGGGATGCTATGCTGTGCGCCTGTTGGCACAGAAGCCATCCACTCCTGCCTCAGATCTTATCTTATAACTCATCTATTTTTCTTAATAGTCCACGCCGTTAACCTAAAAAGGCAAGATCGGGATGCTTTTTGGGTCAGGGGGTCAAGAATCGTCGGGTATGACTAATATTTGTATTGTTCGGTTCAGTAGAAACTACTTCGGATTATGTTTTACTTGTAGCACTAGTTGTGCTATGTAGTATCTTGCAATATAGTAGGTAGGTAGGTACTCGGTCGTGTGGTGTAGGTTCCTTTGCCACTTCCATGAAACCATTTTGCTCCTTTACCATTTTGCGAGCGGTTACCATTTTGCGCTTTTAACATTATGCGCCTAAACGATTTTATTGACGCTAGCGACTGAATTTTCTGTATGTCAAATCTGTAAGCGCCCCTGGCGAATAGTGTAATAACTAAACATTCCATCTCCATATAAAATCTAAACGCAGTTTGCGTTATTGAGATCTCATGGTAGAATTCTATATTCTGTGGTAAAAGTGTTGCAGTTTTAACCCTCAAACTGCCAATTTGGATTTTTCATTGCAGATTTAGTAGAAATTCTCATTTTCTGGTGCTTAAGGCACCTATAAAAAGGTGGTTACGAAGTCCACTGAATGGTGATGATGAAGAAGAACAGAAGACTAACTCACGACGACTTCGATTTTCAATAATCAATAATCATTTATTCTTTTGTAAACATGTTGAATTTAAGAGGTACATTGAAAACATTAAGCACATACACGTTTAGCCTACTAGGCATACAAAAGTGAAGCCAGTGGTGTCACACATCATCTAAATAAAATCATGCAAAACAATACAAAACATGCAAAATAAATGCGAGTTAATCTTGTAAAAATTAGATCAGCTGTCCTTTAAAGTCGCAATCAACATTTTGTCAGAAAAGAATTGATGCAAGTCATAATAACATTTGGTTACCAACAACTCTTTCAAATGAGCTTTAAATAATAATTATACGATACGGCCCACCTGGTTACCGTAACCTATAGACGCCTGCAACACCAGGAGTGCTGACTCAAGTTTTATGAATTCACTAGCTGTTTCCCGCAGCTCCGCCTGCGGTATATAGCCTATATTACTCAGGGTGGATGTAGCTTTCCAATGGTGAAAGAATTTTTGAAATCGGCACAGTATTTTTTGAGTTTATTCATTACAAACATACACACAAAAATACAAATCTTTCCTCTTTTTAATATTAGTGTAGATCAGTAGTTCCCAAACTTATTTTTCTCGTGGACCACTTTCAAAATTTTACTGGTTTCGGTGGACCCCCTGCTGCTACATTTCTACCACATTCTTAAAGTCGCCAAAAAATAAAAATTGTGTCACTTCTGAGTTCTGTCCCTATATTTCGATATGTAAAATAAAAACGAAAAATGGTACATTTTATATCACTTTATTTATTAAAAGAATAGAATTACAAGAAAAAAATATTAAGGTAATATAGGTTCAGGTCATAATTTTAATTAATGGGAAGGATGTATCTGATGGAGTGTCAGCAAACGATCAATGTTTGGCTTTATTTTTGTGAGCAATAACCGCAAATCCCCCCGCTCTGTGATGTTTAATTTGCTCCTTTTTTTTGTTAAGAGGTTTGTAACGGCACTAAAACTCCTTTCGACAAGATATGACGAGGGAAAAGCTATTAAAAATTTCCTTGCGATTTCCCACAGTCCAGGATATTTTTCGGGTATTTCTGCTTGCAGCCAAAATGTTGGGTAGCCTTTTCTAAATTTCACCTTCAGCTCCTCATTAGTGCTTAGCTCGAGCAGCTCCTCTTGTAATACAACATTGGCCACTTCCGTTTCATCAAATGGATTTATTATCCATGGTGGTATATCCATCGTCAGTATATCTTCAAACCTGGTTTTGAAGTCATCATGCAGGGCACTTAAATGTTGACTGTAGGTATGGATATCCTCATCAATACATTCTACCTGCGACAAGTTTGGAAATTGAGAGAATTCGCGCCGACTAATGTTTTGCTTCATAAATTTCAATTTCCCAAGAAAAGCCGAAATTATCCCCTTTGTTTTTATTAAATTCAGGCTGTCCCCTTGTAACTGCAAGTTAATATCATTAAATTTTTTAAACAAATCTGTCAAATACGCAATGTCTGCTTTGAATTTGATCAAGTTTTCTTTTAAATCTGGATCTCTACTTTCTAAGAACTCTAATATGGAATCGAAAACAGAGTAAAATCTCGTTAAGCATGCACCTTTCGACAACCAGCGTACTTCAGTATGTAAGAGCAGTCGTTGGA
The DNA here is from genome assembly GCA_947363495.1 of Euzophera pinguis. Taxonomy (NCBI): domain Eukaryota; kingdom Metazoa; phylum Arthropoda; class Insecta; order Lepidoptera; family Pyralidae; genus Euzophera; species Euzophera pinguis. The sequence goes on from OX376180.1 coordinate 3,115,113, forward strand.
AGTCTTCATCATTTTCGTCGCACAATTGAGCAAATAAACGTGTATTCAATGCATTGCTTCTGATTTTGTTGACAGCTTTTATTACAAAATGAAGAGATTGGTTCAACCTGTCACTTAAATGTTTTGCCACAAGATGTTGTCGGTGGATTACGCAATGAATAGCTGTAAGTCCTGGTATAATTCTTTTGAGATGACTTATAAACCCACGATATCGCCCGACCATTGCAGGAGCTCCGTCTGTTGCCACTGAAATAATGTTTGTAAATGGGATCGATTTTTCCGTAAAAAAATTACTCAGGACATTAAATATTGATTCGCCTTTAGTGTCAGTCTCCAAAGTTCTGGCAAATAGCAATTCTTCGTGAATTTCTTCCTCAACAATAAATCGGACATATGCCAATAGTAATGCTTCATTACTGGGTAACGTTGACTCGTCCAGTTGTATAGAAAAATGAGTTTTTTGCAGATGATTGCACAAAAAGCTTTCGATATCAGAGCTCATTTCATCAATGCGTCTTTGTACAGTATTGTTACTTAATGGAATTCTTTTTAGTACGTCAAATGGAGATTTGTGCAAAACAGTTTTTAAAACCTCTTCAACAGCGGGTAAAATTAATTGTTCTCCGATAGTGTGCGGTTTTCCAGATTTTGCTATAAGTAATGAGATATTGTAAGATGCCCGCAAGCCATCATCGTTACTTTGAGATGTTGAAGCGAACATACTGTGCATGGTGGGTCTCTTTCCATATTTTTCTTTCAATGTTTGAAAATATTTTAAATCTTTACCTATTTTATCAGTATGACACCTTTTTAGATGATCTTCGAGCTTTGATGGTTTCATAGAGTCATTGCTCAAAACTTTGTTGCATAATAGGCACATGGGCAATTGTTTGTCTGCCTCTGATGGAACAAAACCATATTTCAAATAATCGACACTATATTGTCGACATTTTTTCTTTGCTGTAGCCATGTTTCGTGTCAGTTACCTTACCTGTAAAAAAAATGTTTTAGTAACCAAGTTTTTTTCTGAATATAGGTATCACACCGCAGCCTTTGTCAGCACGCGGAAATAGAATTACGGCTTGTAAAGGGACCAACTAATAAACCGCTGAGACAAATACAAACGTTTTCACAAAACGGTATCAATTTTAAAGTACATAATTTACCACTAATTTTTAATAGTATAAATAAAAATTAGTGTACTCAGTATCGAATACTGATCATATTTGTGTAGGAAAAAATAAACGTCGAAATCCCAAAATTGTCCATAAAAACGATAACTAACATTTTATTAAATCAATGAGTTCACGCGCTCCGTGTATTTGCGTATTTTTTGTCTGCGGCTTCATTGTTAAAACGTGACAAACAGGCATCGAAGTTCAAGCCCCGCCCTTTTCCCGTCGCCCGCGCACCGCTCGCTCTTTCCGAAAAGGAATAGTTTTGATAAAATAGTTACTTCAAAATCAATTTAACATGATTATGAAATTACTGTTTTATAAAATTAGTAGTTATTTGCAAGAAAAATTACAAAATTAATTGCTCTGCAATATTGCTTATTCGGCCTTTTTAGAGAGGCAGTGCTTCTCTCGTGAAAAAACAATTGAATAAAACGTGCTGTGTTTGTCTTCAAATCGAAAGAGGACAATTAAAATATCTGTAAGTTACTAAGTTACCTATCTATACAGGCCGTTGTGATCAACCGACTAGTACACGTAAACAAAATACTTAAGTACTATAACAAAAAAAGGTAGGTTACTTACTTTTCTCCGGCACTAGCAAACACAGATATAAATTTTCTCACAACTTTTTTCCAAATTCCGCCTTGTTTTCGAAATTCCGGAAACAAATGAATGCGTTTGGTTGCCTTTGGCATCAAGTATTTATAGTGTTGATCAAGTTCATGTCTGAACAAGCATTAAGCATTGTCGGGCGGATAGCGCTTTGCAAGTCTGTACACGAAATTGTACGTAATATCGAATACACAAGTTTGGACAAGTAACAGTCGCTTGCCTTATTAAAATATTATCTGCTTAGATAGGTACTTAAAACAATGTAGGTAGGCCCTTATAAAAACTATGCTTACATTTTTGCTCTTTACTATCAAAAGCAGATAAATTTTCGTGGACCCCCATTAACATCTTATGGACCCCCATTTTTTGTTCACGCCTACGTAGACCCCCAGCAAGTCTCCCGTGGACCCCTGGGGGTCCACCTGGACCACTTTGGGAATCACTGGTGTAGATTATCATTTCAGCCGCAGAATGCCTCCCACTAAGATTACCAGTTGGAAGCGGCCTGCATACATTTTTTTAGGTCGTCTGATTATCTGGTCAGTGGTTGTCCAACGCTGCGCTTGCTAATACGTAGTCGTCATTCGACAACCTTTCTGACCTAGCCGTCGAATCTCCGCGCTATGTCTGCCCACTGCCACATTTTTCTTTTATACAATTAAGTAGGCAAACAGGCGTACGGCCCACCTGATGGTAAGTGGCTATCGTAGCCTATGAACGCCTGCAACACCGGAGATGTCACCCTTTTTGAAGGGATGTTATAGTCACATTTAAAAGCTAAAAAAATAAAAAATTCAATCTATCCCACTAAGTACTTGTCTCCTAATCATCCAGATTTATCTCAAGAGAACTCTGACGTTTCACAATCTAAACTTGTCATCGAGGCTTTGCCTCTCAATAGGAAACTGAAGAAAAATTACCTTTTATCAGTAGATGACATAAATCTCGAGATAATGAAAACTTAATGTCTTTTTAAGCTAACAGAAATCAAACAAAGACTACATTTCTTATCTCTGAGGCTGAGAATAAATTTGATGGCATCTCAGTCTTCCGCGAAATTGCTGTGAAAATAAATAATCCTAACACAACAAGACAAATGTAAATATAATTGTTTTCAAAATTATATTCATTTTATCTATAAGTCCCATATAGAATGAGATGAATAATAAGTGCCGAAAAAAATAATAATTTAAGTTTATAGTGTACTGTTACGTATATATAAGATGTCTGTTTGTATTATTTAAATAAATAAATAAATAAAAAAGTGCTTTATAGTCTAACAGAGCATAAGCGTCGAAACTTATTTTGCTTATTTGAAGCCGTTGTTGGATTTGGCTGATAATTTTCGCAATTTGACATACCCGTGTTAGGTCGATTTTTGGCGGGAAGCTGTCAAGAGCAGTAACGGCGCTGTATTTTATTTTCCAATATTTGTGTTCTTTGAGTGTTGTTGTTGCATAATAATGATGGATTATAATTCGCAAAGTGTTCGATAACAAACGTGAGTGTTGGGAAGTGATACAGTGTTTGATTTATGTGATTTTCATGCTTGTTGCCAAAAGCTCCTAGTAATCGCTAAGTGCAGTTTTTCTACCACTTCACTTAACCTGATTCTTCTGACTAGACTTGACTAGGACTTGACGAAACTACACTGTAGGACTGAAGAAGATAGAACAATTAAGAAGGGCTATAAAGGACTTGTATCCATGGCCGTAAAACCCAATATAAAAAAAAAAGTGTCAGGTCAGAAGTGCTATTTTTGAGAAGAACTTATGACTCACCAACATCGGTAAGTGGAATGAAAATTGTTCAACTTACAGAATTGTTTAACTTAAAGGAAAAACATTCGAAAAACAAACGATAATAATTCGAGTCACCGGTTTTGTATGTGATTTTAAAAATCATCATCATCATCATTTCAGCCGCAGTCAGTCCACTGCTGGACATAGGCCTCTCCCAATGATTTCCAAAATGATCGGTTGGCAGCAGTCTGAATCCTGCGTCTGCCTGCGAAATTTTAAAAATAATTTTTTTAAAAATAGCCTTCCAGAATATTACAGTGCGTTTAGTACGTAACTAAACCAGTTTGAATGAAAGAAATGTCAACCCTTCATACAAAATCCTGTGACCTGATCGATTTATAGGAGACTAGCTGTTTCCTGCAGCTGCGCTTGGGTTAAAATGTAGCCTATGTTTGACCCCGGGTCTTCAACTATATGCGTACTAAATTTCATCAAAATCCGTTCAGTCGTTTAGCTGTGAAGCGTAACAAACAGACTTTCGCATTTCTATTATTAAGTATGGATATAGCTAGTATAGAAGAATGGATTTGGAAGTATAGATGTTTGAATTTGTATCAACAAATATAATTTTGGTCAAGGGTACATAATAAAACCTATTATAGAATAAAACCTATTAGAGAAGCTCTCTATCTAAGCTTAAGTATGCCTTTAATTTTAAATTTCTAGTGTTGCCAACCTTGCCTACTTGCTCGACATGCATAAGCTACATTATCTATCACGCAAGTTGGCACTACTACTTATTACACGCTTTTTTTAAATTAAAAATACTTAAACGCAGAAAAGGAGAAGCGTTTTTGCCCATACTTGGCTCTGAACATTTAGCACGACAACGTGCATCGTTGTCCTTTTAAAATACCTCGACAAGGTTTACTTAGGGCTTCGGTCACGCCGTCAGCGGGTACGAGGCAGGAGAGGTGCGAGTTTAAAGAGATTCGCCACGCCGACTCCGTGAACGGTTCACGGACAATTGCATTCTTTTATGCTATTGCATAGCTTTTACCGCGGGCTTTGAGCGCGGCGACCGAATCAAGAAATTCCGTAACGAAAATAAAACCTAACACCCCCACTCCGCCTACCATGTAGGGTTACAAGCATATTTGCATAAGTTGATAAAAAATGCTATGCAATAGCTTTACCGCGGCAGTCCCCGAGTGCCACACGTTTTTTTTTCTTATACGACTACGTAGGCACACAGCGTATGGCCCATCTAATGGTAAGTGGTTACCGTAGCCTATGAACGCCTGCAGGACCGGAGATGTCACGAGCGCGTTTCTGACCTGTCCGCTATCAGCACAGCGACCCCTCTGGAGCCTGGCGACCCTATTCACTATTGGTGAGTATATACAGGTATAAACAGTTATTTGGCTGCGGTCTTCTGTAGGGTGGAGGTACTTCCCCAGACGGACTACTCCTTTCAAAATGTCCTACCTCTCTTCATTATTCTGTGCATTCTTCTTCTTGTAGTCTCGATGCCATTTCAATAATCCTTGGATATCCTTGCGACTCTCAAGGATGCCGAAGATCGGGCGAAGTGGAGACGTTAAAGTAGGAAATCGGACCCTGGGGTCCGAAGCAAATCTTTAAGGACGCAACCAGGAAAACGTTAGGATGATGAAGAAGAAGCCATTACAATGATCCGGTTAACTCTTCCCGAAAAGAACTTGTAGGGAGATCAAGCAGGTGCTACTGGAAAAAACCTCGAGGAAGTACATTGCACTTTTCCGAGATTCGGCTCGTATTATGCATGGTCGGTGAAGTCATGGGAAGTGGAGGGTCAACCCGAAAAGTGTTCCATTTTTAAAGCCTCATCAGTGTCTGCCATCAGGTGTATTGAACGCGCCGCTCCCGCGCTCGCGTCGCTGCCAGCTCACTTCATGACCGGCGCCTTATACATCTTGGAAAACAAGCGAAAAATATATCCTATACTTACACCGTTACACCTGGATCGGAGTTCAGGTAGTCTGCCATTTACACCGTATGAGTGGATAAACTCTTCAATTCAAATATCTTAAACAAAATCCATACTAATATTATAAATGCAAAAGTCTGTCTGTCTGTTTATTACCCTTTCACGGTTAAGCCGCTGAATAGATTTTGATGAAATTTGGTATGAATATCGTTGAAGACCCAAGGTCAAACATAGACTACTTTTTGACGCCGGGGGAGCTGCGGGAAACAGCTAGTCTTAAATAAAATAAATAATAAATTGCTACTGTGATCCAGTTGTTAAGGCATTTTCCTGTACACGCATCGGTTCGATACCAAAGAGCACACTTTGTTTAGTTGTTTCCAGTTTGGTTAGGACATTGCAGGCTTGAATCACCTGATTGTCTGGAAGAAGAAGAAGAAGATTGTCTGGTGAGAAAGATGATTCCGTACTTCATAAAGCACTTTAAGCCGTTGATAACTAATATCTGGTGATCGTTAAAGAACATTTATTTATTATTTATTTATTAAAACTTTATTGTTCCACAAAGTACACGTATACTTATAACAATTGGCGGACTTAATGCTAAGAGCATTCTCTACCAGTCAACCATTGGGAGAAACGTTGTGATTGTGATTCTATTGGACTGGTTCTCATGTAAAAAGGATTACGGTCAGACTGCAGTCGCTCTATTGTAAACCCAGTACCAGAAAAGCGCTGTTGGCGCTCTCGGCTCTGAAGCACAAAATGCAACTGCAAAACCTAGAGTGAATAGGCTATTAATGAGCCAGCGAGCTCCATCATGGACCACATCTGCACTCAACATCAATCATAATCATAATTATAATCATTTATTTTGTCAAACACAGGTAGCATAGGTGTTAGTATGGTATAAAGTTCACTGTGCGCACCGTTTTAGGCATACAATTTTTTTTGTGGTAATGACAAATAGTACGTAAAAAGTACTGTCATACAATTTTGTTTAAATAAGACATTTATCATTGAATTCATAATATTAAACTTATTTATCAAATTATGTCAAGAGTAATTTGACTATTTAATTGTTTATTAGATATTTAACGGATTTAGTGGAGTTTGTGGCGCCGCTTCTTCTCCACTTGCGCTTTGGAAGTGGTGGTAAACTTAATATAAGTAAATTGACGTCAATAAGTGATATTTATATCCTATATTGAAAATAAACGATTTCATTTCATTTCAACAATTAAAGAAATATATTTACTATTAGGTATACATAGAAAAGATAATGATAAATGTCGTAAAGTCATGATAGATAATATTAATTAATTTTTTAATCAAGTGGTGGCATTCTAAAAAAATGTATTTCAGACTTTGGTTCATAAAGGTATATAAGTAACAGTGTCCCTTGCTGTCTGTAGCTATGTGTAAGTAACAGTCCAATTAAAATGGCTTAGTTATTATTCAAATCATAACAAAATTTCATATAGTTTTAAACATTAAAAGCATGTTCTTATTACAAATGAGCAGCGCACAGCTCCCACAGGATCTCCTGACAAAAGTTAGCTTAATATTCTCAATAACATTACCGTTAACAATACAAAGTTAACTCGATCGAAATTTAACCGATCCATGAATCCAGCAATTGTAAACTCAATTCGAGTTGTACAACTTTGCTCAGATAACGTATGCATCAATTTGCCTAAAAGTTTATTACTTTTGAAAGTATACGAGTTTCATGAACTTTGGAAGGGTGAAGAATATGGCAATAAAAACAGCATTTGTAAGCATTTTTTTCGTTTGAGCTTGTGTTACGTGTGCGTAGGTACTTAGCTTACGTTTCAGGTCAGGGTACGCTTTAATCTTGGTTGGAGATTTGGCGATTACCACAATAATAAGAATACGTAGAAGTGCCTTAGGCAGGCCAGTTAAGCCTCTCGAGTCTTAACTTAGTAAGTCGAGGCTTAATTTTGGGACACCTTACGGTACTTCTACCTAATCTTATTTTTGTGGGCGATACTAGGTATTTCAATGAAGGGCTGTAGTCTGATCATTGTAATAGTTCTTACAGGGAATTAGATCAATATGGACATTTTTATGTGCGTTTTAGGTATATGGTATATGACACAGCATAACGACTGCCATCTAGTCTCTGTTGTAAATTAGAGGCAAACAAGAGATGATGATGGTGGCGCCCCTGGTGGCGAATTTGAGAACCTTCAAATGTCAATGTCAATTTCAGTTATTTACCCGCGTACCCGCATTATTCGAGGCACTTGTCAATAATTTTGTTGTGGATCAGTTGAAAAATCGTCTTTAGAAAATAAGTTTTGTAAATCCATTCCAAATTTATTTAAATGTAGCTAAAATTATTAGTAGATATTATTACTAAGTGTGTCTATTAAAAGTAAGTCAACCGCAGGACCACGAGTCAACGACGAAGTAGTATCCTTGTGCAGTAAGTTTTTTTTAAATTATTTATTTATATATTTACTAGCTGACCCGGCAAACTTTGTACCGCCGCCGCCAATAAAAGTTGCATGGTAAAATCATTCTTCTATCACCGCAACTCTCACCATCGAATGGGAAATTCATCTGACGTTGCAGACGTCCATAGGGTACGGTGACCGCTTACCATCAGAACGCCAAATACTCATTTTTACTAAACATTTGTTGTAAAAAATAAAACAGTTTTCACTTTTTAACACTTCTTTTGCAGTTTTAACACAGTACCTACTGTAATTACTACAGAATAAATTAAACTCTATCTAGTGCACCATTTTTTAATACTATTAGCGATTGTTCAGTAATACTTTGGAATAATAAATCAGTCTCCAAATGACAATGCGCAAGGTTATTATATTATATATTTTTATTGTAATTGCTTGTATTTAACAATGTATCCTTGTTGTGTAATAAAGAGTTTTTGTATTGTATTGTATTGACCCTCTTACAAAATGACGTTCTTTTCTCAATGTTAAGTACATAGGTATTTATATTTCCGTTTATTGAATAAAAAAATATATTCTTACTAAAAAGTTTCATAGACATATTTTTTTCATACTTCATGACACAAACGTGTTTTTTTTAAAGATGCATTTAATTAAAACCTTCTCAAACACATCTCTATGAGAAAATTCGACTCGCGCTTGGCGGACTTTATTTAAAAACAAATGAAGTGCTACAAGTATCCGTTTCTATACCAGCCATGTCTGCAATCCTTGTTTTATTTGCTTGTTTAATATTAATGAGTTGTAAGAAATTGCAGAGGGATTTTAGATGGAGGATTCAGGAGTGCTATTTTTGAAAACAGTGACTCACGCAAAATCGGCTAGTCGAATAATTTTTGTTCGATAACGAATGATTTTTATTCGACATATATGTCATACATTTCAAAAATAGGTCTCCAGAACGTAGAATAGAATAGAATAGGTATAATTTATTGAAACGTTTATCAATATAAAAATGATGATGAGACATGCCAGCATGACTAGCACTGGTTTTCAACCGCCACCTTCTGAGGAGTCTCGGTGCCTCGAACATATTAGGTGCGTGCAGCAATAAATCATATGGAATTTTTAGTGCATCCTAATCTTATCATCTTCTTCGTCAAAGCGTGTTTCCAAGTTGCATTCTCGGGTTGAGCTTGAGAACTCAGGGCGCGCTTTAATCATGGTCCTATATACGGACTGAATGAATGGCGACTGCCGTCTGACTTCCGTAACCCTATTTACAGAGAAACTAGACCAACGGGAACATGACACGAGGTGTGATAGAGTTTGTCACATTTTTATGCTGCATGAAGGCATCTGACACATTTGGACTGCCATCTATCGATAAAAATAGGGACGAACGGCTCAGCGTGCCTTCCGAAGCATAGAGGAGCTGGAATTATAAAAGGCTACCAATCCAACATGGGCCTCGTTTTGCCATTGCTTGACACACGTTACGGATACGCGCATCGCGATGGGCTATAGCTATAGGCTATAGAGCTCCTATTTTACATATGTTTCATGCAAAACCGATGGGTCGAATGATTTTCATTCGACATAACCGGTGAGTCGAATGATTTGAGTCACCGAATTGGGCTCCTGGTTTCTCTGTTTATGTATGATATCCCTGTGTCACGAAAGTCAGACTATAATCGCTTGTGTACTAACCCATAATCTTGAATGAAAAAAATTCTTATACGGCGAGTTACTTTGTAAATGAAGTTGTTCAATAAACTGAATTATTTTGCGGTATTTTATCATATAATTTATCGATTTACCCTTGAATTTTATATTCATCAATTGCTTTTGAAGCTTGCTACCGAATTAGCTAAGGGGTGTTATACACCGTGAAATTTTAGTCGTATTGGACCCATTGTCCAGTGACTCCATTCATGCAACTGAATAACTTTCCCCAAGATACATGGGTCGAAATATGGAGTAAATTTTTGGACCTCCCATACAAAATGTCTCATCACGTGACCTAGCTTACTATGGGAAGTCCAAATTTGTTTTTCATGTTTCGAGCTATGTTCCTTGGGGAAATTTGTTCAGTTGTATAAATTGAGTCACTGGACGATGGGTCGTAAACGACTAGAATTTCACGGTGTATTTAAAAGTGATTTGAAAGTATTTTTTAGATTTTGGTCTTTATGTTACATATTGTAGTGAACTAGGGTTCATCATCATATTTTCTAGTGGGGACTCTATATATCCTGATGTCAGAGTTTTTCGGAACCGCCTTTTGGCCTGTGACATGGGTTCTTCAACGATTACGAATGGTAGCCAATATCAACGGCATCTGAAGCACAGAATCATTTTTCTTCTTCAACGGTCCCTCACTATTTAGGATCGTAACCATATATGAGTTTTTATATTACCCTGCAACCTTCCCCACCTCGATCCATATGACTGGTGGTTTATCATGTTTAAAACTTGCATTTAAATTGCATTCGCGATAAGTTTTTTTTATACAACTAAGTAGACAAACAGTTTGTTTTGTTTTATTCGATTCAACTATGTATATTATTGATTGTAAATGGTGCAATGAAGTGTTGATTCATTCATTAATTTTGTCCCCAGCCAGAAGGGACCGCGGGCACCAAACAGTTTCTTAAAACAGTAAAATAAATAGCAAACTCTTCCTTTGTACCAACGCTATGTAATTCAGAAATACTGTTCAGATAAGATACGGTATCAGTTATTTATAAAACCCAACGGAACACAAAATTAATGGAGTCGCTTTTGTCCAAATCCACACGCAAAATTATCCTTTATTTCTTTTACGATAAGAAAAAATGTGCTCAGAAGAGCGTTTCCGTGTCGTCTAATAGGATGTTAGGTTGTTATGTATGGGAGATTTTATGGGGATGTATGGGAGCCAGGGAGATACGAAAAATATGGAGTGGCTCTAAAAATATTTTTGAGCAAACTACTACCTATTCTGGGATGTAACTACGAATAGAATAAGAAAGTATACGGAGAAGGAAAGAAAGTGAAATTCATAATTTCTGTACCTAATCGTAATAATTTGGCCCCTGGTTATTAAAATAAGAATAAATTATTAAGTAAACATGTAAATAATGTAGACCACCTAAAAATGTCCCAATACCAACAATAAATACGTACTAGGTAAGGTACTTAAGTCTTCAGTAGGTGCCATTTGTCCAATAGCTCAGATGCCATTTATTCGGGTGCCCAATATTTTTAGCTGTAGCTTCTTTTTTTTTCTTTGGCTGCTTCATTTAGGTACCTATAGTTATTCTAAAACCATTAATATAATATAATAATAATTCTTAATTTTACTGATCGAAATTTACTGTTCATTTTCGTATTTGTATTGGCACCCGTTGGTTGATGACCAGTAAATAAGTATATGCAATCATTTTCGTAAGTAATATTTTTTTTATACAAACAGGGAAACAGGCCTACGGCCCACCTGATGGTAAGTGGTTACCGTAGCCTATGAACGCCTGCAACACCGGAGATGTCACGAGCGCGTTGCCGACCCTGAAATTATTAAATAAATATGTGGGAACTCCATTCGATTCTCTACTCGTTGGCAGTTTATTTCGCGAGTTGGTTCATGGCTAAGGTGAGCCATAAACTGCGACGGAACGTATTAAGTGCGCCTTTTTAGGTCGCGTTCATGTTTATATTCATAATTTAGAGAAAATCCTTCCACTGGAGTTTTAGGCAGATGATATAGAGTACAGGCAAGTGCAGTCAACTCTGTTTTTTTATGAAATCGTGTTAAAAAGTTTCGCTTCGGAGCCTAGTGTTCGCAGTATGTCATGTTTCTTTATTTGACAGCACTGGTTATTACATTACTGCCGTCTGACCTCCGTAACCCTTTTTACATGGAAACCAGACCAAACGGTAATATAATCCAAGGTGTCTTAGTGGCCAACACTCAAATTATTCAGGCTGCCTAAAGGCATCTGACACAGCCTAACGACTTCTATCGATAACAACCGGGACCAACGGCTTAACGTGCATTCCGAAGCACTCGCCACTTGATGGCAACCAATCCAATACGAGTCGCGTTAGTCGGTTGACTCGCGCATTCGCTACTAATATACGCGTCGCGGTCGTCTATCGAGCTCCTTACAAACATACATACAGATGTGTGTTTGTGCTGTAGCTAATGGCAGAAAGCCTTAAAACATTTGCTTATCCCTTTCTGTATCGTATCCTACAAACTAAAAGTAAAAATCTATGTACCTACCTATTTTAAATCTCGTAATGTTATTATTAGTTAAGATCGCCTATCCATAGACTTATGGGATTTTTTTTTTTTGGTGCGCGCACCTAATATGTTGGTGCACCGTGACTCCTCAGGAGGCGGCGGCTGAAAACCAGTGCTAGTCATGCTGCCATGTCTAGCGTAATACTGAGCCGCCACCTATTAAGACGTCTGTCATTTATATTGTACTTTGTCAATCATTTTTGTAAACCATTTTCTATATATTGATAAACGTTTCAATAAATTATATTCTATTCTTCTATTCTATTCAAATTTTTTAATATATGTCACCGGAAAATAACAAGAAGCGTTAGTTGATCAATTTACGAGTTAGTGGATCAACTTTCGGGGAAAAAATAAACTGCAGTTGAAATATATATATATATATGTATTTAACGCAATAAATTTAAAAAAAATATCTAAGCTTTAGTGATAATTATCAGCATCACACTCCAGTAGCCAATATTAGATTGAGGACTTCTCTCATTAATAGATAAGACACATCCCTAAATGAGAAATACTATACGGCTAAATAAATGAGACAACGTATCTTAGATTCATGCTGTCTAATTTAGAGATAATAAATCCTTGTTAGTTTTAGTTAGTGTTTATAACGTTCATTGATCTTGCAGACCGCGGGAGACTTCAATTTATAATTATGTATAAAGTAAAATCAAGATTTGCGTATTTTTTACTTTTTTAATAATATCCGGTAAAAAAATCTTTCATATATTTGTAAAAAAAAAATTGTAATTATTTTTGTAAGAAAATAATTGAATTATAAAAATATCACCTGATCATACGTTTTTTCTGGAAAGTTATAATGAATGAATATGGAAATTAAAATACAAGCAATCTCAATATGTATGAAAATCCGTGTTTGTGTAAAACAAAGCCTTCTAGTGAAATACAAAGTAAGTTAAGTAGTAGTGCATAATTCTAATTAATACTATACATAAACTTTGATTAGCATTTCCAGCTATTGTTTGATGCTAAAAACGTGAAAATGCTCGTAATGGGGTAAAAACAAGGGTCAAAAAGATAACTAGAATCGACAAAAGAAAGAACGGAGTGTTTTTATACTATTTAAGGCTGATTTCACTAAAGTCGGATAAGTTTTATTCCAAGGATAATGACGCAATTTACCCTCGTATAATGTAGTTTACATTTCACCGCGCAGTCAACCCAAGAATGTACTGTTAATCCACGTAAAATTCCGGTATAAGGACTCTAGAATAAAAATGTCTGCCATCCATTTATATGCTACGATTAGTTACTCTTCGATAGGAAATATGGATTCTACCAGCTTTCTCCAATAGTCGTTTCACCTTTGGACAGATTCGCCTTTAGAGCCTTTCAGATATTGGAGAAATTGGCCCTTAGTAGACAAACCAGCATGCAACCCGCCTAGTGGAAAGCGGTTACCGCAGCCGATGGACGCAACACCAGAGGCACAGAATAGGTAATAGTACTACCAGCAGCCCTGTTTTTGAAATATATGACATATTTGCGTCAAAAAGTAACCTATCTTTGACCGGGTCTTCAATTATATTCAAACAAAATTTCATCAAAATCCGTTCAGCGGTTTAACCGTGAAAGCGTGACAGACAGACAGACTTTCGCGTATATATGGATATGTCGAAAGAAAACAGTTCGATATTGAACAAAAATTATTCGACTCGTCGATTTTGCGGAGTCACACTTTTCAAAAATAGCATAATTTTTTAACATAAAATAAAAATCAACATTTTATTGTTAAAATTTCACATTTATTATATTTAAAACGAATTTTACTTCAGAAGAAACATAATATTCGGATAAAATATCACGCTCTCATTACTATTAAAATGAAAAACACGCTTAGCAAAAGTAATGTACAGTCGTGAACACAATTAATTTTGTGCTGAATAATATAATGGCAAGATTTGTCAAAGTTATTTTAAAAATGCAAATATTATAATAATAAATGAGGTAAGAAAAAGTATAATACTATTTATTTATAACAACTCTGAATAATTTTATGTTTTCTAAACAATTTGGTTTTTAACCGCCTCAAGATAAGGTCCTACCTACATACTTTTTCATTTTCGACCGTATGTTGTAACGGAGATATATTTTTGAAATTATTTCTTAAAAACATATTGACATATTATGAGATAGAAGAAAAAACAATGAAAATTTATTATAATACTTATTGTTTTTATTAAATTTCTTTGCCATTGGTATTGTATTGTAATTGAGATAAATTCTTTTAGTACATTTTCTACAAATATTTTCGTTGTCTTAATTTTTTATAACAAAATGGGAGCATTGTGATAAATTCAGGATGAAAGTATATTAATTCGGCAAAATAAAAATAATCTCATTCCAGTGTCATATATTTTATATGTTTTATATATTTTTCATTCGAATTTTATCACATTAAATTATGTTACATATTAAATAGATACATTTATAAATTCCGAACCTTCAAGTCAAATATTACTTTTTCAACAATCCAAATAATTTATAAGTATAATTTTAAATATTACCTACTTTAGAAGTAAATTTTTCCCTTTTGTTTTTTTAAGGTTAAAGAATAGGTGCCCATGCTGCATGCCAGTGAAAAAAACGAAAAACTTCTCATATTTATTTACAATTATAATCAAAATAATGATCGAATTTCTACGACAGTGGCATATTTATATTCGACCAAATCTTAGCCCGTTATCTCGTTACCATCGTGAATTTTAATTTTCCGAAAATACAGCTGAAAAACCAACTGCGGGATTCTGAGAAAATACTCAGAGAATGTATAGAAATGTATGAAATAATTTAAAACCAGCTAATTCACGTTTCGACAAAGTATACCTGGTGATGTTAATTATTATAATTGTTATTAATATTAATTTATCACAATTAATATCATGGACTCCAAAGTAAAAAGTTGATAATTAAATAATCACGTGGTATTTTATTTACGAGTATATTATTATATTCATTGATATAATTTCAAGCAAGTTTTGGCTGATTCTCCATTTCTATCTGAAGTTGTTAAAATTATTTTCAACACAAAAAAAAAATGCTTAAAAAATATTTTTAAATTAAAAATTAATTGTGACATTCATTAAGAAACTAGAAAAACTCAAAGTTTTTACTTTTTCAAATTATAAAATATTTGTGCTGTTTTATTACAATATAATATGATTTTATATTTAAAAATAATGACACTTTTAGTATGCAAAAAGTAACACATGAGATAACACTTTAGAGCCGGCGACATGTTAAATAATACCACTTAATTATTATAACATAAAAGCTCGATTTTTTTAATAGTAACAATATGTTATAGATATTTACAATTATATTCACGCATACCTTAGTTAGGCTACTTTTGTAACTAGTATGGCAACTCTTTGTATAACATACTTAAAGAATAATATTTACAACATATTTACAGAAAACATACATATTTAAGTATATTTAAAATTACACATGTCTGCTAGCGCGATCTCGATTTTATTCTTTTTTTATTTAAATTCTTGTGCATTGTAATGGGGTTTTGAGTTTCAGTTGAATATAAACTGACGATATTAAAAATATTTTAAGTAAATTTCTGCCATTTACTTTAATAATAAAAAAGAATTCGCACAGCAGACATTAACAAATATTTTTCTACGAGCTCTTCACATTTTTACAGTACAAATTCAGTCTTATACACCCCTCTTGGATGCAATGTCAGAGCTAACCATTCACTATTAATAAATTGACATTTATTCATTCTAATGCTAGAAACACAAAAAATAATTTTGTAGATTAGACAAAGCCCTTTCGACAAAAAATATAAAATTGAAATTAAGATTTTACCGCCGAAAATATATTGTAATTGTAACATATTTATATAGTTGTTTGTGACTTTAAAACCCATTCAAAGGTAATTATAAATATAAGATAAGTTTTGGCGAAATCCAAATGATGGATAAAATCTACCATTTTGATATTAAGTGATTTAATTCCTAGTATACTAACGATATACATATTCCAATATTCAAATGGTGATTTCACAAACGCATTTATTTATTTCAGTAATTTGTATATTTTGTGTAATATTTATTAATTACAAATACTTTATGAGTTCTCTCCATATGTAAATATTTTGTGAAATATATTCGTCGATAAAACGAAAATGTAAACTTGTCAAGTATGAATATTTGAATAGGCAACCGATTGTTTCCATTCAGACCTTAATCCATATTCATAATGCACGAATAGCAGAGTTTATTTTTTTATATCACTATGCTTTCTTTTAATTTTCAGTTCGTTTAATGTTGATATTTTTGCAACGTATTTGAAAAGATAATATTTTTTTGCTTTAGGATCAAAAATATTATGTTTGTAGTGTTCCTAGCATGTTAGAATGCTTTTTTTATTATAATATTTAAACAATATTCTATCGAATGGCAGTGATGCACAGTATTAAAACATTTTTTTCGACTCACTATACTAATGTCTCATCAGTCACAACAGAAAAAAATATTTGACCAAAAAAAAAAAATTTAAAATAAGATTATTACGATAGATTTTGTGAAATAAAAAAATCAAATTATAAAAATAATCATTAAAAAAACGGACGGGTAGCATTGGTAATTTGGTATTTATCGCACAAATAATGTGTTTACTTATGTCAATGTCAAAATTACAGAGGCGCACTCACATTTTGTTTACACTTCAACATTCCTGATTGACTTTGACATGTTCTAAATTCGTCTCTGTTGCTTTAGTTGCACTATTTTTTGCTTCACTAGATTGATTTGATGAATTTCCTGCAAAAAAAAAAAATGTTATATTTATAAATGCCAATAAAATGTAAACGTAAAATTAATTTAAGCTGCAAGCAATAAATTATATTAAAATAGTTGTAAATATTCGATCAATATTAAATTTAAAAAAAAAATTGATAATTTTAATAATAGGTTGATTACCTTAATTTTGTTTAGTTTTAATCGAATTTACTTTTAAAAAGGAAATGTTTTGTGAGGACGTTTA
This sequence comes from Euzophera pinguis, assembly GCA_947363495.1. NCBI lineage: Eukaryota > Metazoa > Arthropoda > Insecta > Lepidoptera > Pyralidae > Euzophera > Euzophera pinguis. The sequence goes on from OX376180.1 coordinate 3,132,368, forward strand.
TAGGTATTATCTCGGGAACTACTAAACCGATTTCAATTTTATGGTATGATAAGCTATCATAGAACATACACACCAGATGAAACTACGAAAAACAGTCCGTACTAATTAAGTGACAATTTAGATACATACATACATACATACATACTATGCCTTTTCCCGTAAGGGTAGGCAGAGACTACGGATTTCCATTTGCTACGATCCTTACAGACTTTCCTCGCTTCTTCTTCGCTCATTACTCTCGTCATACACGCTCGTCGATTACGGGAAAAAGACTAGAATTAATGATGATTATTTAACTTTAGTACACTTACCACTTAGCCTAGAAGGTTTTAAATGTGGTAATGTATTTGTAGATCTTTCTAGCAAACTCTTATTAAAGTACACACTATTATCAGTATTGAATCTAACTGGTGGTGAATTTGAACAGCTTCTGGAGTCCATAACCAAAGACCTAGGTTCCAGGTGGTATCTGTGTTCTAAATCTGGCATTTGAGCTAGATTCAAGGGGTTTCTATTTGGATTGCTGTAGAGAGATGGAGGCGGTGGTGTTGCGTATAATTCTGGTGGCATTAGCTGCTCTGCTGGTAGCTGAAATTAATAAAATTTGATTAAATATTAACGTTTTCCCGATTGCATCCTAGTCTGGTTGCTTCGAAGCCCAAGGTCCGCTCTCCTAGTATTTCTCCTCTATTTCGCCCGATCTTCAGCATTGATTAACATCTCTTCTTCCTATACAACATCCCCTCTTTATTGCCCACTTCTAGGCAAAATGTTCAATATTCTTTATTTGATTATTGTTTTTATTTAAAAGACATTCATTAGTTTACTTTGTAATGATTTTAATTGCGAAATAAATAATTTGATTTATTTTTCAATATTGTTTATTATAATATGGATCAAAGGCAGACCTTTTTTAAGCAATCTCTTCTCTCTCTCTTTGATACTATAATACTCCTTAATGTGTAACTTAAAATAAAATAAAAATAAAATTAATCTATTACTAATTATTAATTTATTAATTAATTACATTTAATTTATTTTTTTAATTAAATTAAAAGTGCTTAACTTTAAATTGGACCTTTTAAAACTTTACTGTTTTTTCTTTTAGCATTAAGTCCGACAATTGTGAAAGTATTTAACTGGAACAATTAATTATTATAAATTCTACCTATTTATTTAAATGACCTACAAAACATATCTTACTCCGTTTCCTGAAGGAAAAAAAATAAAGATTTTTCAAGTATCTTTCAAAGTTGACGCTTCTTATTTTCGTTAATATGATTTAGCTGAACGATTACGTAATTTGTAGAAATATTATTAAAAAAAGATCAAGCATACCAAATCACTAAAAACTATTTCATTCCCCGTTGCTTTGTAATATATAACACATTTATAATTAAAAAAACTGCCGACCCCTGAGTACGGATCAGGAATATTAAATTTTTCGCTCGTACAATTTTTGGATTCAGTCAATTTTCGTAAAAGGTACGCCTGCAGAAGTACAAATATTATTTTAGGAGAGAATACATAGCGGTTTTTGTATGAAGTCTTTTTTACAATGGTTTTTTGGTTACGATGTGATAATTTTTAATTTTTTGTGCTCATTTTCTTAGTAATGTTTGTTTTTTATTAGATACTAGCTGTTTTCCCGCAGCTCCGCCTGCGTCAAAAAGTAGCCTATGTTCAACCCCGGGTCTTCAACTATCATACCAAAATACATACCAAATTTTATCAAAATCCGTTCAGCGGTTTAGTCGTGAAAGCGTAACAGACAGACAGACTTTCGCATTTATAATATTAGTATGGATTCCTGTAGAAGCATTTACTGGACTAACTTTTTACCCAGCGAAATTGTCAAACTCGACTATGACAAGGAAATGAAAGAAATGAAAGGAGAGTTATGATTTTAATGGATATGAAGTAAAAAAATATATTATTATTTTAATTGGTCTTGATAAATAGCGAATTCATATATAGACATTTGAGAGTACAGTCAGCCTCAAAAGTGCTTTCGTATTTTTTTAGAACCAATACCAATTTATGCTTAACTTTTCAGGCTGACTTAGCATATCATATATTTACTATCTACTCGCTACATATTGGTGTCCGTCCATTAATTTTCATAATTAAATGCAAAAAATGTTCATACTTTTTTAGAACGCATATTCGCGTAGACGAATTTCGGTAGATAAAAGCCAAAGGCTTTGTAAATATTTACATAATTGGAAAATTCTAATTAATTATAAATGCATGTAAATCAAGTGTTTAATCAATTAAAAAAATAAGGGAAGTTTGCTTTCAAGGTAATAAAATATAATTAATTGCATTACTTTTGAAGTCATACAAAACATTAATGAACATAGTCGGATTGTGCCCATTAATTTTCAAGGGTTTCTTTGTTTTATTTTCTACCACGGAGAAAATAAGAGGTGCTTATTTAAATTTCCTAAATTAATCAGTTCTATTTAAATATAATAAAAATAAAATTTCATTTTTTTCGGATAACAAAGATCCCTATTCACATTGATAAAAATAAAATAAATACATATTTACTATAAAAAGAAATAAAATTAAAATAATAATAACTCAAATAACGACCAAATTATTAAAATACTAGACAGCTATATAACTATACATTAAAATTTTAAATGTTCATGTATTTTATGTATGTTTTCGTGTGTATGTGTATAATTATGTACTTACCAACCCACTGGTGTTCAAAGGCAAAGCATTCTTATACTTCAACCAATCTTCATACACTTTATCATACTGTCTATGACAATCATTGGCCCCAACATTTGGCATATGCAAGCTGCTCATTGGCCCCAAGCTTTGTATGCTTGGCCCAAGGTTGGGCATTGGCGCCAAATTCCCTTGGTATGTTGGCCGTACTCTATAGTCCATGGCCCTTACTTGAATGTATTGGTTACAGGGTTCAATATTGTGGTCGTAGAATCTATCGCAGTTTTGAGGAGTATCGTATTTTTCTGTTGGAGTTTTTGATATCAAAGGTCTGATTGAGCTGTAGTCTGTTGTCGATGATTTGTTCGAACAACTGTCACTTATTTTTCCGTCTAGAGGAATTATGTCTGGATTTTTATCTGAAATAAAATTGCAATAAGTTATGTTTTATATTATATATGACTGGTGAATCTCTCTCTGGTGAAGGACTCTCTCATCTCAGCGCCTTTCCGGTTGCGTCCTCAACTCTTCGCCTCCGAGCCCAGGGTCCGCTTTCCTACTCTTTCTTCTCCACTCTTTGGCATCCATAAAAACATTATAATTCGATATTGGCGATGACTTACATACTCTCAGAATTATTAAATAGCACTAACGTACAGAACGGACACTCACACCCTCCCACCCAAAACAAATACCGCACCGAGCAGCGCAGATTTAGGGTATAAATCGAAAACAATGCAAGGGATGTCGCTTTTGCCGCGCGGCCGCTGCGACGACTATGACGCTGATACGGTAAATAACCAACCCTAGTACACAGACATTGACGCGCGTGCGTACGCAACCGAATCGTAGTAGTAGTAATAGGTATCGGGTTCGCAGCTTTTGTATGGAGTGTCCGGGATGTGGACTAGTGGTGTATGGCTGCTTAGACCTGTTTCAAATACTGCGAAATTCACTCACCCAAACTATCGACACTCTCTGATTCCTTGGTGCCCGTGAGAGGTATGTTGGAAGTTTCGTCTTGTTGCCTCTTATTTTTCTCGTTTTTGTCTGAAACAACATACATTTATAATTTGCTAATTTTTTCCAGCCTTTGACTATCTTAGTATGAGCATCATAAGAAAGAAAAAGAGATGGAGATGCTCATGGCCATGCTCGGTGTTTCCCGGCAAGATCGAATCAGAAATAAGGAGATCCGCAGGAGAACGAAGTCATTATAGTCCAGCGGATTAACTCTTTGAGGTGGCAGTGGTCGGTGCAGATACTCGTAACGCGGGGAACTGATAGCCGATGGGGTTAAAGTTTCTTAAATGAAAACCACGCACCACGACCAGCATAATTGGATACCCACCCACCAAGCGTACCATAGCGAGGCCTATGTCCAGAAGTGGACTGACTACGGCTAAAATACGCGTAAATAAATAATGTTCATACGCGTGTGTAGTAGTAGTAGGCTCGTCACTGTTGTATGGAGTGCCCGCTGGTGAAATGCAAGAGTTAAAGGAAAGAATTATACTCACTGTCTTTCTTATTGCAGTATTTGCAGCAGAATATCATCGCTGAGACGGCCGTCATTGCCGCGATCACTCCCACGGCCCCCAAGACTATTATAAGGACCGTGGTCAATTCCACTTTCACAGGCACTTGAGCTGCAAGAAAATAAAATAAAATGATTGTGTTATCAAAAAAAAAAAAATTGTTATTTATTGAAAAGGTACAATATAACTTATGACTATCTTATATCTAGAACAAAGAAAACCGAGAGCGAAGTGGAATGTACTTAACGGATTCACAGCCACTGAATCCAAACTAGAACAAGCCTGTATTTTGGCAGTTCTGTTCATCCGGCAAGTCATGTGCTCCGCTCCATTTTTGCGAAACATGTTCTCAAGATAATGAGTATTGTATCTTAAAACTAAAAGAGTTTTTTTAGAAGGAGCACTTATTTTCCATATATTATGTAAAGGGCGGACTTAAAGCCAAAAGGTTTTTCTACCAGTTAACTAAGAGTTGGTGTGGAGAGAATAATATTTTTTATAATATCGAGTGGGTGACATGATCAATAGACCTGGTAGACCCTGGTGTCGAGTTTCTCGGAAACGCCTTTCGGCTTCTGGCGTAGTTCCTTCAACGACCACAAAATAGCAGCCGGGACCAATGGCATACCGTGCCTTCCGAAGCATCCGTGCTTCGGAAGGCACGGTCACCAGTCAATAAATTTTAAAGAGATTTAAAACTGTAGAGAAAATTGGGACATTTGATACGATACGAAGACTTTATAAGGAACATCATAGACGGAAAGACAAAAGGAAAAAGGGGTCCAGGCAGACCAAGGCATAGTTACATAAAGCAAATATAGGAGAAAGTAAGTCGCGTCGTATCAAAAAATTAAAGAACTGGCAGATGATAGGGAAGAATGGAAAAATACTCCACCGACGAGATCCTAGTTCTTAAAATTATGAATGAATGTTATCTTTTCAGTTATCTTCACAGCTTAGTTTTTTTTTTGGTAAAAGCGTTAGAAACTTTAATCAATCATTTTAAGATTATATTGTCATGAGTTGAGCCATCGAAGAGGCATAGTAAGACGATAATGACACTCAGAAAGTTTAATAATTTGGTGCCTACATAAAATTCGATCGTTGAAACGACTATGACAGCATTAAAAGCACTTTTTTACATTTATTAATGAAAATTAAAGGTTATCGTTTGAAATTTTTAAAGACTTGGTTTTTAATAATCTATTTATTAATATCATTTCATATCAATAATCTATCCTTAATTTTGAGCTCAGAAGACCGCAGTTCTTATATGACTAATCACATTATAACAAAGAAACTAGATTTTTTTTTGTGTTTTAAATTGCTTTGTGCCAGAATAAATCATACTGCTCAGGGCGGAAAGTTCTAATTTGATTGTCCGGGCAATGACAAAGTACCCTCCATTTGACATTCTTAAAAAGAAAAGTATTAACCGCAAAGAAACTTCGAAAAAAGTAAGTTGCCAGTTCTCGACATGATTTTGAATATGGAGTTCGGAAATTGAATTAAATTATTTACAAATTTCAATTTTCGAACAAAAAACTTTTTTCGTTCTGGCAATTTATTAATAAAGAGTTTTTGGTTTTCTCAGAACATTAAATTTTAAACTTTTTAAAGAGAAGTACGGAAAGAACTTTTATTAAAAATTCTGTTTGATTAAAAATATATATTATATTTGATTGTGAGTTATTTTGTAGACAACATTTTTAAATAATTTTATAATAAATAAAAAGTTTATCATAATATTATTTCATAGAATATACAATAACAATGAATATTATTTATTAGACTAATTATTTTTAATATTTATTAATTTTAATTATTTTTTACAAATAACATTTAAAATTTCGATATTAAATTAGAATTTAGAGTTCTTAATTTTGTATAAAAATAGATACTTTATTAACGTAATTAATTTGTAATAAAATTAAAACTTAATAAAAACTAATACCTAATATGAAAAAAAACCTAAATAAAAACTAATTAAAATCTAATGTTTGCTCTCTCGGCATGGTGCCAAGAACTCCGGCAGCATTCCCGCGCTGGATGGCGATTGCTATCCTTTGTGCAAGGAATGAGCCGGCCCTCTTGTCACCAGCGGCATCGACAAGTTTGGGGGCCAGGATTTTGATAAAATTTTTCATTGCAGGACCCCACGGCCCGAAAGTTTCAACACCAAGCGGAACAAATATAGTCACAAGTCAGTGACTCATATTTGCGCCGTTTGCGTCTTCCGCAGCCTCCGCCGCGGCTCCAGCCCTTGAAACTGTCCCCCTAAGACGGGAAGAGGCTACAGTATCGACACAAGTGGCGTCCCATACTAGAGCCCTTCCCCGCTCCCTAATAGGGGACTAATGTCAGGCCATCGGGACGCTTGCCATCGTGCCGAAATATACCCACTGGTTCCAAAGTACTGGGTATATGGACAGTGGCGAGCGCACTTTTAATAACATAATTTAAAGAGCCGTGGCGGAAGAACCTGCCTGCACTGCGTTGGCAGTGTAGTCGGTGGAGTCCTTGCCTGTCGACGTCCGTGCCGCAAGGACAACGGTGGCGTTCGACAATGGCAGCTCCCAGCCTTAATCCGATAGCGATTCGGAAACTGCCGTTGTCGAAGAGTGTTCCGAGGTTGACAGCGGGAAGTGCGTGTAGCCATTGGCCCGATTCCGGCTCCGAGACAGCAAGTAGCCTTGCGCGGTCTGATGCAATTTTGAGTCAGAATATTATAGTCTCTCTGCACCAACGGACCATCCCAAAGTTTCTGGCGGTTTGATGCCTCTGGGATTTTCTCGTTAGGGCAGAGAGCCCTCCAGGCTTCAATCGCGTCAGTAGCACAGTGTATGTCAACCATTGTATCATTTAAAAATTTTGCACATAAATTCGATACACTGTGCACAGACAACAGAAAAGCCGGGAGGGCGACGCTAGGGATTTTTCTTATACCATTATAATTAGAATTTTTAATGAAATATTATTAATTGTCATATTTTCATTATTAATATTTATATATTATTAACATTATTGTTATGCGAGGTCTGTCGCTCGCTCGCTTACTGTTATGGTTACTGTATAACCTAACCTACTTTCTGTCATAAAGTCGTCTTCTGATACTCAGTCGTTTCTGTCACATGGTCTGTGGCCCTAAAAAAACGTTAGTGAATTACGAAAATGTTTAATAACAGATCTAGAACTTTTTGCGGGAAGCTGAGGAGAGCAGTTTCGGCGCGGTATTTAATTTTCCAAAAGTTGTGATTATTTGAGTGTTTGTGCGTAATAATAGTGGATTATTATTTGCAGTGTTCGAGAACAAGCGTGAGCGTTGGGAAGTGATACAGTATTCGATTTATGTGATTTTCTTGTTTGTTGCCAAAAGCTCATGGAAATCGGTAAGTGCAGTTTTTATACCACTTCATTTAGCCTGATTCTTCTGACTTGACTTGACATAACTACTGACTTGACTCTGGACTCAATTAATTTCAGGTACATAACAATTTGACCCAGATTGAATACATTTTAAAATTGCGTATGTTACAACGTCACTAATTAAAAACGAATAAAAATTATTTGAATTGTTTGACTAAACAACTTTGTTCAAAAAAACTTGCTAAAGACAAAAGTAAAAGCCATATTGAAAAAAAGATGAAGTAACCTAGTTAATTTACCAGTATGCCTCTGAGGGTATTTCAGCAGACTTGAGGTCAGGGTCAGGGGTTCACTGGCCCCCTTCTTGTTGAAAGCTCTGACTGAGACAGCTAAGGCGTTGCTAGCCGTCAGCCCCACTACTTCGAACTCTGGCTCCTCATTCGTCACGTTACGGAGGAGCAGACCCGTTGTCATATCGAATACCTGATAGACAAATAATCCAAATTTAAAAAAATCTTTCATCAATCATGGCATCCGCGGAAGACCAGCGTCATGGTCCACACCATGACATTATGCTGAGCGGATACCATTTTGGTGCATACACAAAAATACTTTTTTGTATTCTTTTGTTCAACCTGTAAAATATTTATTATGTAGGAGTTTAGTTATGTATCAAATAAAGACTTTTTTTCCTTTCTTTCACTGGGTATATAAAAATTAAAAAAAAAAACAAAATGGCGGATTAATTGTTTTTTTTTTTTTTTTCATTTTCAAATTACAAAGAATAGCAGTCGGGTTTATTTAGTCTTTTAAATTACCGTTATCTTTTGTCTCTCTAGATCTATTAGTAAGTAACAATTTGGTTACTAGTTTTAAAATAACTATGTTTGTCACCTGAAGTAGGAAAGCCTGTTTAATCCCGCCATCGTGTCCCGGTGTGCAGTTCAAAGTTAAGGAGTCGTACGTCACGTTGGAGATCTCGCAGGCTTTTAGGGCTGATGGCTTGTCTGTGGTGGAATGGACAAATGAAATGGGTGTTAGTGGTTAGGATATATTCAGAAAATTGTATAATTTAATTTAAAAAAGTCACATATTAATAAAGAACATAAATGGCGCCACTGACAGTCACCAGTTCAAAGGTAATTTATATATATAAAAATCAATTGCTGTTCGTAAGTCTCGCTAAAACTCGATAATAGCTGGACCGATTTGGCTATTTTTGGGTTTGAATTATTTGTGGAAGTCCAGGGAAGGTTTAAAAGGTAAATATATTCGGAGGCGGTACGGAGTTTGCTGAGTCAGCTAGTTTATTCATAAAATACAGTTATTTCACGCAAAATGTTAATTAAACAAAAAATCTAAAATGTCGGCCCTGGCAGTAACTGGTTCAAAAGAAGGCACTTTTAGGGCTGATGTCTTGTCTGCGGTGGAATCGACAAATTAAATGGGCGCCAGTGGTTAGGACACACGTCTGAAAATTTATTCAGAAAATACAATAATTTCATAAAAATTCAAAAAGTAAAATTAAAGAATTGGCGCCCCTGACAGTAATCGGTTCAAAGGTAATTTATTCATAAAATACAGTAATTTCACACAAAATGTGAATTAAATGAAATGAATGTGATTATGGAATTTAATTTAAAAAAAAGCAATATTCTTACCCTGACAGGAACCGGTTCAAAAGTACCACTTTCAGGGGCTGATGGCTTATTTGTGGTGGAATGGCAGAGTGGTTAGGACACGTATGAAAATGTATTCCGAAAATACAATAATTTCATATAAAAAGTCAATAAGAAAAAAAATCCGGCCCCTGACAGTAACCTCACCTCATTCAAGATTATTTTTCGAAATATTGTGTACGTAGTTATAGTATAGACAGAAAGGATAGTTGTGAATTGTATTTTAGGTGCCATAAACTAAGTTAATAACCTAATTCTGTATATTATATGAAAAAAAAAATAGTATGAAAAATTTTAACCTACCAGCTGGCAGTATGTGGTATGAGCAAGGTTTGGACTGTCTCCCCACGGAGTTGGTGCCCGAACATTGCACCCATCCGTAGTCAGCTGAATTGTTCACCATGTACAGAAACGTTCCTGGAAGAAAGAGGATTTTTAGCCTCTGCCTTTGTGGGTTTGCATCAAGAATTTCTCCCCTCGTACATTGCGATTATGGAATGAACTCCATGCCATGGTTTTCCCTAGTGACTATAATATGGGAGCCTTAAAAATGGGCGTGAAAAAATTCCTTCAGGGTCGGCAACACGCTCGTGACATCTCCGGTGTTGCAGGCGTTCATAGGCTACGGTAACCACTCAGTATTACGGTAATCACTCATACCAACAGGTACGCCTTGCCACGGGAAGAAGTTGTTATTTCCAGTTTATTAGGCCATTTTCTGGCTGGACAACACAGATTTTGCTACACGTTGGGCGCCAGTTTTACAACGTGAGAAATCCTCATTAGGTTTCTCACTAGAATAATTTTGCTGAAATGACTGTCCTTTCTCTGTAGTCATGGAGCACAAATTAAATAGAAAACGCGAGAATTATGTTCCAATTCACAATCCTTGACGAAAATAGTTTTTTTTTCACAAAACAATTAAAACATTGTATAAAATATTTTAACTTACCAGGCATACTCTGCGATTGCGTTATGGGTGACGTAGTCAGCTCGTGTTTGCTGTGGGCTGAGCTATTGAACCACCAGTGATATGACATGGATTCCTGGGAACAAAACACGTTATTATACTCGTATTTTTTTTGTATGGCGTAAGTGCTCTGTAGCTACCAGATCAGGCTGTCTGTTCTGGGACATTTAAGAATTAATCGCTTTCTTCAGTGCCATTTCATTTTAAGCTACTTTGTACAGAAAAAGCCTTTGGATTGACGTGCTATTTGAATCACAAAGACAATAATAAAAGGAATCTTTGTAATGGATATTTCATGATGAAGGCCTTCATTCCCTGGCCGATATAGGCGTTTTTCTTGCAGCCTTGTACATTAATTCCCTAAAAGTTAAAGTCTGATATAGCGCTGGATGCCTATGATGCCACAACCCGGGACGTTGACGAAGGAGCAAAGTGGAGAAGAGAAAACAGAAAAGTTGACCTAATATGCTTTCAAAGCAGCTGCGAATGTAACCGGAAAAATAAGTATATGGTAATGATGTAAATAAGAATGTTTATTCAGAATGGAATAGATTTATTTGATTCGGGGTTAGGCATCCTCAGGCACTAGACCAAGCTGTTAATAGTTTGACAAACAAACGACGAATCTATCGAACTATTAACAGCTTGGTCTAATAACCACGGATACCTCGCGTACAAAGACATATCGCATGAACAAACTAATGGTGGCGAGTATGTTTTGACTAACAGTAGTGCCTTTCGACAATAGTTTGCATGAACTGGTTGCGGATTTGACAGGTTCTTTATTAGGAAGAAAATGCTGTTAATTCTATACGGTCATGTACAGTTAGTTGTGTGGCGTCAATAAGGCAAACAATACACCTTAGAGATTCAATACAATTATTTTAGGAGATTGTTGTAGACATCGTGTAGCTTGGACTGCCGCCAACACCTGCAGTACCATTGAACTATCCGGTTATCAGGTCAGAGTTTTATAGTAGAATTTATGTCTTAACCTGCAGTGATATTTGCACTTACTGTTCCCTAGAGCTCTACCTGCATTGGACAGGGAATAAGGTAAATTTAATCTCTTTCTCAAATAGCTTTCAGCTACAATAGAAGGAGCGTGAATAACTCAAAGTAAAATGTATGATGTCGGACAGAGAGTGGGAAGCTTAAGTAGGAGTGGGCTGATCACAGCTCTAGGTAAACGAACTCTTGGTTGGAGTGGAGACCATACAGTTTAAAACGTTCTAGAGATTTCAAATAAGATAGACAGATCAAGAAGCTATTAAATTCCCACTGCTTAGAATAGAGAAAAATGGTGGCTGCTAAAGCAGGCCTACACCAAATTTATGATAGAAAAAGGCTATAGAGCAAGAACAGACGCGTGTACAAGAAAGCTGTGTAGCATCCTCCGCAAGAATTAACTACTCCTTATATTTAAGTAGATGCCAGTCATCAGATCGGTCAATCGGATGTTACCCATTATCCCACCAACATGTACCACTAGTAAAATAATAATAATCCTTATTTCTTCTCTTCTTCATTACTGGTCCCACTGCCCCCGTAGACCCACCAGTGGGAATTTTCCCCCTATTGTCAAGCGTTACCGCACTAACCAAATCTAAATTTTATTATATTTGACAGTTTTAGTGGGCACCACGGAAAATCCGATCAAGGCCGGTAGATCCACCGCACTAGAACAGTGGCTGTATGACGTATTTATGACCATAGATATACTAATCAAAAAATAGGTGGGATTAATAGAGTAAGTAGATAGAAAGCTAATTTTAACATTTATAATAATACCGCTCTTATTCACAGGAATTAAAACGAAAATCGATAAATTGTATACGCCAACAAAGCTTAAGCTAAGTTACACAGAGGTAATTGTTTGAGCGGGATATTCTATAATTATACGCGAAGAAAGGCGCGTAGACTAAGAGCTGGTGACTTTTCATTCTTTCATAGTCATAAGAGGTATAAAAAGTCCTAAATTTCGACCAGACCAGCAGTCTATATCTGATACTGTTGGTCTTGATTCCCTGTAAAAAGGGTTACGAGCGTTAGACGGCAGTTGTTACATTGGGACCATAATTATTCACTTATACCGCTCGGTCGTTTGATTCTCTTCCACAAGAGGCCGACAGCGATAATTGTGTTATTAACAAAAAAAAAATTTTTTGTATTTTTTAAATTTTTTAAATCATATTTACCAAAACCAAAACACAACCACGAGAGCTATTTAAGAGTATGTAAAATCGGTGAGTCGATTGAAAATAGTTCGACTCACCTATTATGTCGAATGACAATTATTCGAACTAGGGAACAACAAAAGATTATAAGAGAAACTTCTTATCTCTAGCGCTACTAAATCTCATTCAAGTTAACTGGCTGCTTCTAATGCTACAGGAACTATAGCAAACAACCATTTTTAAGAAAGGTAGAACATTTTGTAAGGAGTAGTCCGTCTGGGGAAGTACCTCCACCCTACAGAAGACCGCAGCCAAATAACACTGTGATGCAGTGTTGTGTTCCTGCTGGTGAGTAGGGTAGCCAGGCTCCAGAGGGGTCACTGTGCTGACAACGGACAGGTCGGCAACGCGCTCGTGACATCTCCGGTGTTGCAGGCGTTCATAGGCTACGGTAACCACTTACCATCAGGTGGGCCGTACGCCTGTTTGCCTACTTAGTTGTATATAAAAAAAAATACTATTCATTTTTTTTTTTTGACATGACCTACAATTTTAGCTTCTGTGAGCTTTAAAATTTACAGCGGGACAGTTTGAGGCCAGGGCTTTTAACCACTCAGCCTTTTCGGCAAATGCACAAGGGGCTCCCAGTTAGGACGAACCTCGGCCATGGGCTTTGCCTTTAAATTGACGCTTTATGACGTTTGCGTAATATACCTAATACTTATTCTTCTCTCAGTTTTCAAATCCATTACAGGTCAATTACAATTCAACAACACTACTAATAAATCCCTCTGCGCTATCTATTACTTCAAACTTTCTAAGTAAAAGGAAACTGGTGTACATTAAATTTTGCTACGATACCAATTCTAATGCGATTTTGTACCATTGCCAATTTTTGTTTGTCTATTTCAGCACTATGTGTCCAATAAATAAATGTTTTCCATTTTACAGTTAGAACACCATGTTGTATTTTCAAAAACTGCAAAAATATTTTATACTAGCTGTTTCTCACAGCTCCGCCGCGTCAAAAAGTAGCCTATGTTTGACTCCGGGTCTTCAACTATATTTATACCAAATTTCATCAAAATCCGTTTAGCGGTTTGGCCGTCAAAGCGTAACAGACAGACAGACAGACAGCCAGACAGACAGACGGACAGACAGACTTTCGCATTTATAATATTAGTATGGATTGAAGAAAACATAGGTATGTAAAATTAATATTACGATCAAATAAAACTAAACTTTATATAAAGCTGTAAATAAACATTAATCGAAGAAAATGTTACTAGGTGTCGCAACAGGTAATTTTCGAATAAGATAAAAAGTATTAGAAGTAAGATTTAAGATCGTATGAATTTTCTAATCATTTCAATGAAAATTCTAACCAAAAAATGTTCTATATGTGTACTAACATTATCCTTTTTGTAACCCACTTATAAATGACGTAGTACAAATGAAATAGATTCAATAATACGAGACCCGAAATACCCAAAGGTTAAGCAAACATTGAAACCCAAGATTACGGATTATGCCAACGGAATTGGCTCTAACTGTGGGTGGCCACGATAACAAGGGCCCTTTCCTTCCTGGTTTTATTGAGATCTCAAATAGGCCTAATGGTAAAATTATAACTCGAAAATTTTGTTCAAGCCGACATAAATGGTATTAACATCGTAATAAATCAGAAGCGAAAGGGATTTCTGTGTAATATGTAAATAAAAAAAAAATATCCGCCATATTTGTTTTTTTTTTTTTTTTAATTCGTGAAGATTGTCAATGATATTGTCAATCGACCATGTACATGTAGGTGTTTATTTTTTATTTTGATGTATCCAGGGTCACTTTCACAGTAAATACGAATCTAACGACACCTCTCAAACTAAAATCCATCGAGTCTTTCAGGCTTCAGAGCGTGCCAAACAATTAAACATACATACATACATCTTACAACATAACCCTAAGAAAAACATAACCCTCTATCTGCCGCAGTCGGGTAAAAAATATCTGTATCTGCAGAGTAAAGTAAACCTTCATAGTCGATGTTAATAATAATGCTCGACCTGCGTCAAAAAGCAGCCTATGTTTGACCCGAGTCTTTAACTATTCATACCAAATTTCACCTAAATCCATTGTTGTTTGGCCGTGAAAGCGTGACAGACAGACAGGCAGACTTTCGCATTTATAATATTAGTATGGATAATATAATAAATAAACCTAAAAATGTATTTAAAACCCTTAAAATTACGATCGATCAGGACAATTAAAAATACGTTTCTTGCCTCGACATCCCAGACTGTTTTATAATTATACCAAACGGAAAGTTGCCGCCTGCGAACACGGATTTAATTCAATTTTATACAGTTTCAAATTCTCGTTAGAAAAATCTTTCTTTTAGGAAATTATTTCTTTTTAAAATGATTATGTCATCATATCGCTTTTTTTAAAGGGTTATTTCATTTAAATTGGTTACACGGTCATTCTACCTTATACGTATACCCTAATGTTAATAGTTTTATGCTAATAATCCTTCTTTGCATTGCAGCTTGCATTGTATATTAGAATGATGAATGATTGGGTTGTGGACAAATAAGCTACGATATAACCTCAAAACTGATTGTTTTACGAATCCTTTAATGAAAATTTCTGCAAAATTGACTGAAATATTACGGCCTGGCCACGGGGGCCACAAAATACCTCGGGGCATGTTCCTGTTGGTCTGGTTTCCCTGTTAAAAGGGTTATGGAGGTCAGACGACAGTCGCTCTATTGTAATAAACAGTGCTGCCATATCCTAGTACATGGCTTACAGCGTAGGTACCCTAGGCTCCGAAGCTTAACCTGAGGACGTAACTAGGAAACACGTTCGGACGAAGAGAAGAGTAATCGTTACTACTTCCCAGTCGTCATTGCGCGCGGCTCGGTTAGTGCATTTGTTATGTATTTGTTTTAGTTGTCCGTAGCTTAGCGAGAAATTCGCTGCGGCGAATTCCCCCGTGGCCAGGCTGTTAGATTTGGTAATCTTTATTATTCTGTGGATAGATTATCGAAAACTGGCGGATTTGATTAATAACACGACCCGCGCGATAACAGGGATACCATTACGTTAGTATTTCTTCGACACCGTGATTAAAATAAATCCTAACCTTGAGTGACAAAGTTCATTTTTCTATTATTACAAACAAAAACACACGAAGAGTAACCTTAACACGTATTAAATAGTGTAAAATTTTAATTGTAGAGTCAAAAGCTTTAGTTCAGAAGCTTAAACTTTTTAAAAGCTCGCGCGTCATGTCGTCGCCGTCGTTTAGTGTCGGTGGTGTTGGATAAGTTTTTATAGTAGGTAGGTTTAATTTAGCTTTGTAATTTTCACTAAAATACTAGCTGTTCCCGCAGCTACGTCCGGGTCCAAAAAGTATCCTTTGTTTGACCTCGGTTCTTTAACTATATTCATACCAAATTCCATTAAAATCCGGTCAGCGGTTTGGCCGTGAAAGCGTAACAGACAGACAGACTTTCGCACTCATAATATTAGTATGGATATTGGATTGTTTTATTGAAAAGTATTTTTCATAGAATCCTGGAAAATTTTACAATTTGAATGAGAAGTTCCTCTAACATTTTGTTAATTTGAAATAAACGAAATTTCATATTCCTTGTATTTTAATTAATAAAACGGGTTTTTGGAAACACGCCTTATATTTTAACATTTTTGGACGGTTTTTTTTTCTACAGAAAAAATTTTGTGGACTCGTATTTTAAACAAACACATCCTTAGTGGGACAAAATGGGTCACGAGTCAAAAACCGTAAAAGCAATCAACAGCTGCGTCCATAATGTATTGATTTAAAAAAAAAATACTGTCAGCCGTAGTTTTAAAAAATTTTGAACATGCAAAACAACAAAGACTTTTACGATAGCAATTTTTCTATAAATTCACGTGTCACCCTCATCACTTTAACAACGTATTTTATTTTCTAAGCCCCTAAGTCCAGAGATATACAGCACGCGTTGGATTTCAGCCAAAATGTCACAAGCAAGTATATCGAATTTTAGTAGCAAAATTCGGTATTTCCGGATTTTTCATCGCAAAGAAAACTCGAGGTATTTTCAAGGTAAAAATTTCAAACGCGTCAGAGTTCAGAAATTGTGAAAATGTACGTTTATTTTGTAAATAGAGAGAAACAAGTTGAATTTGTTCGGAAAAGTATTGGATGGTGTGACAGAAATCAGATAAGTACTTTTTTAAATAATAAACTATATTATGGAGAACTAGTAAAAATCCAAATGTAGGCGCGGTAATGGTCTATATGAGTTCACTGTCCAAAATACTGTCACATGCATGTAATGTAAACATAGTGGCTGTATTTAACGTAAAAAAAGGAAAGTTTTGCCGCCTTTTTCTGACAGCTTCTTTCCGATATTCATTTGTGATCATTCTGTTTATTTATTTGTAGAGTTCAACATAAAGACGTGTTACAAGGTCAAATATTATTTACATATGGATAAAGATCAAATAAAAGTATTCTAAATATCAATTTCAAGATCATAAAGTTTACCGAGTTAGATCATCAAAGTGCAGTGAATTACAAAATAACAAAGTGTCATTTCCATCCTACTTTCCCATCCTCTTTTAAGTTATTAAACATTCACTAACCTCGAAAGATTCTTCTTTGGTTTTCTACTGGGCCTAGAATCTTCTTCAAGGCAATCTCTTCTTCTAGTTCTGAATCCTACACTAGCAGTGTGGTTCCCGAAATCAGCAAGAGAGGTGCTAATTGGGATATACGTGAGATGCGTATCGCGGTGTAATGCATAAGATGATGTGGGTAATATAAAAATGTCACAGCGGCGCAAACACCGAACATATTCGTTTACTTGCAATTTCAATCATTTATGGGTAGTCTTCTTCTCCTTTACCTTGTTAAGTTAAGTTTAAGTTAGGGTCGGCACAGTATGTTCGTTCCTTCCAGTTCCCTCTATCTCTAGCCATATCCTTCTCAACTCCCTTTCTACTCATGTTCTCTTTGATACAATTCAGCCATCCCCTTTTTGGTCTTCTTTTATTTCTTGCTCTCGCAAACTTCAAACTAAAGCTTTCCAACTTTTCATTATTAGGTGCAACTTTCATGCTTCCTCTTAAATATTCATTCCATAATTTATGTAATCTAGTCACTCCACACATCCACCTCAACATTCTCATTCAATCTTCTTTCATCCGTCGCTCCGTTGCCTAATATCCTGATCCATACAACCGGCCTTTTCCATACTAATCCATACTAATATTATTATTGTGGACTGTATTAAAAGGCACTATTTTTCTTCACTTGTTTTATTGTTCACCCTTTTTGTTCCACCTTTTCACTGTTAAAGCACTGAACTGAACTGAATGCCGCCATACAATTCCGCGCTCAATTTATAGAAAACTCCGACCAATCAGAGGGCTTGAATTTTTGCACACGGCACTAATTCTTTGCACACGGCACTAATTCATGCTATCTCGTTCCTGTTTATAGCCCTGTCCTTGTCTAGGCGAGTTTTTGGAATTTTCCTATTTTTCCCTATGATGGCATTTAGTTCTTACAAATTTCGTATTTTTTACATATAAAGAACCATATTCCTGACTATTTACAACAAATTTCAAGTGAATAACTCTTCTACTTTCCTAGTTATTCGCAAAAAACCGTCGCCGGCTCTCGTTATGGTATTGCTCGGCAAGGGTCCCCCTATTTCTATACATTTTCTTTACAAATTCCTACTTTCTAGCTTATTTCTTAAAGAAAATGACCTATTCTAATTATAATCATGACCCTACTCTAAAATTAATCAACTTTATTTATCATAAATTAAGCTGTCCGCATCATTCTCCCCCCGGCGAAGTCTTCACGCAGCCATCATTCACGGGGAGGACAGCTAATTTCGTTGTCGGTCGTCGAAAAACGCCACCTCTCGTGCGAACGTCCGCCGACCGCACTCCTCCGTCAGGTCCTGGGTAGACTCGTTCCACCACGCCTCTGGGCCATGTTTGCGGGGTAGCGCCGGGTCTACTATGATCACTAGGTCTCCAGGCTGCAATTGTCGTTGCGTCTCGTTTCGGGATTATCCACGGGCGACGAGTGTCGGCAGATACTCCTTCACCCACCGACGCCAGAATTCATCTGCCAGCGCTTGGGATGCCTTCCACGTGCGTCGATCTGCGATGTCACAAGGCCCGGTTCTGGGTAGGCCTGATGACGACCCCAGCAGAAAATGGTTCGGGGTCAACGCCTCCGGATCATCTGGTTCTACAGAGACGTGGGTCAGAGGCCTAGCGTTGATACTGTGTTCCGCCTCTGTTAACACTGTCTGAAGCACTTCTTCTTTAGGTGTTTTCTCTTTCATGACGGCTTCTAGGGCTACTTTCACTGATCGAACTAGCCTCTCCCAAGCGCCTCCTTGGTTCGGAGCTCCCGGTGGGATAAATCGCCACTCCATATTGTGTTGCAAGCCATATTCCCTCAATGCTGGAGCCCACTCGGCGTATGCTTTTCGTAGCTCGACGTCAGCACCCCTGAAGTTGGTGGCGTTATCGCTGTACATAGTCGATGGCCACCCTCTTCGCGCCGCCATCCTCCTTAGTGCCATGATCGCAGAGTCGGTTGATAGACTTCCTACTAGCTCCAAATGCTCCAAAAGCTACGGCTCTCGTAGTCATACAGGTAAATAGAGCTCCCCAGCGCTTTTCACGTCTTCTTCCTATTGCCACAGTCATGGGGCCGAAGTAGTCTACTCCGCAATTGGTGAAGGGGCGGTAGTAGGCATCCACGCGGACTGCTGGAAGATCTCCACACACTGGTACGCAAGGTCTCGCTTTTCTCTTTCGGCACATCAGACAATTCTTCGCCACTGTGCGCACCGTAGGTCGAAGTTTCAGTATCCAATATTTCTGGCGTAGTTCATTCACCACCCGTTCTCGTCCTGCATGCCCTGCTCTTTTGTGTTCTTGCAGAACGATGAGCCTTGTGAGCGGGTGTTTGCCATCCAAAATGATGGGATTCTTCATCTCTGGAGGTTGATTGGCCGCGTTTATTCTTCCCCTTACACGCAGCAATCCATCTCGGTCCATTTCCGGGTCTAGTCTTGTCAGGCGACTTTCTCGTTGGAGTAGCCTTCCGTCTCTCAGTCTGTTGATTTCCTCGGGGAAGCTATCTCGTTGGGCACTCAGTAGTAATAGTTTTTCTGCTTTATTCATGTGTGCCGTTGTCAGATGCGTCGCTCGTCGTCTACACTTGTCGACAAATAACAATATGTTAGCGGTTGCTCTCAACAGACGCATGTAATTTGAAAAACGTTTCACATCGGGTAGCGTCTTCTCTTCCCGCTCTATAGTGACATGGTTTATAACTTCTTCGTCACTGGGTTCCGCTGGCTCAGACTCCTCAGGCCATTGGTCTTCTGTTAATCGCAGAAAGGTTGGGCCAGTGAACCACCAATCTTCTTCATTTTTCGGGACATAATTGACTCTTGTCGCCGAGTCTGCTACGTTCTCGTCGGTGGGCACCCATCTCCATTGGCGTGGCTGAGTACATTCTGCAATTTCACCCAACCTGTGGGCAACTAAGGGGGTGTATCTTCTTGCGTTCTTCCGAATCCAGTGTAGGACTGTTCTTGAGTCTGTCCAGAAGATTGTCTCTTGGTCCGCTCTCCACCTGTGCCCTTGCTGTACTGCGTTGGCCAATCTCGTTCCGATCAATGCGGCCTGCAATTCCAGCCTCGGTATGCTCTGCGTCTTGATGGGAGACACTTTTGACTTCGCCGCTGCCAGGACGACATGAACTGTCCCGTCTTCCTTTTCCAGGCGCCAGTATACTGCTGCGGCACACGCATCTTGGCTTGCGTCACAAAACACATGTAGTTGCTTCTTGCTGATGTTTTGCTCGCTGCATCGCGGCAGGCCAATTTGGGGGGATACGCTCGAGGTTCTCCAACCAGCTCATTAACGATTCGGCATGTTCGTCAGGTAGCGCCTCGTCCCAGCCGACTTGCAGACACCACAGTCGTTGTAAGCAAATCTTAGCGCTTATGGTGAAGCAACTAAGAAGTCCTAGCGGGTCGTATACCGACATTACCGCACTTAAGGCTTCTCGTTTTGTGGGTGCGCGTTGCCGTGTTCGTACTTCCGTGGGAACGCGGGGCATCTTGGTGTTGAAGCCAAGTGTGTCTTCCTTCGAATTCCATACTAGGCCTAAAGTCCTGTCCTCATGACCCAGTTGTGTTACAGACTTGGCGTGTAACTCGGTGGGCACGTTGTCCAATACACTCCTTTTGTTCGAGTTCCAGTCGCGCAATCTGAAGCCAGCCTTTGAGTGTACTTCGTTAACCTCGTCGATGACAACTGTAGCCTCCTTTTCCGTTGTGTAACTATTTACAAAATCGTCCAAGTAGTGGTGTTCGGTTATCGCCTTGACGGCTGCAGGATGAGTTTCTGCATGTAGGCGTGCGTTGTAATTTCGAACACTATGCGCTAGAAATGGAGAACACGATGCACCGAAGATCATTGATTTCATTTTCATCTCCTTTGGAGGTTTCTTCCTTTCCTTGCCACGCCATAAAAACATTTGGGCCGCTTGGTCTTCACTTCGAATTTTAATTCGGAGAAACATTTCTTCGATATCCGCCGTGATAGCTATTGGATATTCTCTGAATTTAAATAAAATTTCCAATAATGAGCGAAGCAAATCCGGTCCTTCTAGTAGCATGTTGTTAAGGCTTGTACCGTTGGTGGCCGCGGCGGCGTCAAACACCAGGCGAATCTTCCCAGGCTTATTGGGGTTTGTTACTGCGAAGTGTGGAAGAAACCAGCTGTGCGGTTGCATCTTCTCAGTTCCATCACATTCCTTAGCGTATCCTTTCTTTACAAGGTTCTCGATTTGTGCGTTATACTGCTCAGCAAACTCGGAGTCCTTGTCCATTCTTCTTTCGATGCTCCTTAATCTTTTGAAGGCATTGTCGTAACTGGTTGGCATCACGGGAGCTTCTTCCTTCCATGTTAATCCTACTTCGTAATAATTTTCTTTGCGGGTGACTGTGTTCTCGAAGATTTCTATCGCTCTTTTTTCTTCTGGCGACATCTTGATCGTCGGCGTGATTCCTATTGCGTCGATCTTGAAGTGTTCCTCAACCCTTTCATGGAGTTGTGATGCCTCGCTGCCCTTTACGCAAACATGTAGGACGGAAGCCTCTTCTTTGATCATTTTCCGCGGTGCACTGCCATGGACGACCCATCCTAGTTGCGTTCTCGAAGCAGCAGGTTCAGCCTTCTTCCCAGTTCTTAATTCTCTCGTTACAATTAATTCCCAGTTATCAGCTCCAATGAGTATTTGTGGCATAGCCGACTCATAACTTAGTTTTTCCACTGGGAGGTCTCGCAGGTGCTCACATTCCATTAAGCGCGCCGGGACTGTTTGATTAGACAATGTGAGTCCTTCAATGGTCCACGCTTTGATTTCGTGAGCTCCGTCACCAGTCTTCAAAATTACTTTAACGTGTCGACTGTCTGCTTCACGCGTCGAGTTAATTCCTTTTATATGCAGCAGCAATGCAGGTCCGTTTGCGTTGATCTTTCGTGCCAAATCTGCATCTATAAGAGTGGCCGATGATCCTTCATCTAACAAGGCATATGTTTCGACTTCACCTCCGGGCCCAGTAACCGTTACCTGGCACACTTTCAACAATACCGCTTGTTCCTTTGTACTTGTTTTCACGGAGAGTACAGTCTCGTCGCTAGTAGGTGCGGCTTCGGTAACAGTTGGTGCGGCGGTGGTGGGGATCGATGCATGCAACAATGAGTAATGCAATCTCGTACAGTTGCCAACTCCACATGCTTTGCTTCTGCAGTTGCTGCGTCGATGTGTCTTATTGATACATTTGAAACATATTCTCTTGTCTTTCACCCATTGCCACCGTTCTTCCAAACTGAGTGCTTTAAACTTCTCGCACTGCGGTACCTTGTGTTTCGACCCACAATATAAACATTTCTGTTCCTCATTACTGTTGCTTGGATCTGTAGTTATAGTGTATGTCGAAGCCTTGCGTATGTCTCGTCGTCGCGCTGCAATGTTGCCGTCAGTTGCCTTCATGGTTCGTGCTGACGTACCGATGCTCGGTGTGTAGGAATACTTCAACTCTCGGTCTGCTTCCTTCATCAAAAATCTTGAAAGTGTCATTATTTGCGGTTCGCCGTGAGTATGATTCTCTTCTGCGTAGACACACCAGCGAGACTTCAAATGTGGGCTCAACTTCTCTATAACTTCCCTTGATAACATAGGGTTGTGTAAATACCCACGCTCGTCCAAGCTATCCAGCACTTGCACTATGTTTTGTAATTTCACCGCTAAATTATTCAAATCTTTAGCACTTGTACCCGATCGTGGTAGCTTCTTAATTTCTTCCAGAGTTTGGTCAATTATTATTTCAGGGCGACCAAAACATTGTTCCAAAGTCTTCAT
The DNA here is from genome assembly GCA_947363495.1 of Euzophera pinguis. Classification (NCBI taxonomy): domain Eukaryota; kingdom Metazoa; phylum Arthropoda; class Insecta; order Lepidoptera; family Pyralidae; genus Euzophera; species Euzophera pinguis. Next base: position 3,155,263 of record OX376180.1, read on the forward strand.
GATTATCTCCGGATCTCGACTTGTATGCAATAAGGCGCAAACTGCTTCTCGTGCTTCACCTCTAAGGCTATTTCTCAGTCTTGCCATGTTCTCGACGTCACTGAATTGATAAATGAGTGCGGAGTCTCGCATGGCTGCTTTAAACGATAGCCATTCACCAGGTGCTCCCGAAAAGGTAGGTAGCTCTGTTACTTGTCTCGGCGGGGCTCTGGTTCTTGCCATTTGCATAATTGCATCAGCGAGCTGTTCGATGCCTCGGCCTGTGCTTCGATTTCTTTGTTGAGTCGGCGTTGGTGAGCGTGGTCGCTGATATTGCCGTCTCGGTGTGTGCTCCCATTCTATGTCTCTTCTGATTGCCTGAGGTTCTCCCAGTATGTTGTCTTGCTCCCCCCGTAATGGTTGCGGGTGAGCGACATCGTTGCGTGCAGGCATGTTCAACTGAGACGTTGGCTGATGAGGTGCAGCGACTGTGGCAGTGGATGGTAAATCCGTTGGTTGCAGCGGACTCATGTACGTCGGCTCTTGATTCGATGCAGAGGGTCCATGCTGATCCAACCATTGATTGACTCGCTCGATGTGTCCATGAGTACTGCCTGCTTCGTTTTCTTCATCTTCGATACTGGCGATTTCAAAGGCCAATTTCTTCTGTACCAGGTCTGCCTCTAGTCGTAATTCTCGACGTTGGATTTCGGCGAGCTTTTCCATGGCTGCTAACTCTGCTTGCTTGATGCGAACATTAGTGCTTGTAGTCGAAACACGAGAGCGTCCTGATCGTATCGATCTATTGGGTGAACGTGAAGTGGTGAGGCGCGAGGGGCGCGCGGCGGCGGCGGCGGCGGCGGCGCTCGAGGGATACGCGGTAACGGGGTGCACAGCGGTGGCACTCGACCCATACGCGGTAACGGGGTGCGCAACGGTGGCACTCGACCCATACGCGGTAACGGGGTGCGCAACGGTGGCACTCGACCCATACGCGGTAACGGGGTGCGCAGCGGTGGCACTCGACCCATACGCGGTAACGGGGTGCGCAGCGGTGGCACTCGACCCATACGCGGTAACGGGGTGCGCAGCGGTGGCACTCGACCCATACGCGGTAACGGGGTGCGCAGCGGTGGCACTCGACCCATACGCGGTAACGGGGTGCGCAGCGGTGGCACTCGACCCATACGCGGTAACGGGGTGCGCAGCGGTGGCACTCGACCCATACGCGGTAACGGGGTGCACAGCGACAAAGACCAATCGCTGTGTACGCCGTTCTTCTTCTCCGCTCTGGCTACGTGTAACTACCATTTCTTCGGATGCTGATTAACTTCTGACCCGATGTGGTTGTTCCAGATGCGCGTTCTTCAAGGCTTCTACCCCTTTGGATTTTCTTCAGTATCCTGCGCTCAATGGACCGCTTTTCCCCCAGTCGGTGCGGATTCTTCAATATCCGGTTCGCCAAGGACCACTTTTATGGCGGACTGTATTAAAAGGCACTATTTTTCTTCACTTGTTTTATTGTTCACCCTTTTTGTTCCACCTTTTTACTGTTAAAGCACTGAACTGAACTGAATGCCGCCATACAATTCCGCGCTCAATTTATAGAAAACTCCGACCAATCAGAGGGCTTGAATTTTTGCACACGGCACTAATTCTTTGCACACGGCACTAATTCATGCTATCTCGTTCCTGTTTATAGCCCTGTCCTTGTCTAGGCGAGTTTTTGGAATTTTCCTATTTTTCCCTATGATGGCATTTAGTTCTTACAAATTTCGTATTTTTTACATATAAAGAACCATATTCCTGACTATTTACAACAAATTTCAAGTGAATAACTCTTCTACTTTCCTAGTTATTCGCAAAAAACCGTCGCCGGCTCTCGTTATGGTATTGCTCGGCAAGGGTACCCCTATTTCTATACATTTTCTTTACAAATTTATTTATTTATTTATTAAAACTTTATTGTACCACAAGTAAAAATACAATTGGCGGACTTAATGCTAAAAGCATTCTCTCCCAGTCAACCATTAGGAAAAACAGAGAAAATACAAAGCGGCGCAAAAAAGCTTCGTGTGATATTACAGAAAAAAAAGAACCCTACAGCTAAATAAACATACATAGATTTACACAAATAGGAAGTATAATATACATACATATATATTTAAAAATTTTAATGCAGAGAAATTGAGAAATTCCTACTTTCTAGCTTATTTCTTAAAGAAAATGACCTATTCTAATTATAATCATGGCCCTACTCTAAAATTAATCAACTTTATTTATCATAAATTAAGCTGTCCGCATCAATTATAAATGCGAAAGTCTGTCTGTCTGTTACGCTTTCACGGCAAAACCGCTGAACGGATATTAATGAAATTTGGAATGGATATAGTTGAAGACCCGGCGTCAAACATAGACTACTTTTTGTAATGAAAACCATTTTGTCAATAGTCCAGTCTCCTGCACGGCTGAGGATTTGGAGGAGGCTAACGACTGAAGGTCTTGCCAAACAAATACATATGATAAAAATAGCCATTTCGACTCGCAAAGAAGAGAATCTTACCTTAGGATTGGCATCCAAGTCACATTCAATCTCAACTATTTCCCCGCGAGCTGCTCGCATTACTATGGGTTGTGAAGATCTGCATGTTGGAGCATCTGTTACAAAAAAATAACAAAATAATTGCTACGAATTGAATCTTCTTTATTTTTTTTATTTTTTTTTTATTTCCGTTGTTCTGGATACAAAATCAAGTCATGTCAAGAACTCCCCAAATAAATAAGTGTTATTATTTTTCAAGCCTTTATTACAATAATATTTATTCATTCATATTGAGTGGGTTACATGGTCAATCAACCCAGTGCACCCTGGCTTCGTAACCGCTTTTTCAGCTTCTGACGCGGTTCCTTTAACTCCCTTATGGCAGCCGGTACCCAACTTTACGTGCCTTCCGAAGCAAGGAATCATCATTATTATCAGACAATCAGGCGATTCAAACATGCAATGTCCTTACCAAACTGGTAACAACTAAACAAAGTATGTTTCCCGTGGGAATCGAACCCACGACCTCCGGGGTCGAAGACAAACGCCATATCCACAGTAAGCGCAATAATTATTTTTTTGAGAATGAATATCTGTCAATAAAAAATGTATGTTTGAAAAATATATGAATATTATTACCCTTGATATGCACGTTTAACTAAACGTAATACTACTTCTGACATTATGAACAAAGTTGTACCAAACCTTGACACACTAAGAGTGAGAAGGGTTATTTCAGAGGGTACTTATAAAGATTCAAGTTTTCGTGTTTGACCGCCCTTCAGTACAGTCTGCTTGGTAGATCATCGAGGTCAAGTGGAAGACAAGAAGGTTGTAAGGACAGAAAAGTATCGTAATTAAACCCAACATTTCTGAGGGCTTGAAATTCAAAATGAACAAACCAATATAGGATTTATATGGACTCGCTTGGTTCACTTATGCGGTAACTTATTTGCGAATGGTGTAATGCAACAATATGAAGGAGTTCGATAGCCGACCGCATCGATTTCGTGCGTCAAGCTCATCTTGCATATTGTATCCTATCGTACTAAAATCAGTATATTTTTTCTTTTTTAAATAATTTGTGTAGGTGTTCACTTACTTAATTGATATCGCATATCCTTAGATTTGCGATTTTTTTCTATGGTGCGCATACCTTATTCTCTCTTAAAAGGTGGGGCTGAAAATCAGTGCAAGTCATGCTTGCATGTCTAGCGTAATACTGAGCCGCCACCTATTGAGACATTGTCAATTCATACTTGTACATACATACATATCATCACGCCTTTTTCCCGTAGAGGTAGGCAGAGACTACGGATTTACAATTGCTACGATCCTTACAGACTTCCCTCGCTTCTTCTACGCTCATCACTCTCGTAACACGCTCGTCGATTACCGGTATTCCTATTCTTACTTGTACTTATTATCTTTATTTTATAAAAGACTTGTAATTAACGTTTTCAATAAATCATAATATATTCTATTCTATTTTTTAATGTGTGTGTTACTCGCAAGGAACCTAATTTACCGTATCAGCATCATAGTCGTCGCAGAGGCCGCGGGCAGCGGCGACATCCTTGTTTATCTCTCGATTTATACCCTAAATCTCGGAGCGGTATCTGTTTCGGGTAGAAGGATGTGAGTGTCTGTTCTGTACATTACTATTCATACTAATATTATAAATGTGAAAGTTTGTCTGTCTGTTACGCTTTCACGGCCAAACAGCTGAACGGATTTTGATGAAATTCGGTATGAATACAGTTGAAGACCCGGGGTAAAACATAGGCTACTTTTTGACGCAGGCGGAGCTGCCGGAAACAACTAGTTAATAATAATTCTGTACCACAACACTGGACCAAAGAGGCAGTTCACACTAGTTAATTGTAACTTACACTTGACGTCCAAAACAAGCTGCTCGCTCGAAGCTTCTCCCAAGCTGTTCCTAGCTGTGCACACGTAGCCGCCCGCGGCTTTCCTCGACACGTGCTGCAGCACGAGGCTCTGGTTCGCCAGGAGTACACCAGGACCTGGCTTCACTACCGCACCCTGGAGAAGAGAATATGATTTATTAATTTAAACTTTATTGTACAAATATACAAATGTACGTGGAGGACAACCGTTGCCAAGGATATGGAACGGGCTGAACTGAGCACTCAAACAACCCAGGACAGACTGTCCTGTCGTATAAGGAGGGCCGACCCCAAATATAATAAATTGTTACTATTTTTTTAAGCATTATCTAACAACTAACCTTTGGGTCAAGCATATATAATGTGTAACAGTTAGATATATATTATATACGAACTGATTCCCGCAGCTCCGCCTACGTCAAAAAGTAACCTATGTTTGACCCCGGGTCTATAAATTATATCCCTACCAAATTTCATCAAAATCCGTTCAGCGGTTTGGCCGTGAAAGCTAACAGACAGACAGAAATACAGACAGACTTTCGCATTTATAATATTAGTATGGATAATACCAAAATGATTTATTTAATACAGCTAAAGAGTTCGTTTGTATGAACGTTTATAATCGAATTGGTCTAATTTCTAAACTTCTGTCGAGCCTGATTCTTTAACGAAAACCGAGGGGAACTGTTTGTTCATTTGTTAGTGCGTTTGTACTGGGTTTACTTCGGAATCGCTAAACCGATAACAACAATTGTTTCTGCATATGATAACCTGATTCTTGGAGAAGGTTATAAGCTATAGTACCTACGGCTTTAAGTCCGCCATTTACATGTGATGTAATAAAGTTAAATGAATAAATATAGTACATAGACACCACAGGCGTATAAAACCGGGCGGAACAGCTAGTTTAAAGTTCTTACATTATGCGAGAAATACACGTGCGTATGCCATGGGTTTGCCTTCACTTTGCAGTCCAGGTAGACGTCGGAATCTTCCACCACCTTGCTTGCGTCCAGGTTGGCTCCCAAATGCAGCTTGACCACAGGAAGATCTGTGTAAAAGATGAAACAATTACAAACTGTTGAACAGGTAATTAATTAAAAAAGAAAACATTATTTCTTTAAAATTGAGAACCTGCTCCTTTTTGGAATTTGGATGTCGATTGAAAAGCTATACAGCCAAATTAAATTGAATTTTTTTGCAGTACCAACGAAATTTTACTTCTTTTCAGCTGGTTTTAAGTGCCTTAAGACAGATTATATAAAACTATGTGGCCACTAACATAGGGTGTGTTATTGGTCTTGTTTCCATTTAAAAAGGGTTATAGAAATCAGACGCCCGCAAGTCGCGCGGGATTCGCGTCAGTTTGAATAGAGCTTAAGTTTGTGGCTCACTGTACATACAGATGAGTATCAGAAATCCGCTGTGGGTTACTGTGGCATTACTATGCTATGCTACCTGCTTGAATGCAACGCGGAGAATGAAGCTAAGAGGTGTACACATTGATGATTTGTGTTATTTTTTACATGACTGACTAAATAGGGAGTTTAAGTTTTCATTCGTGTATGTATGTGGGGTTATTTATTTCAACATTAGTCTTGAATGGTGGGTGGGGTATTGAGATTTCTTGCATTCTTTTGAGTAGTACAGGCTATGTGACGTCATCATAATAACAAAAAGACGGATTATTTGAAATTCGTAACATTAACATTTGTTAAATCAGTTCAGTTCAGTTTCAGTTCTGTGCCCTCCCAGCCAGTGTTTTAAGCTGCAAGAGTACAGAGCTGAGCTTCAATTCGGGGAGGTGTAGCTACCCTATCATTGAGTTAGAGTCTGTACGGGGATGCACTGGCTCTTTCTCGTCATGTGTAGTTACGTCGCTCCGCCCTGAAGCACTAGCTAAGACTCGAGAAACCAGTTGGGCACGTAGATAGGGACGGAAATGTAGGAAGTTGCAGTGGAGGATGTTTGAAGAGATGGAAGTGTAGAACCAGCCGAATACCAGCATCAAACCAGTGTGGGGAAATAGATATGATACTTGGTGTGTAATATATACTTGGGAGCGGATATCACTGCACGAAAAAAAAAGAAGAAAAAAAATTTTTTTTTTTTCTCTTTCCTTATGTTCTTGGTGTTTCTCTGCGATGCGTTGGTGTAGTCTCTTCTCTTTGGTTTTTCATTATGTTTCTCGTATCTGCTTCCTGATGTGGATAGTCCCTGTTAGATTCTGACTGTTTTTCTTATATCCTCACAATGGTGTACTGACTTCCGTTTGGTTTCCCATTATGTTTCTCGTATCTGCTTGGTGATATGAAGGCTTCCGGTTTGTTTGTGGCTATTTCTCATATCCTCGTACTAGTAAAGTGACTTCCATTTTCTCATTATGTTTCTCACGTCTGTTTGTTGATGTGGAGTCTTCTAGTTAACTTTTTTCTGTGTTTCTCATATCCTCACAAAAGAGTAGCGTCTACCATTTGGTTTCTCATGTTATTCTCGTATCAGATTGATGATAATGTGGATGCTTTCTGTTAGATCTTGACTGTTTTTCTCATACCCTCACAATGGTGTAGTCCAGACTTCTTTTTGGTTGTTCATAGTGTTTCTCGTATCTGCATGATGATATGGAGGCTTCCGGTTGGTTTCTGACCGTGTTTCTCATATTTTTATAATGTTGGCCCAGTAGTCGTTATGACCCCGGCCACTTGCTGACAATTAAACTTCCTATTTATTTCACAATGTTTGGTTTGGTGACGTGGAAGCTTCCGGTTAGTTTATGTCTGTGTTTCTCGTATCCTCACAATGGTGTAGTAACTTTCGTTTGGTTTTTCGTTGTGTATATCGTATGTGTTTGTTGATGCGTGGGCTTAAAGTTAATTTTGTCTGTGTTTCTCGTATCCTTACAATGGATGATGATGTGGAGAGGTCTTGTTGAATTCTGACTGGGTTTCTCATATCTTCGCGATGTTGGTGTGACTTCCGTTTAATTTTCATTGTGTTTCTCGTATTTGCTTGATGATGTGGATAGTTCCTGTTAAGTTCTGACTGTTTTTCTCATATCCTCCCAGTAGTGTAGTGACTTCCGTTTGATTTCTCAATCTGTTTCTCGTACCTGCATGATGATGTGGAGGTTTCCGATTGGTCTGACAGTGTTTCTCATATCTCCATAATGTTGGTCCTGTTAAAGCCCAGTAGCCGTAATGATCCCGGCCACTTGCTGAGAATTATAAACTTCCTTTTTGTTTCTCAATGTTTGGTTTGGTGACGTGGAAACTCTCGATTAGTTTATGACTGTGCTTCTCGTATCCTCTCAATGATGTAGTGACTTCCGTTTTGATTCTCGTTGTGTATAACGTATCTGCATGATGATATGGAGGCTTCCGGTTGGTTTCTGACCGTGTTTCTCATATTTTCATAAAGTTGGTCCTGTTTAAGCCCAGTAGTCGTGATGACCACGGCCACTTGCTGACAATTAAACTTCCTATTTATTTCTCAATGTTTGGTTTGGTGACATGGAAGCTCCCGGTTAGTTTATGTCTGTGTTTCTCGTATCCTCACAATGGTGTAGTAACTTTCGTTTGGTTTTTCGTTGTGTATATCGTATCTGTTTGTTGATGTGAAGGCTTCCAGTTACTTTCTGACTGTTTCTCATATCTTGGTACTGGTGGCTTTAAGTTAATTTTGTCTGTGTTTCTCGTATCCTTACAATGGATGATGATGTGGAGAGGTCTTGTTGAATTCTGACTGGGTTTCTCATATCTTCGCGATGTTGGTGTTACTTCCGCTCAGTTTTCATTGTGTTTCTCGTACCTGTTTGATGATATGGTTAGTTCCTGTTAGATTCTGACTGTTTTTCTCATATCCTCCCAGTAGTGTAGTGACTTCCGTTTGGTTTCTCAATGTGTTTCTCGTATCTGCTTAGTGATGTGAAGGCTTCCAGTTACTTTCTGACTGTTTCTCATATCCTGGTACTGGTGAAGTGACTTCCGTAGTTTTTTCATTGTGCTTCTCACGTCTGTTTGTTGATGTGGGGTCTTCTAGTTAATGTTTATCTGTGTTTCTCATATCCTTACAATGTAGTAGTGACTTCCGTTTAGTTTCATCGTTGTGTTTCTCGTATCCACTTGATGATGTGAAGGCTTCCGGTTAGTTTCTGGCTGTTTCTCATGACCTCAGGATGGTGTAGTGACTTCAGTTTGGTTTTTATTGTGTTTCTTGTATCTGCTTGATGATGTGAAGGCTTCCGGTTAGTTTCGGACTGTTTCTCATATTCTGGTACTGGTGAAAGACTTCCCTGGTTTTCTCATTGTGTTTCTCGCATCTATTTATTGATGTGGAGTCTTCTAGTTAATGTTTATCTGTGTTTCTCATATCCTCACAATGTAGTAGTGACTTCCATTTAGTTTCTTCATTGTGTTTCCCGTGTCCACTTGATGATGTGAAGGCTTCCGGTTAGTTTCTGGCTGTTTCTCATGACCTCAGGATGGTGTGGTGGCTTCCGTTTAGTTTTCGTTTTGTTTCTCGCATCTTTTTGATGATGTGGGGGCTTGTAGTTAATTTTTGTCTGTTTCTCCAATTTTCATAATGATGTAGTGAATTTCGGAATGCTTTCTTTTTGGTTCGTAACATTAACATTTGTTAAATAGAACAAAATTTAAAAAGAAAAATCTAATCGAGCGGTCTACCTATCTAAATGAAAAACCAAAAAGCATATCACTTAACATATGTTTATGTAAATAATTAGTTTATTTGTATCGTCTGTCTTTGTCTATCTCTCCTTGCGCCTTCCCAATTGCGACCACAGCTGGTTGCTCCACAGAACATAGTCCGCTTTCCTACATTATTCACATTCAGGGTGCTGATGCGGCTGCCTCGCTTCTGTAGCGCGTCAGGGATGTTCGCAGAAGCTAGAGTAGACTGCTTCTACACTACGATGCGCAAAAGATGTGCGTCCTTGGTGCGCCGGCTGCGGGGGGGCGGCAACAGCATCCTGAACATGATCGCTAGTCGGCTAGACTGTCAGTACGTAAACCATTGCCGTACCATTTCAGCTGGATTGGTGAGGCAATGGGATACGTAATATTTATATATTTTTCTTTATCCTGTTTTTAAAGTTACTAACAAAAATTTTAGCATAAGTTCATACTAACATCTTGTGAGACTATGTTTCTTGAATAAATAATTCTTCATTCATTATCCGCTACTCCACCCTGTCTACGACTGAGGACATAGATATTAGTATAATTTAAGAGAAAAATATGCTTATGATAGGTATCTACTTAAATATATGCGTAGTATAGAATAGATCTATCTATACTGCTGCAATTCTTGTGAAGATTCCTAGAAAGGCGTTCATAGCTGAACACTACCTACTAAACTAATCCATTGGATAAGGAAATATGTAATCCACCATTCTCCCGTGTGTTGCTGCCTTTATTAACGTTCCGTTTTACAAGCGAGCTGTTTAGAATCCAACGCTTGTATCATTCTGAGTGGAATAAATGTATGTAGTATAGTGGTATGTTGGTCTTCTATACAAAGCTGTCGGCACTTATTTAAACTGATGACTGAAGAACAGTTGAATCAATTTTAAGTTTTGTTTGATGTTACTTCAGTTGATTTAATACTTCAAATGCTGCATCATTATCAAAGTGCTTTTACGGCATAATAGTAACAAACTCAAGTCGCTTTTATAAACAGGAGTTAAATTCCGCTAATAAACTTTAAAAGACCACGCAACTGATATTCAATTACGACTCAATTACGACGCATTTTTGACATGCTCAATATTGGTATTCTGCTAACACAAATTTGAATCTCAATTTAATTGTAACTAAAACGAATTTGAATGATAATAGTAGAAAAAATGTAAATAAAATAAATAACAGAGCACCGATTATTGAAAGAATTGATTTTTTTGATTAGCAAAATTTTCCAGTTGCAGTGTATGCATTAGCATGCCAATGGAATACGATTTTTCTTAAAATTAGTAATAGAATACCAGAAACGTCAAAGGTTGTCATTGCGATCCAATTACGATTCAAGTGTACACCCAACACAAATCAAAACTATGCTAGTTTTTGATTGAATGTCTCTTACGGGTCTACTGGTATATATTTCTATTGAAATAAGTAGCACCCTTGTACTCATTTTAATGTGTAGTTAGCTGTTTTCCGCAGCTCCGCCTGTATCATGAAGTAGCCTATATTTGACCCCGGATCTTCAACTATATTCATACCTTTCATGAAAATCCGTCCAACGGTTTGGCCACGAAAGCGTAACAGACTGGCATTTATAATATTAGTATAGATGTTTCTGTATTTTTATTATGTGTACACGATCAATAAACAAGTAAGAAATTTTATGTGGTGCTCTGAAGTGTACTTAGTTTACTTATTATTCTGAACATCTCTGAGTATTTGGAAAAGTGTGAATCTTACGCAAAATCGGTGAATCAAAAGCTTTTCATTTATCATACGAGTTATTTCAAAAATAGATCTAACTCATGCAGTTTACGAATGTATGTATACACCGTGAAATTTTAGTCGTTTGGACCCATCGTCCAGTGACTCCATTCATGCAACTGAACAACTTTCCCCAAGATATATGGAGTTAATTTTTGGACCTCCCATACAAAATGTCTCATCACATGACCTAACTTACTATGGGAAGTCCACATTTGTTTTTCATGTTTCGAGCTATGTTCCTTGGGGAAATTTGTTCGGTTGCATGAATGGAGTCACTGGACGATGGGTCCAAAACAACAAAAATTTCACGGTGTATATCAATCACATATTGTGCATGTGATTCCTTTATGCCATCGGGAACACGACGGAGTTATACTAGTTCAAAAGAAGAGATCCAATGCTCAATAGATATATTTCTAGTTATATATTCCCCAAGAAACCTCAACCCTCAACCTATAGAAGACCGCAGCCAAATAACACTGTGATGCAGTGTTGTGTTCCTGCTGGTGAGTAGGGTCACCAGGCTCCAGAGGGGTCGCTGTGCTGAAAACGGACAGGTCGGCAACGCGCTCGTAACATCTCCAGTGTTGCAGGCGTTCATAGGCTACGGTAACTACTTACCATCAGGTGGGCCGTACGCCTGTTTAACTACGTAATTGTATATAAAAAAAAGTGTAAATAAATAAATAAATAGTGGGGGTAGGTAATGATGATGACTTACGTTGGATCTCCATCCTGAACCCATCTTCCTGTGGTATGTTGGACAAAGTGGGCTGCACAGCGCGACAGGAGAGGATCCTACCAGCGTCCTCGATAGACGGCACGAAGGTCAAAATGCTGTTGGTCACGTTACCATCTGTTGATGACTGTGGAAGAAAATCTGGTATAAAAAAAATATTTACACTTCATTAATTCATACCGTGTGGGTTACATGGTTAATAAAACCTGGTGTCAGCGTTTTTTCGGAACCACCTTTAGATCTCTGACGTGGTTCCTACCCTTTATCGACGGGGAGCTGGAAACCTAAGTCACCGCCTAATAAGAGGGATTTTTAACGTCAGTTGTAACTAAGAAAACACACGTTAGCCCCAGAATGTTTTTGACTATCTTTTAGTGATGTATTTTATAGAAGAACTTATCGACAATCGATATAGTTTTTGGAAAAATTTCGATTTGCAATATAATTTATTTTGCATATTGAAAATGAAACAACATAGCATACTATTTTCTAACTCGCATTCGTACATATCATCTCTGAATTCATATCAACATACATATCTTCAAAAAGCCATTAAAGAATAAAAAGTATCGATATCATACCCTCATTTACCGTTCACTTTAATACAAATCCGCCATTTTGGTTTTCTCTGCACACACCCCTGTAGGTGGTGGTGGTGGTGTCCACTCCTGTGGACAGCTAAATATTGTCTCAATACAATGGTGTTTTAGCGGCATTTTTTCGACAGTGAGACATCTAGTGATATTTTAGAAAACTTATACACGTAAGAGCAGAAGTCCTCTAGTTTTTATATATGTCGGTAAAACAGTTCTACCATAGACACAATCGAATATAGATGACGACAGTAGGTAAAGGGTTGTCGACCAACTAATAATGGCAGCTGGGAGCAACGGCTTAGTAGGTGCCTTCCGAAGCGCCAAATCATCATTCATGAATCATCATACTGTCTCCTTGGTCCAGTGGTTAAAAGTTCCAGCTGTTTAGGACATTACAAGCTTGAATCACCTGATTGACTGATATACTGAAAAAATGTAAAAACCAGTAATGAAATTCGGTATTTTTAAGAATTTTCTCCCTTTTCAACCCAAAATATTATTAGCGCAGTCTTTGTTGATTCCTATTTTAGATTATGCTGACGTTGCTTACTTGGATCCCACGAAAGAACTTTTAAACAAATTGGAGCGGCTGCAGAATCAGTGCATTAGATTTATATTTGGATTACGTAAATTTGACCATATTTCGGAATTCCGTAATAAGCTAAAGTGGTTGCCAATTAGGTTACGTAGAAACGTTCATATCTTGTATCTTCTCTTTAAAGTTCTCTTTATCTCTTCTTCTCCTATCTATTGAAATGAAAAATTTTCTTTTCGCTAGATTGATGACCGGTTACGCTCTGCCGGTAACCCAACCCTTGACTTGCCGCCTTGTTCGTCACATTCTTACTCAAAGTCGTTTGCTGTTGTGGGAACTAAGCTTTGGAATTCACTTCCTGTGGAAGTTAGGCTGTCACAAAGTTTAAACGCTTTTATAATAAAACTTTCGAATTCTCCTTTGCTGAACATAGACATTTAAAAGTATAAGCTAGTTACATGGGTGTATGTATGTTTATTCAATGTATTTCCTTCATAATAATATTATATTGTACACGCTTCTACCCTTCTGGTAAGCATATCTTCTCCTGTCACTCGCTGGTTGACTGTAAGAGATCCCTAAGTGGGATAAGTCCGCCATTGTACTTATTGTTTTTCCATGCTTGTGTATGTAAATGTTTTTTTTTTTTAGACAATAAAGATATTACAAACAAACCGAAAAATAATGGTCTTAAACCTGATAAGAAAGCTTTCAGGGTATAGAATACCTGGTAAAGACATTATTACCAGGCTAGAAAATATTAATGAATTGCACGAAAAGTACTTAATAAAAACAAATTTTTCGTACTATTGGCGGTTCGAAGTTCGCCGGGTTAGTATTAAATAAATTCTGTGTTAGGCTATTTTATATTTTAGCATAATATCCCATACATATCAGTTACAAATCAATATTGTCTACTTAACTTTTAAATTACTTTTTTAAGTGTAAATTAACTTATATATTCTTTATTTTTGTGTCTGTGTATTATGTCTGCGCCTTAACCATGTTATTTTATTAAATCCTACCCCTTGGTTGCCTGTAAGAAATTGCTATAGCGATAAGGCCGCCATTGTACATTGCAAATCTCCTATGTAATTTTAATTTCTTGGTGCAATAAAGAGTTTCATTATTATTATTATTGTCTATGCACAACCAAACATAGTGATGTACGGTCTTGTACAACTAAATATCGACAGCCATTGTCCGTATCTCTGGATCGGACAGTACAATGAAAGATGTTATAATGTAAGAGAACCTTTGTTAGGTCGTGATTGGACCTTAATTGACCATTTATATTTATTAGTGCTGAAACTTATGCAATACTTGACATGTGAAGCGGTTACCGTAACCGTAGAAGTATAAAAAGCGCTTAAAAATTCACGTGTGTGCCCATTTTAACTATCCATATCCATACTAATATTATAAATGCGAAAGTCTGTCTGTCTGTGTGTCTTTCTGTCTGTCTGTCTGTCTGTTACGCTTTCACGGCCAAACCGCTGAACGGATTTTAATGAAATTTGGTATGAATATAGTTGAAGACCCGGGGTCAAACATAGGCTACTTTTTGACGCAGGCGGAGCTGCGGGAAACAGCTAGTGTAGTTGTCTGTGAAAGAATTACCCCCTTTCATAAAAATTTCCAAACGTGTATTAAGCTCATTTTAACTAAAATATGTTCTGTCTCATTCTTTTATAACAAATCCATCCATACAAATAATAAAATACTTAATATTATAAATGCGAAAGTTTGTCTGTCTGTCTGTTACACTTTCACGGCCAAACCGCTGAACGGATTTTGATGAAATTTGGTATGAATATAGTTCAAGACCCGGGGTCAAACATAGGCTACTTTTTGACGCAGGCGGAGCTGCGGGAAACAGCTTGTAATCGATAAAAGAGAAAGGAACTAAACATATCTTAGTTAATCTAGGCTTAACGAACGTTCGTTATTTTTAAAAGTTAAAATCTTTTATTTAACACTTTCACTGACAGTCAAGAAAATAACAATGGCACTCAATTGTTATCTACGTCGAGAGACGTTACTGTCCGCGAAAGTGTTAACTTGCAATGTATGTAAGTATGTTCGTTCGGGTGGTTCGGCTAATCGCTGTCAACAAAATCTTAGAACTCAATTTTGAAGTAGATATCTTCAACCGATTGAGCTGAAATTTTGAACAGACGTTTAGTTTGGATGACAATACATGCTATGGTATGTGACGTCATTCTAAATCCAATATGGCGGACCATCCAAGATGGCGGAATAGTTATTTGTAATGCATTTCTACAATATGGGTATCAAATGAAAGGGTTTGTTGAGAGTAACTCGAAAAAAATAATGTGGCGTCATTCTGAATTCAACATGGCGGACCATCCAAGATGGTGGAATAGTTATTTTTTAATGCACATCTACACTATGGGTATCAAATGAAAGGGCTTGTCAATCCAATACTATAGAAACTATTTATACTTTCCTATATAGTTCGCTGAGAATAAAAAAGTGGGTTTAAAAAAAACAATTTTTTTAAGGTCATATATTAATTCACTTTGACTTGTGTAATTTGGCGAGATGGGCGTCATCAGCATTGGTCTGCAACCTGTCTAGGAGAAGGACAACTCCAAAATCAAACCCGGAGCTGTATTTCGTCAGGCACATGTAAGCTACGATTTGTAAATAAACTAATACCAATTTTAGTAAGTATGTAAATTGATATGCTAACTTTATTGTCAATTTCAATTTAATTAAATACTGATAGGTAATCAAATCGAGCGACAAGCTTTTATGATCTTAAAAATTGTATACAGGGTGTCCCAGAAGTCGACGTCAAGCCGTAATCGGGTGATACGCCTTATCATAATACTTATCAGAAAAATATAAAAAAACAATTAAGTCGAGTATTGTACAAATTATTAGCATTTTTTTATTTATTCGAAAAAATTTACACCCTCTGATGATTTTTGAACTCCTGTTCCTACAAATCTTTACTTTTTTCCAATTTTATTTTTCTTATGTTATCCTAAATTGTGCTTCTGTAATCTGTTATCCTTAATTCTAAGCCAACTGTTCCAGCTTGGTAGAGGATGTCACTTTTTGCCAAACTAAGAATTCAAAATTAATATTTCACCCAACTTTAACTGACTGTACTGAAAAAAGAATGTACTACGTTAGTTTGGCAAGTAACTTTAAAAGTTGGCGCATTTAATACGGATTCTAAAATGGTATAACACTTACTACATTCTTTATTAGATTGGTCAAAAAAAAAATTGTAAGAAAACTCAGTCTCGTTTTATTTGAGATTAATTGAGATCTGTCTTGTCTCATTAATTGAAAATGTGACTGAGCTTCGGGAGAGAATTACGGAAGCAGTTGAATTCGTAAATAACGGCAGATTCGCCCGTCTGATATTCCGATCTTTTTTAAGAAGATGTCGTGCTTGTATTGCTGCTGGAGGACGGCAGTTTTAACATCTTTTGTAAAAAAAATTTATTAAACTTACCATAAAACGAGACTGAGTTTCCTTACAATTTTTTTTTTTTGACCAATCTAATAAAGAATGTAGTAAGTGTTATACCACTTTAGAATCCGTATTAAATGCGCCAACTTTTAAAGTTACTTGCCAAACTAACGTAGTACATTCTTTTTTTCAGTACAGTCAGTTAAAGTTGGGTGAAATATTAATTTTGAATTCTTGGTTTGGCAAAAAGTGACATCCTCTACCAAGCTGGAACAGTTGGCTTAGAATTTAAGATAACAGATTACAGAAGCACTATTTAGGATAACATAAGAAAAATAAAATTGAAAAAAGTAAAGATTTGTAGGAACAGGAGTTCAAAAATCATCACAGGGTGTAAATTTTTTTTTAATTAAAGGAAATGCAAATTATTTGTAAAATACTAGACTTAATTTTTTTTAAATATTTTTCTGATAAGTATTATGATAAGGCGTATCACCCGATTACGGCTTGACGTCGACTTCTGGGACACCCTGTATAATGAGGTGTTAAGTTGATAGTGAAAATTTTTAAAGAATAAATTATTTTCTTCTTTTTAGAGCGTTTAAATAAAAGCTTTTTTTAAAGTTGTTTTAGTATTAATTTATTTGTAAATAAGGCAGTAAGACAAAACTTTAAGCAATGTAATTAAAATATGTTTTGTATGTGATTACAAAATAAATACTCTAGCTTATCAATCGTTTGTTAGTTCTTATGAATGGATAACAAATTTACGTGCCTTCTGTGTAGGCTGTTGATTGCTATCGATTATAAAATTAAACAAATAGAATAAACAATAACAAATTCATACCATCAATAACAATATCATCACACAAATCACAAACTGAACAACGATTTACGATGCAATTTAATCGATACTATCGCAATATCGATTGTAGTGATAACTACATATTTTTTATAGATAAGTAAGATGTAGGGTTATGCATCTTTGAAGGTCATGTTTTAGACAATCTAGCAGATATATTTGCATGTTACTTACGTAGGTGATTGAACTACATGCTAGGCTTTTGTTACATTGAGGCATCAGCCCTCTCATCTCATCTCATTTTGGAATATTAGCACCAAACACATAGTTGATCTTGCTCAAACTTCATACGAGGATTGCAAAGTTTCCAATGAAAGGAACGCGACAATCTATACACCAGATTATTCGTCATAACGCATTTTGATTATTCAAACCAACAATTCATTGTATTTTTAAGTACTTTCACTAAAAATCCTAAAGAAACAAAAACACATAGCGGCGGTCAAAACAATCTGACGTTGTTGCGTATTTGACGGCCGGTGACGTTTCGTTCCACCTAGCTCGGTCGGAATTGGCCAGCATAACGGAATACGGAATCCCGTTATAATTTAGAATTTTATTTGATAATAGACAATAATATTGCCTTCCGATAATATAATAAATATTGATGAATATCTATTACGCCCAAGCGCCCTTCGATTTGGAAAACCCGTAAATTGGTTTGATGTAGGACGCAAGCGTGTAAAACAGAACGTTTTGAGAAAAGTGCGGACACCTGTTGGCCGTCGATGACTTGAATAGCATTCGGAACCTTATAGCTATTGGTAAACGCTTTGAAGCTTATTCAGGCCTTCCCAGCGCCGCAAATTATTCCAAAAATACTAAACAATTAAAACAAATTAATGCTGTAAAATCATTTAATAATAAAAAATTCAACAACGATAATAAACAAATACAAAAGGATATTAGTAAAAACCAGCCAGTTTGTAACAAATGCAAAAAAGTCGGACACTTTTATAAACAATGCCGCACTATTCCTGGTATTGTGTGTTTCCGGTGTGGTCGAACAAACGTGCTAACAAGCACCTGTCATAAATGTAACTCTGCACCAAGGAACACACCATTACAGGAAACAAGCAATATTCCAAAAAACTAGGTAAACCAGGAGCCACTAGTAAAATATCTAATATGACATACTTGGGCACAGTGACTCCTGGCGTAAAAACGGTCAAAAGTGATAACAGAATTTATATTGATATTAAAATTAGAAACAAAACTTATAAAGGTTTGATGGATTCTGGTGCGAATTTGAGCATAATAGGGAACAATTTTCATAAACATTTTTTGAATTTGGGTTTCAATTTGGTTAGCTATAATACTACAGCGACTTGTGCAAACCGTTCTGTTATTGAGGTTATAGGTAAAATTCTATTACCAGTCAATTTCAGAGGTTCTGTCTACAATATCATGTTCATGGTAATTCCATCAGTATCTGATAATTTTATTTTCGGCATGGACTCTATCATAACATTAGATTTGATAAATTTGTTTAAATTAGAAGATATTCACCTTAGGCCGGAGCCATGCAAATCTATATGTGCCATAGTCCCAAAACACGACCTATCCCCTCTTGAAGCAATTCAATTAGATAAAGTTATACAAAAATTTAAGTCAATTAGTACAGAGGAGAAAGGCTTAGGTAAAACATTTTTAGTAGAACATAGGATCAAAACAACAGGGCCACCAATAAAACAAAGATATTATCCTCTCTCACCGGTCAAGCTGAAGGCCTTGAACGAGGAAGTTGACCGAATGCTTCAGCTAGGTGTGATAGCACCGTCTAAATCACCATGGTCGAACCCTGTTGTTATGACTCCAAAGAAGGATGGTTCGTGGAGATTTTGTTTAGACGCTAGGAAACTTAATGATGTTACGGTTAAAGACTCGTACCCCGTACCCTATATTAGTTCAATTCTGGATAACTTACGTGGCACTCGTTACTTAAGTTCCATCGACTTATCAGCAGCGTACTGGCAGATTTCTTTGAAAACTCAAACTAATATCATTAATCATATAAATACATGAAGGTTATAGGGGCGTCCGCTGAAGGCGAACCCTGAATGTAAACAACTTAGAATCTAGCTTTATGCTAATTACAATGAAGTTTCAAAAATAAGGTACCAATCGCAGAAGGCGAAATTAACAAATAGCCATGGCGGGATTACCGAACGCGCGTTAAGAATACATAGGAAACACTATACCTGGCCAGGTCCAAACACCACACGTAATCCGGATTCACATCTCGTTATCGCGATCCGTTGTAGTCCGGCGGGTTATCCGTTACCGGCACAAATCCGAGGTTTCCTTGTGGGCGATGCACCGAGCGGGTGATAGTAACGCTTGTCGTCGATCGGCCCGTCGTCACGCCACGCCGGGTTATAGGGCTGCGGCGGGAGGTTGGACCCGCGTGAAACACCTTGGGGTCGCCGTGTGGCACGCAGCCCGCGGGGCCAGGAGCTGCGCCCTGCGGTGGATGATTGGAACCAACGCCAGCAGGCGCCGTTAAAACGAAGGCCGCGTGCGCGCAGCGGTACGCGGGCACATGGCGGCCACGCACCCGTAGGGGCAGCGGTAAGAATCCTTCTTACGCGGCGATCTTCGGCGTCCACTTAGACTTATACTAAATACAAATACGGCGGGGCGTAAAATACGGTGAAGGGAATCAACCAAAAATCCCCATTACAATGTTATATTTTAGAGTACCAAAAAATCACCCAGCCGCTAGGCGACTCGGCGAAGAAGACCCATCTCGTCTCGCTCGAACTTCGCACTTTTCTCAAAACGTTCTGTTTTACACGCTTGCGTCCTACATCAAACCAATTTACGGGTTTTCCAAATCGAAGGGCGCTTGGGCGTAATAGATATTCATCAATATTTATTATATTATCGGAAGGCAATATTATTGTCTATTATCAAATAAAATTCTAAATTATAACGGGATTCCGTATTCCGTTATGCTGGCCAATTCCGACCGAGCTAGGTGGAACGAAACGTCACCGGCCGTCAAATACGCAACAACGTCAGATTGTTTTGACCGCCGCTATGTGTTTTTGTTTCTTTAGGATTTTTAGTGAAAGTACTTAAAAATACAATGAATTGTTGGTTTGAATAATCAAAATGCGTTATGACGAATAATCTGGTGTATAGATTGTCGCGTTCCTTTCATTGGAAACTTTGCAATCCTCGTATGAAGTTTGAGCAAGATCAACTATGTGTTTGGTGCTAATATTCCAAAATGAGATGAGATGAGAGGGCTGATGCCTCAATGTAACAAAAGCCTAGCATGTAGTTCAATCACCTACGTAAGTAACATGCAAATATATCTGCTAGATTGTCTAAAACATGACCTTCAAAGATGCATAACCCTACATCTTACTTATCTATAAAAAATATGTAGTTATCACTACACGATGTAAGTCTATTCGAATGATGTATCGCTTCGCTTCCGTGTCGGTTCGCGTTAATTTCACCCGCGACCGATAAAACGCATCCGCGCCGGGAACGTGACGAATATAAAGCTAAGGTTTGATTGACAGCGGGAAATCAAAAGTAGGACAACATACCTTGGTTCCATAGAATACCGGGAGGCAACTAATAATCATTGTGTGTAACAATCGAAAACAATCTGCTGAGGATGCAAACGCAAAAGGCTGAGGATTAATAAAAAGTTTTATTGACGTTCGGCTATCGCTATATGCTTGTTTTTTTTTTAATAGCCCTATTAGTCTCACTGCTTGAAGAAGGCCTCCCCTTTAGCCTTCCTCACATCTCGGCCAAAGAAATAAAATATTTATTTGTATTGAAAGAGTACAATCAAATAATAATTCGTTCTAACAATCGACCATTTAGGCATGCAAATGTAAATATGATTTATTATCCAAGTGCCGTTTGGCGACGAATTAGTCCAGGTCGTCCCGCCATTTTTTACGTGGTCTCCCTTTAGGGCTAAGTCCTTCAGGGACCCAGAATGTTGCTAGTCGAGCCCATCTTTCTGGCGGCATGCGGCAAACATATCCAGCCCAATCCCACTTAAGCTTGGCCGTCTTGACGCCCTCGTCGACGATTCGAGTTTTAGAGCGTAGTGTTTCTTACTCGATCCATACGACTTACGCATATTATGCTAAGCTTCATAGCCCGTTGGCAAGTCTGGACTTTTGATCCTCTGTAAGCGACCCAGTCTGTGCACCATAGGCGAGGATGGGCAGAATGCACATGTCAAGGAGTTTGCGCTTATACGAGTATGCTTGCATTTATTTAAATATTACAAAAAGGTTTTTAATAAAAAGATATTGAAAAACCGACGATTATGAGGTTATTAAGTATTTACAAAGAACAATCTGCTAAATAAAGTTACAATTATCCTAGGAGTACTTTGGAAAAGATCGATCCAAACGTGGATTAGGATAGGTGTACGTAGGACTATATAACGTGAGTTAAGAATTAATCGCTGTCAACAAAACCGCATCTCCATCCGATCCAATGTAAGCACATAACTCAAACCAGAGTAAGCATTATTGGAAGCAGATGCCAGGACCTGTAATGATTAGTGAGCGTCTTTCCAGGTCGCTATGTATTGGAATAATAAATGTATATTCTACGTTAGTACCATATTCTATTCTATGATTCTTCTTCGTTCGTCCAAGCGTGTTTTTCTTAATTGCGAGCGTGTAAGTTACGGTCCTAGATTTGGCGGGACTGGTTATTACAATTAAGCGGCTGTCGTGACATTTTTACAGTGAAACCAGAGTAACATGACCCGAGGCGTGTTAGTGGCCAAAACTGTCAGATTTTTCAGGCTGTCTGAAGCCGCTTAACGTGTCTTAAAATGCCACTACATGGCGATCATTCCAATACAGTTCGCGTCTCGGCGTCGCTTGACATGATGGTAAAACAATGATTATATATGAGAGTGCCCAAGGGCAAGGAGTAACCAAGAAAGTTGACGCGTTATCATCAGAATCAGAATTATTTATTTTGCAAGTATAGCGATTGATCTTGTATGTTTGAAAACAGAAGCACTGGCCACGAACATTAAAATAGAAAAAAGATAAAGCTAAATTAGAATTCTGTATTTAAATATTTTTTCACACTGACAATTTTTCCCGCGCTTTCTGTTTGTACCTAATTTTGTTGATGGTATTATTTTGATTGAAATATATTTTTAATTATATTGTTTAGCCCTACACAAGTTTTAATTAATGACCGACAAGTCTGGTCAGATCTCTATAGCAAATATTCTATAATCTGTGCTAGTATCAATGTCAACCTTTTTTAGCTACGTGCAAAAAAACATGGAAAAGATGTGATTTTAAGTATACTTACAGTCTCCCGAATAGTTTTGAGCCTAGTTCCTCCCTTCCACCACGATATTGTTGGCTTTGGTCTGGCTCCCACAGCTTGGCAGACCAGCTCGGTGCTCTGCCCCGCCACTAGAGGGCGCTTCCCACCTTGCATCTTCACCCAGAGAGGATGTACTGTGAATAAAGTATACAGTATAATATAATAAAATTACATTTCATAACGGTTTTCCGTGGTTTTTTTTAGGAAAGCAGAGAGGCTTTAGGGCTCATGCAAAGTGGTCACCGAGCGCTCTGCAATTTCTGCAGTATAATGAGCGTATTTTTTTAATCTATGGTCAGAGAATTCGGGTGTAAGTTAAGTAGATTTTTTTATTTAAAAATCAATCCATACTAATACTATATATATATATACATATATATTTATATATATATATATATAAATACTAATATTATAAATGTGAAAGTGGTTTGTTTGCCCTTCTTTCAGTTAAAACGGAGCAACGGATTGATGTGACTTTTTGTGTGGAGATAGTTGGAGACCTGGAGAGTGACATAAGCGGAATTTCACGCGGGCGAAGCCGCGAGCACAGCTAGTGATGCATATTTACAATAATTTACATTACATACATACATATTTACACATTTTACATACTTAATATGCATATATCTTCACTCAAGCGGGTAAATCAGTCACATAAATTTATCTTCGGGTATTACTTTACGGAAGTACCTATTTACAAAAAAACTATTTTCATTTTTTTTTAAAGTTTGCCTTCTTAGTTTTGTAATTATGTTATTTAAAATATTACAACATTACAACAATATAAATTAAAAATTAATCGTCTTCTATCTTAATTTTTAATGCCATGGAAATGAGCAGTAAAAATTAAAATTAAAAACTTGTATAACTTCACTATCAGACAAACGGGTGATACTAAATGAGAGCTTTGAAAAAAGCTTCGAAAATTCATTAAGCAAAAACTGGTTTAAACGTCATGAACTTTCACACAATAGTGTAAAAGCTTTACGGAACTTCCGTGAGAAAAGTTTTTTAAAAATTCCAACAATGTCCTTTGAGCATAAATAATTTATGAAATGGGTTCGTTAAAAATCCCAATAAGAATTGGAGCAGAGCCAACACTTTAAGTGACAGACAGACATAAAGAATGGACACATTGTAAATTTACTATTGTCTAAATGTAGAAATTACAGTACAGAAATAATTTATTTGTTCAGTACATCACTTACTCTTACTTACAGTTACCTCAGTGCTAGAGTAAGATTTTATTGGCGCATACGCTAAAAACTGCGTTTGAAATTTCGTAAAAAATAAATTTCAAGGAAAGGAAGGAAAATCTGTTATGCGCCCCTTGTAAGGTAACTAAGAAATTCTTTACTAAATCCTAACGCCGACTACGAAACTCTAATGATAGAGGCACACAATGTCTAATGTCAAACTAAAATTGTAAAAAAAACTGAGCAACGTACAATGTACTTACATAGAAGAAATTGTGGTGGTGACAACGAGTGCGGCAACAAAATTGGAGAGTTGTCGACACGACGAAAAAGCAGATGTACAAAAATTTTTTTATTTTACCGAAGCGAGTTATCTTAGCAAGTTTAGTTTCCGACAGGCTTCACTTTTTTTTATTAAATCTACACTAAGCTAAATCTACACTAATATTATAAAGAGGAAAGATTTGTATTTTTGTGTGTATGTTTGTAATGAATAAACTCAAAAACTACTGTGCCGATTTCAAAAATTCTTTCACCATTGGAAAGCTACATTCACCCTGAGTAGCATAGGCTATATACCGCAGGTGGAGCTGCGGGAAACAGCTAGTTTGCTATTAATTTGACTATTTGACTAAACTTTTTAAAGTGTTTTTACTCACTTATTTACTATTTAGAAATTGACTTGTACACCGCCCGCAACAACCGTGTGTCCAAAACAATATAAATTAAATTTTAATCATTACGTCGAACAAAAAAAAGTATATTCAATTTCCTTGTCGGTACACCATTAAGTTAAATTAAAACCCTGATAATTTACATATGCATATCAAAGTTCCATCCATCAAGGATTGGGCTTGTATTAAAAGGGATTTTTAAATTGACAGAATGCCCAGTCACCGTTGTGTGTGAATACATTTTTGAGTGACGTTTAATTATACATACATACCTTGTTGTTATAAGGTAAATGCTCTTATTGTAATAAGTCTTAATTGACTTCAATAACGGGCCTATTTTTTTTTATAAGCCAAATTTCTACAGTGTATTCAAAATTAGGCGAGTGTTAAAAAATCAACTATTTCAACGTGTTGTCTTTTTCTCTTTTCAGTAAATATAAAAAATATAAAGAACTAGCTGAACCGCCTCCGAATATATTCACCTTTTAAACCTTCCCTGGACTTCCACAAATAATTCAAAACCAAAAATAGCCAAATCGGTCCTGCCGTTCTCGAGTTTTAGCGAGACCAACGAACAACAATTGATTTATATATATATATATAGATTGTTAATTATGAGTAGTTTTTACTTTAATGTATCTATGTTAACTCAAAAAGGAATAAAAACACATCACAAAAGTAGGTCATCCTGTCAAAGAGGCCGAAAGAAAAATGGAGGGATGCCCTTGGTGTCTTTGTGGTGGACGAATATCAGGTTTGCCTCAGTGCGTCTTAAGTTTACTTATCCTACACTCTAAGGTTGTCTAGAAGAGATTGCTTCAGCAATATGTCCGCCTTTGTACACTGCTTTTGTTGATTAAAGTTTTCTGGTGCATTATAGAGTCGTCATCGTTATTAGAGCCGCAAGAAGTCTACTGCTGGACACAGGACTCCAGGTTTGTTCGGCTTGTTTCGTGTCCAACACTGCTGGGCAGCGAAACCGTTGAAGCGATGAAGGGTAGGAGTATTTTGGACTAGGGAACGGGATAAAGGTAAGTATTTGGCATTTTCGAGTATTTGTATTGTATTGTGTCATCTACGAAAAGACCGTTTCTATGACAACTCAGGATACACAAACCTGGGGATCAATTAATTAAAAATAAGTAGGCAGAAGAAATGAGACGATAAAGTCAGTAATTGGAGTAGATTTTGACTAGGGCCGTAACAGTATTCTTTACCTTAAATAAAACTTGTTAATTTCATACAGGAAGGTAATGGGCGTTGTTATATTACTTATTGGTTTAGTTGAAGAAGGTTTAGAAGAAGCTTTTAGTTAAGCTAATGCATTTCCATTGAAGCACTGGTCCGGTAAATGCATCTGAATTTGGTAAAATTATTTAGTTGGCGACATTGACAAATTTACATATCAGAGAATGAAATCGTTATTTTTAAGAACCAAAGATAACTGTTTTTAACTTTGTGAAAAATTGAGGTTTTAGGGTACTAAATACATGAAGTTCTTTTGTTTACTGTACACATTGTATTTTATGCAACAAAGTTTAACCGTTTTTTGGTTAATATTGAAAAATATTATTCGTCATCATCATTTCGTGTAGTTAACATTGGCAATCGACCATGTACACCCTCGTGTCAGTTGTGCGGAACCGCCTTTCGGCCTCTGACTTTGTTCCGTTAACGACCACCTTATGGCAGCCGGGGCCAACGACCGAACGTGCCTTCCGAAGCACGGAATTATCTTTTAACAACTAAACAAAGTATGCTTCCCGTGGGAATCGAACCCACGACCCCCGGGCCGAAGAAAATATCATTATTATTTATTTATTTATTAAATACTTAAAATATTCATTAGCAAGACAATCACATAATATATTTAAACCAAAAAATGTACAGCTGTTTATCGGCGGAAATAAGTGAGATTTCGATTTTATAATAAAATAAATTAATCGAAAGGCCAGCTGTACAGTATAGTAGCAATCTAACCCTTTATACTATTCATAACACAATCTAATAAAAACAAAAAACGGCCGATTCAAATCTCATTGTTTGATCTTTTGTCTCTCTCATATTCCGACAAAAGATTTGGTCCCTTTTTTCAACCCTTTTTAAACCACTTAAGACAATTAAGCGGTTAAAACCCTATTTTGTACGAGCTTTAATTTTTATTTTCAAACAATTTTGAACCTTTACATTTAGTATTTAAGATTTCGTGATTAGGTTTTGATTAAAAAAAAATTTAATTGTTCGTAATGTGTGAAATTTTTAAAGTGTGAATTTTTCGCGTGTTAAGTGGATTATTGATTTTAATTAATTTGATAGCATCATTTTGGACGTATGGGGTCATGATTATGGCACTTATAAAATGTATGAGACCGCAGAGTTTTGTACTTTTAAAAACTTTCAATGAATAGTTGGAGTGATTTTGATTCCAGGGTAAAGAACCGGTATTTTAAGATCCAAAAATAAATACTACTATCACCTAACTGTCTGTTACTATGTGAAGAAGCGGCTTTAAATCAATCAAATTGGAAATCCATGAAAGAGGACTAGTTCAGCAGTGGACGTCTTGTGTTTGTGGCTGATTTATTTACACCTAACGTTTCACACACTTAGTAGCGTTCATGGTCGCAGGTAGAAAGGATGCTTCCCGTGGGAATCGAACCTACGACCTCCTGGTCTAAGGTAAAACCAGTTACAACAAGACCACAGAGACAAAACAAACTGCTTATAGGCATGACGAAAACATTTCGATTTCATGTTTGAATGAAAGACCTCAGTATAATAGGCACATTGGTAAAATAAACAAGTCGATAAAACTTAAAGCAACTGAGATATGACGAAGTTAAACTCACTTGTATTTTGGACGATACCAAACGCTTCATACTAATGGATACCTAGCGGTGACGTCACGCTTAGGTAATTTACAAGGGTGATACTAAATTTTGTTCCTAAACGAAACTTTATTCACTTTTTATGTATTCATCGATGATAATATATTTTTTAGTGTGTAACCCTAGTGCCGTGGTCATTGAGGGAAACTTTAGTATGGGACGTGACCTGTCCCGACCCTCTTGCTGCGTCCCACGTCTGGTAGACTGCCACCAGTGCCAGAGCTGCGGCAGAAAATGCCCGAGTACTTACGTACCAGGTACGCAAATTCTGTAACTTAATTACATAATAATTACGAGTTTTCGACGCTAGCAGTGGAGACAATGGGGCCGTGGTCTTCTGACATGAAACAAAAATCGGTGACCTGAGGGCTGGCAGCTATTTCGCACGTCTTACTATACAGCGAGGTAATGCTGCCAGTGTTCAGAGCACCATGCCGCAGGGGGATTGCCGCGACGGGGTATTCTTTTTATGTTAGTTTAGATTTATTTATTTTAGGTTAATTTTTATTTCTATAGTTTTTAGTTTACCATTTAAAGGTACGAAAGCGTCTGGTGGCTTATTGGAATAGACGTATCCAAATATCTTGGTATATTTTAATATTTCAGCGTCAATAACAATAAAAACATAGAACATTTTCTCATTTTTTTTTAATACTGATAATTATTTACTGACAATGTTTGAATTTCATTCCTTATATTATTATGCACTACTACATACTAATGTAAGTACCTGTAAGTATATGAAAACAAGATAACGGTATCTAATTTAAAAAACCAAAACACCCGACTACCTTTCTGTGTAATTTGGAAACAAAAAACCCGAAAATATCCGCCATTTTGTTTTGTTGTTTTAATTGTATGTACCCAGTGTCACTCTCACAGTAAATACGAATCTAACGACACCTCTCAAGCTAAAATCCATCGAGCCGTTCAGACTGCAGGGCATGCCAAACAATTATGCATACAAACATACCTACATACATACTCTCGAACAAAATAACCCTCGTTCTGGCGCAGTCGGGTAAATGCAGATATAGGAATGATAAATCACAGAAATTCACAAATTAAATATGCACATGCACTTAACTAATTTAACTTTTTCATAAGTTATTTATTTTAAGTTTTAGTCATATAATTAGATATGATATCATGTTTATTTGTAATAAATTCTAGAAATAAATAATTATATTTTTTAGTAATTCAATATTTTCAAAATAGACTTTCCCATCGATTTTCAAATTAATAATTATTTAAATTTAAAATGTCTCGTGTGCAAAAATTCAAAATGTTAATTTTAATAACGAATTTTAACACATGAAATGCTAAAATGAAATATCATTACTTTTTCAATTTTTGAACCTTGTCGTCATCCAAATACTATGAATTTTGCCGTATATTCCCGTTACTGAGTTTGCGAATCTGGCACGAACTCTGTATATATTTTCTTGAATAAATTTGGGAAATGAAAATGTTGAGCTCTGCTTTTGCCAGTTATATTTTCCTGTTGTTTATTATGATTAGAAGGTTGTTTAGGCAAATGCTGAATACATTTGAGATCATAGAAGGAGGTGAACTGGGTCATGTAGACTACAATCCCTAACTTACGATACAAAATTTCGCCTCCCATTCGAAACTTAAATTCAATCTTTTCATTTAAACGTAAATTTAAGGAACACATTTTGTCAAATGCTTTCAAGGTAGCTAATTTTGACCCTAAAAACTTCAAAAGGATCTGACTGTATTTTTATGGCACTTGTTTTGGTATGTGAAACATTTTTTGGATCTAAGTTTCTTGTTTTCTTTTTTGTTACCTACTCAATTCTTCTGTTATCTGTACAGTGATTATTAAAACATTTATAAACGATAACTGCACGCAACCAGGTGAACGCTGGTATTGAGCTAAGAGTGGCTTCGTGTAGCCTTGCACCTCTTGCTACTTTTATTTATTCTTTTGTTAATCGGGTCGCTGTGCCGATCTCATCCTAGGTTCTGGCAGAATAAACAGCGTCACGGCTCGACCTGTCGAACTGTGACATTATGCTGAGTCAGAGCCTTTTCACTGTCTCATTACAGTTTGTAGCTGTTAAATTGTATTTTCTTTCTCTAGATATAATCTTTGGCTATTAATATTATAATATTTTATATATATTTTCAACGTTAGATTTATGTTGTTACCTACCTACTGTAAAAGTGAAAGTGAATAAAGTTTTTATCTATCTATCTATCAAAACAAAACTCTTGCACAACAAGGAACCGCGATTCGCATCGAATATATAATACGTATGGTAAGCATTGGAACTCCCTTCCAGCAGACGTTTTTTCCGGACTCTTACAACCTGGGTCTCTCTCTTCAAATCTAGAGTTAATAGCCTATTAATGAGCTAGCGAGCTCCATCATAGACCACATCTGCATTCAACATCAGATGGGGTCGTGGTCAATCGCTGGACTTACTACTTTTTAACGTGGTTCATTGTAATCAAACTATATGCGAGAATCTGTGCTTTTAAGAATCTTTAATTATTTATGAGATCATCTAACGTAACTTTAGTTAAGAGATGGGAGCTGACATCTAGCAGCCATCGCGCGATTAGAACACTCATCACACACTCACAATTTTTTTTATAGTCTTTGTCTCACTCAAAATAGGCGGGACATACCGTCATCGGTATTATTTGCATTCTAGAAGTTTTCAATTTTTTTTTTATACGGTGTGCAAGACTACTATTTTTCTTATAATAGAGAAATAGACACACCGAATTTAAATGAATCACTGGCTTCAAAGAGTTAATCTTCGCTTTGTCTCAGCATGTTTTTATAGTTGCGTCCGCTTACGCTTCGGAGCCTAGGGAAGTCATGGTTCTGGATTTGGCGCCACTGGTTTACAACGGAGCGACTGCTTTCTATATAAACCAGACCAGCAGGAACATAACTCATGTTGTGTTAGTGGCTAACACTGTCAACGGGGCCAACGGCTTAACGTGCCTTCCAAAGCACGGAGAAGCTCGACATCGTGATCTGTACGTATTTATTTATTTATTACCTAACAAAGAGTGAAAAAATATTAACATAAAATAGTAATATAACGAAGAAAATATTTCAAAACACATCCAACAGCTCGTGAACAAAAAATGAAATATTGTGCAAGTTTCAAAGTTTCCAATACTACGGAAATGGGCCGCCATATTTCATTCCACATCAGGGATCAAGATTGTAAGGCGAACTTTATGTTTTTTTTAATACAACTAAGTAGGCAAACATGCGTACGGCCCACCAGATGGTAAGTGGTTACCGTAACCTATGACCGCCTGCAATACCGGAGATGTCACGAGCGCGTTGCCGACCTGTCCGCTGTCAACACAGCGACCCCTCTGGAGCCTGGCGAGCCTACTCACCAGCAGGAACACAACACTGCATCACAGTGTTATTTGGCTGCGGTCTTCTGTAGGGTGGAGGTACTTCCCCAGACGGACTACTCCTTAAAAATACTCTCTTGTATTACTTTCGTAGTGATGATAAAAAAGAAAAAAAAAATTTAAAAAAGGAGTCGTACCCAAGAAACGGCAGATGACTTACTGGATATCCAGCTGCTATGTAGACGTTATAAGGAATTGCTGGCAACACCTGGATTGCAATGGCTCAGTACAGAGATAGTTGGCGTGGACAAAGGAAGGTTTATGCCCAGCAGTGGGGTATGGAAATATGATGATGAAATACGCTTAGTACGATATAAGTTACTTTTCACTGTGAAAATCAAACTAATTAGTTTAAATTTTGGTATATCCATTGAAAGAACCTTAATATTTATATATTTACATTTTCTTGCACACTACAAAACAGAATATTAGAAATTAATAATAATACTAATACAGTACAGTATAGAAAAGGCGGCCTTATTGCACAGACAATCTCTTCCAGGTAATATAATTCCAGGTAATATCAGCAGAATAATTATCAAGTGTTTTTGGTATTTCCATCTATTATCAATTAGCCTGCCTGCCCTACAATAGGCTAGTTTCCTAAAAAAATATAATTAGTCCGTCAGTTAGATAATCAAAAAATATTGGAGACGTATTTTTTCTTTTAAAAATTTAACAAAGAATGCTAAAGATATGACGCGTTAAAGTTCCATGTGACGTCATAATGTGCTACACTTTTTCGCAATATGTGACGTCACGAGCCCCCGCTCCTAAACTTTGATGCGTTATATCATAATTTATCGCTCAATTGACAAAAGAAAAAATACGTCACTAATATATCTTGTTTCCCTAAATGACGGACTAATTTTAATGTTAGTCTTTTGACACTGGAAACTGGCCTATTTGAAGCCTTAAAACTGTACTTACCTAACTAGAAAACATATGAGAAAATAAACTAAATATTTGACCAAAAAAACATTCCAAGAAATTGATTTGATTAGTAATTCTACTGACGTAAGTATTTTGAATAAAATATTCGCGAAAAACACTCGTATTACATTCCGTGAAAAATCTCAAACGTATGATATCAAAAAAACTCTTCCGAATATATTACACGTCATTATTTACAGCATCCTTTAAAAATATCGGCTTTCAGTTCGGAATCACTGTCGGTACAGTCGCGCACAAAAGTGTATCAGTATATCAAACTGTCAATTAAAAAGTTCCGAACTGATTAACATCGCGATGAGCCCACAGATAACATCAAGATTTATGTAAGCGATTTTCGCGTTTCGTTTTGTTTATTTGTATATTTCTCTTGACAATATGTTTGTGGTTGTATGTAGGTTTCAAGATTAGATTTTTAAAGAAACATTGTTACGGAGTTTTAAAATTTCTTTAAGTATATATCTCAAAAATAAACACATCTCTCACAATTTTGTTTGTTTGTTTTTTTTTTACCTTAATAGTAATAAAAAAAAACATTTACAGAATAAAAACAAGAAAAAAAAAAAACATTTAAGAAACTTATACGATAGATGATAGGACTTCAAAAATTGTCAAAGACTTTTCTCCCCGCTCATACAAATCATCACAATATCATAACATTCATCTGATATAGACATATTAATCCCATAGAGCGACAGGGATAGCACTACTCATTATTACTTACAAGAAAGAGACAGCATGCTAAAGTGGCGAGTCACGTTTAGAACGGTAATGATGCGTCAATCAAGGATTTTGGGGATAAGATAAAATGTATATGGAAAAGAATATGTTTCTATTAACTTGACAGGTTCAATGTTAAGGCTTTGTATGTAAAGTAAGTAAATATACGTGTTTTGCGTAAGTGATCACTACGAACTTTCTGTACTGTGTTTTAGCAAATAAATGATTTGATTTGATTTGATTTGATTTGATATGTTACGAGTATGTGACAGAATGAGACACAAGGGTGTAATAGTCTTACACTGACAGGCATGCGTCGAAAGTATGCCAGTGGCACATGAGTAGGTGGATAGGACAGAAGGTCGGTACAATAGTATTATCAACAAAATAAATACCTACACACCTCCTAAGTTTCATAAGATCGGTTTCTTAGAAATTAAAAAATAAATTGGTGACTTTTTTTTTTAAACGAGTAGGTTTACTAAAACTTTAGTGTTAGTGTGTAGTAATCATAATCATAATCATAATCATTTATTCCTTTAAAATATGTGTTTATAGGATGGTCAAAACAAACATAGTATCAAACATATTTTGCCAGCTGAGGCGTAGGAAATTTCAATATTGTCAATATTAAGAAATAAAAAATAAAAAACTTCAAATGTCAAATTAAATTACAATTACAATATCAATTTATAATAATATTTAAAATTAAATGAATTTTGTAACATTATATTTTAGCCTCAAGGAATTCATTAACACTATAGTAACGTTCCTTTATCAATAAATCATACACTGCTTTCTTAAACCTTCGAAACGGTAGACATTTTATGGAATTAGGTATCTTATTATAAATTTGTATACACATAGCGTAACAATTTTTATGATACATCATTGTCCTTGGTATATGAGCGTGCACCAGTCTATCTCCATCCCTTGTGTTGCGGGGATACATTTCCCTTGCCTTCATAAATAGTATCAAATTAAGCTTTACAAATTTCACAATTTCTAGTATGTATATGCATGGTAGTGGCAAAATATTAAATTTTTGGAAAAGGGGTTTACATGATATATAAGGAGCAACTCCTGCAATAGCCCTCACACATTTTTTTTGAGCGATAAAGGCTTTATTTATGTCAACACTGTTTCCCCAAATAACAACACCATATCTAAGGACTGACTCAATATACCCATAGTATGCAAAAAGGGTAGTTTCAAGAGTTGCAACTTTCCGCAATCTGAATAATACATAAACATACCTATTTAGTTTGCAGCATATATTGTCAATATGTGTCTTCCAATTAAAACTGTCGTCAATCGCAATACCCAAAAAAGTTACAATATTGGCATGATTAAGAGATTGTCCATTATAAATGACATCTATTTCTTTTTTTCTTTTTAGACCTTTATTAAAATGCATAAAGTTTGTCTTACTCAAATTTACGGAAAGATTGTTCTCATTTAACCATTGTATTACAGAATTTACGGCCTTGTTTACTTCATTAATATGTTCTTCTACCGATGACCTTTCGCTGTTTTTGATTATCAATGAAATGTCGTCCGCAAACAGAATAATTTTATGTTGTATTATATTTGGAAGGTCATTGATAAAAACGAGAAAGAGAAGTGGGCCTAAGACACTCCCCTGTGGTACACCAAATTTATTAGTTCGATAAGACGATTTACATTGTTGACTTACTTTTTCATCATTAATATATTTAATCTCGACGCATTGCCGTCTATTTGTCAAATAAGATTGTAACCAATTTAGAGTTGTTCCCCTAATGCCATATTTCTCTAATTTATGTAACAGTAAATCATGTGGTACCATATCGAAGGCCTTCGTCATGTCGAAAAACAAAACAGTTGTACTCATTTGTTTATCAATACTACAAACAGTATCACTTACTAAGTCAAAAACAGCACCTATAGTCGACTTGTCTCTTTGAAAACCATGCTGTTCAGCCTTGATTACGTTATATTTTTCAAAAAAACAAATAAGACGTATATGCATACATTTTTCAAAAATTTTAGAAAAAATTGATGGCAGAGCTATTGGCCGATAGTTTGTCAAAATATTCTTGTTACCTTTTTTAAATAATGGTCTTACTAGAGAAGTCTTAAGTGATTCTGGAAAGCAACCCTTTTCAAAAGACATATTGATTAAAAATGTTAAAATAGAACTTATTTCCTCACAACAAGATTTAAGTACTGATGTTGATATACAGTCGTATCCTACTGCATTAGTGTTTTTAAGTGAGATTATTATAGATTTTATTTCATGAGTCTCAAAGGGTTTTAAATAAATTGAATTTTGGACCCCTATAATATCTTTTACTTTTTTAATGTCAGTATTTGATTTATTTGTAATGTCAATAAAATGATTGTTAAACATATTTGCAATGTCAATAGGATCACTATAAGTTTTGTTTAAGTGGGATATAGTTTTAATATTTTGCTGACTGATAGACTGCGAAGTTTCATTTTTTATAATATTCCACGATGTTTTACATATATTCTTACTTCTCGACAGCAATTTACTATTTATATTTTTTCTTGCAGTTACAAGACAACGCTTTAGCAATTTAGAGTATTTTTTATATTTTATTTGATTAAGATGAGACTTGTTTTTATAGTAGTTATATCTTAATTTTCTACTTGTCTTACAGCTTTGTCGTAAACCCTTGGATATCCATTTTGTACCTGAGTTTTTATTTATTTTTACTTTAACTTCTGGAAAGCAAAGCCTGTATAATAAACAGAATAAGTCATGAAATTCACAAAATGCTTTATTAAGATCATCTTCAGCAATAACGTTATTCCAAGAGACGCTTTTGAGATAACCTCGAAATTTGATAATGTTTTCTAAGCTATAATCTCTTTTTAATATGTAGTGACATTTAGATTCTATATTTTTAGTTTTTATTGGAATGGTTAACATTTGAGCTGTATTATGGTCTGACAAATATAGAGGAATAGTAGAACCCCTTGCATTTTTTATGTTACTTATGATATGATCAATACACGTTTCCTTGCGAGTTGGTTCATCAATATGTAAAAATAGATTATTATTTTTCATCATGTCTTTTAATCGCTTCGAGTTAATAGTATCAATCAATGTATTGATATTTATGTCACCTAATATAATAATTTTTTTTTTACTAAACTTTTTTGATAATGTGTGAAGCATTCGTTCAAATTTGTCAAAAAAAATACTAATATTTGTTGATACTGGTATTCTATATAAACCTATTATGATAAAATTGTAATTTAAAACCTCAATTGCACAGCATTCGAAAGTGTTTTTTTGAGCCAAGCAATCAAAATCTGTAACTTTTCTGAAATCTAGCTCATTGGCAATTAGCAAGCACACTCCACCTCTTTCTTTTTCCTTTCTAGAGAAAGACGATCCAAGTGTATAGCCGTTTATAATGACATTGTCCTCACATCCGGATCTTACAAATGACTCAGTTAAGCAAATTATGTCTGGTGACTTACCAGTATTATTTAGTTCATCTAGTGCTAATGTAAATATTTCCTTTTTCGATATAATTCCTGCGATATTTTGGTGCAATAATCTAAAGAAAAAACTGTTTAGGTGATAAATTATTTTGTGTATTGTCAGAATTTAGATTCGAAGAGTTTTTAATTTGCGATTTTTTCTCTTTAGTTTTTACAAAATAATACGGTATTGTACCTTTTTTGTATATTATTTCATGTTTATTGTTGTTTGTATTATGTAAGCTCTGACTATCAGAATTATTAGTTTTAGCTACAGGTTTAAAATAATATGGTATTGTCCCTTTTCCGTAATTGGAGTATTTTTCGATAGTGATAGTAGCTGATTTTTCTTTAGCATTACAGTTATTTGAGTTTGTGTATTTTTTATTAAAGTTAAGATATTTATTATTATAATCTAAACAGTCTATTGCAAAATTTATCTTTTGACAAACAATCTTTTGCGTTAATACATTGTTATATCTTAAATCTAAAAACTTACAGTTAGGAAATTGTTCACATACAAGTTTAATTTCTTTGTTCAATAAATTTACATTTAGAAACCTATTATGAATTACACCTAAAATTATTACATTATAATCAGTTATTAATTTAAGAGTGTTATACAATTCACATGTTATTGCTAAAGGATTAGAGTCGTTCTCCCCCATAGAGATGACTATTTTATCATTCTTCTTCATTTCCATATGATTGGTACATCCTTTTAATATTTCCGACGAAACTGCATATGGTTTTGAAGTACAGGAAATTGTATATTGTTCATATGTTGTGTGTTTTCGCATATCTGACATTAAAGCTCCAAAACCCGCGACTTGTTGGCCTCCAAAAATCCAAATTTTATTTTGTTGTTGTGGTTTTTTAAGTGAAGAAGGAGAATTAACACATGTCAGTTTTGGCATCTCTGTTACACTGCAGTTTGTTTGTGTTTCTTGATGAACTGTTTTATGATTTCCCGGCTGCGAAAGTGGTGTGCTGGCTACATTAAGGCTTCTTCTACTAACTGGTGTTTCGGGATTGCTAGTAAAATTTAATTTCTTCTTGATAGAGCTAAAAGCTTTCCTTCTTAATGATACGCTCTCTTTATAGGCGCTGGACGTGCATATATGCATTAGTTCTTTAATTTTTAGGTCACGATCAGCCAGCTGTTTTTTAAGTTGTAAATGTTCTAAATTCAGTTTGTCTATTTCATTGTGCGCAGATTCTAGCTTAGACTCTAATGTTTTAATCGTGTTTTTATGCTCTAGTAATTCACTCGAGTTCAGCGTTGACAAGTCCGGTAAGCTCCTTGCCAATTCAGAATGTGTTGAAGATAAAGTGCGATTTTGAAAGTCTTCTATACAATCAAAAGAATTTGTCGAAATAATGTTCTTTTTTCTTTTTGTTACGTTTTCACTCATTTTGATTGAGAAAAAAAAAAAAAAATAGATTCAGTAGGAAAAACGAAAGATTTAAAAAAATAAAATTAATAGCGAGTTTGCTGCCCCAGTGAGATTCGATCCTCCGTCCTCCGAATTGACAGGCGCGCGTTCTACGGCTGAGCCAAATATCATCTGATGCATGCGCGTGAAATTAGTAGATACGTTCGGGAGCTAGTAGCGTCTAATGATTTTGCTACCATAAAAGGCAATACTTTGGCTGACGGCGACGATGCATTAGTCATCACTCTGCTTACTCACTGTATATGTTCTTTGTTCACGGAGACTATTTGAAGGAAGTATTCTTGATTAAAATTCACAATTCTTCACAGTTTAAACACTAAGTTTTATCAAAAAATATTAGTCGAAGTTTTATCTACAATTGTATCTAACTTTTAGGTAAAACAACGTCACTTTTTCGTGTTAAAAAAAATAGAAACACAGGAGCCACTATTTTAGTAAGCTCGCAGGCGGGCGGGCTGCACGTGAAGTAGTGTTCCACGGAGCAATAACAAAGAGGAGATGGCATATCGAGAGCTTCCTTGCAATAATTGTGTGAGGATACGCGGGGCGGAAGGCAGACGTGAGGGGAGCTCGGTTTGGCCGTGGCGCCGCCCATATTGGCAATCCTCATTACTTACTAACAGACGTATAATTTTGTGTAACACTAAATCAATCAAATAAATTCGAAAATATATTATTTACTTACGTTTATTGCGATCCTATAATAGTACAGCAATAAAACACTTAACACTAAATGGTTTAAAACATTTTATTTACAAAATATTTTAAGCTAAAACGAAACGTAAATTAGAAAAATAAGAAAAAATAAGATCTTTACTAAACTAATATCGAGTGGTGTATCAAAATGAAAGGATTTTAAAGGTATTTTTTAAGAGAGAACAGCACTTATATGTTTAAATGTGTTATTTTATAATTAGCTTGTTACCTACTTAATTGTATAAAAAATATAGTTAGTACTTACGGTTGATATCAATTGAAATGTTCTCAGAAACAGGAGTGATTGAAGGGTCCGTCACGGCCTGTGGACAAAGAATACAATAACCTATAATTGTACCTTATATTACATTTACTTCAATAAATAAATAAATAATAATAAAGTGAAATAAATGGTGACGATGGTATGGCCAAGTCTTAAGTAAGTAAAGGGAAATAAGTGGTTAGCCATGCCGCCTCCCTGGTAGAAGAGGTGCGCCCAAAAAGTGCTGGCTTGACGTCGCAGGGCCGTCCCTGCCCATACCATTGACCCTGACCATTAACACGCATATCCGTATATGCATGTTAATGGTCTCACAATTGTGGATGTTGAAGACCGGGCAAAGTGGAGAAGAAAGAGCAGGAAAGTGAACCCTGAGCTCCGAGGCAAAAAGCCGAGGACGCAAACGGGAAGGTGCTGAGATGAGAGAGAGAGAGAGAGAGAGAGAATAAAGTGAAATAAATAGAGGTGGACGAACACAGAGAAGTTTGGAAGGACATAGGGGTAGTTTATCCAGTAGTGGGAAATACACGGTAATAAATAAAGGACCATGGGCGAAAATGTATGAACTCTGGTACCAAATACCAACTTTAAACAAAAGTGATACAAACTATGCCAAATGAAAGCCGAAGTCGAGCGCCAACATGGTGTTTTTCTACATACCTCGAGCCATTTATTACTAATTAAAATGTACTTATTTAATAAAAATGGTCAAGTATTTTTGATCACAGTTTCACCTAGCGATGATATTTTTGAGGTTCCAGTAAAGCGAATGGGCATATCTTTTAATAAAAAAAAATCGTAATTATATATTACACATTTATTATTTTACATATTGCATAGTTCCTGTATAAAAGCTGTCTCTCATAAAAAATTATACGTCAACAAAAATGTCACCTAACTAAGGTGCCGGTCTATGAAATCTTTCCAGCCTAGCTACCATGGAGTAATTACAAAGAGGAGATGCCGTTTGAAATGGCGCAGTGACGTGATCATTGGCGCCTCACCGGCACTGTAGTGGGCGGAGCTTATCATTGCTCGTGTTCTATGATTGGAGCCACGTCCGAAACCAAGCACCCCGCACGTCTGCCATCCGCCCCGTCTAGCCTCACAAACGCTTATTACAGCATCTCCTCTTTGTAATTACTCCATACTAGCTACCTATCTAGCTATCAACTATCAACTAGCCGTCATGATATAAAATAAAGTATACTTATTCCAAAATCTTTCATTTGGTATAACTTTCAACGTTGTTGAGGGGTTGAACCAAAATGTCGCAATGTCCTTTATTATTTTGAAACAAAATGTACTTTTGCAGCCGACTGTACCTGAATTGCACGAAGTCTGCTTTTAATGATAATCTAAAAGTCTTACCTGACATGTGACATCAGTTCCGTAGTCAGACCTGTGTAGCCTGAAGGACACCGTAGCCCTGGCTTCAGAGTTGGCCAGCAGGGCGTGGGCTTTCCACCAGGACACGCGGGCAGTTGGCCGACCTGGAAAGACGCTGAGTTGAAAAACGGGACGAAGATTTACAACACACAATTAAATAACATACAAAATCATGAAAAATCAAAAGTACAATGGCGGACTTATCCCACCAATTAGAGATCTCTTACAGTCAACCAGCGCGTGACAGGAAAGAATATATTTACCGAGGGTAGAAGCGTGTACAATATAATAATATTAAGAGAAAATACATTATGTGAATCTACATAGATAAAATAAGAATCTTATTGATTTCTTATGTTTTCGCGACTATTAAACTATTTTATACGGTTTGACCCTCGGATACTGTAAGCCAAATTGAGCCAATACTGCGTGAATCGGTATAGTAGTAGTAGATAGGCGGTAGTTTTGTATTCTAATGACATCACAGACAAATGTTGACTTACCCCCGTATTCTTAAACATAACCTTAAGAACGTCCTTCACTCAAACTCATTCGAGGGCGCCTTAAGGAAGTCCTCGAACTTACCTTGAAAACGACATTCTTAGTTGGTTGCTTGAGGAAACTCCAATGAGGTTATAATAACAATTTTAAACACAAAAATTGAAAATTATAAAAGAATAGAGTAAAAAATAAAATGAAGTAAGTAAATACCTAGGCCAAAAGTGGCAAAAACCCGTTTTTTATCTACTTTATTTCATTTCAAGGACGCCTCAAGGTACCTCTCGACCAACCTTATATTTGACAGTTCAACACTCACCTCCAATGAGAAATCATCTCAAGTCAAGGAAGCTTGTGACAACTAATCATACCAATGAGGTGGAGTAAGGTTGAGTCGAGTTTGAGTGAAGGTTCAAGAATACGGATGTAAGTCTACCTGCGACCATGAACGCTGTGAAGTGTTTGGAACGTTAGGTGTAAATAAATAAGTTTTAAACACAAAAGGTTCGAAAACATTACATGAAACTATTTTAATAAAAACAACATTATATGCTAAATTACTGCTTTTTAATAACAGAAGTAGGTAAAACCTCAAAAAAGCTAGGCGACTTTAATTGAGATATGTATTTTAATGAACAACTTATCACTTAACTACACAACAAATTTTATTTCTAACACAAATACAATTTAATCCACTTTGATAATTACTTTTTTATCGATTATCCAATGTCATTTTTAGTAATGAACATGGCTTCGGTAAAAGATGACGACTTTTTCGTTGTCATCAAACCATTTCATTATATTTTTCTCTGTTTAGCTCAGAAAAAGTTTGATATCAAAGAAGATGTTATTAGTTTTATCAAAATTAAAGACAAAATTATATTGATCATTGGCAATTTTGTTGAAATCTTACTTTATAGTGGAATGATGATGGACGCTAACAATTTCTCTAGCGGAGCGTATTTGAAGCTATACGGTTTTGTTTATTTACTAAATCTAATACAATTTGTGATTTTGAGTATTTTAACCTTTATACAGCAAGGGAGTAATATTAAACTTATGTTGCTACTTCAAAATCTTGAACAAAATCTTCGGAATAAAAATCATATTATTTTCTGTAAAAATTTGTCATGGATTATGTGTAGTTGCATCCTTTTGTATTATATCTTATTTCTTAGTCTGAAACTTTTGATAGAAACCCACTGGACCGTGACCAGAGGTGTTTTTATATTATCTACAATGTTACTCAACTTACATATGGCTAATAGTATCATAATCATCACATTTTTGGGGCTAAAATTTAGTCAATTGATAAAAACTACAAAGGAAATTGATTTGACTGATGACGTTGAAGGTGGATTTGATAAACCTAAGAAAATTTTGGAGTTATACAATAAAATGATTGCTGGTATAAATTTGGCTTTCGACATCTCTAAAATGATTGTAATTGCTGTTATTATTTATACAGGGTGGCCAAAATCTTAGCTCTTGTATTTTCTCACATAAAATTGCAGTTTAAGCATTAATTTTTATGTTTTTATTATTAGGTTGGGCTTCGCTGTTACTATCATTGATGGCGATGGTTGTGTTAATGAAACAACAGCCATCTGACCTCAGTGTTCCTTTTTTACAGAGAAACCAGACCAAGAGATTTAAGAAGTATGTATGTTAGTGAACTATTAGATTTTCAGACTTATCTGACATAGCTGGGACTAAAGTTAGTAGTCCAGTTTTTACTCACTTATAGGTTTGCAAATATTGCAAAACTGGAGTGTTGATGGGAAATCGTTCGATATAATCGGTGATTCGATTTTACACACTCGAGAATAGCCCTCGCGGCCGTGGTTTTGATAATTACCTTAACGTCACTTGCAATTAGTGCGATTGCCTTAATGGAGGGCTATTTTAGAGCTGTATGATTTACGCACAATTGGGGGGTCGATCGATTTTCATTCGACTAACCAGAACTCCTGAATTGCCAATGCATATGGTGATTCCTACGTTGAATTAATATCAACATATACGTTTACTATTTTACAAGATTCGTGGCTACCCTGTATTTATTATCATAAGACTCTTGGCCAATGATTATAGTGAATTTTCCTTCTTGCAGATTTTGATTCATATAGTGTCTTTGTTCATACAATTTCTATCGTATATAGGAGTTGTCATAACAACTATAAAGCGGGGTTTTGTAAGTATATCACATATTTTATCACATTAATTTGGAGGATCTATGAAAAATCTTTTGTTTTATTTCTAAGATAAAATATGTCATTGACAAAATGTTCAAGTAATGGTGGAGATCTGGAAGTCTCGTCAGCTGATAGGTTTGTATGGGAGGTGACCCCGGACTGCCCCGGGTTTCTTTTTATTGAAAATTGTTGAGTTTCACGTACTTAATTGTAAAAATTCGGCCGATTTAAAAAGTCATTCTGTGTGTTACATCACGTTGATTGCTATTGTGTAATTTTACGTAGGAGCGAATCATGAGCGAATATTTATTTATTTTTTTGCTATCCGCTTCAAATACGTGGTTAAGATTTATTTATAAATCGGGAAATATATATTTACATGTTTGTGGATTGTCAATGGCAGGATACAGGTACACATGATGATCAGCCGAATGAATTTCATGCAATTTCTATGATTCCTCATTTTTAACAATATTTAATGATTTGCAATTAATGGTGAAGACAAGTTTTCAAACTGACGCGAATACAGCGCGACTGGCGGGACGCCCACAGAAATAAGTATACACAGAAGTGTCATTAGCAGGCCATTTAAATTTGCTATACGCTACGGCACTTCTACCGATTCTTATTTCTGTGGGCGTCCAGAGAGTCGCGCGGGATTTTCGTCAGCTTGAATGGACCTTTAGTTGTTTCCAGTTTAGTTGGAAAGGTTTGAATCACTTGCTTCGGAAGGCACTTTAAGCCGTTGGTTCCATGGCCTTCTGGTGGTCTTTAAAAGAAAACACCTCAGAGGCCGATAAAGACAGTTCTGAAAATCTCTGAAACTATGGTGTACAGGACTGATTGACCATACAACTCACTTAATATGACCTATATTGAGTGAGTTACAGTTTCCAAAAATAGCACTCCTAATTCCACTTTTTTCAGAACTGGGACCACTCGCCATGGTTATTACTACCTTACGGCGTTGGTACACTAATGTGGTTAATTAAGGACATTATCATTGAAACCGGCCTCTGTTTGGCTTGTGAATATCTTTATCAGAGGGTGGCTGACGCAAAAATAGAATTTATTTCGAGATATCACTACTCTCGTAAGTATTGAATACTAGCTTTTACCAGCGGCTTAATAACCGCGAAGCAGATATCAGGCAGGAGACCAGTCGGCCGTCCCAGATACAGCTGGAGTGATGCAGTGCAGGCTGATCTGTGAGAGATGGGAGCTGGCAACTAGCAGCCATCGCGCAGAATAGAACATTCTGGCGCTCTCTCGTTACGGAGGCTAAGGTACATATCGGGTCGCTGAGCCAGCAAAGTAAATCCCACGAGATCAGGGATGAACACGACCTGAGGTGTATTAGTGGCCAACACTATCAGATTTTTCAGGCCTAAAGGCAACTGTCACAGCTTGACGACCACCATTTATCGATGACAACCGGGACCAACCAGTTGACGTGCCTTCTGTAGCATGAAAATGCCACTAATAGCGACTGATCAAATACGGGCCGCGTTTCACGGATACTCTTGCCGCGCTGGGTTATCGGACTCCTCATCTATACTAATATTTTAAATGCGAAAGTCTGTTTGTCTGTTACACTTACACGGCCAAACCTCTGGACTGATTTTGATGTTTGGTATGAATATAGTTGAAGACCCCAGGTCAAACATAAGTTACCGTTTACACGGGCAGACCTGCGGGGTACAGTTATGTATATAAATACGCTTAAAAAATCGTGCATTAATCAATTTGAGTTGTTTCGCTTATAGAACCAAAACAGCACCTCCTGAAAAACCTTCAACGTTTACTGGAAGTGAATTTTCGGAAGCTGTCCGTATGTGGCGTCATCACCATAGACGCAGCGCTTCTTCTCCAAGTTTTAAGCATAGTAGCTACATATACGATAGTCTTACTTCAATTCTCTTTTCTATAGAATAAATCAATTATTTGGAATAAGTATTTATTTCTTTATTGCCCTTAAATCTACATCTACATCTACACTAATATTATAAAGAGGAAAGATTTGTATTTTTGTGTGTATGTTTGTAATGAATAAACTCAAAAACTACTGTGCCGATTTCAAAAATTCTTTCACCATTGGAAAGCTACATTCACCCCGAGTAACATAGGCTATATATAATATAGGCTCCCGCAGGTGGAGCTGCGGGAAACAGATAGTATTTTATAAAACATTTCCAAATAGTTTTACGGCCATGGATACAATTTCCTATTATTATACTATGACTGGCAGAAGGTGGTGCAGGATAGATCGAAATGGAGATCCTTATAATCGGAGGCCAAGACTCACTTTGGGTCGCTGCGCCATCTTAATTAGTAAGTAAGTATATTTAAAGCCACATGATTTTTTAGGGTTCCGTAGTAACCACAAGGAACCCATATAGTT
This sequence comes from Euzophera pinguis, assembly GCA_947363495.1. Lineage (NCBI taxonomy): Eukaryota > Metazoa > Arthropoda > Insecta > Lepidoptera > Pyralidae > Euzophera > Euzophera pinguis. Next base: position 3,199,938 of record OX376180.1, read on the forward strand.
TCGTCATGTCTAGGTCTAGTCCTAGGTGTTTCTCAGAGACTATTTAGACATAAAAAGCTAAAATTTGGTAAGCCCATGCATACTACTCACGCGGAGCAAACTTTAAATAAAATTTTTGAAAAATATTTTTGTGTCTTCTTCAGTCCTACAGCTGTTTAGTCAAGTCAATAGTATGTTTTTGTCAAGTTTAGTATGTTATCGACTTCGTGTTTACTGTACGAAAAACTAAACTAAAACGAAATCTCAAAAACAATACACGAAGCTTAAAATTAGCTCACTAAAACTTAGCCTACTTGTATTTTCAAAACTTTTGTTTTCTGTTCCTAGTTAGTTTCGTCGTGCCTACATTGTTAGCTAACAAAGCGTTAAAAATGTTACGTTACCTCGAAAATACAGTGGAAATGTTAAAACATAAAAACAACGAAAGGCACGGGTGCAAACAACGAATATAAAAAAATTGTGTAAAACAAAAGGGGCTCGGTGGGGCTACCCTTGTCAGCTTTGGGAGCGGAGCGAGTAAGGAGCGGAGGCGATTTCTCTCTCTTATAAATAACAAATGGTTTGAGCGTGACCACAGATGCCGAGCCGTTAATGTGTTCATAACCTTTTTTTTAACATTTGTACTCATTTATTTTAATGTTAATTGAATTCAGTGCTGCATTTTTTTCTCTGTGTATGCAAATGGTGCTATAAAGTGTTCATTCATACAAAAAATAATTCGCAATGTGGTAAAGCAGTGTAACTATAGATCGGTTGGTAAATCTTGCCCTTCCGCTCGATTGCTGAGCTTAGCTTTCACGCACCAAATTAGTGACTGCTGTCTAACATTGAAACCGCTTTAATGAAAGAAACCAGACCAATACCTAAATCAACTGTAAACTGTTCAGTACTAATAAATCATGATCTGGTGATTAAACTGCCAGATGTTTTAGGCTGCTTAAAGGTATCTGATTCCGCCTTACAACTACCATTTGGTGATAACAGCTGGGAGCGCGCGCGACACCCATTATTAATCTATGAGCATACATTTCGAATCTGTAAACGACTGATCTTTCGATCGAATCAATCAATCAATCACTTCTGATCGAAAACAAAATTATTTCAACCCGCTACAGCTTAAGAATTAAGTTTTAGGAGACCATGTGCATGATTTGGACATTTTTTTGACCTAACGCCCGCGGAAACGGGTCTTGGTGACGGTTTGATAGGGGTACCCCGACTGATTTAATGAAATACCCGCTAACAAGAATTAAAAGATCTGCATTTGATTCGCACACAACCTCGACCCTTTTTTATGGCTATCAATTTTTCAAAAGTAGGGGTAACTTTATGATAAAATAATGAGAATTAATTTGCGACTAACTTTTCTTTGATTGGCGTAGAGGTTATTTTTTTATAAACGGCATCTACATATGTAGCGTTGCCAGGCGTCCGGATACAGCCGGACATAGTTAGGCTTTTTGATTGTGTGTCCGGCCAAAATAAACGGTGTCCAGCTTGTCCGGCTTCTGTTAGGCTTTTTAGGTATATTTTATTTAATTTAACAAGATTTATGGTAATAATCAGAACAGCTTTAAATACTGAGACACAAAATCCTCAATAATGTAGGGTGTCCGGCCGTTTTAGCCAAATGCCAGGCCAAACTGGCTGGCCTGTCCGGCTATTAGGTTTGGCGACCTGGCAACCCTATATCCACGCATCAATTCAATTCAAAATCAAAATTACAAGTCAATTTGAAAGCTAAGCTGGTACGGTGACTTTCAAGTCAAAGTTGCCAACGTCTTTTCTCATTCTTACCTACATACTAGTTCACCGCGAACATAGACCTCGCGATTATTTTATTTAAATAGACAGGATTCAAATAGACGTTAGAGTTTGCGTGTTGTCGACCTTCAAACAATTTTGTAGACACAAAAGCATACGGCCTGCCAGCTTAAAGGACAAAGTAGTCCATAGACACCTGCATCTTCTGGAGTATCACGTGTGCATTGCCGACCCTTAAACAATTTAGTAGGCAAGTATGCATAAGGCCCGCCTAATGGTGAGATTTCACAGTAGTCTATAGACAGCTGCAACACCTGGATAGTCACATCCGCATTGCGGACCATTAGACAATTTATTGCATACGTCCTGTATGATGGTAAGAAGTTGTATACGTCTATAGACACACGCAACACCTGGAAGGTCACGTGCGCATTGCCAACCCTTAAACAATTTAGTAGGCAAACATTCATACGGCTCGTCTAATAATAAGACGTCGTAGTAGTCTATAGACACCTGCAACACCTGGAGTATCAAATACGCTTTGCCGACCACCCAGATCCCCAAACAGTTTAGTAGGAAAACAGGCATACGGCCTGCCTCATGGTAAGAGGTCTACTAAGACTACTAAGTCAACATATGCGGAGATAAAAGTCGACATTTTCATTTATTTATTTTTTATTTTATTAATTGGCACACTATACAAATTCGCAACAAAATATGACTTAATAAATATTACATGGGTTCATGGGCTAGTTGAAAAACCAAGAGATTCGCGCACACAGCATGTTTAACTTTAGCGCTTGACAAAACTATAAATACATATAAAAGAGAACACTACAAATAAGTTAATTTTTTTTTAGAGAATTTTAATATTATTGTTAGGACAAGATTTGCATTAGGTACTAAATAAGTAATTATATAAAGTAAATAAGAATGACTAAGACATTTATACTTAAATCAATTCATAAATTTTGTCTTTAAAAGTATTAAGTGATAAGCTATAGATGTTTATGATATTTACCATTAGGCTTGAGGTATGCTAGTTTGCCAACTAAATTGTTCAAGAGTCGGCAATTCGCATGTGAGATTCAAGGAGTTGCAGGTGTCTATAGACTACTACGTTCTCTTGCCATCTGGCAAGCCGTATGCTTGTTTGCCTACAAAATTGTTTGAAGGTTGGCAACACGCAAGTGACACTCCTTGTCTTATGAATGTCTATAGACTACTTGGATCAGATTTACTTGGAGAGTAAGTAAATCAAAAACATCAGTCATGAATAGTAATATACGGTAAAAATTATCCTGCACCTAATATTAGTCAACAGAGACCGGCTACACCAACGCCGTCTAAACTTAAGTCTAGCCGAAGATAACGGCTACAATCGGGGTCCACGCCACCCTTGTAGATTAACGGTTACAAACAACTAAAACTATTTTTTACCAGATGTATTTTAACGTTTTCACTTTTTTACATACATACATTCGGAATATCAGCGAAATCCGACCAATGGCTTTGGAATTATTAAGAAATATTTTTTTTACCTTTATTCAAATACCTCAAAAACTACTAAACCGATTTTGATGTTAAAAGAACTCGAAAATTCTATGCATGTCTCCTATACACCTCTTAAATTTCATCAAAATCGGACTAACGGCTCGAGAGTTATCGCGGAACATATATACATACAAACAATATTTTTTCGCCCCAATTTGATTTGTAGCCCTCGATCGCTTCGCTCGCTCTGTCATAAGCAGTAATTATTGTGTTCCAGTTTGAAGTCTCTATAGAAAGCATGCCATTATGGGCACCCGAATAAATGGCTCCTAAGCTAGGCCACTAATGGCATCTGATTAGTAACTACGGACCAGTAAAGTTGTTGTGACATTTTTAAAAGTTATACATTATTTTATTTTACAAGAGAATATGGCCTGCTCCTGTTTTACCATCAGCCGAAATATTAGGATTAAAGAAATTTTATGGATGTTCACAGATCTTTTTTTCTCACGAGATCTTCTCTCGACTGCGTGTCTAGGGTTTTATTTACTCTGGAATGCTACTTTTGGATCTAGGACTTACTAAGAATTCGTTTGATTTCGAATGTTTTTCGATCAAGTTAAGAAAAGTTTACTCTCTGAGTGTTCACTATGTTACACTACATCCGTCTCTTTTATAATGCTCTTCCTATCTTTAGTTATTTTTATTTTACGTTCTTTTTGTTTTGAGATCATAAATTCGCTTGTGGCTCCCTGACTTGCTTTTGTTGTGGTATGGAGGAAACAAAGTGTTTTCTATTATTTTAGTTTTAGTAGTTTGGTTGCGGTTTCGAAAGCCATTCAGTTTTTTGGTTTTGGTGGTTTTATTCTGGGTTATGGGATTGTTTTCAGACAGCAATAGATTAGATTTATAGAATCTGGGAGTGCGATTTTTGCAAGGTTTGACTCCGCAAAACCGGCGAGAGTTTCATTCGACATATTTATTATGTAACATTTTAAAAATAGCACTTCTGGCCTAGAAATGATGCAAATTAATCCGTAATGTTGAGTATGAATTAATGATTAAAAAAAAATGTACTGTATTAATTTTTCGTAACTTTATTCCAACGAACCATTTTTTTAACAATGGTTTACTGATAGGAAATGAATGCTCTTAACATGTTTGACTAAACAATTAAATGACAAAAATATGAGACAGAGGGATACTCAGTTGAATATCCCTCTATCTCATATTTCCTCATAGTGTTTGGGCTCATTGGAAGGCTCCATATAAGGTGTAGATGTTATAAATACTATATGAAGAGTTATGTCTGTATGTCTGCAAGTACGTTGTTTGTAATATCTTTATTGTACAAAAACAGAATGAATGAATTTTTATTTGCAATAACATACAACAGCATGAAAAAACAAAAGTACAATGTTTCTTACCACCAACTGCCACGCAGGTCAGATTGACCTCAGTGCCCTCGTCGTAAGGTCCTAGAATCCCACTGTTGATCTCATTGCCTTCTTGATTCAGGATGATTAGTCTCTCTGGCGGTACTGTAGGAAAAGAAAATCGTTCACTTCCACGAAGTCACCAGTCAGTAGTTACATGATAAGATATTAAATAGGACGGTAGGACAGATGCCTATATATGATATAATATATATATATATATATATATACGGCTCGAGTGTACCTACAGCTCGAGTGTAGGCAAAGTTATCCACTGGATAATTAACTAAGGGTCCCAAGCGCCCTTTTTCATCGAAACACTCGCTCAGTATATATTTTTCTATTTAGTTTATATAAACAGTGACTATTTTTTCCTAAATATAGTTAAGTATGTATGTATGTAAAAATCTTTATTGTACACAGAGAACATAGTATCAGAATACAGGTTACAACAAAAGGCGGACTTATCCCAAATAGGGATCTCTTCCAGTCAACCAAACTAACATAGGACATAGACATATGGGCACAGAAGAGGGCACAACACGCAAAGAAATCTTAGGTGCATAGACTTACATCTAACATACAAGTATATTTAATTTTAATAATAAACCCGTTTAGAGACAGTAATATGGCAGATAAAAACCAGATCGTCTAGATAGCAGAAAGCATTTCACCAAATCCTAACGCCACAAAAAAATGCTAATCGGACCTCCGGCGCTGACCAAAAGAAAAGACTAAGGACATAATGAAACACAGGAAACCCCGAGAATCCCTAATCCAACTGGGAAACGGAAAATACGAGTGTGGTTCGTGATTTATATGGCATTAGATGTTATCTTCAGAGATTGCTTTACAGCCCGCAAGAGGGCGCTTATCTGATTGGTATATAATAATGCGTTATTTGTTTGAATTAGTTTGTTTGTTTGGTGAAATTTTATGGGTTATGAGGCGGCCTTGAGACGGTTTTATTTTTAATGTATTTTCGAAGTATTCGGGTGAAATTTTTTTACGCTACTTGACAGACAAAGCTTAAGTGAGTCACATCAAGTCACATCGCCAGACAGACTGTCTCTTGGTGAAAGCGGCTGTTGGAGTGGACACCATACAATCAAAAACGTCCCAGAGGAAGACCTCAAACGACATGGAAAGACGACAACAAAAAAATTGCGGGCAGCAACTGGATTCTTACTGCCCAGGATAGAAAGAGATGGAGGAGTCTGAAGGAGGCCTAGTTCAACTCATTGGTAGAGAAAGACTGAAAAGAAGAAGACAATAGCAGAGCAGTGGTTAAAGTGTTGGTCCCTTTTTGCCTAATTAATTGTTTGAAAAAACAAATGGACTCTTTGGGATTCTAGACGTTCCGTTCTGACTAGAACGTCTTTATAGATTTTCGACTAGATTTACTATGTTTTTTTCCGAAACCTAATTAAAAAAACGTTTTTCTTTTTTTTTTAACATTTTTGATAATAAATATAATACAAGAAAGAAAATAATTGAATATAGCATACTCACTAAGTACTGTGAGGTTGAGTCTGGTGTTTTTCGTAGGAGACTTGATGAAGTCCACTCTGCATCTATACTGCCCACTATCTTCAGGCCTGGGGGATAAAAAAAGAGGAATATTAGGTACTATGAATGTTACACTAATTAGTTGAATAGCGATGGCTATTCGCTGAGCGAGAAAGCTGCCAAGAGTGTAATGGGCACAAGCAGGAGGTGGTTTATTTATTTATTTAAACTTTATTACAAAGAATGTAAATGGCGGACTTAAAGCCGTGGGCTTTTTCTACCAGTCAACCAACAGGTGGTGGTGGTGTTTCCCTTGGAGATACTTCTTTTTCGTTCAAACGTGGTTTCAAGATTGGTCCTCAGCTTAGGGTACGCTGTAAGTCATGATCTTTGATTTGGCGGCACTGTTTATTACAAATATTACAATGGAGCGACTGTCATCTGACCTCAGTAACCCTTTTTACAGGGAAACCAACCAACAGGAACAAGATCCGAGATGTGTTAGTGACCAACAATGTAAGATATTTTCAGGCAGCCTCAAGACATCCGACACAGCCTAACGACTACCGCCTATTAATAACAACGGGGACCAACGGCTTCTCGTGCCTTCCGAAGCACGGAGAAGCTCGAGATAAAAAATGCCACTAATGGCGACCAATCCAATATGGGTCGCTACTCGCCGTCACTTGACACGCGCATGCACTACGGATACGCGCTCTGCGCTCGCCTAGCCAGCTCCTCAATTTTTCCATCGAAAGCTCCAAATTTCCAATTAAATACATTATAGAAAATCAAAGTGAAATATTTCATGTCATGTGGTGATAAAATACAAAGCACTCTTCAAGGGTTCAATAGCGATTAAAATTAACCTAGCTTAGTAGTATACCTTGTATCCTTTGATATGAAACTTTGTCACTATATAATTAATTTTCCAACGAAGCCTAGATAGAGTATTCCTATTAAAATTACTAGTACGAAATACTGTTTTCCTTTAATGATGAAATCGAATTAGCCAGCTTCGAATTAGGCAGTTTAATAATATGTTCAGAATCTGTACCACGTACATTATGCATGGACTTGAATTTTCAGACATTTATTTGATTTATGAGTAGCTGTTTCGCAAAAAGTAGCGTATGTTGGACCCCTTGTCTTCAACTATATTCATACCAAATTTCATCAAAATCCATTTAGCAGTTTGGCCGTAAAAGTGTAACACACAGATAGACAAACTTTCGCACTTTATTAGTACGGATTACGGATATATAATACTACAATTTCGTTTCGTGGCCCTATGGTCCTTCTATAATTGCTAGGAAGCAGTCGGAAGGCTGTGTCAGATACCTTTAGGTAATATACCTAAATACCCTTTTCTTGTCTGTTTTTAGGGTTCTGTACCTCAAAAGGTAAAAAAGGAACCCGTAATCGTTTGTCTGTCCGTCTGTCACTGTTGTCACATCTGTTACCCGAAGGTAGGCTGATGATGATAAAAATAAATTATTTTTAAGTATGGGGATCTGTTTTGGGAGGTAATGTCGACAACATTTTTATTAAAATATAAAATATTTGCAAACTTTACTTTGCGATATATCAAACGAAAGGGCTTGTACTGAAGATATTAATGATATTTTTTGAGTATTTTTTAGATCGGTATTTTTTGAGTTGATTAGGAATGAAGACGAGAAATACCTGTTCCCCATAACTTAACTCCGAAGTTACTAGACATACAATTTTAGGAAAATCACAGAAAATAGATCTTGCCTTGAACTTAACAGAAAAAATAAAAAGAAGTATCTCTTATAAAAGGGGAAGTAATTTTTAGGGGGTTAAGTGATAATTTGAAAATAAAAATGATTGTACCTTGTGATATATCAATTGAAAGGGCTTATATGGCCAACTCAAATATATATTTTTTATTAGTACCTGGGCGACCGAGCTCCGCTCGGTAGTTATGGTATCCATCCATACTAATATTATAAATGCGAAAGTCTGTCTGTCTGTCTTTCTGTTGCTCTTTCACGGCCAAACGGCTGGACGGATTTTGATGAAATTTGGTATGGCTTACATACATCACCTATGCGATTTGAAAACACAACGATAGCGCGTTGTACTTTTTCAGTAAATAGATTACCGCTATCTAGCGTTAATCGTTGTTAGTTGCATTCCTTAAGTACTTTCCACGTTTCAGTCCTATTTGAATTGGTAGGTACACTATTTACTCCGTGGATTGGTAAGTATTTCCTTTGGGTCAGTGGTAGAATTTATCATTCAATTTTTAACCGACTTCAAAAAAGGAGGAGGTTATCAATTCGTCGGAATCTTTTTTTAAATGTTTGTTACTCGATTTCTCAAAGACGCGTGAACCGATTTGAAATTCATTTTTTTGTCTGAAAGGTTGGACCGTCTAGTTGGTCCCATATTAGTTTCAACAGGTTCTGATGACGGAATCCTGAGAAAATGGTGATACTTGGATGACTTGTGATTTGAAACTATAATGTTTCTTAGGAAAATATTTTAATACGTTATAACCGAATTAATAATTCTTTCAAGCCATTTTAAAATAATATATGAGCGATTTATACTGATTAATACTTTTATACTCCAAAACAAAAAAAAACACAAAAAAAAGAAAAACAAAACTTTTTTTAGTTGGGATTTGAACCTGGAACCACCAGAGTACAAAGCAGATGTCTTAACGACTGGGCTATCGAAGCAGACCCGCCGGCGCCGAAATTATTGTACTATAACTACAATTTCATGCGGAAAATCTTTTTGCTGGAAAATATGGGAAAAACGAATTTTCCCAGACATGGAACTTGGCTAGATTAATTGTTTGACTTTATGAGAACCTATGTTTAAAATTTCAAAGAAATCGTTAGAGCCGTTTTCGAAAACGCGAGACAAATATATATATAAATATACATACAAATATTGCTCGTTTAATAGTATAGGATTTGTATAATACATAGCTTTTAAGTTATTTGGGAAAATAGGAATTTTGTACAACCAATTTTTTTTATTGCACGTAAACTTTTTCTTTTTAAATGTTTACTTTTAGAATTCTGAATACTAAAACCATTCTAAAATACGAGTGTTATATTCTGGTAAATTTTTCCTTTCGACGAAGTAATATTAAAAGCCTATCAGGGAAAAGTCCGCCTCTTGTTGTGTTCTATTTTAATACAACAATGTTCTTTCTATACAATAAATTTTTAACGCACATACATAGGTACTTACATACAATATTGCTATTCTGGCTAATTTGCTAGGTGGCGCTGGCGACGCACTGTCATTGAACGCCGTGCGCTAAATTCTATGGTCGCTATCGTCGATGATGATGATGATGATCCCGAAAAGTACGCGATTCCCGTAGGATTAGGCCACAAGTCTGATAGTCGATGGCGCTTTTTAAAGTACTAGACTAGCTTTTTCCCGCAGCTCCGCCTGCGTCCAAAAGCCTATGTTGGACTCCGGGTCTTCAACGATATTCATACCATATTTCATCAAAATCCGTTCAGCGGTTTAGCCGTGAAAGCGTAACAGACAGACAGACAGACTTTCGCATTTATAATACTAGCTGTTTTCCGCAGCTCCGCCTGCGTCCAAAAGCAGCCTATGTTTGACCGAAGGTCTTTAACTATATTCATCCCATATTTCATCAAAATCCCTTCAGCGGTTTAGCCGTGAAAGCGTAACAGACAGACAGACAGACTTTCGCATTTATAATATTAGTATGGATGTGGCGCATTACATAAACACGTCAAGTGTTTATTGTTTAGGTCAAATTTCGTAATCGAAATTAAATTCCCTTCCTATTGAAGTATTGGCCTGGTTTCTGATTTAATTATAAACCGTGGTAAATTTTCCCGCCATCTACGGTAAATTATGTCGAAACTATTTTTTTAAAAACTACAGTACTTAAAAAGTATTTTTGCCTATTTTTTACACACTGAAAAAAGTTATTTTAAATATTTACAACGAATTTAAGCGATAAGAGAGCAAACATGCTAGCAACACTCAAAAATAAAAATTTGGCAGAAGTGAAACTTACTATACACTTGATAGATGACGTTATGATGATAGCGATTCTGAAGTCATCACTCATATTATGTCGAATGAAAATAGTTCGCCTCAGAAGCCCTATTTTTGAAATGCATGACATATATGTCGTATAAAAATCGATATCGAACAAAAATTATTCGACTCGCCGATTTAGCGTGAATCACACTTTTCAAAAATTGCACTCCAGGTTACATAAAACCACAGATAACAAGTATATATTATGCTGAAATTAATCTAACAATTAAAAAAATATGAAATTCAAGACAAAATTGTCGAACTCACATAGGTACCTACAAAATCCAGTCAGCTGATCACTCAAATTGTTTAAACGGTGGTAAAAGGTAAAGTCCGCCCTTTACATGTCTTGTAACGAAGTTTATTAAATAAGGGTATTCATTACACGAGCGACTGTCAATGAAAATGTTAGTCTTTAGTTTAGTAATTTAGTTACTGGCTAAAATTAATTTCGCTCAAGTCATTTGTCATCAACAGTATTGTTACGAAATCAAAAATAAATAAAAATAAAATGCGGCCCGCGGAAGTTTGAGTAGCGCTGTCCGCGGAAAATTCTCGTACAATCGTCGCGTGTTTCCATACGGGAATAATATCGCGAACGATCTAGTACATCGATTATCTCGCTCTGACATATTGCTTTGTCTCGCTCTCGCACTTCTAGTATGTACTAAGGGAACGAGACAGAGAGTATCCCTCTCTCTCTATTCCGGAGTAGTTGTGATCTTTCTAGAAACTTATGGAGCGGGTTTCCCGGGCCATATAAATATCGGAAGGTGCCTCAGGAGGGCAGTTCTAATTTAACTGAGCTACAAGTGCGATCAAGAAGCGATATCCGGAGCGAATAACAAGTGATACAAGCGACCTCGGCAAGTTATAGTGACTGTGATTAGCAAGTGTTTTGGACATTGTTAGTGATAAGTGAAGTGAAGTGACGTCGGCGACCATCCTTGTGGGAATAAACGTTTTTAAGAGTCATCAGGTGTTTTTCTCCAAATTGCGAACCCCGAGCTCGTAACAATTGGTGTCATAAGTGGATTTGGAGATGCCATTGACTCCGAGAGAAGACGTCACCAGTGAGGGTGTGAAGACGAGGGCGAAGCGTGCTGCGGAAGCCAGTTCTACTGGATCTGCTGACCAGGCCGCTCCCACCGCGGCCACCGGCCACCAGGTCACGTCCAACGCCAACCAGGCTACGTCCAACGCCTACCAGGACACGTCCAACGCCCACCAGGCCATGTCCAACACCCACCAGGCCACGTCCAACACCAACCAGGCCACGTCCAACACCAACCAGGACACGTCCAACGCCCACCAGGACAAGTCCAACGCCCACCAGGCTGCGCCTATCTTTGATTTTGGGGAATTGATGCGAATGCTGGACAACAAATTTACAATGCTGGACAACAAATTTACAATGCAGGAGAAGCTTCAACAAAAGGCTCAACAACAACTCCTGTCAGCTATTGGTGAAGTTAGTGGCGTGGTTACCAAATTACGCAAGGATGTTGATTTGGTGGAGGAACGCGTCACGACTCTGGGGAACGACATGGAAAATATGAAGACGGACCTTTCCACATTACAGAAGAAGTTCGTGCGCCTTGAAACAACGGGAGTAGCAGTTGCATCTGGCGGAACAGTCATTGCCCACCACGGACCCAGCGTGAAATTGCCGCCATATGACGGAACCTCGTCCTGGACCGCATACCGTCAACAGTTCCAGACCATCGCAGCTGCTAACGGATGGACAAATGAACAGTGCCTGACAGCTCTCACCGTCGCACTCCGAGGACAGGCTCTGACGGTCTTGGAAGTTCTTCCGTCGGGCAGTGGATTCAAGGACCTGCTGGAGGCACTGGAATCGCGATACGGGGAACGGCATTTGGAGCACGTCTTCCGCGCTCAACTCCGCGACAGAGTCCAGCGCTCAGGAGAGGGTCTGCAGCAATGGGCGCTGGAAATAGAAAAACTCGTCCGCAAGGCGTATCCAGGGGCCGATTTGAAGATGCTTGAGTCCAACACCGTGCAGGCGTTCGTCGACGGCATCAAGGATTCGGAAGTCAGAGCTGCAGTAAGGCTAAACCATCATGCCTCATTAAAAGATGCACTGGCCCACGCTTTGGAGGTGGAAGCCGTCAGACATGACATTCGTCATTCCGTGACTCACAAAGTGCGCGAAGTAGTGGAGGAAGTTAGGGAAATAAAAGCTCCGCTAAGGAAGAGACCTGGATCCATGTGCTATAGGTGCGGCGACCGAGGGCACCTACAAATGAATTGCCCAAAGATCAAGAAGCTTGAAGACGACGTGAAGGAACTGAAGATGAAGCAGGAGGCTTCATTATCGGAGAAACGAGTAAGAGCCAGGACTAGGGGGCGAGTACTGGCTGGCGCGGAGGAAGCCCCGACAACTATTATCTCTCAGGCATGCAACGGAAATAGTCTCGTAATATCTGGAACTGTAAATGGGATCAACTGCAGGATGACGCTGGATACCGGAGCATCAAGAACAATAGTCCGACCTCACTTAGTAAGGACCATAATGAGAAGCATGAGGAAACTGGACTGTCAGCTTCTTTCTGCCTCCGGCCAGCCAATACCCGTCCTGGGAGAAGTGTCTGTAAAAATGTCTATGGGAGAAGCCACATATACCCACAACGTCATCGTGGCTGAAATTATGGACGATTGTGTATTGGGATTAGATTTCATGAAAAAGTACAACTGTAGAATAGACGTTGCTAGTGGTGTATTCAAGAGTGGTGAAGAAGAGATCATCATCCTAGGAGGCATTAACGGGAGAGTGACATGTTTAAAGCAAACGGTCATACCTGGGAAAGCAGAAGCCCAAGTACTAGTAAAGTTACCAGTAACAAGGAACAAGAAATCTACCGGATGCGTGTTGATTGAGGAGATAGCTAATAAACCTGCGGCTCGAGGACTCATGACCGCGAGGACTCTCGTGAAAGGAAGAAACACCGCAGTAGTAAGAGTACTTAATCTAGGCGACCAAGAGAGGACCTTAAACAAAGGCGACATCATTGGAAAATGTGAGGAAGTTGTTTGGCTGAAAAAGTGCAGTACAACACAAAGCTCAGATACAACGAGTACCAGTGATTCTACAGTCAAGGAGCTTCTAAGTAACTGCAAAAGCAATCTAACGTACTCGCAGAGCATTAAAGCTAAGAAGTTTCTACTGCGCTACGCCGACATCTTCACCAGCCAAGAAGGAGACTTAGGAAGAACGTCGCTAGTACAACACAGGATTGACACCGGAAATGAGAGACCCATCCGACAGCGAGCGAGAAGAATCCCTATAGCCAAAGAAATAGAAGTCAAAGAGCTGCTGGCGGATATGGAAAGGAATAAAATTATTGAACCATCAGCAAGTCCATGGTGTTCACCAGTCGTGCTAGTAAAGAAGAAGGACGGAAGCACGCGGTTCTGTGTTGACTACAGACGACTTAATGACATCACCAAGAAGGACAGTTACCCGCTGCCTCGAATTGATGACACCTTGGATACCCTTAGTGGCATGAAATGGTTTTCAACATTGGACTTAAAATCTGGGTACTGGCAAGTGGAAATCCATCCGAAGGATAAGGAGAAGACTGCATTCTCGACGGGCAAGGGATTATGGCAGTTCAACGTCATGCCATTCGGATTATGTAACGCGCCAGCTACCTTCGAGCGACTGATGGAATGTGTACTAGCAGGATTGGTAGGAGAAGCCTGTCTAGTATATTTGGATGACGTTATCATCGTTGGCCGAGACTTTGAGGACCACTTGCGGAACTTGGAGCAAGTCTTCGAGAAAATTCATGGAGCCAACCTAAAATTGAATCCGAAAAAGTGCCGCTTATTCAGGAACGAAGTGAGCTATCTAGGCCATGTCATTACCAGTGAAGGAATCCTGACTGACCCGGAGAAAGTGGAAGCCGTTCAGAAGTGGCCTACCCCCAAGGACAAGACAGAAGTACGGGCATTCCTTGGCCTTTGCTCGTACTATAGACGTTTCGTGAAGGGATTCTCGGAGATTGCAAAGCCATTACACCGACTAACTGAAGACAAACGTCAATTTAGTTGGGATGAAGCTTGCAAAATTGCCTTCGAAAAACTGAAGAAACATCTGTGCGAAACACCAGTCTTGGGATACCCTCAACCAGAAGGTCAATTTATAGTGGATACGGATGCAAGTAATACCGCAATCGGTGGGGTACTATCTCAAAAGCAGGAAGACAGGGAAGTTGTTATAGCGTACTTCAGTAAGTCGCTGTCTAAACCGGAAAGGAATTATTGTGTGACAAGAAGGGAGCTACTGGCAGTAGTGAAGACGCTACAACACTTCAGCAAATACCTCATCGGTAGGCAGTTTTTACTTCGCACGGATCATGCAGCGTTAAAATGGCTGTTGCAATTTAAGAACCCAGAAGGTCAAGTTGCTCGATGGATTGAACAACTTCAGGAATATGACTTCATTATCGAACACCGTCGAGGACAGGCCCATGGAAACGCGGATGCGCTGTCACGCAGACCCTGCCCAGAAGATTGTAAGCACTGTATCAGGCAGGAGTTAAAAGAAATCACAGTAAAGCTAACTCGGACAGAACCATTAGAGACCTGGGAGAACGATGCGATGAGAAAGGAGCAAGAGAACGATGATGACCTACGGCACATCATCAGGTGGAAGGCACAAAGTAATGATAAGCCAAAATGGAGTGAAGTTGCACCGACAGGCACTGTTTCCAAGGCGTACTGGGCGCAATGGGATAGCCTCGTTGTACAAAACGGAATACTCTACCGGAAATGGGATAAACCTAACGGCAGAGAGTTTCAACTGCAAATTGTGGTTCCAAGAACAAAAATACGTGATGTTCTTCGGGAAGTACACGACGGCGTGTCCGGTGGACATTTGGGAGTCAAGAGGACGCTAACGAAAATCCGCGAAAGGTTCTACTGGCTCCATTGTCGGGAGGATGTGGAGGACTGGTGCCGCAAGTGTACAACTTGTGCTGCCGTAAAAGGGCCACATACCAGGAGCCGAGGGAATCTACGACTGTACAACGTCGGTGCACCTTGGGAACGCATTGCAGTCGACGTAGCTGGACCATTTCCTGTCACTGACTCAGGGAACAAGTATTTCATGGTTGTCATGGACTACTTCACTAAGTGGCCGGAAGTGTTCGCCATACCAAACCAAGAAGCTACGACAGTTGCAACCAAGATAGTGGAAGAAGTGATTTGTCGCTTTGGCGTGCCCTTGGAAATCCATTCCGACCAAGGCAGGAATTTTGAGTCACAGGTTTTTCAAGAAGTTTGCAGGATTATGGGAATGAACAAAACCCGAACCACGGCTTACCATCCTCAGTCAGACGGGATGGTCGAACGGTTTAATCAGACGATCGAGAGACATCTGGCAAAAATAGTGGAAAGCCATCAAAGGGACTGGGACAAGTACATTTCACTGTTCCTGCTAGCGTACAGAACAGCAGAACATGAAAGCATAAAGGCAACTCCGGCATATGTCAACTACGGTCGTGAGCTGCGGTTACCAGTGGACCTCCTAACAGGAGGCTCACCAGATGAACCTCAAAGTGTTCAAGACTACGTTTCTGATCTGCGTGACCGAATGCGAGAAATACACGCCGCAGTTCGAGAAAACGGGTTGCAGTCGAGTCAGAACATGAAGACCAGATACGACAGAATGTCGAATACAAATGGCTTCGAGGAAGGCGCTCTAGTCTGGCTTCACAACCCGACTCGCCGGAAAGGGAAATCGCCAAAGTTACAAACCAAGTGGGAGGGCCCATACAAGGTGGTAACGCGACTAAATGATGTGACGTATCGGATACAGCGTCAACCAAGAGGAGCAATGAAGATTGTTCACATCGACCGCTTGGCGAAATATCACGGAAGAAATGATGATGCTCGGGACGAGCATCTCTAAGAAGGGGGCAGTGTTACGAAATCAAAAATAAATAAAAATAAAATGCGGCCCGCGGAAGTTTGAGTAGCGCTGTCCGCGGAAAATTCTCGTACAATCGTCGCGTGTTTCCATACGGGAATAATATCGCGAACGATCTAGTACATCGATTATCTCGCTCTGACATATTGCTTTGTCTCGCTCTCGCACTTCTAGTATGTACTAAGGGAACGAGACAGAGAGTATCCCTCTCTCTCTATTCCGGAGTAGTTGTGATCTTTCTAGAAACTTATGGAGCGGGTTTCCCGGGCCATATAAATATCGGAAGGTGCCTCAGGAGGGCAGTTCTAATTTAACTGAGCTACAAGTGCGATCAAGAAGCGATATCCGGAGCGAATAACAAGTGATACAAGCGACCTCGGCAAGTTATAGTGACTGTGATTAGCAAGTGTTTTGGACATTGTTAGTGATAAGTGAAGTGAAGTGACGTCGGCGACCATCCTTGTGGGAATAAACGTTTTTAAGAGTCATCAGGTGTTTTTCTCCAAATTGCGAACCCCGAGCTCGTAACAGTATATCATCAAATATTTTTTATTGGCCTTTT
Source organism: Euzophera pinguis (assembly GCA_947363495.1). NCBI lineage: Eukaryota > Metazoa > Arthropoda > Insecta > Lepidoptera > Pyralidae > Euzophera > Euzophera pinguis. The sequence goes on from OX376180.1 coordinate 3,216,733, forward strand.
AATTATTCCACATTAAAAAAATAAGTAAAAACTTGCGCTTCGTCTGCTATCGATATTACTACTAACCAGTGACGTGCTTAGAGATTTTCCATAGGGTAGGCAGAAACAAATTTCAAGAGCTCTTTACTTTTTATTATTTTCTTTAGGTACTTATTACCTAAATATAAAATCTTACGAATGCTTATCTATTGAAATAGATTTAAAAAATAATATTTTTTGTATAATAAGAAGTAATTTATAGTTACTACTCGACAGGGTACAATTCCACAGGGTAGACAATGTCTAAACGTCTTTATGGTATGCACGCCACTCTCATCTCAACTCCCAGCCTATCGATACAGTCGTTAGTAGCACGACTAAGTATCAATAGGTTGGAAGAGATTGCTTCAGTATAAGTCCGCCTTTCCACCATATGTTAACAGGTTAGCGATGTAGGTTTAAGTGAGCATTAAAATAGATAAATTCAATGACCGGAACCCTCATAACGCGAATCGTACTAGCACTTAACCGGTTTTTCTTTAAAAGGACAGTAGCTCCATTGTATCAACCATTACCGCCAAATGAAACTAGCGTACCCTAAATCGTAAAGGATGCAACTAGTAGTGAAAATACTTTTTATACCGAGTGTGTCAATCGACCCTGTACAGCCTGGTGTCAGAGTTTCTCGGCCTCTCGGCCTAATACGTTCGGGTTATGATGTTTTTTTCATACAATTTAGAAGGCAAACAGACAGGCGGCCCACATGCTATTACTGTAATTATTTTTTTATTCGTTCAACTCCGATACAAAGTTGTAACCAAGGAACCCATTAATTAAAGAATGTTTTAAATTTTTGCAATGTTTTTGTTATTTGAGTTCTGTATACATATTTATGTATCTTCAAGGACATTACTTAAAATTTTGTTAGCTATTAGAGTATGGCACAAAAAACAATTCGCAATTTTTTAATAAATTTCATTGTACCTGTATTTGTAAAATATACTTTAAAAACTTAAAAGTATTGTATTCCTTATAGACATATCCCAACTATAATGACAAACAGAAAGTGCGGACCAATTAATCTATGATTACCTATTTATTAAAACGACATTAAGAAACGGTTATCAAGGACGGATAGACATACATCACGAAGGATATTATTGGAACGAAGTTCCTCATCGCGTGTTGCGAAAGGGGGCTAGACGGAAAAAATTGAGACCAAAAGTTGTAACGACACTTTTTGCTATAGCTGTAAGCCGTGCGGCGTGCGCGTGTTTCTCTGTCTGTCTCTCTCTCTCTCTCTCTCATAGAAAGCAACCCAGTTATTTTCGTTTCGTCTTTCTATTATGCATTGAACAGTGTGGTGTTCAACAAAACTTCATTTCATCCGGGTGTCCCTTGTCACCTCACCCCTTTTCATATTTAAGACTTACGCACATAAATTATTTCTTATAGCCACTTTTATTATTCGTTTACGTATTTATAAAACTTTATTTCAATAAACATATTTCAATGATATACTCAAAGTTGTAGGCTGTTTACCACTCAACCAACAAGTCGATATTGATAAAGTCCTTAAGCAATAATTATGCTTCTTAATGAGTGCAAGAATAGACCGAATGAATATAAAATTTGTCCTATATTCATAAAATGTAATGTTTATGAAATCTGCGTCAAGCTTACACAAATGTTTCAGTAAAGCAAACTATCCCGTTCTTTGGACGACACATTAATTCGCCCCAACTGTCATCTGGTTTTCGTTAAAGAAATCATATCAATGACGACGGATTGACATCCTACCTACACGATATGACTTGCATCCTACCTACACGATATGACTTGCATCCTACCTACACGAATGAACAAAGGAAAGCAAAGTCCCTCTATCCGTTTGTTTACTTATTTCATGTACACACTCTAATATTTATGTACATTGGAAACTTAATTGGCACGTGGGTTCTACTTATTTCTAAAGAAATTTCTTCCAGCAGACCCGCGACAGGAACTTCGAAAGAAAGAAGCAAAGTGGCTTCTTCTTAGCAAGTCGACTCTGGCAATAGGCTAGTTTCCAGGATCAGAAGATCATTAAAATTAGTCCGTTATTTAGGGTATCAAAATATATTAGTGACGTATTTTTTTCTTTTGACAATTGAGAGATAAATTATAAAGATATAACGCATTAAAGTTTAGAAGTGGGGGCTCGTGACGTCACATCCTAGTGCGAAAAAGTGTAGCATACTGTGACGTCACACCGAACTTTAACGCGTCATATCTTTACCATTCTTGGTTTAATTTTCGAAAGAAAAAATAAGTCTCCAATATTTTTTGATTATCTAACTGACGGACTTATTACATTTTTTTTGGGAAACTAGCCTATAATACTTGCGAGGACCAAAACCCCGCCACCGACGAGGCATTGTCAGTGGTTTCATCCGCTATCCACTTATGACTTAATCTCAAAATATCACAAACAATTTTAAAAAGCAATCGATGCCACACTTGCGGCCCTACATCAAAAAGCGATTTGTTTTCGTGTCAAAGGGATTTTTGCCCTGATGTCTAAAATTTCCAATAAAGGCTTTGTAATTCTATACGCCTGTGCAGATTGAGAAGCTAGAAGACATTATTTTCTTTTTATTGTAAATATTTTATAGACGTAGGTAACAATTTTTTTAAGCGTCGTCTGCTGCCAAGCTGTAAATCATGGTCCTGGGTCTGGCGTCGAGTTCAAGAACCCACACTTCGGAGCTCAAGATTAGCTTTTTATATGGTGACACTATGTTTTCAATAATCAACCTAAACCTAGAGACTGCATTGGGATGAAAGTTTGTATGAAAAACGCTCAAAACGTAGACGTGTTAAAAGCTAGTATTTTTCATTTCGTTTCGCTTTGATACAATATAAGAAGGATTATTATAATCCTTCTTTTAATGAATTAAATAAAAATGATCCATGTGGGCCTATTGGTAAAACTAATTAGTTCTCCTATCTTACAACAGATGGCACTACAAGAAACCAATATTTCAATTATTTACTGACTGATTTCGTAATTTTTTGCCGAATTATTAATTAAAGTACTTAAAAGATTTTTTTAAATTTTTTCTACAAATCGATTTAGTGTTTATTAAATACGTTCGGAAAGTAAATATTTTAACAAATTTGAAAATACAATGTCTTATGATCTCATTACAATTTGTATGAGAATGGGTGATGTATGACTTTTTTACATGTATTGCGATCGGAAATACATAGAACACAACATTTTACGGTCTTACCCTAACAGTTACCTATTTGACGTGTTCTTACCGTAACTTGGTGAGGATGAGAACAGCTGGCCTCGTCTCGCTTCGGAAGCTGGCCCGGGCACCCAGGGTGGAAGGGTCCGACCAGTGTGACGTCACACCTTCTCGAGTGTCAAGCCTGTGAACAAAGGCATAGTTACATAAGGTTATAAACATTTTTCATGAAGATATCCGTTTGAAAATACAGAAATGCCTCGCTCGCGAAACACGTGTCGCATATGCAAACTAATGGTGGCGGGCATGCCGGGACTAACAGTAGTGGGTGGGTGCCGGCCGGCAATAGTTTGCATGAACTAACTGGTGGCGGAAGCACGCAAAATAATTTGGTAAGTGCTTGTAATTTTAACTTCCGCAAAGTAACGCCTGAATCAATGAAATATCTTAATAGAGTATCTATATTTATTGCAGTATCATTTCATATTGTACAATTAATAAAAAAACAAGCCCTTACGCATTACTTAAATTTTAATATTTATTCATTGTTCTCTTTTTGCTACGTACACGAATATATTAAAATTAAAACAATGCAACTATTATTGACTTTAATGGTAACTGCATGTTCATGTAATATAAAATAAATTATTTAGATTTGATTTGATTTTGATTTTTTTTATACAACTAAGTAGGCAAACAGGCGTACGGAATGATGGTAAGTGGAGACCGTAGCTCAGGAACGCCTGCAACACCGAAGATGTCACGAGCGAGTTGCCGACCTGTCCACTATCAGCACAGCGACACCTCTGGCGACTGGCTTTTAATGATTAAATAAATAAATATTAAAAAAAAAATATTTTCACGTTTATTACTTTGCAGCTGTCATGGACTTTACATTTTTATTGTGTACATGAATAAACTAAATAAATAAATAAAATTACTGCTCATGATACTAATAGTAGAACCCTCGTACCAATTATTCCTAATATATGTTTTATAGTGTGCATGAAATAAAAAATAAACCCCTATACCGCCGCCATTTTGTTTTGACAAACCTCGCTTTCGACTTGATCTCTAAAGGCGCGAAAATCCCGGAGTTCTATGTCAAAGCGTAAAAGTAATAAGTACCTTGTTTAAAACGATTGTTAAAAACAAAATGACAAATTGGACCTTACCGCTATTAAATTAAAGGTGATAAATGATCAAACTTCAGTATTTTTAGACTGTCATACATTTATATCGAACTAACTAGCCATTATACCATCAACACCGCGGATCGTGTTACAAACAGACCGACACGCATATGTTATAATGTAAGGCTCGGCGTACACTGAAATCAATGGGCATAATTGTCCATAAAAAAACATTCAATCAAAAATGCCACCCTTGATTGTAAATCTATGTCACAAAATCTTTAGCTTCAGGATTGATTCAATGCGTTTGTTTGTATCTATTTCTATATAATGTTAAATAAATAAATAATGTAACAAAAAGTGTTTTTATTTTTTTTCTAATTATTCAATTCTTCGTCAAAGCGTGCTTTTTTCTTCTCATTTGACGGTGTAAGTCATGGTATTTGATTTGGCGGCACTGGTTATTGCAATGGAGCGACTGTCATCTCCGTAAAACTTTTTATAGTGAAACCAGACCAACAGGAACATGACACGGAGGGTATTAGTGGTCATATTTTTCAGGCTACCTAAAGGCGTCTTATACAGTCTCACGACTGCTATCTATAGATGACAACCAAGACCAACGGCTTAGCGTGCCTTCACAAGCATGGAGGAGTTCGAGATAGAAATGCCACAGCAACCAATCTAATACGGGTGGCACCACGCCGCCGCTTGACACGCGCATTTCCTGCACGTGTCGCGTCATTCTTTAATAATTTAGGTAGTAGTATCCTTTATTATTCCAGTATAAACGCTTTCCTTTGCTACAAACCTAATAATTATGCAAATACATTCCATTTAAATCCCAAATTAATGTCGCACTTAACATAAAACGCTATCAATTAATGTAATGTAAATACATCCCGCATCAGAAGTGAAATAAACATGAGAAATTTACATATTTATTTATTTTTTGTTACTGTAACCTGATTTAAAATCAACATTTTACTGAATAATGTTTCTTTGTTTATTTTAATGGTGTTGTTTAATTTAAAACTTAATTAACAGAGCAGTTAACGTCGATGAGTATGGACACGTGTGGCAGCGTGCAAGTGACACTATGAATTGTTGATTGTTATCAGAGTGGTCTACATTGACTGCATGCTTATGTTAGCGTTAAAGCAAGTAAAAGATAAAATTATTATCGCGTGAAGTGATTTCAATTTTTTTTTTTTTTGCTATCGACGATTACGTTGCGCAATAAAATCATCTTCGAAAGAATATTTCAAAAAAAATGATTTATTACTATGTGGGTGTCCTAAGCAATCATACGCCGTGATTATAAGTGTCCATTATAACTGTTTTAATCCGTTAATATAAACACTAACTTAAATTTAAAACGCTAGCTAGTTAAACGTTCTATAAGCCTTCAATTAAAGTGATATATGAATAAAGTTGGATTACTAAAGGACGGTCGTTAACTTTTCGCAAATTAAGCAGAATTTTAGGACTAATTAGTATGGTTTGATTGAAGATTAAAATGATTGCTTGTATTTTACGATATATATTTTATTTCATTCAATTGAATTTCAAACCCAAATTAATGCAAATTAAAATGTATGTTTGTATATTGTCTGTCTGTTACCTCTTCTTCGTTTTTTCCACGGAACTAATCTTCTTGAAAATATAAACACACATAGTTAAATGTACTTAAAACAGATATATGTATGCTACTAATTGTTTGTATTTTATGTACAAAGGTATTACAAACAAAAATGACTTATAGCGTACCCTAGGCTCCGTATCGTTATCTGACGACGCAAGTAGGAAAACGCTTGGGTAAAGATGATAGGTATTACAAACAAACAAGAACAAATATTACTTTTCATCTGAAAATTTCTGTTTCCGTGGGAATAAGCGAGTGAAGCAAGTTAAAGATAAAATTTTAATAGCGTGAACTGTTTCCTCGTTTATCTTGCTATCGACGATTACGTTGCGCAATAAAAGCATACCCGATTGAAATGTCAACTTAGGCTTAATTTTTAATCAGTCAACTCCATCAGTCAACCTTGTTATCTTTCGAATTCAGCGTTGAATTGTTGACCGTTACGAAAATTTTCAGACATGTTTTCACAATGTTTTAATTGAGTTTTAATTAAGTATAATTACGAACAAATAACTGTTTTTTTATTAAATTAATATTTCATACTTCAAAAAGGGTGGAGACATTCTACGTTCAACTAAGATTTTATACGGATTTTGTCCTGTATTTTTGGGGGTCAATATAGTAACAAGTAACAATAATCTTTTAGATATAACAATGTTAATGACTCATGTTATAATAAGCATTGTTTAGTTTCCTTAGTTTAATAAGAATAATAAATAAAATTAAAAATTAAAATATACTCCCTCTGACAGATTTTTTGAGTTTGTAGAATTTGTTAATAATGATAAAGATAGATCAAGGCACAGATACATAAAGCAAATAAAAGAGAATATAAGCATCGTGTCGTATCAAAAAATTAAAAAACTCGCAAGGGAAATGACAGAGAAAAGCCTAGCACATATTTATTCACAAACAGAAAAACATTGATTCGAATATATTAAAATAAAAATCATAATTCTAAATTGTAGCTAGGTTCATATCAATACTTGAAAGAACTATTTCAAATGTCATCAACGCATAGCAACATTTCTCCATGTAAATTTAAGAGATGAATTAAGGACAATAGGCTTCTTGACTGTATTCATACTTGGGCAATATTTACATACGAAACAATATGTACACTAAAAAGTAACCGTTAAGTTGTTAATAAAGGCAGTAATTGGATTCTAAAGTTTCTTTAAAAAGAAAAGTGGGAGCATGGTAGGGACGTCTTGCTATCTCTTTTGTACGCACGAAACCAAGTGGCAGTGACGTCACTGCGCACACAGTGCATCCTTTTCTTGTTTCTTTACAGTTTCCCCTTCCACCGAATTTGAAAGGCTTATAACTTGCATATTTAGGAACGGATTCAAAAAATCTTTCTGTTTACAGTTTCTGGTAGTGAAATTTTTTATATGAATGATAAAAGTAAACTGAGTAGAACACCCAATTCAGTGTGCGCCGAGTCTAAACTTCAAATAAAGCCGACAAGACATCCGTTCCCCAATCTCTTCATCAAGAATGACTCTAAGCCTTGATTTAAATAAAAAAGAAAACAAATTGACAGCCCGATTGAGATGTTATACTAGATTCTTAAGATTTGAGACCACGATCATAATTTAACTTTTGGTTGACTCTTTTAATTGTTGTTTTAACGGAATAATAGAAAAAACATAGGAGTTAAATATGTTTTTACTATGGGCTTTTAAACAATATGTTCTATGGCGCTATAAAAAATAAATCAACAAACTTCGTCGTAAAGGTGAAACACGTGTCGCATGTGCAAAGTAATGGTGGCGGGCATGTTGGGACTAATAGTAGTGGGTGGGTGCCGGTCGGCAATAGTGCATGAACTAACTCGTGGCGGAAGCACGCAAAATAATTTGGTAAGCGCTTGTAACTTTAACTTCCGCGAAGTAACGCCTGAATCAATTAAATATCAAAAATCTTTGTAAGAGAGGTAGGACATTTTGTAAGGAGAAGTCCGTCTGGAGAAGTGCCTCCACCCTACAGAAGACCGCAGCCAAATAACACTGTGATCCAGTGTCCTGCTGGTGAGTAGGGTCGCCAGGCTCCAGCGGGGTCGCTGTGCTGATAGCGGACAGGTCGGCAACACGCTCATGATGTCTCTGGTGTTGCAGGCGTTAGGCTACGGTAACCACTTACCATCAGGTGGCTATTTGGTGGTCGTTAAAGGAGGCACGATACACTATTATCTAAATAGTCCTGATTGCATTAAAATACAATTATCCCGCCATTATCCTGACATAAAACGAGGAATGACCATAAAGTATAAGAAAAAAAAAACTATATGGAACCTACGAAGCATTTTATGCAGAAAGTTTTTATTGAACAACTAGCTGGATGCTTTTCTTGTACAATGAAATAAATTGTTAGAAACTTTTTTTTTCAATATAGGATATAAATATCACTTATTGACGTCAAATTAATTATATTAAGTTTACCACCACTTCCAAAGCGCAAGTGGAGAAGAAGCGGCGCCAGAAACTCCACTGCAGCATTTTCTTCAAAACGTCAATTTACAAATAAGAAAAAAACTTTCCTTAATTAACTAGTTAAATGAATGAATTCACATGTTTGCCAACATTTTGCACTATATTTTATTGTGACTTCAGATTATTTAAATTAAATAAAACCTGTATTAAAAATCTGTTATAGATTTGGAAATAAAAAAACTTGAGTTTGAGAATTTGAGTCTACAAAATGGCAGCCGGGGCCCACAGCTTAACGTGGTTTACGAAGCACGAAAGCAAACTTGAGTTTTTAATGAGTGATTAGGTCTCAAAAATAGCACTTCTGTTACCTGGAGCCCGCCTTTGTACTCAATTATTTAAAATGTATTTCATTTATTTTACCTTTTGTAATCGGTACAATAAAATACATTGTACTTATTGTTTTTCCATGCTTGTGTATGCAAATTATTTGTTTTTTTTTTTTGTACAATAAAGATATTACAAACAAACAAACAAAAGTGTAAAAAATCTGGAGGCCTTATTTTTAAAAAGTTTGACTAACGCAATATCGATAAGTCGGATGAAAATCTTTCCGACTCACCGATTTTGCGTAAGGTCGTCTATTTTTAAGTCATAATTCTCAAAAATAGAGCCCTCATGATACGATCTAGTATTACAAATATTTTTATTTGCGACTTGGCACATCGACTGCACGTTTTAATCCAATTTGCATTTAATTGGCCAGGGCTATATCTAGGCTACGGCTAGGAGTTAGCCGTAGTCCGATTTTGAATAGTGTTTGGATTTCGCTTCAGAAGCTAATGAAGCACTAGGCCGATTAAGGCTGCGTTTCCACGAGAGATGTACGAGGGAAATGTTTCGTGCGAGGATGTGTAGCTGCGCTTTGAAAATGTGTGTTAGAAACTGGGTAATGTCCAAAAAGCACCGTCTAAGGACTGGCTGATACAGTATGACTCAAACCTCGCAACGCATTCCTCACAACACATTCCTCGCAACACATTCCTCGCAACACATTCCTCGCAACACATTTCTCGCAACACATTCCTCGCAACACATCCCTTGTAATACAACTCTCGCACACTCTCTCGCTTGTTTTGTACGTACACAAACCTCGCTCCGCTAAGCCGTTTCCACCAGAGCTATGCTAAGCGAGGCTAGGTAAATGAAGCGATTCTATTGGTTCTTCAAATCCCTCGCTACGCATCCTCGCACATCCCTAGTGTAAACGTAGTCTTAGGCTGCATTACAAGGGATGTGTGTTGCGAGGAATGTGTAGCTGTGCTTTGAAAATGTGTGGGGGTTCCCACCAAAGCTGTGCGAGGAAAATGTGTTGTACGAGGATGTGTAGCGAAACTGTGTGTCGGGGCGGGGGTGCGGTGTAGTGGGAGCGGAACCTCGCAACGCATTCCTCGTAACACATCACTCGCCCGCTTGTTTTGCACGTACAAAAACCTCGCTCCGCTAAGCCTTTTTCACCAGAGCTGTGCTAAGCGAGGCTAGGTAAATGAAGCGATTCTATTAGTTTATTCCTCGCTACGCATCCTCGCACATCTCTAGTGGAAAGGCAGCTATGATCTTGTTTTAAATTTGCATGAAAAGAAATTTTAATCTTCCCAAAGAAAGTAGGTAATTTTATGATAGCATTTTTTTAGACACATGTTGCGAATAGATGTCTAACTTTTTGTAATTGCTTTTATTTAACAATGAATCCTTGTTGTGCAATAAAGAGTTTTTGTATTGTACTCGTATTGTATTGTATTGTAGTCAGAATGTAACAATTCACTTACCATATCCTGTATAAAAGCTTCATCAGGCTTGCAATTACTTACTACGTATTACAAACTGCAAGTTAGATCAATGTGCATTGTACGAGGATGCACTCTGAAGTCGGATGTAACAGATCCATTCTGCTGACTACATACTACGGTTCTGACTGTAGTTGCAAATGCGAAGATGTGTTAACTAATACAGAGGACCGATTCTCGCCTTGTCGAATTCTTCTTTTCTTAAAGAGCGTGACATTTGGCCCCATGAACAATTCCGGCTGTTGAGCAACCCTTTAGGGGTTAAAATTAAAATTTATATCAAGTGCAAATTAGCGCACGAAGCGTTCCGCGTCACAAGAAATACCGCAAAAGACATCATGTTTGATGTATGGGAGCATTAAATATATTTTTTTATTCTGTAATACATATAGTATTAGTTGTTACAGCGGCAACAGAAATGTATCATCTGTGAAATTTGAACTATCACTGTTCATGATATATAGGCTGGTGTCAGACGGACAGCGGAGTCTTAAACCTTCACCGAAACTCGACTCAACCTTACTCCAACTCATTGGTATGATTAGTCGTCACTAGCTTCCTTGACTTAAGGAGTTTCCTCATTGGAGGTGAGTACTGTCAAATATAAGGTTGGTCTAGAGGTACCTTGAGATTTCCTTAAAATGAAACAAAGTGAATATAAATTGGTTTTATGGCACTTTTGGCCTAGGTATCCATTACTTTATTTTATTTTACTCTATTCTTTGGTAATCTTTAATTTTTGTGCTTAGAATTGTTAGTATAAACTGTGACGTTCCTTATTAGAGTTTCAAGCAACCGATTAAGAATATTGTTTTCAAGGAAAGTTCGGGGACTTCCTTGAGGCTTCCTCCAATGAGTTTGAGTGAAGGACGTTCTTAATCTTTAAGAATACGGGTGTCAGTAATAGGGTCCCATTTTACGCTTCACGTACGGAACTATTATTTTGATGTGCACGTATGTAGTTATAAGTATGCTATTTAGATTTGGAGGTAATGGATCGATTTACAGGAAAACTAGATCAACATGAACGTGAACAAGAGAAAGAATGAAAAAGAGATTTTTCAGTCTGCCTAATCGCATCTGACAATCTATCGATAACTCTAATGACCAAAGGTCCATCTATTAAAAATATTTTATCGATAACCAGTACAATAAAAAAGCGAGTAACGCATCTAACCTTTTTAAAAATCTAAATGTCCGTTTACACATACCTGCTCGGAAAAACAAGCAGATTTTTATCACGTTCAAAACAGAGTTTTGAATCATTCATAAAAAGGTTTATTTTTACATTTCACATATTTTGTTATTAACTTCCATAACCTGCGTGAACGTACCTTAAGCCGTCAACTCGTAAATATTACAAGAGGAACGGCTCTTTTGATTTAGGGATTTAGGTCAATCCGGGATTGGAGAAATTCCAAATGGATCTTGATTGGATCCAAGTGTCTGACACCAAGTAGCGGTTATGAGAAAGCGTGTTTTAAGTACCGATTAATGTGGATAACGAGTACTTAAACAGGTACAGTGGAGTATGTTGAAAAGTATCTTATTTAAGACAGAAGAAGCGTTTGCTTAAGGTGTGAGTGTAAGGGGAAGATGGTTTACTTTTATTTGTAGTCCCCTGTACAGATGATATTGACGTTGATGACTAAATTAGCTGTCTGGAATGCTCTGTCAAGGTGATTTTATAATAAAAAACAAAATAAATAATGATTTGTCTGTGATGTCATAAGAATACAAAACTACTAAACACATTATTGCTAAATAACTATTTCAGGAACTAGACAAATCTAAATAACTAAAAAAGGAGAGGTTATATCTTTTTTGCCGACTCTACAGCCAACATCAGACTTTAATATACATCCGACCATACATATATGTATAGCACGGTGTATACTGAACTCTGTAGCTTTGTGCACCTTGTTTACTGCTCTGAGTCACAATCCGTAAGAGATCTTGATTGCGTCTGAGATCGAACGAAAACACTTGAAGCTCAATTCTGGCACTAATGAGCCTATTCTGAACATATTCTGAACTTCATTACTGAATCAATATGAATTATTGATATCCACATAAATAGTAGTTACGTGTAAATATAGTCGACCTCGCGAGCATTGTCCAAATATAAAATCTATTCATGCTACTACGAACTTCCCCGATTTTTCCATTTCATATCGACCTATGGCAAATCTATATACTTTAAAATTTTAAAAAGTTGGACTTAATGTCGTCAGGTATGATATCGTATCATACCTGACGGCATTAAGTCCAACAAACTTTCCCTATTTTTGCCCTCATTTTCCCCCTGTGCAAAAAACAACTCTTGAATTTTTTTTAATAATAAATCAAGGAACACGTGTCGCGTGTAAGTTTTGTGAGGATTCGTACATAGAAATTATTTACCGATTACGCCCTGGTTGCCCTGGAGACCTAGGTCTGTTGTCCTGTTCATAAACAGGAGGACAATAATTCTCCTCCATTTCTCCCTTCGGCATCCTAGCTTGTGAGACCATATTCCTAGTCCTACCCTGCGATAAGGCGCAATAGACTTACTGCCATTTCCCTCGTAGCTGAGGCTAGTCTTTTCACGACGAGAAAGGATGAGAGACAGAAAAAACTAAAAAGAAAATGACTATCATATACAGTTAAGATCTTATTTATTTATGCATTTACACATAATATAACACGGAAACATTAAACAATAAATTTACAACAAGGGTGCTACTTATTTCAAAAGAAATCTCTACCAGTAGACCCGTAAGAGGAGTCGTAGTCAATATAATCAGATTGGCGTATGAAAAAACAAAATGTCACAATAAAATACATACAAATATTTACATATATTACATACTTAGATAAATATATCTTGGATAGTAAAAAAATCCTCAATTTATGGTTAAGTGAAAATAGAAGTACTTACGAGTATATAGGCGTCTCATGCCCCTGCTTGTACCATATAACGAGCCCCATCCTATCGTCGGGCAAGGCAGGCGTGACGTCACACGGGAGCTCCACAGTGCCACCTGTCGGCGCGTGGAATGACTCGATATTGGCTGTAAAGAAATAAAAAAAAATTAAAACCTTTTGAAAATGGAACTTCTTTTCGGGTCAAGGCTGCAAAGAGTCTTTGGGACTTGACTTATACATTTGGTAAAAGCCATAGTCAAAAGGAAAAAAAATGAAGGAAGAAATAAATAGAAATCTTTTGAAAATAGAAACGTCTTTCGGGGTCGACTAATCTTTTTTAGGGGTGTCTCGACACGCGAGCGATTAGCTTGGAATAGATACGTTTGATATATCGTAGGATATGAATTACATAAAAACATGAACTAAAAGTTGATAGGTACCTACGGCGTCAAATTACTTAGTCTTAGTCCGTTCAGACTTCAGAGATGTTCTAGTAAGAAGTAAGCGATAAAGTTTGCGAATACCTAAAGATGTTAGTTTCAGCTAATAGTTCATTAATAGCTATAATCATATTTGTTCTACACTTAGTGAATACATATTTTTTTAAACACAACAATTTCATGAAAATATCGCGACACAAAAATTACCCGCCAAAAGGCCGCCTTAAGCAAAACAAGGATGCGAGCAGTCGATAAACGCAGTTATCGATAAGACGATTAAATTACAGACGCAGTCCTGACAGGTAATCGTAGTTGGGAGCTATATTGTTAGCAAGATTATCGTTTATAAAACAGCGAAATGGCCGATTTTCGATAATAGGATTGGGAAAAAAAGTAAATCGTACGCGTGAAGACGGCCCGGGGTAATATTTAAGGAAATTGACTGCTAATGATGTTAAATGTGGTGTTGAAAAAGGGATTATAGTGGGAATACCTACTCGATTAAAATAATCGAGTAGAGCAGATTTATTCCATCTTAAGGATCAATTTGCAATAAAATGCGAATTTGTTAACTTAGACATAAGTCGCGTTGACTCTTCTTCTTAGCAAGTCGACTCTGGCAAGGCATTGTCAGTGGCTTCGTAGAGATCCATTAGGTACGTCGGACTGTATATTGTATTTGAATCATTTTTTTATGTTTTCGCGATTGTAAGCACATTAAAAAAACCCTGTTAAAATAATGATTTCTTATGTTTTTGTGATTATTACATATTACATGACTTAAATTATTTTAATACGGTTTTAATCGCATAAAACCGTATTAAAATAGTTTAATTCAATGTTTATGTATTTTTTATAACGTTTATAAATATTGGTGTGTCTTTCTTTTGTAAAAAGCTTATTTAATTTTCATGGGAACACCATTTCTTTTTAATAAGTTATTCAGTAGCACGGACTTAGTTTATAGTTTTATTTTCTATGTTAACCCAAAATTTATGGTGTACGTACAAACGACATTTTAGGGTACTTTTTATGATCTCATAGAATAAATTGCACGAAAAAATGATATATTCTGAAATGACTTTTAACATCGAAGACAAAGGCTTTTCTTGTATTAGAGAAAATTAAATAGAAAAATCCAAAAACAATGTAGAAATAAAAAATGAGTGCAATTTTTGAAAACTGTGACTCACAAAATCGGCGAGTCGAATGATGTTCTGTTCGATATCGTACGATTTTCATTTGACATATGAATACATTTCAAAAAAATACTCTTAACGATTGGTGTTGTACAAATGATGCTTTTAAAAGAATAATGCCGAAAATTATTTTTTTACATTATGACTTCTGAAGCACACGGCTCGACCAATCAGCGGCAGATGCCAACCGTTTGATGACGTCATTAGAATACAAATTGTTTGGGTACAAAGACTTCGAAAGAAACTGGATAAGGTTGATTTTGTCCCCGTCGTGGATAAGTCGAGCCGGAGATTTGTCGAAAAAAATGGCAGACGTATTTTTGTAGTTTACCGTCATGTTTTTTCGCCTCTCTGAAGAATAATTGAACCCGTGGAATAAAGGATTACCTATAGCCGTTTTTAAATCCATCTGGTAGCTCAAAACCTAAAACAGTACAACCAAACGAACTCCTTAGCTTATGATATTCAATAAAATCCTTATGGACATGAGAGATCAGATTAAACTAGTCTCCAGAAATAACCTTTGACAGAATACTTAGTTGTGGCCTAACTGCCTCTGTGGTCCAGAGATTAAGGCGTCTGTCTTTGACCCAGAGGTCGCGGGTTCGATTTCCACGGGAAGCATACTTTGTTTAGTTGTTTCCTGTTTGGTTAGGACATTGCAGTCTTGAATCACCTGATTGTTTGATAATAAAAATGATAAGGGTTACGAAGGTCAGACGACAGTTGCTCCAATTTAATAACCGGTACTGTCAAATCTAGGACCATGATTAAAGGGTACCCTGGGCTCCGAAGCGTAAGCTGACGACGCAATACACGCTAGGATGATGATGATGACTTAGTTGTATTGTGGCGTACAATCTACGGAGTACAATAAAAACAAACTGGACTACTTTAGCGAAAAATCCTAGTTAGCAGCGCACTAGTGATACCCTCATAGTTTTGGATAAGTCCGCCATTGTAATACTATCTCAACAAAGATAATTACATACCTATTATAAGTAAGTAAGAACTCTATTGCACCAAAAAAAAAAAAATACAAAACAAAGATATATTTTTTTAAAACAAAATGTACAATAGGCCTTATTGCAAATGCAATTTCTTCATTATAAATTAGCTTGTTAGGCACCTTTTACCGTCGTAGTCAATTTATATATATAAAAAAATATCGAAGATGAAGTCCGATAATGACACATCCAGTATTATCGTATTAAAGATCGATGTTCCTCTCGTCATTACGTACATTCGAAACACATTATTTTTTTATCGCCGTCCTTTTATCGACAGTCGCAGCTCTATCCTTGCGGTTTACTGCTCGATAACGTTTTAATTTCATTTCGAGTGTGTTCATAGCAATCTTTCTTTCTTCTAGTATAGCGGGGTGAATTGATACTTTGACCATAGAATTCGGATAGCTGTTTTTTTAATAATGGGTTTTACGGCCGTGGATAAGAAGGACTAGTGTCCTTCTTAATTTTTCTATCTTCTTCAGTCCTACAGTTTCGTCAAGTCCTAGTCAAGTCTAAAAGTCTAGTCGGTAGTCAAGTCTAGTCAGAAAAATCAGGCTAAGTGAAGTGGTAGTAAAACTGCACTTAGCGATTACTAGCAGCTTTTGGCAACAAGCATGAAAATCACATAAATCAAACACTGTATCACTTCCCAACACTCACGTTTGTTATCGAACGCAACCAAACACTCAAAAAAACACAAATATTGAAAAATAAAATACAGCGCTGATACTGCTCTTCGCAACTTCCCGCCAAAAGTCCAGGATAGCTGTAATCTCAGGCTGTAAATAAAAACTCTTTATTGCTTGCACTATGAATAATATCATTGCAAAATAAAATATACAGAAATAAAATATTATTTGTGTAAAGATGTACAATACATAGGGCGCACTGTAAGTTTCCGGAACTGGCCACTTACATAAACAATATTTAAAAATTTATTGCAACATTTGAAAATAGAACTCTTTGGCTGTAGAATGCAGTTTGTTTCATCTGACTGTCTTTTGTTTTTACCTTGTGGCGCCATTTAAAAAATTGTGTGTCTGCATCAACATGGATTTAACTCGGGAAAATTTTCGTAGTATGATTTTCTACGATTTTAAGTGTAATTTGACAGCTCAACAGAGCATCGCTCGGCTTGAAACAGCTTTTGGCAATGAAGCACCATGCAAGACAACTGTTTATAGCTGGTTTGCAGAATTCAAGCGTGGTCGTATCAATCTCAGTGACGAATCTCGCGATGGTCGGCCGTCCACCGCTGTGACCAACAAAAACATCAATGCTGTGCGCCGTATGATTGAAACAGACAGGCATGTGACCTACCATGAAATTCGCGCATCCTTAGAAATAGGCATGAGTCAAATACAATTAATCCTACACAAACATTTGGGTGTGAGAAAGCTGTGCTCGCGGTGGATCCCACACAACTTGACCGAGGCTCAAAAAACGGACCGCGTCACTTGGTGCAGTGCCATGCTTACCAGATTCAACGAAGGTGCGTCAAATTTGGTGTGGGACATAGTAACAGGTGACGAAACATGGATTCATTGCTACGATCCCAAAACAAAGCAGCAATCGAGCGTATGGGTCTTTCAAGATGAGCCGAAACCAACCAAAGTGGCGCGCGTGAAAAGTGCATCTAAGCGGATGATTGCTTCTTTTTTTAATAAAACTGGACACGTGGCTACTGTTGCTTTAGAGAATCGTCGTACAGTGAATAGTGACTGGTACACGACGTACAAAAGCGCACCATAGACTCTATGCTGGTGTTGCCAACGCAGACATCATAATAGTGTATTATTTTCATGACTTTGACGCATATATACAGCAAAAAACATATATTATGTCAAAATTATACACCTTTCTCCATTCGTTTTGGATTTATCGGTAACGATCACTGCTGTTTAAAAACCTTCGCATATAATAATCGTAAATCAATGAAAACGAGCCATAAAATCACCGGAGGCGAGTGTTGATGATCGAGATAAATCGATATAAAGCGAATGCAAATCGATAAGCGCAGTTTAAAAAACAATGTCAAAGATTAGATTTTTGTTGTATTGTAAAAACTACAGGATATAGATGATGATTGCTCTTAAAAAAAACACTTAATTATTTTCCCTTAAACCGTAAAAGGCGACTAGGGATTAACGTCTAGAGATTTTGTATCTATTACTATCGATAAATATGTATGTCGAGGAGGACATTTTTTTTGCATTTTGTAAAAAAAGTATTATTTATTTGGCCATTAAGTAAGGAGTAGGATTTTTTTTTATCACATAGGACTCCTTTCTCAATTAAAAGGGTTACGTAGGGCATAGAGCGATCGCTCCATTGTAATAATCAGTACCGCCAAATCTAGAACCATGATTTTAGCG
The DNA here is from genome assembly GCA_947363495.1 of Euzophera pinguis. Lineage (NCBI taxonomy): Eukaryota > Metazoa > Arthropoda > Insecta > Lepidoptera > Pyralidae > Euzophera > Euzophera pinguis. Next base: position 3,234,936 of record OX376180.1, read on the forward strand.
TACCCTACGCTCTAAAGCGGAAGATGAAACTACGTAGAGCTCGGATAAAAAATTGATAAGGAGCAGGAAAAATAAAAACCCAAACAAGATTCTTTGTTTTTCAATCCAAAAAAAATCCATTTGTTTCGTATTCTTCACATAATTTATTTAAGGCGCCCTTTGTAATGTTTTCCTTCCATTATTTGGCTAATTTAACATTCTATTAATATTTTTTTGGGGAATTTTTGGTGGCGTTTAATTTGAACGATTACGCTAACGTAAACGTTTGTTTTAGTCGACAATGCGACTAAGTAGAAGAGACACTTTATTACTTACTAGCTGTTTCCCGCAGCTCCGCCTGCGTCAAAAAGTAGCCTATGTTTGACCCCGGAGTCTTCAACTATATTCTTACCAAATTTCATCAAAATCCGTTCAGCGGTTTGGCCGTGAAAGCGAGACAGACAGAAAGACAGACAGACAGACTTTCGCATTTATAATATTTGTATGGATTCAACGGTGGGGGGGTGACACTTTGCTGTTTTGAAAATAGTTTTACGTTTCATTTAACGGTCTCTAATACCACAACAGAAAACTATCGAATACTTAATGTAAGAACAGGTGCCCTATTTTTTGAAATGACTCGTATGTCGAATGAAAATCATTCGACTCACCGATTATTATGAATACAAATCATTAGATATCCAACGTAAGTCATTTGAAAGGTAGGAGGACATTTTGTAAGGAGTAGTCCGTCTGGGAAGTACCTCCACCCTACAGAAGACCGCAGCCAAATAACACTGTGATGCAGTGTTGTGTTCCTGCTGGTGAGTAGGGTCGCCAGGCTCCAGAGGGGTCGCTGTGCTGACAACGGACAGGTCGGCAACGCGCTCGTGACATCTCCTGTGTTGCAGGCGTTCATAGGCTACGGTAACCACTTACCATCAGGTGGGCCGTACGCCTGTTTGCCTACTTAGTTGTATTAAAAAAAAAGGTGGCTCACCGATTTTGTGTGAGTCACACATTTCAGATATAGCACTACAATTATTGCTAAACTTTCGATTAAAATGTCTATTTACATATAATAAACTAGCTTTTTCTCGCAAAAAGTAACCTATGTTTGACCCCGGGTCTTTAACTATATTCATACCAAATTTCATCAAAATCCGTTCAGCGGTTTGGCCGTGAAAGCGAGACAGACAGAAAGACAGACAGACTTTCGCATTTATAATATTAGTATGGATATGGATAAGGATGACTTTGTCTTATAACCTAGTTTCAAAGAACGTTGCACACACAGCAGATGTGCCCTTTTCTGAGTACTAAAAAAAAACACGCTCCGAGGCTCAATTTTAATTGCTTACATACATTTGAATAAAAAAAATATTAATAACAGCCGCGACTGTATCGGCGATACTATCTTTGCCGATTTTATTGCAACCAGTAATGTTAATTGGAAAAATACTGTAATTTTTGCGTCCAGTTAGCAATTACTGTTAGCATGGCAGTTTTATTTTTTTATGCTTATGCTTATGACTCTCGATTTAAATAAAGAGAAAAATGTAAATAATTTTTTCAAGCGCCATTTAAAAATTATAAACCATTTCCTTCATTGGACTAGATTTAACTACCGACTTGCTTGACTGTTACTTGATTGACTAAACCACTTTGTTTAGTTTTTAAATACCTTTAGTAAAAGCCATATTTTATAATAAAAAAAAACAACCATCGATGTCGGAAGTTTTCACTACTCCATGCACACCGACGGCCACTATTATTTATTTTTTTAGTAACTAATCAGCACATAAATGACTTGTAAAAGCCAAGATTGAGTTTATTTCACTTAAAACATTCATCATACAACAATATTTCAATATTTTACGAGAATTTAAACGACTCAAGAAGTCGAGTTGGACAGAACGAAAAAAAATAAGGTCGCTTCGAAAATTTAATTTGGGAAGCAATAAACGCAATTCACAAAGTTGGCGCAAAACCTCCGACCGTGAAAATCGAACAAGGCATTCAAAGACCGGGTCCGAAAAAAATCAAATCCAAAAAAATCTAAACAATCTTACATTATTTTGCTCACCGTACGTGAGTTGCGACACCAGTGAGGTCCACAATAATAAACCGTGACCATATTTTAAAGAAATATTTAAAGGCTTTTAAGAAATTTCATTATTACAATGGGAACCTACAACGCCCGTCTGATTTTCAACGCCCATAGAAGCTATAGAATTGGCGCGGAATGTTTACCGCCTTTTTTTGAGCGCCATGTTCGTTTTTTCATAATATTCGGTATAATGAGCGTAGTTATAGGAAAATGGAAGGCGCATTTGGGCGTGTAATTTAGTTGCCATTGTGTATTCGTGTTGTTACATTCCGACACATTTATGTAAGCAAAATTTGTTTCTTTGTTTTTTAATACTAGCTGTTACCCGCGGCTTCGCCCACGTGATCAAGGAAAACCGCCAATGAAAACTTCTTCGACCAAGCGTGTTTCCCAGTTGCGTCCTAAGCTGACGTTTCAGAGCTCAGGGTATATGATAATGGAGCGACTGCCAGTAGTTTTAAAGTTATAAGCGTTTAAACAAACAAACAATCGAACAATTTTTTTCATGTAGTCATTAAATTGATTTGGGCGTGTATCCTTACATCCTTAGCTAACACATTTAACCCACCCCCATCAACACCAGGATGTACAGGGTCGATTGACCATGCAACCCACACGATATGCAATATGGCGGAACTGGTTACAATGGAGCGAGTGCCATTTTACCTCCGTAACTCTTTTAACAGGGTAACCAGATCAAGGTTTAATAAATAAATAAATAATTAATGAATAAAATCTAAAATATAGACAAAATACATAGGATTTTGGTGACAAAGTTAAATTTAAATAAAGAGGCATATAACTGGCTCCAGTATCGGCCATTACGTAAACTGGCAAATGGCCGAATATTGAATTCCATTCGTCTTAAATTACTAAACAATTAGAAAGCGATCTTCAAAACAAACAAACAAATAACACAGTTCTAAAATAGTTTCAAAAAACACGAAATATATTTTAAAATTCTTTACAAAGAAACAATTTACTATCTAACCATTCAAATAACCATAGAATAACTAAACAAGGAAATTGTTAACAAAATCCACTTTAAATAAACAAGTCGACCATTTAAAACATATTTGACTTGGTTCTCTTTTACCTCTATGGTATGCAATTTAGAAAATTGGACATCAGTGACATTGAATTCAATTCACAGAATTGGCTTTCTAAAGTACTGTTGATCAGCTAAAAATATTGTGAGAATAAGCTTTGATTTAGGTCTTGGCACCATGCCACATGAGCCGAATCCATACTTCTATACTAATATTATATGTGTGAAAGTATGTCTGCCTGTGTGTTACGCTTTCACGGCCAAACCGCTGAACGGATTGTGATATGAATATAGTCTCGGGGTTGGGCGGAGCTTCGCGAAACTGTTAGTAGGATATAAGGTTTATTTTAATCTTTGTTCTTCGTCTCAATGAAGTACATAATATGACTTTGAGAATAATTCCAAAAATCTAAGGCTCTAGATATTTTTTTTTTTAATAACCTAAACTGCCTCCTAAAATACGTCTCGTTTACAGTAATTGCTTCCCGCCCAATGGAGATTGTAAAATAATTTCCAGTAGATGAGAGACAAAGCCTTTTAAAATAAAGGCATTAGTTAAGTCGTTTAAGATACTAACGAGTTTTTGTAACACACAAATGATAGGTAATATTCCGTAATTTCCATACAAAATAAATTAAACGCTACTAGGATCAAAGGAAGAACATGTATCGCCAAAACACAATTTACATTAAACGCAGAATATTCAAATAGGAACAGTTGGATGTTTATACAACCAAGTAGGTTACGTTCATAACGTCTTCTCTTGATTTAAAATATCTCAATGTTTATTTGAGAGGCAACTAACACTCATACATAATTTGTGCGCGGTCATTTCCATACAAAATGATAATCTGTGTAGGAGTATTGGTGTGTGATTTTGTGCATATGCCTCTATTCTCCAAATTAAGCTTTGTGTAAGGAATTCCTTTGTACAGTTTTACGACGGCCGGTCTATCGACTAGGGTTGAGCTACACATTTATCGATATTTATTTTACTTCGTCACGCACGATAATGTAAAGGGCCTTAAAGTCGAACATTCAGTTAATCAAGAGGGGTGCACTAAATCTTGATTGATTGCCGGAATTAAAAATATATTTTTTCATTATGTTTCTGTACTACGAGCAAACGTTTCCAAAATCTAAACATCTGTTAGCGTTTCATATTTTTGACCTACTTTGGAAGATTAAAGACTTTCACATATTCGAGTTACCCTAACACATCAGAGTTATTCTAATAATTATATAATTACATTTAATTAGCAATTGATCAAATGGCTGAATAACGGAGGTATATTATTTAATAAATAATTTTGCCTTGTAATTTAAGGTTAGTTTCATCATCATCATCATCATCATTTCAGCCGCAGTCAGTCCACTGCTGGACATAGGCCTCTCCCAATGATTTCCAAAATGATCGGTTGGCAGCAGTCTGCATCCAGCGTCTGCCTGCGACCCTTTTCAGGTCATCTGACCATCTGGTCGGTGGATGTCCAACGCTGCGCTTACCGGTACGTGGTCGCCATTCGAGAACCTTTCTGCCCCATCGGCCATCGGTTCTCCGCGCTATGTGCCCCGCCCATTGCCACTTCAAAGAACTAATCCGCTGGGCTATGTCGGTGACTTTTGTTCTCCTACGGATCTCTTCATTTCTGATTCGATCTCGTAGGGAAACACCGAGCATCGCCCTCTCCATAGCTCTCTGGGCGACCTTGAGCTTTCTTATGAGGCCCATAGTCAAAGACCACGTTTCGGACCCGTATGTCATCACTGGTAACACACACTGGTCGAATACCTTAGTTTTAAGGGACTGAGGTATTTTAGACGAGAAGACGCTACGTAGCTTCCCGAACGCCGCCCATCCGAGTCGGATTCGACGAAAGACCTCGTCCTCGAAGCTGGAGTTGCCAGCCTGGATCATCTGACCCAGGTAGACATACTGGTCTACAACTTCAAGGGTGTGGTTCCCGACTGAAACCGGTGATGGAGTAACATGGACATTACACATTGCCTTGGTTTTGTCCATGTTCATTTTAAAGCCCACCTGTTGGGAGACCACGTTGAGGTCGCTGAGCATGGTACTTAAGTCCTCCAGCGATTCCGCCATGACCACGATATCGTCGGCAAAACGAAGGTGAGTGATATACTCGCCATTGATGTTGATGCCAAGTCCTTCCCATTCCAGGAGTTTGAAGGCATCTTCCAGAGCAGCGGTAAACAGTTTCGGAGAAATGACGTCTCCCAGTCTTACACCTCTCTGCAATGGAATAGCCCTCGTGCTCTGCTCCTGTACTCGGACTGACATGGTGGCGTTGCTGTATAAACACTTCAACACTTCGATGTACCGATAGTCTATGCGGCACCGCTGGAGAGACTGAAGCACCGCCCACATTTCGATCGAATCGAAGGCCTTCTCATAGTCCACAAACGCTAGGCATAGTGGCCGGTTATACTCTTTGGCCTTCTGTATAACCTGCCGAAGCGTATGGATGTGGTCTATGGTACTAAACCCTTTTCGGAAACCGGCTTGTTCGGGAGGCTGGAAGGCATCGAGCCTGTTCGCGAGACGATTCGTGATTACCCTCGAAAACAGCTTATAGATGTGGCTCAGGAGCGTGATGGGTCTATAGTTCTTCAATAGGGTATTGTCACCTTTTTTGAAGAACAAAACCACCACGCCCCTGTTCCACGCCTCTGGCGTCACGCCCTCGAGCAAAACGGAATTAAAGAGCTTCTGAAGGATTTTCAGTACCGGCGTTCCGCCCGCTTTCAGAAGCTCTGCTGTGATTCCGTCTTCGCCCGGCGCCTTGTTGTTCTTGAGCTGTTTAAGGGCAATCCTAATCTCGTACAGGCTGATGTCCGGGATATCTTCCGTATAGTGTCGGTTAGTTTCAATTAGTAGTAACTAAATCATTTGACCAGTGTTTGCATTTTAACCACGGGGTCGGTGCAAATTTGATATCGACATTTATAAATTTAGATTGTAATTTGACCCACATTCGCAAAATGTTTACAGGTACAGCAGGTCTAGTCCATAAAATTAATCGGTGTGTGTATGTATATAAAGTGTCTAATTATGCTTAAATTATTTATTGACCGCATATTATATATAGCTTTCACCCTCTTACCCGGTCCAAAAAGACCAGGACCTCTGTTTTTGTAAAATATGACTCACGCAAAACCGGTAAGATTTACTTTCGTTATCGAATGATTTTAATTCGATATAATCCGACCGATTTGTGCGATTCATAATTTTCAAAAATAATATGAGTATCCATACTAATATTATAAATGTGAAAGTATGTCTTTCTTTCTGTCTTTCTGTCTGTCTGTCTGTTACGCTTTCGCGGCCAAACCGCTGAACGGATTTTTGATGATATTTGGTATGAATATAGATGAAGACCCAGGGTTAAACATAGGCTACTTTTTGATGCAGGCAGAGCTGCGGGAAAAAAGCTAGTTCAGTATAATTTCAGTAACATTGTGTCAGCAGATAAAACGTGAAGAGTAACAAACAAATTTACAAACTCATTTTCGCATTTATATAGTTAGGATTAGGGTAAAAAACCATTTCCCTAGTGGCTTGTTTTCATCAATCTTAATTAAGTTAAAAGAAAATAAAAAATAACCTAAATAGCTAGTGAAAGTCATGTCCAATAACCAACGCCATCTAAACGGCTTTAAGTCCGCAGTTTACAATTATGTAATAAATTTAAATAAAACAGCAAAATATTTATCGACAAAAATATCTTTTTCCAACACTATTCATCTAAATGGCCACGCCAGGTGTTCCCAATCCTGCGTCGGGTAACAAAGCGACCATTCATTTCTAAAGTAATCTATCGATCGTTCCCGGAAAGTTAGATAATCGAGTCCAGAATCGAATAATTCCATCGCATAATAACGAGGTGCCATTGACGCGTTGCGGCTGTGAAAAAAAAAATAACTATTCGAAATGTATAGCGTTCAAAAATGGAATTCCTTATTGATTAGCGCACATTTAATGTGAATTTGATTTTAGAACATTGTTTCTTTTTTTAATGTCTTATTTCTTGTTAACATTTCTTTTTTTTTATTTATTTATTTATTCATTTCATGTACACGCTGTAAATATACATTGGAAACTTAAAATTAGGAAAACTGTGTACAAGGGTTCTACTTATTTCTAAAGAAATTTCTTCCAGCAGACCCGCGACAGGAACTACGAAAGAAAGAGACAAAGTGGCGTACAATAAAAAAAAAAAAAAAAATACAAAAATAATAAGCACAAATTAAACCTATTTTATAATACTATATGTATAATAAACTAAATAATAAATACAATAAATATACCTACTAATATATATAAATAATATATATATATATATATATATAATACGATTTATGAGTTTAAGGAGAAATAATGATCTCTTATTTTATTTTATTTTATTTCGACAACTTTATTAAATTTATTTTGACCTCTTAGTTTACATTTCATATTTGCTCATATTTCGCAAATAGTTTCGAAAATAGCTTTCTTTGAATGCCTGTTAGCGAAAATAATATAAAATTTTTGCATATTCTGCCACAGGAATTTTAATATTCTTCTTGCAATGTCGTTTCGACATATCAAAGTAAAATATTTTAACTTTGTTAGGCAAATAATTGGCATTCGTAGGCTTTACGCAAATATCAATGAAACTTATATTCTGATTGGAGAAATATTTTTTTTTCTTTTTTAATCCCCAAAATATAAATGACACTTGATTGATTGGCCAATTATGCTTAAAAATAGTGGCGATTATCCGTATCAGGCCACGAATCCCGTATGCCCCGCTAGGTTGTCGACCTAATAATGATTTCATTCTCTATCATGGATTATAGTGATCCAATTTTATTTAGATTTTTCTGTCTTTGTAATAAACTTAAACAGTATCTAAATGTGTATATTAAAGTCAGGTCGGTCGTTACATACGATGGATATTAAGTCCGTTTAACACAGTCTGCGAAGCTAAGCTAACAAGCTTTCTATTAGAAATTACGATACAAGCCCAGATTTATTAATAGTACTAACATAATAATAATAATAATAAAATATCTTTATTCACGAAAAACATGGTATGTATATTGGTGTTACAATTTTCACATATTGGATCACATGTTTTGTCACATTTAATGACATGCGAATAATTAGGCTATTCATAATTAAATTAAATCAAGCATAATTGAATTGAATTCATTAAACTTATAACACAAAATGTCCTTGAATCCTTGAAATACATGCAATGTCAAAGAAATAAATTAAAAAATTAAAAATAATTACTTATCATGGTCAAAAAATTCATTAATGTCATAAAATGTGTTTTTACATAGCCATTCGCTCAGTTTCTCTTTAAATTCATATGTATTCAAATGTATCATATTATCCGGTAAAGAATTGTAGATACGAATACACATATTAAGTGGGCTGTGAGAACATTTTTTAGATGTTGATACATTCTCTAATATTAGTCTATGTGGGTTTCGTTGTAGTCTATTACTTACATCACCAGCCTTTTTAAATAATTTTATGTTCTTATGTACGAACAAGCATATTTCATAAATATAGAGTGATGGTAATGTCAAAATACCCAATTTTTCAAATAACGGTCTACATGTGGTGCGTGGAGGTACTTCACATATAGCCCTTATGCATTTTTTCTGAGCTACGAATGTCTTATGCCAGTCTGTACTATAGCCCCACATCATTATACCGTAGCGCAGAACCGACCCTACATATGCATGGTAACATTTAATAGCCGTTTTAGTATCTGTTGCCTTTTTGACCTGCCTGAGCGCATATACAAACTGATTAGTTCGCTTACAGATGGCATCAATTTGGTCCTTCCAATTTAAGTCATGATTAATTATGACTCCTAAGAATTTAGTATTTGTTACTCTATTTATTTTATATACATTTAACGTAAAATTACAGCGTGGGTGTTTAGAATTATTAAATTGTATATAATTTGATTTATTTAGATTAATGTTTAGATTGTTATCATGTAGCCATTTAATTATTTTGTCAACCGTGTTATTAATGTCATTTTCATGTTTAATAATTTCACTATTATTACGTTTTTTCACATCAGTCGTTACAATTATAGAAATGTCATCAGCATATAAAATACAATTATGATTTGTTATACTGAAAATGTCATTAATATATATTAAGAATAACAACGGACCCAATACACTGCCCTGAGGTACACCACTGTTTACTTTTTTATAGGATGATGTACAAGAATACATTTCATTGTTTGATATATTACTGACCATAACACCTTGATACCGATCATTTAAGTATGACGATATCCACTGCAAAGCAATCCCCCTTATACCAATCCTTTCACACTTATTTAAAAGCTTATCGTGTGAAACATAATCATACGCTTTAGACAAATCAAAGAAAAGTCCGGTAGTTAAGTGCTTACTATTTAAACTACTAAGGATTGCGTTTACTAGTGTGTATATTGCCAGATTGGTGGACTTGTTTTTTTGAAATCCAAACTGATTTTCGTTTATTATGTCATATTTGTTACAAAAATTCATTAACCGTTTAAACATACATTTTTCAAATATTTTTGAAAATATTGATAATAGGGTAATTGGTCGATAGTTGTTCATATCATTTCGTAATCCTTTCTTATATAATGGTTTCACCAAAGAAAGTTTAAGTGCATTCGGGAAGGTGCCAGAAAAGAAGGACAAATTTATAAGGTGAGTAAGCACCGTGATTATTTCAGGACAGCAATATTTTATTATTTTTGTGTTAACTCCATCATATCCTTCTGAATTAGTATTTTTAAGGGAAGAGATTTCTACTATCACCTCCTTCTCCGACATTAGTTCTAAAAAGAAGGAATTAGGTAACGTTTTATTTGAGCATGTTTGGGTACTTCCATTTAATGTCAAATTATTATTTGTCATATTTTTAGTAGTCATATTATTATTAGTCAGATTAATGAAAAAGTTATTAAATGCATTTGCGATGTCATTAGGTTCATTTAATTGTTGATTATTAACTTTAATTTCAGTTATATTATCCGGTGTATTTTTATTAGAAATTTCGTTTTTTATTACAGCCCATGTAGCCTTAGTTTTGTTTTTACTTTTCTCGATGAAAGCGATATTTGTGTTCTTTTTTGCTTTAACGATACACTTTTTCAATAAATGTGAGTACGTTAGATAGCGTTTCTTATTTATTTCAGTTTTATTCTTATAGTAACGGTATCTTAATAATCTTTTACTTTTACAACTAATTTTCAAACCTAGACTAATCCATTTTCTTTTGTTATTTTTATTGTCATTAATTTTTATCCTTATTTTAGGGAAACAAAGATTATAGAATAGACAGAAAAGTTCATGAAAGCGGTTGAATGCGTTATCTATGTTTGATTCCTCATAGATCTCCGCCCAGGAGATACCACGGAGGCATTCACGAAATTTGCAAATATTATCAAAACTATAATCTCTTCTATAGATCATATATGATTTAGGTCTGGTACAGTTCGTTTCTATGTTAAAGCTAATCATCTGTGCTGTTTCGTGATCAGAGAGATGGAGGGGTAAAACATCAGTCGAAGCATTTTCTATGTTACTAAGTATATGATCTAAGCATGAGTTTTTTCGTGTGGGGACATTAATGTGGAGTTTAAAAGAGTAATTATTACATAGGTCATTTAGATAATTACTTTCTTTACTTGGTTGGAGTGTGTTGATATTTATATCACCCATTATAACTACTTTGGACTTAAGTTTATTTTTCTTAGACAGTTCGTGTAATAATTCATTAAGTTTGTCCAAGAATATGATAGCATTTGAGTCTGGAGTTCTGTAGACACATATAATAATCAATTTAATAAGAGGTATTTCTATTCCACAAACTTCGAAAGTAGATTGTGCTTTGTATTTATTTGGTAAAGTAAATTCATTGTAAATTAACCCCTTTTTAACTAAAATACATGTACCTCCTCTACATTTATCTCTATTGTATGATGTAGCAAATTCGTAGTCATTCATAGTTACGAATTTTTCACGCCCGTCCTTTAGAAATGATTCTGAAAAACACATTACATCCGGGTGTTTATTTTGTTGTTTAAGTTCCTCAAGCGTTACTTCTAATATGTCTTTTTTATCTAGAATACTTGCTATATTTTGGTGAAAAATTTTGAACTCATTATTTTTATCTCTCTTCATTTTTGACCTTAACGTTTCACTAGATACGAAAAAATTTTGATTTTTCAATTTTCGGAAAGTAATTAAGTAATGTCGTTTTTTTTGTTATTGCTTCTGGCCTTACATTTTCCATAGGGGGTTGAGAATATTGACGCTTAAAGTAGTATGTTATTTTACCCTTGCAACTCTGTGTAAACTTATTTTCATTATACTGGTCAACCTTTTTCGTTTTGTAGCTAGCTAATAAGTTTTTTAATTCTTTAAAATTCAAGTATTTTTTGCTATAATCTAAAGAGTCAATGACGTGGTTAATTGATTGACATAAATTATATACATTGTTATACATGCACTTTACAAAATTACAATTTTTATAAGTGGAACAAGTATCATGAATTGCCTTATTAATATTGTTCACGTCGATATAATCATTCGAAAATATATTTAGTATAAGTATGTCATTATTCCTAAACTTCATACACAATTGTTTTAATTGCAAAGTCAGAACTTTTAAATCATAGTCATTTTCACCTACACATAATAGCAACTTATCATTATCATTCAATTTTAGATTAGTGAAACAGTTCCTTATAACATCCGAAGTAAGAGCATTAGGCTTAATTTCTGAGACGACCATGTATTCTTCGTATTTTGAATTTATTCTCGAATGAATTAGCGCTGATGCTATATTTGAACATTGTTGTGTACCAAATACATAAATTTTTCTTTTATTTGCAATTTCCATGGAGGTTTGATTTTTGTAATGGGTGCTTTCCATATCTTCTTTCGGCAAATTATTCTTTAATAGGGTTACGCTAATTTTAAGTTGTTCCATTTCTTCTTCTAATTTTCTTATTTTATTTTCAATGTCTGCTATTTTCATTTTAGTGTCTTCTTCTTCTGGTGTCTCCAACTCCATCGAAATATTATTTACAGGAGTTGAAAATATTTCTGGATATTGTATAATTCTTTGAATCTTCTTCTTTTTTACACTATTAATGAACTGGTTTTCTGTTAAAGGTGATTGGCATAACGTTTTCAATGTTTTATTTTCTTCTATTAATTTATTAATTTGTCTTTTTAATTGATTATTTTCTAAAATTATATTTTCTAACTCTTGTACCGATACTTCTACTTCCGTTCTAAGTTTTTTATTGTGCTCCTTTAATTCGTTCAGTGTTATGACATCTGTTGCGGTACAATCGGCACTTTTTGACAAAAGGCTGGTACTCATGAAAGAATCGTCCATTAGGTCAGTTACATTTCCTTCGGTAAGAATCTGTGAGTCTATAAGTCGACATGATGAATTCAGTGGTGTATGTGGTGAGGGTTTATTTGGTTCCAGTGGCGATTTTTTCCGTTTTGTTACGTTTATGTTGCTGTTATTAAGTGCTAACGAAACCTTAGTCTTTTCTATACAGATTTTACATTTCCACTTCTTTTTTTTGTCTGTCTCTAATATATTCCACAACTTTTCAGAGTAGCCGGCACAGTCGAATTCATAATAATTTGTACAATGAGAGCATTTTATAGCACTTTTAATGTCGACAGATTTTTTGCATTTTTGACAAATAATACAAATAATTGATGTTGAAGTCATTTTATTATTGCTTGTAGTCTTTGCAGCGATTTTCGTAGACATATTTGAGCGAATTTGTATGTGCAGAATATTTTCCGTAGTATAGAATGTATGGTTGTTTAAATCAACCTAGATACCAGGCTGTCTCTTCGAATGTCATTAGCTTCGATAGCTGTCAGTGTCAATACTTCAAATGTCAATGCCATATAATTACATGTCAATCATTCATACATACAGTTTGTTTTGTTTATGTCGAGTGCGAGCCGGTTGTGATGTAAACTGTGTAATTGTTTCTAATTGGTCATTATCACTTCATGTACCTATTTCAAAAATATTTCAGTTAATTCACAAAAAAATGTTTGTGGGATTTGTCGTATTAAAACTGTGTTGTGTTGAAACTGTTTTGATCATACCTTAGCGCAGGATATGGAGGTTAGTTTGATCACTTTTTTAACACTGCACACTCTTTATTTCTTTGTATTTTTTGTAATATCACTCGGAGCTACATATATACGTCTTTCTTTGTTGACAACCGGAAACAGCATTCAGTAACGTATGTTAGTTCTGTGTAGAATGGACACTTTAACCCCCCCCCCCCCCCCCCCCACACACACACACTCCTCAAAGGATGTCGCTTCACCTGCCCGGCTGCTGCGACGACCATGACGTAGAAACGGTAAATAACCAATCCTATAAGTAACACATACATTGGCGCGTGTGCGTATCAATTGAAACAAGCGATTAACCAATCAATTATTAAGATATACGAGTAGTTTGTTTATAGTAGATTATGATACAAGGGTGCGAATTACGTGAAAGGCGAACGCCTATAGACTAAAAATGCGAACCCGAGTATATATGTTACGGTAAGAGTGATTAATTGAAAATTACCGAAAGTCGAGGTAAAAGTGATAAATTAATCATATTTGTCGGTGTTTATTAATAATATAACTTAGTACCGATAAATGTAATAACCCTAACAATGTACCTTTAATGCTACGTCTAACGTACTAATATAACGCTTTAAAGTTCCTATAATATAAAACTTGAGCTCTGTATCAAATCGCAGAGGTTTGTTGAGCGAAATTTTCTCGCTCTACAAAGACCTTAGAAAAAAAAAACCTAACCTAACCTTGCTCGTGTGATCTCAGACAAGTATAATTGTAAGACTGTGAGTAATATTATAAATAAATACCTGCTGGTCAAAAAACGTTGAATTTCATTTTATAACTTTTACTAATGTGTGTAGTGAATTATTAATAATTACTACTAAAAGTAATTAATTTCGATTGTTTATTCACATTTACCAAAACACGAGGTTATTATTAATAATGTTGTAAAATTATGAATAACTTTCATTTAATCAGATTTACCGTAACATATATATGACCAATTTCGCTCACGAGTTGTCATACGACGATTTTCAACACATTTGCGAGTAAAACTCACTTATATTATCAACTTTTTATTATTAAAACAATTCTTCACATTAACTTTTGTTGGTACACTTTGAACACTTTTCACCATTAGAGTAAAACTGTGTGTTTGTTAATGCATTGCTAGGTTAGGTTGTTCTTGATGCTGTTTTAGAAATTGTCCACGCTTTGTCCTTATTTCTTCCTTTGAAGATTTTAGTTATGTAGTTATAGTAAGCCTACTTATTCAGTCAGTTATCAACATTCGATTTTCGCCTGGGTTAGTATATCGGACGGAGACAAATTTAGGTATTCTTCCCTAAATTAAATCGACATCTGTTATTAATCGTAAATTAAATACAAAAACAAATAGATTCAAAAATGGCGCCACTGATACAGAGGGAGCAGACCGTGATAGTATTTTTTTTTTTTTGCAATGGTATTTACGGCCATGGATAGCCCTTCTTAATTTTTCTATACAAATTAATATTTGTAGTCCAATACGGCAAATGTTCAGTAAAATAAATATAAATATCAAACTTAGTGTTGACTTATCATTTGGAAGCTATAATCCATACTTCCATATTTCCATACTTCCATACTAATATTATAAATGCGAAAGTCTGTCTGTCTGTCTTTCTGTCTGTCTGTCTGTCTGTCTGTTACGCTTTCACGGCCAAAACGCTGACCGGATTTTAATGAAATTTGTTATGAATATAGTTGAAGACCCGGGGTCAAACATAGGCTACTTTTTGAAGCAGGCGGAGCTGCGGGAAACAGCTAGTAGTTTATATTTTTGCAAAAACAATGAATTGTTTAGAGACATAAAATCCTCTTGGCGTACATTTAAAAAAAATTAACCGTAACCAAGGAATTGATTACTTTACAAGTGCGATTATAATACAAAAGACGTGTTGTTTACAACCTTCATTAACGACCTAATTACAATTAAATAAAAGACAGTTTATGAGCAAAGTGTTGAAAGTGGGTATAAATAAATAGTATGTTATCACTATATCCACAGAATAAGAGAGTGGTCTACTCTATAGTATCAATAAGGTGGTGGAAAGACGACTTAAGTGTGTTCAAAACCGCTCAAATCCTTTACTGTCAAATTATCTTCTCAATGGGTTAAGGCTATAATCAAAGGCCCCATTTTGTGATTTTAAGGAGAGGAACCCGATATTTGTGAACCTTAAATTATTCTAAGAAAGTGTCAGTTTTCGTGTTGTTTTTGTTTATGGTTCTAAAAGAATTCAACAAGGGTTAGAGCTATGAGAAAGGAAAGTTTAATTGTGTGCGGTTTCGATGCTTTCCGGTTTTGACGTTCATCACAGATAAGAGGTAACGTAATTCTATTCTAAATTTTAATTATGCTCTGAAACCTAATTTGATTTTTTTTAAAAAGCATTTGCAAGAAGCGTTTGCTTCTTTTACTCGCCTATTCTAAAAACTTCGTTGCATGTACGTGATCCTGGATTTCCATTTTCAAATATTAAAAAAACACCAAGCTAACCGCAGGAGAAATCAATAACTGCTAAAAGCAGTGTTCGAGAACATTAATAATTCCCTCATTATTCCCGGTAAAATATAAACCTATCCCGATAATTTACGGCGACACCCGAAAACCCCCTCGGGAACTATAATGCCTATTTGGGAACACAAAATGGCGGATTTTTTTGTGACCGTAGAAGCTTCTATTTCATTAAAAGAGCCGCGAAATTGCTATTTTGAGGGTAGTTAGTGTTAAGTGGTTTTTTTCAGTACATTCTTAAATGTTTCTATCCAAAATTTGTTTTGGAATTCAAAAGGGGGCTGTACCTAACAATAGTAAGTCATGTGGTATCAGGTCTAAGAGTAGGCCACTTCCTTTCTTATCGTGGGTGTCGTAGAGGTGAATATGGGAAAAGCAGAGGTTTGAAAAAAAGTTCAATCCATTTTCATTTTTAGAAATATTTGTATGGTTATAACGTGGGTTATATCTTCTAAACGCACCAACGAAACGTTTTTAGGGTTCCGTGCCCAATGGGTAAAACGAATTACTAAGCCTCCGCTGTCCGATTTCATTGCGGATTTTATAGATAATGGTTCGGAACCCTTCGTACGTAAGTCCGACTAGCATTTGACCGGTTTTGTTATTTAAAGGATTAAAATCAATGATATTATAAAAATCAACATTTAAATTTTCTCATCCCATCAAATATTCTAACTTCCTCCTTTCGCCTGCGTCAAACTAGATAACAATAAAAATTCCATTGTTAAAAACCAAATATGGTTTCAACGCAGGTTAAGGACATCTTGCCTTCCATGTTCCCTTGTATCGACAGATTGAGGTGTCTCAGATAATATTATACAGAAGTAGCATTTTGATATAGTTATGTGCTTCCGAAATTCAACGCAATATGCTTCTATAACTGTTACGTTTACGTAGAGCTTAATTAGAATGTGATATGATCTTGTTAAATACATTATGTTTGCACAAATCGTACGTGCTGCATGCATATTGCAAACTGCAGATGTTTTTGATTATGAACAAAATTAAAATTAAATTTAAACCTTCTGTCGCCAGAATGTATCTCATGAACATAGAAAGTTAGACACATAGATTAATAATTGGTCACGCGCGCACTGACTAGATACCGTCGGCGTACTAGACAAATGCGGCAACTAAAACTACGCGAATTCGGCCGTACTTGCGGCATACCCGCGTCAGTCACGCCGCAACCGATAAGTGAGTTTGGACGTCGAGATAAATTTAAAATTTTAGTTTAAAAACAGAAGCCAAATGCCAGTTTGCGTATTCAAACTATGTAAGAATAACTCTCTCTCGTTTCGTCTTCGAACATTGTCTTACACACACTACAATATAAAGTTGCCGCATTCTGGAAACTGATTTTTCTTCATAGCGCGGTATCTAGTCGAGCGCGCGCGAGACCAATTATTAATCTACGGTTAGAAATTTTCACAGGGGATGTGTTTTTATACAAACCTTTTATAAGTAGTCAATTATTGACCCTAGATTTTCAACCCATTTCAAATTTCATCAAAATCGGTCCAGAGTTTTTGCAGTTTTTGCAAACTAACAGACAGTCATTCTTTCCTGTTTATTATAGTATTAGTACTATGGATGAAAGGTATGTATTTTTACTTTAATTGGGTTTTGAAACAACTTGCGCCAAATACATCAACCTACCTTCCTACTTTATCAAAGACTATTTGACACATAAGTGACACGAGAAAACAGTTTTAATGAAGCGTAACCCGAATCTTTGTCATAATTGGCGGGAAACCCAACTTGTTGTGACATGTGACGCTACATTATCAATTAGTCCCTTGGCGACTGGACGTCTCTTGGACTAATCTTGGTCGTTGCGTAAAAACCCTGAATTTTAAATAAAATTTCTATAGGAAACATCCGTGAGGTTATTTAATTCATAAAATAAGATTTGGCATAATTAGAATAATCCATACTTATATATAATATTATAAATGCGACAGTCTGTCTTTCTGTCTGTTACGCTTTCACAGCCAAGCCGCTGAGCGGATTTTGATGAAATTCGTTACCGAATATAGTTGAAGACCCGGAGTCAAACATAGGTTACTTT
The DNA here is from genome assembly GCA_947363495.1 of Euzophera pinguis. Classification (NCBI taxonomy): domain Eukaryota; kingdom Metazoa; phylum Arthropoda; class Insecta; order Lepidoptera; family Pyralidae; genus Euzophera; species Euzophera pinguis. The sequence continues at coordinate 3,252,862 of OX376180.1, forward strand.
TTGACGCAGGCGGAGCTGCGGGAAACAGCTAGTTTGATTATATAATAACTTAAAAACAAAACGTTTTTTTTTTATTTCGTCAAACTAACACAGAAGTATTTTAAACAAAATACGAAAGTTAAACATACAAAATTTGACAAAAATTAAACAAACACAAATATTTTTACAAAATTATAACCAGCCGAGAGTAATTAAAAAGAAAATCGCGATCTATTTTTATTAGGCCATTATAGCACGCTTTTAATTTTAAAACAAATCTCGAATTTTCATCTTATGGCGGGAGAATTGTCCCCCAGCTACATAGACGTTATCCAAATAACAAACATAAATCAATAAAAACATGGTTTCAAAATCCCATTTCCAATGGAATCCGTCGGTGGTATATTGTCCACATTTTCCCGTTTAGTACGTGACATGCATCGGTTATCTTTGCGTGTTTGGGGCTTCACTATACCCAAAGGAGCGGGACTTACATTTTAAGGGTTCCGTGCCCAAAGGGAAAAACTGACCCAAAATCGGTGTGTCGAATGAAAATCGTTCGACTCACCGAATATGTCGAATGAAAATCATTCGACACGCCGGTTTTGTGAGTCATACTTTTCAAAAATAGAGATCTTGGAGTCATATCCTTCAGTTGAGATCATTCAACATTTTAGTATATAAGCAAACCTAACACTCGTATGTTTTCGTAAGCACGTATGACATAGCTTTGCAGTAAGACGTCGAGAATTCAAAGGCGATATTAATGAAATTCTGCACTTACTTTTACCAAATGTGCAGACATTCAAAGAGAATTAGGCAAACTGCTTATTTTGGAATGAAGCAATGTTATTATTTTTTTAAAGATTTATTTATAAGTAAAGTACTGTTCCCGTGGGATTTATATACAGATATTGTAAGGCGAAGTATAAAGGTTGGCTTAGAGACTTGGTCTTATTCAAAAACAATACGATACAATATAACTGTATGTATTGCCCACATCTGGGAAATCACAAAACTGAAATTATAACATTATTAACAATATGGAGCAAAGGCGGACTTATTGCCAAGCAAAAACCAGACAAAAAGAACAAATCAAATGTTCCGACTATATAATTCGTAATCCTATTTTGAGATCTGTGACTCATTATCTCGAATTTTGAAGGACTTTTGGCGTGAAGCTGTGAAGAGCAGTATCGGCGCTGTATTTTATTTTCCAAAGTTTGTGTTTTTTTGAGTGTTTGTGCATGATAATGGTGGATTATAAATTATAATTTGCAAAGTGTTCGATAATAAGCGTAAGTGTTGGGAAGTGATACAATGTTTGATTTATGTGATTTTCTTGCTTGTTGCCAAATGCTCCTGGAAATCGCTCAGTGCAGTTTTTCCACCACTTCACTTAGCATAATACTTCTGACTTGACTTGACTACTGACTTGACTTTAGACTTTCTTGACTAAACGACTTTATTGTATAATTTTTACTTGTTACTGGCTACCATACTATACCATACTGATACCAAAGTAAAGGCCATATATAAAAAAAAAATTGAATGACACAAATTGTAGAACCTCTTCCTTTTTTGAAATCTAATAAAAATGGCACTCCAGAAATCTTGATAAGTACATTCTCACTACATAGTTTTTTCATATCAGATCCTAAAAATAACTCTTGGATATGAAGGATTAGTTCACTGATCCGTCCAAGGATTCCGTCTAGTCGGCGGAAACCTACACTACCACATTTCATTCGATAACTTAGTATGATTTCTTTTTGCGGTCGCATTCCAATGGGAATAATATCCGTGTGTTTTCCGTTATTTCTAGATATCATTAGCTTAGGATTAGTTTGAATATTGGTATGCGAAAATATGTGTATTTTAGGGGGATATTTAAGGAATTATTGTGTCTACTACGACGCCAAGGTTTTTACAAGTTCGGACTATACGGATTAATAGTTCCTGTTTGTCTGATAAGTCGTCCGATTTATCAGACAAAGCTGTCGGACCGACGGTTCAGAGGGTCGGATTCGACTTTAGCCGCCAATAAGAACCTTTATGTCAATAGAATGATATAGAATAGATGGTTTTTGGTAATATTCGCTTGGTAGCTTTTTACATACATATACATTTTCTCTCAAACATCTAGGATATTTTTAGGCCCACCTGCTCCAATAGTCCCTTGCACTAAACTTAAATATAGCAAATCACTGTGCAATAGAGGTGACAAAGTATTGAGCAAATTATATATATTAATATAGTGAAGTCAATAGCCGTTTTGATTCAACGCGAAGAGAAGGATTATTTTCATGATTTTATAAGAATATTTTTGTGAAATGCTGATCACTTTTCAAACTTAAAGTCGATTTACAGGAATCCAGTGCTACAATTTTGTAACTTTCAGGGACACGAAAACCCACACAAAAAAACAATGTAGTGTCCATGACCGTGTCAACATAGACAAATTTGCTACAAGAGCGCTATTTTTGACATGTATGACATGTATTTGGAATGAAAATCGTTCGATTTCGAACAAATATCCTTTGACATCGAACGAAAAGGTTGCCTGGAAAAAATTGCTATTGCGATAAGGCCGCCTTTGCGCAAGGTTATTTTTCTTGTAATTGCTTGCATTTAACAATGTATCCTTGTTGTGCAATAAAGAGTTTTTGAGATCGCTGGTTTTGTATTGTATTGTATTGTATAGTATTGTATTGAAAATCATTAGATATCGAACAAAAATTATGAATAGCAATCTCTTCAAGAGCCCGTGCCTGTGTCTACCAGTGCACACACCCCATTCACAGCTACTAAATATGGCGTATTCGTAAAACACATTACTGTCATACATTCAAATTTACTACTCAATTCTCGCGTGAAGCTATTAACTTTAGGAAGTGCATAATTTATCTCCTTTTCCGGCTTCCGAGTGTAAGTTTAAGTGTTTTAAGTTTCGATACAGAGACAATGTAGCATTGAAAGCATGCAAGTTTTCTTCGATTTTACATCCATACTTCCATACTTATATTATAAATGCGAAAATCTGTCTGTCTGTCTTTCTGTCTGTTACGCTTTCACGGCCAAACCGCTGAACGGATTTTGATGAAATTTGGTATGCACACAGTTGAAGACCCGGGGTCTAACATAGGCTACTTTTTAACGCAGGCGAAGCAGCTGGAAACAGCTAGTATTATATATTTCAAAAATATCTTCTCTGATCACTGTATGGTTGACTCGTAAAAATATTTACGGAGTTAAGTCCCACGTTTACTTTTTTTTGACCGGACCTACAATTTTAGCTCCTGTGAGCTTTTAAATTTACAGCGGGACAATTTGAGGCGAGGGCTATTAACCACTCAGCCTTTTCGGCAAATGCACAAGGGGCTCCCAGTTGGGACGAACCTCGGCCATGGGCTTTGCCTTTGATCAAGCGAGCAATGCAAACTCGCGAGCGGTAGCAAACGCTCAACTGCCATAAGGGCCGACACTATTGTGCCTGAAGGGCCTACTGAGAACCTATCGGTGGCGTGAAGCGCCCTGGTACATTCCGGTACCTGGTAAACTGTCTACTGTTCCTACTACGTCGCACTCGCCGGCGGGTGCGGTTATATGTTCCTATGGAAAACCCTGGACTCCGTTGAGTCGATGGGTTTTCGAAGGGAAGGTTCGCCACCGTAATGGGATCGTCTGGGTGTTTTGCGCGCGGCCATGAATTTCATTTTATATGAGCCCGCAAGCGCCTTTGGGGGTGCGCCCCGCGCCGCCACTGTACCACATAATTTTGTTAAAATTAAGCGGCATTACTATTGGCTATAATTTCGATAATTCTATTTGTTATTTTTTATTTCTTAGTTCCTATTGGTTAGCTTGTAAATCTCTGAACATATAAATAAAATTACTGCAAATCTGGACTTCGACTTTTGTTCATCTCCTCACACGAACCTCCACAAGTCTAAAAACCGTTTTGGTTTTCCGTAGTCGGTTAAAAAGTAGGTCCAAGAGTAGATACCGAATCTCTTAAGTACATATTGACTTTATCTAACTTAACAGTCAGGTGCATCATAGCCATCCGTATCTCATTCATCTAAGCGCCTTACAAGTTGTGCACAGCTAGTTGCACTTCCCCCGGTCTTCGGAAGCATAATAAAACATATATAAATAATAAGCTATGTCAAATACAAATACAAAATATCTTTATTGTCAAATACAGGTATTTACAATGTTATATAGGTGTGTTTTCCTAACCAAATCAACCGAAACACTAGTCATCCGAATCTGTTGTAACCGAAAACTCGCTTAGAAGAGCGAATGATCTTATTACTAAACCATACGACAAAGGCACAAAAAAGCACTTAAATTCGGAATCTGCTAGCGAGCAGAGCTTCATAAATATTTATAGTTAATTCCGTGATACGATTGGATCTTTTCAAAATCAACCCTATTTTCACGTTTTTTTTAGTTGCCAATCGGTGATGTACTTTTTGGAGAAGAAAAGTCAATTTCGTCCTGAATTTTTAATATTTTGCACTGGCTAGAAGGTATAAAACTTTATTACGGTGAAAATCGCATCGAAATCGATCATGCAACTAAAAAGAAGTCATCGTAAAATGCGACATCGATAGCCTCCACAAGACATGCGTGTCGACTCAGTAGCAGCTCGAGTAAGTCTGGCTCGCGTGCCCGTGTGCTATGTTTCCAAACCACGGAGCATTTGCTAAGAAGAGATGCCGTTTGAAATGGCGCAGTGATGTGATCATTGGCGTCTAGCCGCTCACACAAGTGGGCAGACCTTGTCACTACTCGTTTTAAAGCGTACCGAGAAACAGATCGCAAGCTCCTAAGTACATCACGACTTTCCACGGCATTTACAAATTTAGCATTGAATAATAAGGTTTCTGTTAAATACGATATATTTACGGCTCTAAACGTTATACCTAATATTTAAAACGTTCATAATTTATGAAATATCGCCATGTTATTAAGATTGGAACTTCGACGTACTAGTGACATCTGTTGACAAGTACTAGATAATTTGTAAATAATGTAGTACTGCTACTTTCTGTAAGATGGATATCATTATGGTTGGAGCCACGGCCGAAACCAAGCACCCCGCACGTCTGCCTTCCGCCCCGTGTAGCCTCACAAATACTTTCTTAAAAAACGCTTATTTCTCTTTGTAATTTCTCCGTGATCCAAATCATTGGACAGTTACTTGGAAAATAACACCCCTGACTTGACCCCTGATTGAACATCTGTATACCATATATTCATCATTATAAGACGTCATGTTGCGTTAGGACCAATTGTTTTAGATTTACGACTTCACTCAGATTTATAGCGACTGAATTGTACCAATTAATGTTGAAGGCACAGAAATCATCCGATGAATCATTGATACGATAAAGTAGCTTGGTTAACTTTCTAACTAGCATTTTAAAAAAACGGACTGGATTACTTAGATATAAAACCCTATTTACAGGTCAAACAAATAATTCTCCTTTTTTGGTCACGCCAAGTATTCTTTCTTTTTTTTTAGGCAAAAGACATACGGCCCACCTGATGGTAAGTGGTTACCGTAGCCCATGGACGCCCGCAACACCAGGTGCATCATGTGTGTATTGCCGACCCTTGAGAAATCCTTTATCGCCCGTTTTGAAAGACCCCATGCCGTTTTAAAACAGTTGTTGGTGGTATCCCTTATCGGACAATTAAGAAAAAAGGTAACGTTGTCCGATCAATTGGTCCGATCAATTGGTCTTCTGTGTTAGGGCTAATATTTTGGAAATCATTATGAGCCCTTAGATTATTCATTGGTCTCCGCGGCCCGTCGAGCGCGCGAGACCAATTAATGGGAGAAGCCTATGTCCTAACTTCTTCGTCCAACCGTGCTTTCCTATTTGCGTCCTCAGCTTACACTTTGGAGCCTAGGGTACGCTCTAAGCCATGCCCTAGATTTAGCGGCACTAGTTATTACAATGGAGCGACTACCGTCTGTACTCCGACCCCTTTTTACATGGAAACCAGATCAAAGGAACATGACCCGTGGTGTGTTAGTGGCCAACACTGTTACATTATTTCAAGCTGCCTAAAGGTATCTGACACAGCCTAACGACTGCCATCTATCGATAACAATCGGGACCTTCCACAAATGGCAATACAAGCCGTAAGGCGTCATCTCGCTTACACAATCGTACCACGACACATGCTGAGCGAAGACCGTTTTGGTCCATGTCAAATGTGTTAATTTTATTCGAACAAATGAAAACCAAATAAACAATTTTTCTTTCTTTATTTTACCAGGCCTGTTATGATGATGATGATGGACCTTTAAACCCCGTAAGACACGAAGACGTAAGTATGTTGATTAATTAATTGATTTCACCATCTGGCGGTTCCCATACTATTGATATTTTGTTATTCCTGCTGAGAGGATTATACATAATTAATAAGTAGAAGCGTGTTATATTATGAGGGCTAGTTAATCCGGATTAGACATATATGAATGTAGTCTTGTCTTACTCTAATACATACTATATTATAGTCCATCTCTTACTGTTATGCGAATGGTGTGTCGTTGTGAAATTTTAATCCCTCAATTATGAATTCACTCCGTTTTACCTTCGATATTATTTGAGTTGGATAGGTCTGACTACTTATATCTTAGCAGAAATTTTGTGAAACAGGTCAAGCGCGTTTCGGACTCACACACGAAGACGGAACCCTTCGTTTATTACAATATCTATAAAAACGGCAAAAAATCATGTCTCATAAAATATTTATTTTATTTTGTTTTTTAGTATTTGTTGTTATATACATATATCATCTGTGAAAATTTCAACTGTCTTACCATGACGGTTCATGAGATATACCCTGTAGCGGTGACAGACATACGGACAGACCGCGAAGATTATAGTAATTGGACCTCGTTTTACCTTTTCGATACGGAACCCTAAAGCGATTGCGAAAAATATTTTCATTTATTCACTAGCTGAACCGGCAAACTTCGTACCGCCTCCGAATATATTCACCTTAAAAAACTTTCCCTGGATTTCCACAAATAATTCAAAACCAAAAATAGCCAAATCGGTCCAGCCGTTCTCGAGTTTTAGCGAGACGAACGAACAGCAATTGATTTTTATATGTATAGATTTATTATTAACTTATTTTATTTAAAGAGCATCAAAACCCACGGCAAAACGTTCGTTGCTCAATGAGAAACCCCAATCTAGGTAAAAACTAAATAAATATTTTCTTTTAGCCTTGTCCCACGGGAATTGTCAAAGGAACTCTGGAAGTAAACTTCAAGATAAGAGTCTTACTGAATATCAAATAATAAAGGATCGGCTATTGATCCAATTGCATCCTTAAATGCTTTATTGAGAAAAAAAGGGAAAATGTACGAAGAACGGCAAAATTTGTACGTATTTTTTATTGCGAGGGACAGCATTGAAGATCGGAATATCAAATCAACGGGGAATGTGGAGTATGGTGCAAGGTATGAACGGCAGAGTCATTCATAACGAGTGGGGTACGTGGTCAATCGACCCTGTGTGGTGTCAGAGTTTTAGGGAACCCTTTCAGCCTTTTAAGCCTTTAGCGCCGAATGACGGCCGGGACCAGTGTTTTAACGTGCTATCGTCTGTCAATCTGTATGTGACTCATGAATAAATGAATGGAAATGCCATAAAAAATTCCAGAAATTTGTTCTGGCATTATTTACATACATCTTACTTGCGAAAAGTTTGACATGACTATGTCTGTCTTTGACGAATCGGTTTCAATTTTGGTGGTGTTTTGTTTGTACAAGTGCAATAAAGAGCTTGTGTATTCTATTGTGGTATTTTTTATCAAATCTGCAGAAATAAGATGTGATTACGAACTGGCCGCACTGCGGCCTACATTCGCGCTTACTTCTATTTTCAAATGCGGCCACAGTCCACATTGCAGTCGTAATTGGAGACAACTTCATAGAAATACATAGAAACTAATTTGGAATCACACCTATATACCTTAAGACTAGTAAGTATACTTACTTACTTACTAAGATAGCGCAGCGACCCAAAGTGAGTCTTGGCCTCCGATAATAAGGATCTCCACTTGGATCTATCCTGCGCCATCTCCTGCCAGTCATCGGCGTGCAGCTCGCGCAGATCCTTCCGCACTTCGTCAATCCAGCAATATCTGGGCAGTCCCCTCGGCCCCTTCCAAATATGTTCTCTTCACAATATACCTTGAGACAAGATCCAAAAATCCGCTTCATCTTATGATATATACCTTAAAAGACTTCTATTTAGAGAACCCTAATAAACGAATACCCAATTTTCTATTTGGGAATTTATTGAGAAAACATGTGACTAATATAGAAGCTTTGATTAAATACAATGCTCTTAAATTTTCCGTTTCATTGGTAAAACCTATGTATTTATTTATACTCGTACAATTAATACAAACATATTTTATTTTACCTCCTTTACAAGTTACACGCAAACTTTTAACTCTAACACTAGAGTACAGACCCACTCGATATGAATGAATACTTTCTATTTCTCCCTATGTATGACTGGTAGAGAATTAATAAATTGGTATGTGGAACATTAATAGTTTTAATAAATTAAAATGATAATTTTGGCGGGAAGTTGTGAAGAGCAGTATCGGCAAAATTTGTGTGTTTTTGAGTGTTTGTGCAAAATAATGGTGAACTATTATTCGCAAAGTGTTCAAGAATAAGCGGCGTGTGTTGGGAAGTGATACAATGTTCGATTTATGTGATTTTCTTACTTGTTGCTATAAGCTCCTGGAAATCGTTAAGTGCAGTTTTTCTATCACTTCACTTAGCATAATACTGACTTGACTTTAGACTTTCTTGACTAAACAAACGACTTTATTGTATAATTTTTACTTGTCACTGGCTAAATACGAAAGTAAAATCCATATAAAAATTTTAATTTATGTGTAAATGAATACAATTCAAATGGACGAAACTTTAGCACTTTTAGTACGTAAGCATATTTTTTTTCAAAGCTACAATCTTTTGTATCGGAACGAGAACAACTGAGAAGAATACGCCTAAGAACTCAGTTCAGGAAAAATCGCGCTAATTTGCAATTGACGACATCGTGATTACCAAAACCAAAATTATTACCACACACATAACTTTTCTGTTTTTCCTAATGGTTGACTTGGAGATAATGATTTTAGCATTAAGTCCGCCAATTGTAAAAGTTTTTTTTTACTTGTGGTACGATAAAGATTTATAAATAAATGAAAATCTTCTTCGTCCAAGCGTGCTTACCTAATTGCGTCCTCAGGTTACGCATCGGAGCCTAGGGTACGCTGTAAGTCGTGGTCCTAGATTTGGCGGAACTGGCTATTACTGAGACTGCCGTCTGACCTACGTAACCGTATTTACAAAGAAACCAGACCAAAAGGAACATGACCCGAGGTGTGTTAGTGGCCAACACTGTCAGAATTTTTCAGGCTGCCCTAAGGCATCTGACACAGCCTCACGACTGCTATCTATCGATAACAACCGTAACGTGCCTACCGAAGCACGGAGGAGCTCAACATAGAAAATGCCACTAAATGACGACATTGACGACTAGTCCAATAATGGTCGCGTCACGTCATCGCTTGACACGCGCATTCGCTACGGATACGCGGGTCGCGCTCGACTAACGAGCTCCTTAGGGATACACTGTAAATCATGGTCCTTGATTTGGCGGCTTTGCTAAAACCACCTCAACAAGCTCATATCATAATATTTATTTATAGCTTGACTGACTTCGATTATCAACCAACCATTTACTGCCAACTATTTGCTATGAAACCGCAAATATTCTATATCATGGCTAGATAATAATACCATACATGAATGAACATGTCTCTCAAGGATAGGATCGCTAAAGGACATTGATTTATGCGTTTTATGTTATGGATGGGTCTTCTTCATCATCGTTAACATTAAAAACATTATTTAGGCTACTTGACTGTGTTCAAATTGGGTTAATATTGTTATACTAAACAAAATATACACTAAAATGTAATCAATTCTGATAATAACAACAAAATTGGCTGTTAATTATAGCAGTAATTAGCATTTAAAATTTTGTCATCAAGGAAAGCGAGAGCGTGGTGGGGATTGCTATCTCATTTGTACGCACAAAATCAAGTGGCAGTGACGTCATTGCACACACAGTGCATCCTTTTCTTGTTTTTTGACAGTTACTCCTTCCTCCGAACTTTAAAAGTTTATACTTATTTATTTTTGAAAGAATAAATTTTTTTTTTTTCTGTTTTCGGTTTCTGGTATTAAAAATATTGATTTGAAAGAGAAAATAAAAATGAGTAGAATATCCAATTGAAGCTGATCTTGCTTATCGTTAGTCACTATTTTTGTCTCTTCTTTTATTATTATTTTTGTATGTTGTATGTAGGTATATGATATGTTTATATTCATTTAAGGATTAGTATGTATTAATTGATTATAGGTTTATTTATTTACTGTTATGTAAGTATGATAGTTTTAGTATTTTATTACTGTACCGCCTTTTGTTTGTTTTCACTTTTAATCCTGTCTACCCTAACGTTGGCTGGAAGAAATTGCAATAGCGATAAGTCCGCCTTTGTGCTCAATTTCCTAAATGTATTTCTTTTAATTTTAATTTTGTGATTGGTAAAATAAAGCGTTAATCTATCTATCGTGTCGATGACTCTAATCTTATGTGCCCAGTATGCAGCCACCAGAGTCGCACCCGTCGTCGACCTCACTAGATTGCTTCTGCTGCTCTTAGCAGGGCATATGGGGCACTCCAACAGGTGCGACTTCGCTCGCATAGATCTAGTCATGGAGCAATTACAAAGAGATGCCGTTTGGCGCCTCGCCGACACAAAAGTGGGCGGAGCTTGTCATTGCTCGTGCTCCATGATTGGAGCCACGGCCGAAACCAAGTACCCCGCACGTCTACTTTCCGCCCCGTGTAGCCTTACAAATATTTTCTTACAAAACGCTTATTACGGCATCTCCTCTTTGTAATTGCTCCATGGGTCTAGTCATGTACGTAAGAAACGATGACGCACTGCATAATAGCGTAGTAAACCCGATAATAGTGTGCCAACTCTGCTCCTTACCACCCTAAAGTACAAGGGCATGGTTTGAAAAAATAATAAATTGATTAAAATAACCTTCCTTCGTTCGTTCATATCGATTGGGTTACGTGGTCAATCGACCCTTGTGTCAGAGTTGTTTAGCACCGCCTTTCGGCCTTTGACGTGGTTTCTTTAACGACCAACCGGGGCCAAGGGTTTAACGTGCCTTCCGGAGCACGAAATCATCATTATCATCAGACAATTAGGTGATTCAAGCCTGCAATGTCCTAACCAAACTGGAAACAACTAAACAAAGTATGCTTCCAGTGGGAATCGAACCCATGCCATCAGGGTCTACAACAAACGCCTCAACCACTGGACGACGGAGGCAGTTCTTTCTCTTTGTTTCTCCAAATGGTTGACTGGTAGAGAATGCTCTTAGCATTAAATCTGCCAATGATTATAAGTCCATATATATATATAAGTTTTTTTAAATATAGACCAAACTGTTGAATCTTAATACAAATAATGTCATAATTCATCCCAATTCTTTCTTTTCAAAATAAATTAATGTCTATATCTTTCTCACAGATAATGGAGTACATTTATCAAATGTTCTTTTTGTAAAATCGTCAAAGAATGTACTAGATATTATTTAGGTTAAAACCCCGCTGTGATATGCAATACATCTTAAGAATAAAGATTATTGGCTTAAGAAACAGGCGTAGTTCTTTAATGGTGTACCGTAGACTAGATAGAAAAGTATACGATCTACCCTTTCTCGGACACGAAAGGTGGTAAATTTTTGAGGCCCAATGTGCGTAGGTACTTATTTTAGAGCTTTAAATTTTGGAACAGAATAGAATATAATTTTAGTGCGTTTGTATGTAACACGCTAATCCACTTAGTCATTCGGTAAACCGAATTTGGTTTACAACAATGGAATTTCTATTGGCACATGCGTCGGCGGTATCAATCAAAGTAAAGTAAGTAGTCAAGTAAAGTAAAGTGCTTTCTTATTCGACCTCCCGAAATTCCGAATTCTAAACCAGGCATCCAGAATGCAGTACATAACTATTCTTTTGTTTTAATTTATGAATGAATTCCAATGAAAACCACAAAAAGCAAATATACAATTTTTACCACTTTGGAAACATACATTCATAAAATTCCAAGTTAAAGTATATTTAGCAGTTTCCATTAAAAGTAGGGTGACCACATAACAGGAGAAAATCCACGTCCGAAACATTAATTAAATATCGTAATCCAAATAAGATGAATTCTTTTCCCCACATGCGGTCAACAATACATTAAGTTGACAGCAGGGGTGTCACAATATAATAGCCGATAAATAAATAATGTCCACAATTATCGGGAAATTAGTTTTGCTGCAATAGTGTGTAAATACATAATTTATTGCTTAGATGAATATGTCATTATTACCTTACATTTAAATTAATGCCTTTTTGCCCGAATTTGGGGATGCATCGTTGTGATCTTAAATATTGAGAATGGTCAATCGCTGGACAATTAAACTTTAATACGCCAGGCTCCAAAGGGGTTGTGTGCTGACAGCGGACAGGTCGGTAACGCGCTCGTGACATCTCCGGTGTTCATAGGCTACGGTAACCAGGCAAACAGACGTACTTAGTTGTATAAAAAAAAAATCGGTTAAGTGCGAGTCAGACCCGCACACGAAGGGTTATGTACCTCACTATAAAAACCGCAAAAAAAAAACACATTTGTTGTAAAGGAGCCTCCTCAAATTTCAACTGTCTTATTATCACAGTTCTTGAGATATAGCTTGGTGACAGATGGACAGCGAAGTCTAAGTAATAGCGTCCCTTTGGGTACGGAACCCTAAATAGAAGAAACTTTGAATATAAATCATCATCACCATCATTTAATTATAATTTAATTATCATATACTCGTAGTAATCTGATAATTTCATATAAAATTCACGCACCCAAAACTAATAATCCAAGCTTGACTCATCCCCATGAAAAACAAAAGCAATACGGGGAAAATACTGCATAGCTTCCGAAGAATTAATTAAATACTGACCGCAAATACCCAATATATCGCATTCCTTTAGCCAGAAAATTGTTCAAGTAAAAATTCATTCTACACACAAAATAGCATGGTTGGGTTACCTAACGCGCTGATGTTATTTGAGAAATATTTCATCAAGAAGGCTAACCTTTAGGCTGTGTCATATGCCTTTAGGCAGCCTGAAAAATCCAGACAGTATTGGCCACTAACACACCTCGGATCATGTTCCTGTTGATCTGTTTCCCTGTAAAAAGATTACGGAGGTCAGACGGTATTTCGTCCATTGAAATAACCAGTGCCGCTAAATCTAGGACCATGACTTACAGCGTACCCTAGGCCCCGTAGCTTAAGTTGAGAACGCAACTATAAAAAACACGCTTGGACGAAGAAGAGCATTGACGCAGTATATAAACGTAAAAAAAATATTTGCATTTGTGGTTTTACTCCACACAGGAGTTGCGGCCTAACAGCAAAAAGACGATATGTCAAACTGACAGTTATGAGCTCAGACGAGTGTCCGGGCGTACTGTGTGTTCACCGCATTGCCATAATGTGACAGTTGGTGCGCGAAATTAAATTTCGACAGAATTTAATTTATTTTGAGGTTTGAATTTGAATTTTAGAATGCAATTGGCCAATATCAAATTTATTAACCACTAGCTTTTTCCCGCAGCTCTGCCTGCGTCAAAAAGTACCCTATGTTTGACCCCGGGGCTTTAACTATATTCATTCCAAGTTTCATCAAAGTCCGTTCAGCGGTTTGGCCGTGAAAACGTAACAGACAGACAGATAGACTTTCACATTTATAATATTATAATATGGATTTGGATTATCTGGCGTTTTCCTAATTAAACAAAAATAGGCATTGTGTATCACTTTACTAATAGCAATTCACATTGCTACAATAAAAAGCTCTAGCTTTTATAAATTTTCCAAGTTTTTGCTTCATTTGAAAATTAACTTCTGGCATGTTTTAGTTGTTTTACAGGGTACGCTTTTATCATGGTTCTAGTTTTGTCTGTACTGGTTATTAGAATGAATCGATTGCCGCCTGACCTATGGTATCCTTTTTACACAAAGTTATTAAATAATAGAAATATACCTGCCAGAAGCAAACGAAAATAATATTTTTTTTTATATAAAGTACTTTGATAGGTTTTAGAATTCAAACAAAATTAAAATTGAATGAATATTGAAAACATTCAAAAGATCAATTTTAAAAACAACACAAAACTGATTTTTTTTTGTTGCATTTGAAAAGCTTTCAGAAATTAATAGATTGCAAATTGAATAAAAAATAAACATTCAACTACTTTTAGTTTTCAAATAGTTAAAATTGAATTTCGTGGATTGGAAAAATAAAATAAAATATTTTACTTTTTTGTTTGATGATTTTTATCACTGACCCTAAAATGCCTTTTTACCCATAGGTATTGAAAAAAATTGTCACATTTGTTACCTAGTTCTGTACTCTACATGAGTATTTACAATCCAAGAAAATTTTACGTTGATGAAAATAATTCCTAAATTGAAGTTTCTTTATTTTTTGTGGTTACATCGATTATAATTTTTTTTATTCTTTAATATTTATGAAATGTATAGTAAATTTTTAAATGGTCATAAAAAAACTCGTGTACTAACAAAGTAAACGGCTGGTCCTTGGTGTTCTGAAGCTAAAGATTTTGTGACAGAGATGGGGCGCCGTTTAAAAGATTGTGGTTATGACTACCGCTCAGGGTGGTACCTGGTTCAAAGGATTTCTATAGCTATCCAAAGAGGCAATTCTGCAAGTATTATGGGAACCTTTGAGCCGGGTACAATCAGGGGCGGCATTTTTGATTGATTGAAGTATTTTGTACAATTGTTTTGAATATTAAAAATATTATAAATAAAAAAAAATTAAAACATGTATGCTATCATATTATTCATAAAAAAAAACTAATATTCGTAAGCCTAGTTTAATTTAAATATGTTTCTTCCCTTTCTCTTATCGATAATTTGACGTAAAAGAACGAGACTGAATAGATTATTTTTTTTTTTGCACAAAAATAATTATTTACAGGACACATTTATGTTCGCTAATTGATAGTATGCAAATGTTACAAATGTCATGCATATCACATTTTAGTTAAAATGGGTATATTAGATCAGACGTTTGCATTTTTTATGAATAAGAGGGTATATGTCAAGAGCGCGTTCGTTTCAACAAAAGAGTTGAGAGAAACAGTCAGAGATACACTGACAAGAGGTGGCACAGGTAAATATGGGTAACGAGAAGAAGAAGAGGGAAAAAATGAAACGCACGGGGAAGAAAAGGGGATAAATAATTAATTCACGTAATTTTTAAAATTTCCGGGAGTAAATGGTAATATTTCCGGAAAGGCACAAGATAGATCGAAGTGGAGATTCTTATGAAGGGAGGCCAATATTCACTTGAGGTCGCTGCGCCATTTTGGTTCAATATTAATAATAGTAGTATCGATAGATTTTCGATAAAGGAAACTCTTTATTTGGGATATTACCAAAGCAGACGATTCTGTTTTGGCAAAACCTGGTTGCCGAAATCCGGTACAGTTTATTTATAATATCATTGGAACATTTCCAATTTAGATTCAGCCCACGTTTCAAATGGGACAGGCAATATCAAAGTACCCTCTTTGGGACGAATCTGAGGTCGTCGCAAATACATCCTTTATGTAGGCTTTTTGGCAACAAGGAGTACGCTAGGACAAATTCAAAATCGTTATTTGAACTGCAATAATCAACTTGGTAGATCGTTGTCGCTTTCGTTTTTGACTTTTGGTCTTATCTCGCCCATTTTGTTCCACTGTTCATGTGGCCCTATTAATGACTCATCGTCATTTCAACAGCAGTCAGTCCACTGCTGGACATAGGCTAATGATTTCCAAATTGACTGTAAGCGGCCTATTACTGACTCCAAAAAATCAGTCTTAAAAGTTTTACGAGTAGGAAGCAGTTTGAAAATTTATCTTTGAAGCTAGATTTTTACCTTACTTCATTCATTTATAAAAAGTGGGTTATGTATGTTCAATCGACCCTGTACTCATTTTGGAACTGTCTTTCGGCCTCTGACGACCACATAATTGCAATATCTGACTCTGATATGTGGAAAAAGGGTCTGAATAAAAACACTAATTTACTTACTTAGTATTACGGCAATTTCGAGGATTACTGACATTTATTTTACTAGCGTAAGGACGTGGCCTTAAAAGACATTAGAGCCGACGATGCAAAACAGTCATTTTTTTATACAACTAAGTAGGCAAACAGGCGTACGGCCCACTTGATGGTAAGTGGTTAACGTAGCCTATGAACACCTGCAACACCGGAGATGTCACGAGCGCGTTGCCGACCTGTCCGCTGTCAGCACAGCGACCTCTCTGGAGCTTGGCGACCCCACTCACCAGCAGGAACACAACACTGCATCACAGTGTTGTTTTTGCATCACAGAGTCATTTACTGTATGCTGAGCATATTAGTGCTGAGCATATTGGATTATAATCCATACTTCCATATCCATGCTAATATTATAAATGCGAAAGTCTGTCTGTCTTTCTTTCTGTCTGTCTGTCTTTCTTTCTGTCTGTCTGTCTTTCTTTCTGTCTGTCTGTCTGTCTGTCTGTTACGCTTTCACGTCCAAACCGCTGAACGGATTTTGATGAACTTTGGCATGAATATAGGTCAAACATAGGCTACCTTTTGACGCAGGCGGAGCTGCGGGAAACAGCTAGTTTTCAATATTCTTGAAAATGCCTTGTGAATTGAATAGTTTTAAAAATATCGGTCATTTACTGATAATTAAAAATTTGAAGTTAATTAAGTGTCATAGACAGGGAAACCTTTTATTGGCTTTATTTTAGAATAAGTTTATAATTGTAAATTTATGCATATGTAACGCTGTTAATAAACTTAAATAAATTATGACCCGTACGCAAAAAAATAGGATTTTTTATGCATTATTCAAATTTTCAATTAAAACATGATTTAAGCACCATAAATATCTATATACTGCTACTAAATAATTTAATCTAACCCATATATAGATTATTTATGAAATTAATCTATTAAATAACTCTACTTGAAGATAACAAGCTTAATAAATTATTAAAATCAACAATAAAACTGCCAAGAGCGAGCGGGAATGTCAAAAAGGTTCTGTAGAAATCTTTTAATAATTTACATTTGCGAACTTTTGTAGGTAAAAATTATTGAAACTGTTATATTTAGAAAATACCGCCTTCTTTTTTTCAATTGGGCTAAGTTACTTATTACTATTCATGAATAAGGTCGGTCTCTGTTGAGGTACAAAAACCACATTATTCAAACATTCGTCTTAATATTTTTTATCGGCCAATATCCATTTTGGTTCGCTAAGCCACCGCAGTAAGCACTTTTTTTGGAATTTCTTAATCCCTATCTGTTTATTATTAAGTTTTTTTTTTATAAATCTTTATTGTACTTTAATTAAAAATATTTTGCCGATTGACGGACTAATGCGAAAAACAATCATTTAATTATTTCACTAGTCACTCCACCTGCGTCAAAAAGCATATATTACCTTGACCTTGGCGCTTCAACTACATTCATACCAAATTTCATCAAAATCCGTTCAGCAGTTTGGCCGTAAAAACTTAACAGACAGACATACAGACTTTATACATATATATACTTATAATATTCATCATCATGATTTCGTGTACGTAACCATGTACACCCTGTTGTCAGAGTTTTGCGGAACCGCTTCTCGGCCTCTGACGTGGTTCCTCTAACGACCACTAGATGGCAGCCGGGACTTATAACATTAGTATGGATTCTGCCAATGAAGACACAAAATTCAATTTCAAAATTTCTTCACACATGTTTTCGCCGAAGAAACCCAAAAAAAACACGGAACCCTAATAATCAGGCATGGCATAATTCAAGAAATATCCAATTAACTCGGCTGCCAATTATTTAAATAAAAACTTGTACCAAAGAGCATCTCTCCTGCTTTATAACGCAGTAAATGCCTTAGTCCAGCGTTTTTAATTAATATGACGGTAAGTGGCGCCATCTAGGCTGATTAAATATTTTTTATGAAGCTACCACCAGTGGGTGCAATGACCTCATTGAGAGCATGTAGCTTGGAAAGCGACTAACTTATTTCTTACATCTAAATGCTTTTGAATCAGTAATAAATAATTTATTGTATTGATAAACAGTTTAAGCGTTTAAGACTTTTTAACACCTTTTTATAGCGTACGTGAAACTAAACCACTTTCAATAAAGAAGTGAAAACCGACCTATCAAAATCCGATCAGTTTCTATGGATCTACTAGTGGATCGAAGAAGATCTACTAGTGGATCGAATAATAGAAAAAAGTATAATTGGATTTTTAATAAATATTGGATTATCGGAATGATTTATAAAAATTGGAGCCACAATTTGGATTGGTTGCAACTAGCAGTTTCCCGCAGCGTTTGCTTTAAAAAATTATGCCTATGTTTGACCAGGTCTATTACTATTTTCATACCAAATTTCATCAAAATACGTTCAACGATTTTTGACTGTGAATACGTGACAGACAGACTTTCCCACTTTTAATATTAAGTATGGATATTAATTACACCCACTTAACCCTGTAATATGCTTTTTTATGTTAGTTTTTTTAATTGCAGTAGCAATTTCTTTTTTCATTTAAAAACTGCCTCCGTGGTCCAGTGGTTAAGGCGTTCGCCTTTAGCCCGGGTATGCTTCTCGTGGGGTTGATTCCCACGGGAAGCATACTTTGTTTAGTTGTTTCCCGTTTGGTTAGGACATTGCAGGCTTGAATCACCTGATTGTCTGATAATAAAGATGATTCCGTGCTTCCGAAAGCACGTTAAGCCGTGGGTCCCGGCCGCCATCTGGTGGTCGTTAAAGGAACCACATCAGCGGCCGAGAGGCGGTTCCGCACAACTCTGACACCAGGGTGTACATGGTCGATTAACAATGTAACCTACACGAAATGATGATGATTTAAAAAGAAATGATGGCAAAGTTATTATGAGTTCCGCTCGTAAAATGTAGTTACCAAGTTCTGAACCACATCTTGAAATCTGAAGTCTGTAAAATAAATAGCCGAAACTTTGATGTGTCTTCTATCTCAACTTCAGTCTTTACATTAGCTACTCTGTGTAGTGACACAGAGTAGCTAATGTAGAGACTATTGCCTATAAAGAATACAATATTTTATTTGCGTATCGAAGTTTTATTCCTACGGGAAGCATAGTTTGTTTAGTTGTTTCGAGTTTGATTACAAATATGGTATAATGTATAGGTTATACAGGGTCGATTGACTATGGAACCGCCTTTCGGCCTCTGACGTGGTTTCCTTAACAACCACCAAATGGCAGCCGGGACCAACGGCTTAACCTGCCTTCCGAAGCACGCAACGCTATGCACGCAAGCTTGCAACAACTAAACAAAGTATGCTTCCGTGGGAATCGAACTCACGGCCACCGAATCTAAGGCAAACGGCTTAACCACTGGACCAAGGAGGCAGTTACTATATTTGACATGAAAACTAGACAAAACATATTTTTAGTTGATGATTGTACAAATAACGTTCGTTATTTTTTATTATGAACTAGCCGTTTCCCGCAGCTCCACCTGCGGTATATAGCCTATGTTACTCAGGGTGAATGTAGGTTTTGAGTTTATTCATTACAAACATACACACAAAAATACAAATATTTTCTCTTTATAATATTAGTGTAGATTTGTGTAGATGTAGATGGTGTTAGTATGTATCGCCCGACCAGTAAAATAACAGCCTTCGCGATTTGGCGAAATTAAATTTGGCGTTCATGTAACTTTCCGTCATCTCAACGTCATCTGCCAAAAAGAGACAGGAATGGACGTTGAGTATTTTGTAATTATTTCCTACGATTTATTTTATCAAAATGGCAAAAACAATTCATAGAGAGAGAAAAGTGATATAAAAGATGTTACCATACCTATTTGATGCGTATAAAAACAAAGAATTGATTTATATTTGGCGGATTGATCGTTTAAGTAAATTATACTTGCTTGTCGGAGGATGTCCGCGCTTCCCCGTATGTCCTTCTTAGGTGATAAACGAGCACAAACTGGGATGATTTTGTTGTCTCGACACCTCGTATTAAAATACAATACAATACAATACAAAAACTCTTTATTGCACAACAAGGATACATTGTTAAATACAAGTAATTACAAGAAAAATAACCTTGCGCAAAGGCGGCCTTATCGCAATAGCAATCAGGCAACCTTACGGAAAATTGAGTAAAAATATTAAAGATTGTGCGCGGTAGGTGTCAACATGAGTAAGAAGAAACATAATAATTTTATAAATATCAAAACATAAACTTACACATATAATGTATATTACACACTTACTTATATACAACTATATATATACATACAATATAACAACATATCCACTACACATACACACACCATTACTACAAACAAGGTAGAATACCATAGCCATGATAAGTAAGGATAGTATTAAGTAGTTGTATCACGTAAAAAGTGCGACATGACTTGTGATTTGAAGCTTGCTAACGTTTCGGCGCACTGAACGGTGAATGGCAGTGAGTTCCATAGACGAGCGGCTTGTACAGCGAAGGAACCAGAGTAGAACTGAGTAGAATGAGTTGGAATTAATAAGCGAAGTCTCTCAGCACTGCGCAGTGAGCGATCCTCAACATCACCACGAAATTGAAATAGGCTTCTTAGATAGCTGGGCGAGGAAGGGTTAAAAAGGATTGTGAAGAGTAAAGACAGAATATGTAAATCTCGACGACGACGAATAGGGAGCCACTTGAGATCAGCGCGAAATTGGGAAACGTGGTCGTATTTGCGAAGGCCATATACGAAACGAATGAAGAGATTTTGAAGACGCTCAAGTTTATTTAGTTGCTCCTCAGTAAGGTCCAAGTAACACGAGTCAGCGTAATCAAGGATAGGGAAGAGCAGGGAATGTGCGAGCATGATTTTGGTGGCTATAGGTAAAAGGCACTAAGCCTGTTAAGTGACCAGTATGTAGCAAATATTCTCCTGCTAACCTCAGCCAATTGAACTGACCAAGTGAGTGCTTTGTCAATATATATGCCAAGATTTTTAACACAGTCGCTGTATTCTATAACCACTCCATCAAATACAACTAATAATTAATCAAATACAATTAATAGTTTAATTTAATGATTTATATTTCATTAAATGACATTGTCAATTTTGTTATTACAATATTATGCAACCTAAAAGCGATCAATAGCGACGCCAATGCAGGGTTTTCCTGGTCGGGCGCTACTCTGAATATATCTTCTCTGTAAATCTACAACAAAGTTTCTCAGTGTAACTAACTCCGACACTATAAACCGTCGCTACGTCGCATACGCATTAGAATTCTAAATGCATTCTTGGATGAATAATCATCTCCTTAGCATACTTCTGAAATGGAAATTCTCAATTTGGTTGTAAAAATTTGTTACTTAAAACACAAGTTGGTGTTGGCCTAGTGGCACACCACACCCCGGAGCGTATATGGAAACCCTACCAGTATTCAGATCCTCCATAGTTCTGAGCTGCGGAAGCCTTTAAGCAACTAATTTCGCAGTTTTATAGATTGAAAACTTACAAAACAGTTAAGAATCGTCAGTCCGTTTTAAATAATACGTTTTTTATTTTAAATTCGAAACGGTACCTAATCTCTTGCCGTCAGATCTTGGATCAAGAAGTCCTAGGGCGGGAATCCCTTACGCGTGTCAGCTCGCACAAAAGTACATACCTATTCATACGTTTAATGGTTCTGAGTAAACGAAGCGTTTTAATTATGTGGTATCAAGTACTGAACCGGAAACAATATCCGAATAGCGGAATGGTTTAAGGCAGTTTTCTCAGAATTTATGTTAGTGAACCCTACCGTATCTCAGAACTACCGGGGTTCTAAATTCTGGTAGAGTTTCCATATACGCCCCCCCGGATACTAAAAATCAGCGGCGAGCGCAATACCTATTACGACTGCTACGATTCGGCTGCGCACGCACACTACGCGTATGAGTGTGTTACTCGTGGGTTATTTACCGTATCTGCGTCATAGTCGTCGCAGCGGCCGAAGCGTCGTCATTACATTATTTTGCTCTCCATTTGAATGAATGACCACTATATTGCACCATTTCCAAACAAAAGAAACACACACAAATTCAATACAACTAAATGGGTACAAAGGCGGACTTGTCGCTAATGCAATTTCTTCCAGCCAACCTTAGGGTAGAAATGAGCTGCAGTAAAAAAAACACTTGCGTGAGCGGTGCAGAAAGCCATTTTTACCCTAAATCTGCTGCTGTTTTGGGTGGGAGGGTGTGAGTGTCCGTTCTGTACGTTAGCACTATTTAATTCTGTGCTAGTGGTGCTATTGTTACGTGTTTCTCAGTAACGGTTATGCACGTTAAGCGATCCAGGACTTGGATTGGTCGCCGTCATAGTATGTCATCATGATCTCCTCCGGGCTTTGGATGATATTAGGCACTTTGCCCCTGCTGTTGCTAACTAAACAAGAACTAACTATTCCCCATTGATTTTACTATATATCATTAGTCACTATTAGTTTTAGTAGATTTTGGTAGATTTATTTATTTATTAAACTTTATTGTACCACAAGCAAAAAATACAATTGGCGGACTTAATGCTAAAAGCATTCTCTTCCATCCAACCATTAGGAAAAACAGAGAAAATACAAAACGGCGCAAAAAAGCTTTGTGTGATATTACAGAAAAAAAAGAACCCTACAGCTAAATAAACATACATATATTTACACAAATAGGGAGTATAATATACATACATATATATTTAAAGATTTTAATGCAGAGAAATTGTGATTCTGGTTTATAAATTAGAGATAATTCATTAGATGAGCTTGAACCTTTTTCTTGAAGACAAATTTTCTTGAGGTCTCTTTAATGACATTGTCTACGTTCAATGACCAACTGAAGCAAAGTTGAGTTAATTTATTTATTTAAATTTATTCATGCACACACGAACGAAAAATTTCATTCAACCACTATCATTCAAATGTGATTCGTTCATTTTATCACCAACCGGTAAACGATACTCCTAAGAACAACTCCCAGCGGAAAACTAGTTCGAAATTCAAATAGTGCCATCTCAATCAGTTGAGCAAACTCACTCCAAATTACTATGCAACTATGATCCCTACGGCGAATCACAGTGCGCGGAGTTACTCAATAAACTTCTAGGACTAAACTTTATATCAACTTCTGTATTAGATAGCAAATTAGATATTCGCTGCTATTAAATTGAGCAAGCAATTTCATTTGAATCTCCTGTTGATTGACCAAAATATTCAGTTACGATAGACAATTCAATTCCATTACAGAATTTATTAGGTGACATTTAAAAAATAATTTTTAGTATTATCTTCCAGCAGGCCTACGATGAATTTAAAAGAAACATGAACACGGCTTTAAGTCCCCCATTTACATTCTTTGTTTAAATAAATAAATAAATGTAAAAGGTACTGCCCTTATACATGGCATATTTATACATATACATCCATAGAAAATTATAAGAACTATGGTATTGATCAAACAGCCCATGCTCTCAGAGAAATAAAAAAATATATTTTTATTCAACGTTGTTTGTTTTACCAAAGGCCTTACATATACACACACATATGTATATGGCATGGTTAATCCCGATTGTAGCAGTTTATATTGATCTTGTAACGTACCTGTCTCCGAAACGCATAGATTTCCAGTAAATTCAAACCAAACGTTGCAGAGACCATAAACAATGGAAACTATAAATAAGATCAAAGCACACCCATGTTTTTATCGCGCGTCCTATACAAAACAAATTGGCGCTGAAATAAGCCATGTTCGAATTTCGAATTAATCATTGTGAACTGCAGGATCGAATAAACATATTTGTCTATTAACTATTTTTTATTGGAAACGGGCGAAAATTTATTTGGAACGTTCGTTAAATGGAAACATAGTTAAAAAGTGATTCGTAAACAAATAATTATCAAAAATATGTTTTAATTAAAGATATTTAAATTAAACATTTTCAAAAGAATTGTGTAAGCTGATTTAATTAACAAGCAAGCTGTATATATCGGCCGTTAGTTTTTTTTTTTTAATTTAATCTATTACGTTTGATTTTGTCTATTTGTAGGCCAGTTTGAGAATAGACCTCCACCTATCTTCTGGAACTTCGCTTTTTCCCCACTGCTCAACTGTGAATGCGCTTCTCTTCTTCATTCATACTTCCATATCCATATCCATTTATACTGTCCATACTAATATTTTTTATTTATTTATTTATTTAAACTTTATTGTACAAATACAATTGTAAAGCACAATAGGTGGACTTAATATTAAAAGCATTATCTAACAGTCAACCTTCGGGTCAAGCAGAGAGCTTTATGTGGGTGTAAATTAAAGTCAAATAAATAAAAAAAAATATTATAATCCATAATACCATACTATCCATATCCATACTTAATATTATAAATGCAACAGTCTGTCTGTTACGCTTTCACGGCCAAATCGCTGAACGGATTTTGATGAAATTTGGCATGAATATAGTTGAAAACCCGGAGTCAAACATAGGCTACTATTTGACTCAGGCGGAGCTACGAACAGCTAGTTTTAATTAAATGTAAAGTTATTGATAGGTTACCTTTATAAAATACTAGCTGTTTCCCGCAGCTCCACCTGCGGTATATAGCCTATGTTACTCAGGGTGAATGTAGCTTTCCAATGGTGAAAGAATTTTTGAAATCGGCACAGTAGTTTTTGAGTTTATTCATTACAAACATACACACAAAAATACAAATATTTCCTCTTTATAATATTAGTGTAGATGTAGATGTAGACGAGTAAAGTACAGTTGAAGAACTTTATACAAATAAACTTAATACTAAAATCAGCTCTGATAATAGTCAAAATAATTGGTTAAACTGTTTCCAATGGTTTCGAAATAAAACGTAATTATTGAAATGTAAAATGACAAATGTCGTGGTAACAGTTAAGGCTAATTATATAATTGCGAGATTTTCCGTGCAGTTAACATTTTACCGGCTTTTATAATAGGTTATGTTGTATAAGACGATAAAGGGATAGGGGAATTTGAAGGAAAGCATCTATTTGGTCTATCTGGCGGGCCACAAGAATGGATGATACCAGAGCTCCCTAAGTCATTATTACATACCTATTGTTGTTCAATATGTTGTATACCTATCCGGTGTTTTTGAGAAATACATTTATTCTTATCTCTAAATGGACCCCATAAAAGAAAAGACCCCAAAGACTTAAATAATATCTAGGCAAAAGCCCCCTTATTCATAAAAATTAACAAACGTTCGATAAGTCCAAGTTAACTAAAATATGTTTCGTCTCGTTCTTTTATGTCAAATGTAATTATGACAGAAAGGGATTAAAACATATTTTAGTTAATGTAGGCTTAACGAATGTTAGTTAATTTTTGTGAATAAGAGGGTAAGACGTCTTGGAGATGGGAGACCAGAGATAGGGGGAAGTCTGAAGTCACAGAATTTTTTAAAGTACTGACGTACAGAACGGACCCTCACATCCGAATCAGATACAGCATCTTACCTTTAATTGCCTTAGATCCCTTTAAACGCAGACTAGAGTGCCAGAAACGCAAGTTACCATACCGCAAACGATATTCAAATTCACAACTTGCCAGACGTGCAAATTACCCGACACGCAAAAGTCCTGAAATTCACTGAAAATAAAGTGATATTATTTAGTGATATTTGCCATTTTTCAAAGGAGATTGCAACAAATTGGTCCTGAAGACCCATGCAAAGAGAGCACTTGTTAGCGCCAGCGCAACGCACATCAAGCGTATTATTTTATCTTTATGTTATCTTAGCGTATACCAGATAACTATGCCAGTTGGTTATCTATAACCTGCCGTGGGTTGGGTGAAAGTCTCTAAGTAGATTGCGATCGGGCATGGGTAGGCGTATGGAGAATCGAAATAAGTGGGGTATATCCGAGAGCCGAGAGATTACAGCCCGCTGTGTAACATGGAACGATTTGGCTGTGGCTTCTGACTCGGTTTTGGGTGTTGCGTCATATTGTGCCAAGTATATTAAGGTTTTTGGACTTGAATTACTAGTGAAAAATGAATAAAGAACGTTTTTGTGTATTGTGCCCACGTTCATGATCATGTTTTGTCAGTACACTTTTTGGAAACGCATCCATCGCACGTTTCTTAATCAGAAGTCTTCTCATTTTAGGCTAGGACTACTGTCAATGTGTGTTTAACTCCGTTTTGTCAGAACTAACTCAATACAGAGACGCTAAAACTAAACTTGGCATAATACTTAATCAAGTAAAGAACTGGTGAGAGTAATTTTTATTTGGAACCTTCTTTCGGTCTTTAACGTAATTCTTTTAACGACGATCAGATGGCAACCGGGACCAATGGCTTAACGTGCAGACAATTAGGTTTTTAAAGCCTGCCAACTAAAATGAATGGCCAGTGGCCCACGGAGACAGTACCTGAACCAAATTAAACCGACATGGACAAGTTTGAACATCTGTACAAAGACAATTTTTATTTTTATTACAATCACTTCTCTTGGCGACTGTACCAAAACCCGGTCGAATTTCAAAAAGCGCCTTTGTCTTACGTATACAATATCGACATATCTTACATATGTCACCAATCATATTTGTATTGGTCCCAGAACCGCGTCCCATAAATGTTTGCCCATTCTCCTTTAATCACAAAATTGACTAAAATCAAATGCGCGGATAAACCGTACGTAAAATAACCAAAATAGACAATATTTTACACTCACCAAATACTTTCATTAAGTGTGATATTAAATTAAAAAATATATTCCGAGCAAAACTACTGAGTGCTAACACAAAATTTTCGTTTTATACTCGTACAATTTGGCACCTGTTTTTCCCATGGGCAGCCGCCATATTGGAATTGCTACGAGCCAACTGCAATGCTGATAATGTAAATATTCATTTCGGATGCTCACTGAATGTGCAATTTTAAAGGAATATCAGGCGTTGGTTAGAGAAGTTGTGAAATAAAAATAATCATTTCATTCTAGGCATGTTCAGTGTTTATGTCAGGAATAGAGATGGGCGGCTTTCCGGATTTTTTAAAAAATTACGATAAATAAATGGGAATTAATTATTTTTTATATTAAAGGGGAATTCCCCCAATCTCTAGTCAGGTACTCGATAACCGAGCGCGACTGGCAATACATAGGGAACGCGTATGTCAAGCGACGGCGAGACGCGACCATATTGGATTGCTCCATATTGGATTGCTCGCCATTTAGTGACATTTTCTGTCTCGAGCTCCTCCGTGCTTCGGATGGTACATTAAGCTGTTGGTCCCGGTTGTTATCGATAGATGGCAGTCGTCAGGCTATGTCAGATGCGTTTAGGTAACCTGAACAAATCTTACAGTGTCGACCTTGGCTCATGTTCCTATTCATCTGGTTTCCCTGTAAAAAGGGTTATGGATATCAGATGGCAGTCGCACCATTGTAATAACCAATGCCGCCAATTCTAGGACCATGACTCACAGCGTATCCTAGGCTCCAAAGCGTTAAGCTGAGGACGCTATTAGGAAAACACGCTTAGACAAAGTGTATATGTAAAAAATATTTTTTTTTTTGTAAAAATTAAAAAAAAATGAGCATTAATTCAAAATCAGCGCAGAAAAGAACATACAGATTTTTCTCTTTGAAACTCAGAAAAAAATGTGTGTCTGGGTTTTAGGAATTTTGTAATATCATGCAATATTAATTTTAATCCATATTACAACATAGACAAATCATTTCGCAAAATTAATAATTACAAATAGCTACGAACCTGAACAGTCCATGGGAATAAATCGCTTTTATAATTTATCTGCCCTAAGTTTTGGGCTTCGAGTTTATTTAGATCGAGACCCGAATCAGTAAGTTATAAACTGACCCATTTTACAAATTGATTAGTAAATCAACTTAAGTAGTAACTTATAGTTCCGATTTTTGTTGTGTGTGCGGGGCTTCAAATCACGATAAAAACACACTTTGGTTTTTTGCTAGTATTACTTAGCTGGCTTGTTTTTTTATTTTACGATCACACGTATAATGTTAAAGAAAATCTTTAATCAATGCGTTTTGATGTGAGACTAAGGGAGATAATTCCAGTTGTAGTTTATTTATATAAAACCTTCACAAATTATGCTCTCTTTAATTTGCAGGTAGATTGAAAATCTATATACCTATATATTGGATCATAGAGTCAACATAATAAATATTCATAAGCGACTAGAACAGAGTCACAGATAAATACTTTGTTACTTGATACTAACTACACCCAGATGAAAATTACATTACAATACAACTTTATTGTCCACATCTGGGAAATCACAAAATTGAAATTAAATCACTGTTTATAATAAGGAGCAAAGGCGGACTTCTTGCTAAACAATCTCTTCCAGCCAACCTTTGTATAGTAGGAACATGAAAATTTCCAAAAAAAAATTAAAATGGGAATTGGCAAAATAATCAACGTATTTACAGTTGTAATTTTCATATGTGATAATTCTTATTATATACAGAAAAAATACTTAATTATTATGTTTGAATCAAAGCAATTCTAAAACAAACGATATATTCGGGCCAATTTAATACGGGACAGGTTATAAAGAAAATCGTATTTAGCTTTGTGGCGTCTACCGTTATTTATGTGCATTAAACAATGGTTTTATTAATCATATTTTACAGCTGTTGCTGTCAAAATATGGGGAATAGTGTTTGGAATACGTAAACATAGACAATGGACTCGTCTTCATCTGTAGCTAAAAGAAGAATTTTTTGTTTAAACGCTTTTACTTACAATACAAACTATTGGAAATAATAAAAAAACATATTTGGGAAAATATGATGTTGATTGTTGGGAGGTGTTCCCAAGAATGATGGAACCAATTCCCATTTTCGATTTTAAATGAAAATCCTTCGAATCCGGTTATTTAATCTCCAAAATCGCCCTTGTCGTAAGTAAGCTTTGGTTTTGGTGATTACGTTAACGTTATTTGCAATTAGCGCGATTGCCCCCCTGGGCTTGTAAAGTATCATCGATGCAACGAAGAAGTAGTAAAACCCAAGACAAGAACGAGCTAGCTAATATTTTTTTATTTTTTCACGATTAATACACAATGAATTAAAGTATTTCATTGCTATCCATACTATGAAAGTATGGATTATATGGTATGGATATGAAATATGGATATTACCTATTCTCGCGGTCCAGTGGTTAAGCTCGTGGGTTCGGTTCCCACGGGAAGCATACTGTGTTCAGTTGTTTCCAGTTTGGTTAGGACATTGCAGGCTTGAATCACATGATTGTCTGATAATAAAGATGATTCCGTGCTTCGGAAGGCACGTTAAGCTGTTGGTCCCGGCTGCCATTTGGTGGTCTTTAAAGGAACCCCGTCAGAGGCTGAAAGGTGGTTCCGAATAACTCTGACATCAAGGTGTACAGGGTCACTTGACCATGTTACCCACTCGAAATGAATGAATGAACATAATACAACACAAAATATCTTTATTGACTACATATAGTAACAAATAATTTAACAATTACAACTAATTAAACATAATATGAGCAAAGGCGGACTTATTGCTAGGCAATCTCTTCCAGTCAACCCTTACGAGGTCTTACCCCTAATATCCTGTTTTATTTGTATTTTTGAATTTATTTTGACTTACTACGATCCTTACAGACCTCCCTCGCTTCCTCCACGCTCATCACTCTCGTCATACACGCTCGTTGATCACGGGTACTCCTAATATCTCCTTTTTTAAGCAAGTGGAAATCCGTAGTCTCTGCCTCTACGGGGAACAAGCTTGATAATATGTATGTATGAATAACTGACAATTTGTATGGTTACTGCTGTTAAGTGCTGTCGCCAATAAGATTAAGTACAGTCAGCTGCAAAATTCGACATTTACTAGGTCGGTAATAGGAGACTTTACCTTATATGTCCTCACGATCAATAACACTTCTCGGCATCCATGATTTCAACGATAGCGCAAACATTTACGATAAACATTTTGTTTATTCTGTGGTTCCGTTCAACGACCATTATTATTATTATCTTTAATATCTTTACTCAATTTTCCGAAAGGTTGCCCGAAAGAAATTGCTATTGCGATAAGGCCGCCTTTGCGCAAGGTTATTTTTCTTGTAATTGCTTGTATTTAACAATGTATCCTTGTTTTGCAATAAAGAGTTTTTGTATTGTATTTATTGTATTGTTTTTTTATTCAACCAGTATTAACCCAAAATTAAAACGAAAAAAAGACACTTAAATAAAAATAGGTTCGTATTTGTAGCGTATTTTGACTAGGTCGGTAATAGGAGCCGTTCTGCCAATTTCGTCGCCATCAGGTCATCACGAGTGTAGATGTTAGGGCACAACGGGCGGACAAGTGCTTCATCGTATTAACCTAGATCGGTAACGGTACGACTAGGTCGGTAATAGGAGCCTTCACCTTCCCTCACCCAATAGTAGCAAATGTAAACAGCTCCCAATATAAACATCACGATAACTACGTAATCCAAAGCAATTTCCCAATAAATCCATCGCAGTAACCGTGTAATATCAACTTGTTAAATGTGAACCCTTTAATTTTTCAAATCGAGCACCCGTTGTACCGATTATGGGTACTTTAGACCGGGCGCATTTATATAAGGGCTGTAAAAAAAGTAATTGCAGAAGTGACACTCTGAAAACACAATTGCAATCAATCAATCAATATGTTATTTGTAAAACATAGGTAAATACATACAGGTGTTACATAGAGATTGCTATGTTTTGCCGTAATATAGCATACAATAATTAAGTGCAGTTTCTGGCGCCGCTTCTTCCCCACTTGCGCTTTGGAAGTGGTGGTAAACTTAATATAAGTAAATTGACGTCAATAAGTGATATTTATATCCTATATTGAAAACTAGCTTTTTCCCGTAGCTCCGCCTGCGTCAAAAAGTAGCCTATGTTTAACCCCGGGTCTTCAACTATATTCATACCAAAATTCATCAAAATCCGTTCAGCGGTTTGGCCGTGAAAGCGCAACAGACAGACAGACAGACAGACTTGCATTTATAATATTAGTAAGTATGGATAAACGATTTCATTTCATTTCAGTAATAAAATTAGATGAAAACAAAAAACATTACAAATATTATTATTAATA
Organism: Euzophera pinguis; assembly: GCA_947363495.1. Taxonomy (NCBI): domain Eukaryota; kingdom Metazoa; phylum Arthropoda; class Insecta; order Lepidoptera; family Pyralidae; genus Euzophera; species Euzophera pinguis. Next base: position 3,284,272 of record OX376180.1, read on the forward strand.
ATGTAAAAAATATTAAATGTCAATAAAAAAAATGTCAAATGAAGTCACAATTTAGTCATAATTCATCACTAAAACTTTAGAATATAAATTTATTAATGTAATTAATTTGTAATTAAATTAAAACTAAATAAAAACTAACACAATATGAAAAAAAACCAAAATAAAAACTAATTAAAATCTAATGTTTGTCCTTGCATGGTGCCAAGAACTCCGGCAGCATTCCCGCGCTGGATAGCGATTACTATCCTCTGCGCAAGGAATGAGCTGGCCCTCTTGTCACCAGCGGCATCGACAACTTTGGGGGCCAGGATTTTGATAAAATTTTTCATTGCAGGACCCCACGGCCCGAAAGTTTCAATACCAAGCGGAACAAATATATAGTCACAAGTCAGTGACTCATATTTGCGCCGCTTGGCGTCTTCCGCAGCCTCCGCCGCGGCTCCAGCCCTTGAAACTGTCCCCCTAAGACGGGAAAGGGCTACAGTATCGACACAAGTGGCGTCCCATACTAGAGCCCTTCCCCGCTCCCTAATAGGGGACTAATGTCAGGCCATCGGGACGCTTGCCATCGTCCCGAAATATACCCACTGGTTCCAAAGTACTGGGTATATGGACGGTGGCGAGCGCCCTTTTAATAATATCGTTCAAAGAGCCGCACTAAAATAGTCATTCACATAATAGTAACATTTCTCAATAAAAGTCGTAAATAATTGTTCTTTAAACGACTTTTTAAATGATACTAATTTAATTGATTGTTATACTTGAATTTGACATTGTATGACATTAGAAATTAAATTGAATTTGAAATGTATTTATGTTATTAATTATGTATATTTGCACACCTTTTACAAAGGTAAAATGTATTTGGGTACCTATTTATATTGTAAAATCATTGTAAAACCTACATTTTATGGAAATAAATATTTGATTGATTAAACACTTAGCATTCCGTTCCGAAACAATTATAATGTATGTATTTATAGTGTATGTATGATTTAGCTTTTGTACTAAGCACTGCATATGTAAAAACAAAAAAATACAAGATTAAGTGCGCATAATTTACTAATATTTTTTTTAAATTGAGACCTGAATATATGCATCAGTTACTAATTCACCAAACAGAAATAGTAGTTATGTAACTTCGACTCCACATCATTATAATACCAATAAGTACATTGTTTACTCGCATATATATTTTTAAACAGTAGTCAAAGCGATATGACATAACCATATGCTGTTGTTTGCTTCTAGCTCCTACTAGTTACAGATTTTCCTCTGTTATAGTGGCTGACTGGAAGAGACCCTGAAAGGGATAAAATGACCGCAGCCTAACTGGTTATTTTTCTATACACTTTTTATTTTGTAAATGAAGGCTGACCGGCTGTAAATTCAAACTTGGAATTTAATGGGTGCTTACTATTGGTACGGTAAGGCACCATAAACTCGAAAGTCGATCATAACTCACTTCGTAAAGCAATCATCGATAAGTGCTATTTGAACGATGTAGATGATCTACTTTGGTTTATTGAGTCGTAAGTAAGCTTCACCCAAAAACTTATACATTATCTACAAATACAATTAAAAAAATATAGCCTATTAAAACTCTATCTACGATTATTCATTATGTTCGAGCTCTAAAACACTGTCCGTTTAATATCATAGAAAAACAAAAACTCGAAAGGAACGTACATAACTAAAAATTTATTGCAATCAACTCGAGAACAAATGGTACCTCCTGGGTTTTATGATATAATTTGACCATAAACTAACGCCGACAGGACAATCAGGGGGGAGAGCCTATGGGGGTCGCTCGTTATGGTTATAGACCATAGACCACTGAGGTCAATTTCTACTGTGCTGGATAGAATATTAAGACAACATAAAAAGCAGGATACATTGATATTAGGAACTCTGGACTCCAAAGCTACCAGCTAAGGATGCAACAGGGGATCCGAATGTACCAATTTTTAAAAGTATTACTTGCGAAACAAGAAAATTTTAATGGCGCGATCACCTTATATTTGCATATTTGTGTGTGATTGCATGATTTGCCAAAATATAAACAAATAAGTACGTAATAAAAAGCATAAATCACGCATAAATTACGTAATAAAGAGATAAATATTTGCTTGTAAAGCAATACAATTGAAACATCTAGCACTTTAGAACAAATATAAGTCAGTGTTATAGACCCCATGGCAAGAGATGCCTTGATCAACAATATTTCATAGGAATAGTCAAATTTTTTGTGTTATCATTATTTAGAAATACGGCCGGTGATTTTTAATGGCCAATTTAGAAGCGGTAGCCCAGTAGGATATGTGCTAGTGGAATTTGAAATAAAAGCGAAGTAATTTTAATATTTTTTTGTTTAATTACGTTAAACCTCGCTTGAAATTTTTACCAGTACCGCCAAATCAAGGACCATGACCAGGAAACACGCTTGGATGAAGAACAACCCGCTCTTTTTCGGTGAATTTAGTTTTCGTCTAAGGCTTAAGTACATATTAAAATGAAATTTTAATTCATTATTAAGTTAATAATAAATCCGGTCAAAGGATGAGTCGGATTCGCTTACTAAGGGTTCCGCGCCAGCATCTTGGACACCAATAAAACTTTTTATATATATTAATCATAACTTATATTATCAGTGAGATTGTATGTTTGTCTGTTCATGCTTTATCTACTGAATCAATCTTCCTGAAATTTCGCATACACATCGTTAAGAGAAGGAACTAATATACCTTTTTGGCATAGAATTACGCGTGCGAAGCCGCGAGTAAAAGCTAGTTGAATAAATATACACACATCCGGTAAAATGGATATTATTTATTTTTTTCAAACTCATAGCACAATAGGCGAACTTAAAATTTGGCTCCTGTGACCGTGAGAGCAGAAGCCCGTAGACAAGCCTTTTGCAGTTGGCACGGCTGGAGACTGTTCTAGTGGACTGTGGAGTGTTACGTTTTTACGGCCAAACGGCTGAACGGATTTTGATGAAATTTGGTATGAATATAGTTGAAGAACCGGGGTCAAACACAGGCTACTTTTTGACGCAGGCGGAGCTGCGGGAAAAGGCTAGTTGAGAATAAAGCAATGTCTGAATCTTTATTGATAGATTTTTAATTTTCCTTTTTTTTAAATTTCCGGCCTTTGCTTTCTTATTATTTAGTTAAAGCAATGTTCTTACTTACAAAAACAATAGGCTACTGAACTGTGTTTACATTTTGACGACATTTTTGTACGGAACAATAGGTACATACACTACAAATTAACCGATACCGAAAACAATAACAAAATTGGTAATTAATTAAAGAAGAACAGAAAGATTTTTTTTGAATCCATTCAATATTAAATAAGTTATAAGCCTTTGAAATCCTATGGGAGGGAAAACTGTCAAGAAACAAGAAAGTGACGTCACTGCCACTTGATTTCGTGTGTACAAAAGAGATAGCAAGACGTCCCCACCACGCTCCCACTTTTCTTCATTAGAAAACTTTAAATGCTAATTACTGCTTTCATTATCAACCAATTATGTTGTTGTTTTCGGCATCTGCTACTTTTTAGTGTAGTTATTGCTCCGTATATAAATCTTGTCCAAGTATGAACACAGTCAAGTAGCCTAATCAAGGAAGCAGACTGCATAGTAGACTTACCTGTAAAGAAATAAAGAATTTTATTTTTATTTGTTTTATTTTTTATACAGAAATTAAAGACACGTAAACCAAGTAAAGTGCCGATAGAAAAATTCTTATATAATGTTATTTACTTTTAACTAGGTCATTTTAAAATTACTCATTAGCCTGCTAACGGGCTAGATTCTAATATTATCAATCTGCGTTTCTAATTTTATTACGCACGTTTATGAAAAAAAACCGGTCAAGTGCGAGTCGGACTCGAACACGAAGGGTTCCGTACCATTATCCATAAAACCGCAAAAAAATCTTCTGTGTGATATGGGAGCCCGCTTAAATATTTATTTTATTCTGTTTTCTAGTACTTATTTTTTGTTGTAGCTGTAACAGAAATATATAATTTGTGATAGTTTCAACTGTCTAACTATCACGGTTCATGAGATGCCCGATGACAGATAGAAACGAAGTCTTGGTAATAACAAAGATTACTGAACATATGCTATACAAATAAATACAATTAATAATAAACATTTATTATAAAAATAAAAAAAATACATTTAAGAAAGCCACAAGAACCCTTTCATACGGCATAAGACATGGTAGAGATTAAAATACTTTTTAAAAATATTACACTTTGTCCCCCAAATTTTACCCCCCCCCCCCTCCTTCAAAGGACTTGCGTCTGATTATTTTTCCTGTAAATTTTAGCACAAGGCCTACTTTCTGTTTTTTTCTCAAAATTTTAAGTTCGTTAACTTCGGAGATAGCCTAGGTGGAACGCTAATTTTTTGTCTCTTTTCCAATAAAATACCGACCTAAAAGATACAGAAAAATATATCATAAATATCTTCAAACTGAAGAAAAAAAATTTATTGACTACTTAACCCCCGAAAACTAGTCTCCCTATTTAAAAATAAACTATTTTTTCAATCAGCCTACCTTCGGGTTATAGATACACATGTGTGTACCAAATTTCAACTTCAGATTATTAGTATTGTCCGGAACCCTGAATTCGCATAACCTACCCTTGAAAATAAAAAAACCCAACGAAAAGGTACTATCAAAAATCCAAAATACGACCCAAGACACAATTTAAATCTCATCAACCCTCACCTATAGAGATCGTAATTTTAAACTTTGTACCTAACTCGGGGTAGTGGTGACCACTGGAAGTTGTCGTACAAATTATAAAGTTAACCTATTACTGCCGGCCTGGTTACGAAGGATATAATATGGAACTCTCCCCTATAATTTTGCTTGGGTACGAAGGGTTAACACTTTGTATTATTTGATATTGATCCCAGCTTTTCATTTATTTGTTTTTTCTAAAATATTTTAAAAAATATTCTAAGCTGAAACGAAACATAAATTAGAAAAATATGAAAAACATTAGAGCTGGCACCACGTCACGCATTTTTCACAGTTGAACGAAAAATGCCATAAGCCACACCCATTTCCGACGTCACTGCGCCGATGGCCGTAACTGTGAACCAGCCGATGGACCATCTCCTCTTGTTTCCGTACATAAAAATAACAAAACTGGACTTGATTCATTACATACTTGGTTTTTGTTAAACTGTTCATTACATCAAACAATGTATGTTTGATTTATGTGATTTTCATGCTTGTTGCCAATAGCTCCTAGAAATCACTAAGTGCACATTTTCTTACACTTAGCCTGCTTGATTGAAGTGTTTTTACTTACTAACTTGACAATGCTGTGGTATACCCACGTGCAATTCAATGGGTTAAGCGCGTAAAATACCTTTATACTTCCGACGTTTCATTTTACGCGCTCAATCCTATAATTTTATATTTGAAATATGCAGTGCGTTAGTTTAAAAGTTAATAGTTTGAGTTATCTTATTCTGACAATTTGTTGATTTATAGTTTAGCTATTGCAATCTAAAACGTACGCTCCATCCGTACTGGTCTTTCTATGTCTATGCGTCGTTCACACGCAACCCGATCATAGTTGTAGGTCTGATAATCAAACGAGCCAGTTACGGCCGACATACACGAGACAAATAACTGCCTATCGCAGAGGAGATACAGAGAGACTAAGCTATGTCGATGAGGCACCAGGGACGTACGCAGAATTTTACCAGAGTAAAGTGAAATTGGATAATCATCATAATTTTAATCTCGATCTGTGTGATTTTGATCCCATGAAAAAAGGAATATTTATTTATAAATCTTGTCTGTGGTCTTCTTTTAATTCTTGCTTCGGATTCAACCAACATAGGTTGAGTAATTCATAAGCCTAGTGTTTGGCAGCACAACGATCAGGATGGCGTAGTACAGTGGGCAATGAAGTGCTGAGTTTTGGCCCAACGCAAAGCAGATTTTGACGCTAAGCGAGATGAGCTCAAAGCTCATCTTACTTTGTAGCGCACTTACGTTTTACATGCCGTCAATGTTCACGGACGTGTTCTACAAATTAGGCCATAAACCATCTTCAGGTGCATGAGCGCTAAATTACCGGCTGGGAGCAGTAAGTCGCCGTAGCCCAAAATCGGTTGGGGATTATCCTGAATATATAAGTGGCTTGTACTACCAAACAATACAATAAGAGTCTGCCGTCGAACCAAGCCAAAACTTTATAAAAGAAAAAAAAAGAAAAATGTTATAAAACTTTGGCTCTGTTGTTGTTTGTGCTATTCAGCCAACAATTTTACTCGGAAAAAGTATAAGTGCTACATAGAACACGGCAATTATTATTTGTTATTTTAAGATAATGTTAATTTTACATAGCTTTTGCAAACACAGTAATGAAAAAATTGAATGTACAGAAAGGAAATTTGGTATTAAAAACAAATTAAAAGCCGTTTTCAGAAAAGCCCAGTAATGACGAAACTAGTTTTATACATTCCATTTCTTTTTTAGAAATGGGTCAATCTGCGAAATAAAATAGGATTTGAAACATTTAGATACAAATAACATTTTTGAAAAAAAAAAAACCTTTTTGGGGAAAATCAGGTATAAGTTACGAACAATAACACTATAAATTTTACATGTTGAAGATATATTAAAAATCTACTCACTTTGTACTGTGTGTGTGTGGCACCCACACATGCACAATCACATACAAATTCCGAATAGATTGGCAAATAAATTCAAAAATATATAAAAGCGTAGCAATAGAATTTTTTAATATTGTTGCAATTTGAAAAAGTAATTTGGAATTACTTTGCGGCGAAGTTACGGCAGCAGTCGGGGCAAATTAAAGTTTTACGACTCTTAAAATTGCTCTCTTGATGTTCTACTCTGTAATTTCGAGAAAAATCTCAGAATTATTGTACCTAATAAAGTTGTAAACACAGTAAAGCGCATTTTATACGTATGAGGGTACTTTAATTAACCAGATAACGGCAATAAAAAACTAAAAATTGCCTTTCTGTGTAATTTGGACATGAAAAATCAAAAAAAATCCGCCATTTTGTTGTGATATAGGTACCCAGTGTCATTCTCATAGTAAATACGAATCTAACGACACCTGTCAAGATAAAACCGATAAAGACTTTCAAGCTGCAGCGCGTGTGAAACAATAATACTTATACACTAGGTACAAATACTCTTTATACATACAGTTCCTTACCGACAAGTTTCAAAATACTGTCCAATAGGACAAACATGTTGCATGCCGTATGGCTGTTTGTGGTCTAAGATCTTGTAATTGCTATATATAACATCATTGTACACCCATAATACGCAATAAAGTTGATTGATTGATTGATACATATTCTCGAAAAATATAACCCTCTTTCTGGCGCATTCTTACGATTTTCAGAAACTAGAAAAAAAATCAGAATTACTTATGATTTCTTATGTTTTCGCGATTGTTATTCATTAAATTAAACTATTTTAATACGGTTTTATCGCGTTTATTACTTATTTATTTACACCTGACGTTTCAAACACTTTACAGCGTTCATGGTCGCAGGCAGACTAAGTTAATATTTGTCTTTGATGTCATAAGATTACAAACTACCGCCTGAAATTTTTATTGGGAACTATTTCGATTCACGCAGTATTGGCTCACAGTATCTAAGGGTCTTGCAGTCTGCTTCCGAGTTTGCGATTTTATTAAGTTAATGACTGGGTCCCAAGCTGGCGGTACCTGCCATCCATCCTCTCTATTGAAATTAGGATGTTTTTTAATTTCAATAGCTTCACGTAACATCCTTGGAATAAATCTGTTTTCCTTTGCAAGGACTTGAGGATTATCAAAACGCATATAGTGGTTGGGTTTGTCTAGAGCATGTTCACAGACTGCAGACTTGGTTGAGCGTCTATTTTTCATGTCAGCAATATGTTCTTTTATACGAGTTTTAATGCTTCTCTTTGTTTGCCCAATGTATGATAAACCACAGTCACAGTCAATTTTATAAACTCCAGCATCTTGCAATGGGATATTGGATTTTACAGGTCTTAAAAATTGTTTTTTTTTCTTATGCGGCTTGTAATAATAGGTCTTGATTGAAGCTCGCCTAAGTATGTTACCAATCTTGTGACTCCCTTTATGTATGGTAAGATGGCAGGAAAACGATCAACTGTGTGCGGCTTGGGTCGACTTCTGTGACATATGTGTGGGAGGCTGAGATTGTTGCTTCTTAAGACAGACTTGACTCGGTGAAGCTCCTTCTTAAGATGGTGGGTGTCACAGATGCCGTGTGCTCTCTGTAACAAAGATTTGCCTACGGTAGCTAACTGACATGGATGATGGTGAGATTTACCGTTGAGATATTTGTCTGTGTGGGTGGGCTTTCTGTACACAGTCTACTTCAGTCAGTGTATTACTTATATCAGAGTACCTTTAAGATCTTTCATTAAAAATATACCACGTACCGGTAAGCGCAGCGTTGGACATCCACCGACCAGATGGTCAGATGACCTGAAAAAGGTCGCAGGCAGACGCAGGATTTAGACTGCTGCCAACCGATCATTTTGGAAATCATTGGGAGAGGCCTATGTCCAGCAGTGGACTGACTGCGGCTGAAATGATGATGATGATGATGATTAAAAATATATAATTTCTAAGAATGTGTGTACTTACTGTGAATATTTTCTACAGCTATATGAATTTCACAAACACGATTTTCAGAAACAAGAAAAATCTCAAAACTGTACCTATTTTACAGTTCTAGAATAAGATTTTGAGAAACTAGGTAGGTACCCTTTAGTAAGAGGGCATTGTAACAAATGAAAATGCCCCTTATGTATTAAAAAAAAGATATTTATTCTATTTTTAGTGTCGTTCTTAAACAACATAAATACATCATTAGCGGTCACCAAAAGCCTCAAAGTATGTCTCAAAAGCCTATCTCAATGGAAAAAGACAATAATAAAAACAAATATGGCCGTCTGGCAATAAGACAGGTTTCTTTGGTGGTTTTTTGTAAAAATCATTTGCGCGTTCATTGAAATGTGAATTGATAATCGAATATAAAAAAAAGGTTAAAAAGAGGTTGGCTGTTAAATAATATTTTTAGCATTAAGTCCGACTTTTGTAATATAATAAAATAATAGTAAGGCGTAGGGATGTGACGACCTCATTGCCCACTGGGTTCCCTTCCCAGTGCAGTCAGTCTCCGCAGGGCAGCTTAAGTGCTCCCAGGGAAGACAGCCGTCCCTCGCCTCCGGCCTTCCTTCACCAAGGTCGGAGTGCACACCGATGAGGCACAGGAGCCCCTACCTCTGGCTTGCCTTAGCTGACCGACCAGAGTGGAATCGCAAGAGCTATATGCTCTCGGCACCCTTAGCCGCTCATTACAATGTTGCCCCTCTGTTGCCAAACGCGGCGACTATTTGGGGGGGCCCATTCACTGTGTAGTGAGTCATTGCCTGCCACTAATAGTCAGTAATCATGATTATGGCAGGTGTCCGAATCCCTATTACAATAACCCAGTTTCATCTCCGTCCAAACTTCATCACTATATCCCATATATCCTTTTCATAAATTATAAATAGTCCCTACTCCTGCCAAGACCTGCTCATGGACATGTCATCTATTGATATAGCCGAGGACGGGTTTTGCCAGGAGCACAACATGACATCAATTTCTTCAAAGGGCCTCTACGCGTTGGATTAATATCCCCGCGCCAGTGGTGATATACAATTGTATTTTTATACAATAAATTTTAAATAAATAAATAAATATAAGTGACTGATGAGACATTGTAATAAATTGCCATTGTTTACATTCTTGTCTTTTTCAATTGACACAGAATAATAGTATCCCGTTTTCCCCCTTTGGGCAGAGAACTCTAAAAAACAGCGATATTTTTTCCAGTCTTCCAACTGTCACATGCATGAGTCAGCAATTAACTAGCCCCTCGCGACCTGCTTTAGTAAGGTCATTAAATTCGCTGACTACGGAGTTAACTTCTTACTAATGACAATTTAAAACTAACCAATGAGTATTCACTGTAACGACGAACCATTATATGCAACTTTGTCGCAAATGAATAGTTTTAAGTTCTAAGTTTATGACCCTGGGTTAAAAGGTTTGAACTCACTTGAGATCACAAAATCATACTCGACTCTGTGCACCATGGTGTCAAAGTTTTTAGGAACCGCCTTTCGGCTTTTAACGCTCTTTATGGCGTTAGACTAAGCACGTGCCTTATCAGACAATCAGGTGATTCAAGCTATGCAGGCTGCCCTAACCAACTGGAAACAACTAAACAAAGTATACTTCTTGATAGTTAGACAGTCGAAATTATCACAGATGATGTATTATACGCTATAACCACAGATTCTAAAAAATAGCATAAAACAAATGTCTTATGGAGCTCATACGACAGACATGATTTTTCTTTCTTTTTTATCATGTAAATTATTTATTCAATTAAACATAAACTACACACTAAAATTAAAGAAAAACTAAAAACTTAAAAATATTAAAACTGGTATCCCTGTGGCATTGGTTCCAAGAACGCCAACCGCATTTCCGCGCTGAATAGCAATTGCTATTCTTTGCGCAAGATATCAGCGGGCCCTACTGTCCACAGCAACCAGCGACGTCGACCAGTCGTGGGGCCAAAGTTTTATAAAATGATGTTTATAAAATTGTTTTTTATGGATACTGGTACGGAACCATTAGAGCGCGAGTTCGACTCACACTTAACCGGTTTTAATATTAGTATGGTACAAGCGCGAGGAAGACCATAGCTACGTAATATCAAGGTTATGTGTAGCATCCTGACATTGTATGTATTTATACACCGTGAAATTTTAGTCGTTTTTGACCCATCGTCCAGTGACTCCATTCATGCAACCGAACAAATTTCCCCAAGGAACATAGCTCGAAACACGAAAAACAAATTTGGACTTCCATCATAGTAAGTTAGGTCACGTGATGAGACATTTTGTGTGGGAGGTCCAAAAATTTACTCCATATTTCGACCTATGTATCTTGGGGAAAGTTGTTCAGTTGCATGAATGGAGTCACTGGACGATGGGTCCAAAACGACTTAAAATTTAACGGTGTATATTGTTTATACTCAATAAGGTTGATTGTTAGATAATGCTTTTAGTATTAAGTTCGCCTATTGTGCTATGCAATTGTAGTTTCTACAATAAAATTTAAATAAATAAATAATACTGTTGTAATCAAAAATTGTAATGCCTTTCCTACGACTATAGATTTGATAATTATGTAAAACATTGTTTTTAAACAATCGTAAACTTTACATCATTTACGCCAATAGTTTTTTAAAGACAGTGAACCCAGCTTGATGTCTTTATGCTAAGCTTATTGTTCTGAGTGAGCTTTATTGGAAAATATTGTAATAAAAAGCGTCAAGCGTGAGTTGGCGGGTTCGATTAAAGTAAAGTCAAAAGAGTTTCCGTTCTCAACTCAGAAATGGATCCACTGTCAGTTGTTACCTTTATCTCATCCGATCCACTATAAAACTTACAATGGGGGATATGGAGTGTCATTTAAAAAAAAATTACGCTCGCAATATCTGTGATTCGAATGTTTTTTGTTTGATGTCAAACGATTGTTGGGACTAACAGTAGTGGGTATGTGCCGGCCGGCAATAGTTTGCGTGAACAGAACGCAAAATAATTTGGTAAATGCTTGTAATTTTAACTTCCGCAAAGTGACACCTGAATAGGCTAGTTTCCTAAAAAAATATAATTAGTCCGTCAGTTAGATAATCAAAAAATATTGGAGATTTTTTCCTTTGAAAATTAAACAAAGAATGGTAAAGATATGGCGCGTTAAAGTTCCGTTTGACGTAACAGTGTGCTACACTTTTTCGCAATATGTGACGTCACGAACCCCCACTCCTAAACTTTGATGCTTTTATATCTTAATAATTTAGAAATAATACGTCACTAATATATTTTGATTCCTTAAATGACGAACTAATTTTAATGTTTGTCTTTTGACCCTGAAAACTAGCCTATTAAATAAAGAGAAAGGAACTTTAATAAGTTAACGGTCATCCCTTATTCTATCGCAGTCGGGAAAAAACCTTGAGGAAGCCATAAAGGCTCTACTTACCTCAAAGTTGTTGGGACAATCTTGTATAAAAAGGGGGGATGCAATATCATGTCGTCTCGTTTCTTCACACCTGCCTGCCCATTTTCTGTCTGACGCTATCCCCACTCTTTCATACTAGATTCCCCCTGTATAATAATTCTATAGACCTACAATGCCTTTGGTATCAGACTTGGACCCGACGACGAATTGACCAAAACAAAGAATCATGAAGGTTACTTTTTCTTACTGTTAATCCCATTTCCATACAAATCCGATGTAATTTGATACTGGCGCTGCCACCTACGGCCATTCCTATGTAGAATATGTTAATTTCATTTTTATTACGTCCTTAAAACTTTGTGAGTATGAAAAAGAAAACATAATAATTGGTTTGAAGTCTGAAGATTATTATAAGAGCATTACAAATACTTCTGTACCTCCTAGGGTACGCTGTAAGTCATGGTACTAGATTCGGCGGCACTGGTTATTACAATAGAGCGACTGCCGTCAAGCTCGTTACATTTCATAACCCAACTAAAACAAAGAGGAGTCATGCTTTGTTGCAAGAGCATTGTGTGGGTTTAAGTTTATACATGAATGTGTCTGACACGAAATATGTTTTAAATATCAAATAACTTGTCAGTGGGGGCATATAGTGTCTATTTTACGAACTGTAAACTGATATTAATATAGTTCTCAACTATCTGTACTGGAAACTTGTGTCTTCGAGAAATAGGAACAAAATAGAGCGGTATTTTATTCTGTGATAGAGCAACGGATCGATTCTCAAGCTTTACGAAATAACTTTCAAATACAAATGTTCTTTCAATTAGGTCCTATAGAAATTTTAATAAAATCGGTATAATAATTTTATTGCCAAATGAATTTGACAGGATTGTTGTTGATTGATCTTTCATAATCTTTTTCGTTACAGTGTGTGACGATGTATCTTACACTGGTGGATCTTTTTGGTTCAGAATATCTTACAGTACAAAATACAATACAAATACTCTTTATTGCGCCAATATAGAAATTTCACAACACAATTTACGTACAGAAAAATTGAGGTACAAAGGCGGACTTATCGCTAGAGCGATCTCTTCCAGTCAAACCTTAGGGTAGATGGAAAAAACGATGAACAAGGCGATGGCGCAGTATAAATATATATACACCACATACATATAACATGTGCATACAAGTCTACGTAAATACTACATACAATTAAATTAACAAAATATATACATATATAAATAAAAATACATTTATAAGTGAGTAGTTTACAAGTATACAACAGATTGGGAAAGAGAGAAGAGGAAATGAGACTTCACAAGACTTCAATCAAGATATCCCAAGATTAACTTCAAGATGATCCTGCAAAAATGGATCTCAGCTCGATCGATGAATCGTAGACTAGTCTGTGTCATATGCTTTTAGACAACATAAAAGACCTTCGGCAGTCGCTCCATTGGAATAACCAGAACCAGGTATCCTGATTAAAGCGTACGCTAGGCACTGAAGCGTTCACCGAGGTCGCAACTCAGAATCTGATGCGAAGAAACTAAAACAATATTAATCAGGCAGAACCTACGCATTTCACAGCCTAAGATTCTCATTATTTATCGTACCAATATCACGTTTATCTAAATAATGATTTCATATCTCTTTATGCTCTTTACTGCCCAGTTTTCTCGTAAACCCAACAAGTTATCCTCATCGGGATTGAGGCAGGCGTAAGATAATGAAAATATATTTGCATGGATAATTTTGTTTATGTTACGAGATTGTAAATTACTTGTTATCCGCTAATTTACGTTTTTGCGATTTCCTTTCTTGACTTGGCGTTTGCTTTGCTCTTCATGTATTTAGCGGCAAGAAAATCAGGCCCGGCGCAAAAGAAAAGAACCTCAAAATGTAGGTGAAAATAATTAATAAAATACTGCATAGGTATCATCGAAATCAATGGCTATATGTGTGAAATTGCTGTTGGAATTTTTGTGGCGGTAACAATTATATTATGCGACTAGCTGTTTCCCGCAGCTCCGCCTGCGGTATATAGCCTATGTTACTCAGGGTGAGTGTAGCTTTCCAATGGTGAAAGAATTTTTGAAATCGGCACAGTAGTTTTTGAGTTTATTCATTACAAACATACACACAAAAATACAAATCTTTCCTCTTTATAATATTAGTGTAGATAAGGCAGCCTTTTACATACAAACTGTTTTCATGTTTTATGTAACATACTTATGTTTTATTTTACTAAAGGAGTGTTAAATAAATATGTTTTCACTCGTTAGACCTACTGATTCATGAATACTATTGTTACGAGCCGTGGATTTTTGCTCCACAATTGATCGGTGAACATACACAGTAAAACATACGTACACACATCCTCCTCTTTTTTTGATGTCGGTAAAAAATGTATTGAAAGTATATATTTAAATTAAGATGACGTAAGAATTGAAAAATAAATATTGGACGTTAACATACCCACGGAAAGGGAATGTTCCCAAAAAAACTAGGAACGTTCCAGAGAATGTCACTGTGCTAGTCACAGAACAGATTAATGGTGTTAGTGACGTGTCGTGTAAGACCCGGAGAATCGGTAACTTTTAAGCGTTCTAATTATTTCAAAAAATAGAACATTTATACAATGCTTTTTTTTTAACGATCACCTAACAATAAGTAGTAGAGAATTGGCTACAAACATGTCATAAATATTACCGCAACTATCAGCTGTTTACTGCTCCTATCACTAATACATTGTTACCCCCTGTAAAAATTCGAATGACAATTTCACACATATAGCCATTGATTTTGATAATGCCTCATATGCAGTATTTTGTCCATACTTAATATTCTACTAATATTATAAACGCGAAAGTTTGTAAGTATGGATGGATGTTTGTTACTCTTTCACGACTAAACCGCTGAATTGATTTTCAAGAAATTTGGTACGGATATAGTTCAAGACCCGGAGTCAAACATAGGCAACTTTTTGACGCAGGCAGAGTTGTGGAAAACAGCTAGTATAAATGCGAAAGTCTGTCTGTCTGTTACGCTTTCACGGCCAAATCGCTGATAGGATTTTGATGCAATTTGGTATGAATATAGTTGAAGACCCGGGGTCAAACATATGCCACTTTTTGACGCAGGTGAAGCTGCGGGAAACAGCTAGTTTTTTATATTTACCTACATTTTGAACCACTTTTGCATTTTTGGAGCGTAGACAAATGTATTTTCGATCCATATCCATACTAATACTATATGTGTGAACGTCTGTCTATCTGTCTGTAGGTCTGTTACGCCTTCACAACCAAACCGCTGAACGAATTTTGATGAAATTTGGTATGAATATAGTTGAAAATAGAGGGGTCAAACATAGGCTACTTTTTGACGCTGGCGGAGCTGCAAGAAACAGCTAGTTAATATATAATTTTTTGAGTGAATCGATGGTCCATTTAGAGGTTTTAGAGGTCCCGAAATTGGGCCACCTTTGTATGCGATAATTGTGGCGGATACAATCAAGATACTTTGTTACTTAAATTTGAGTATCGACAATGACATAAAGTTAGTAAAGATATGACCTTTCATTACAGATTAAAGTAGTAAAAGCTGGTGTAGTAAAAAAAAATTAAGCATGCCACGTCAGGTACCCGATTATATATATGGCACCCGAGCTCATGACCCCGAAGCTATGCCACGACTAAGTGCGTACTAGTGTTGTGGCATTTTAGGAGGTATAGTTTTTTTTAAGGAGAACATAGTCTGTTCCAGTTTTATTAATCATCAGACAAAGAACTGAGATTACAAAAATAATTAGGAGGTTCACATATCTTTTCATCGCAAAAAATGCCGCAAATAGTGAGGGTTTACGGTGTTTTTAATATGTGAGCCTCCTAATAATTTCTGGAATCCTAGTACTTTGTTTGCTTGTTTGTAATAACTTTATTGCACAGAAAATATAATTACAGTGACTACAAAAACTAAAAAAAAAAACTTTGGTTGGGGTAGGTGCCATTCGTGGCATTGCTCCGGTGCCATTTATTCGGGGGCCCAATTTGGCATATAAAAAAAAAAAACCTGTTATACCGGTATTATCTGAGCAACGTTATTCTAAAGTGTTGTAACACCGGCGTGCAATTACGATATACCGCGTTTTAGCTTTCACAATAAAATTTACATATTTCACACATATTGTTGCATTTGCCCCATAGGAGCTGACCTGAGGTGCATATTGCAACGGCGAGTATTTGGGTAAATTTCGTAATATTTTCATAAGCAGGATGCACTAATGCACTAGTAACAGACGTTGGTGTTAAAACGATATTACTCATTTTACGGCCCACCTAATGGTAAGTGGTTACCGACCTGTCCGCTGTCAGCACAGCGACCCCTCTGGAGCCTGGCGACCCTACTCACCAGCAGGAACACAACACTGCATCACAGTGTTATTTGGCTGCGGTCTTCTGTAGGGTGGGAGACTTGCCCAGACGAACTACTCCTTATAAAATGTCTCTCTCGAATCATCATTGAATAAACTATTAAAATTTATTTTTATGTTATCGTGTTTTCTGTATCCAAAAAAGAGGCAGACTACAAAAGCGCTGGAGCGACGATATAAAGGGTAAGAAAGTGGTAAGATGAACTGAGATGTTTAGAGGAAGATGGAGACTGTTGCCCAGCAGTGGGAAGAAAAACTAACGTTCCAAACACTTTTTTTCCATACATTTACCTCGATTTTGCTTCCGTTCAACAAGTAACCTATACTTATTTAAAACGGTCTGTATGAGGAGCTCGTTAGTCGAGCACGACCCGCGTATCCGTAGCAAATGCACGTGTCAAGCGACGGCGTGACGCGACCACTATTGGATTGGTCGCCATTTAGTGGCATTTTCTATCTTGAGCTCCTCCGTGCTTCGGAAGGCACGTGAAGCCGTTGATCCCGGTTGTTATCGATAGATAACAGTCGTGAGGCTGTGTCAGATGCCTTAGGGCAGCCTGAAAAATTCTGACTGTGTTGGCCACTAACACACCTCGGGTCATGTTCCTGTTGGTCTGGTGTCCTTGTTATTCCTTCATTGTAATAACCAGTTCCGCCAAATCTAGGATCATGACTTACAGCGTACCTTAGACTCCGAAGCGTAAGCTGACGACGCAACTAGGAATACACGCTAGGATGATGATGATGATGATATATCGGTCTTTACCAGGTATAACATGTTGAACTTGTTTTTAATGTTATTTATAAATTTTCAGCCATAATAATGATTTATACACCCCTCACAAGAACAAAAGTACGCAGTAAGCTTAAAATTACGTTTAATTAGTAAGCCTTTGGAAAATCACTTCTGACGAACGAATAGAAAATTCATTTTGAGTAATACTTTCACTCCTGTTGCGAAAATTAACTCAATGGTTCTACTAACTATATTACATGGCAAATTTTGTGTCACGCGCCTACTTTAAAAGCCCTTTCGAGTGTCGCAAAATTCAATATCTTAAAATGTAATGGCACAAGCGACAAGCGCATGCGATATTTTGTCTATATTTCATCAAGCGATAAACAATTCATGATTCTTTATTAAGTTTTATATACTAATGCATTGTAAAATCCTGTTGTCGAGTTACGAGGAGGCCCGACCCCAATAAACTGGGAAGGTGGCAGGAAGAAAAAACAAGACTAAGGCACTGTAAAATTACAAGATTAAGTGCGTATACTTCCGACGTTTCAACCGTATTATATAACATGTAAATGGGTACAAATAGAGCCAGCTGCATGTACAATAAAATACAATACAAAAACGTTTTATTGCACAACAAGGATACATTGTTAAACAAGCAATTACAAGAAAAATAACCTTGCGCAAAGGCGGCCTTATCGCAATAGCAATTTCTTCCAGGCAACCTTTCGGAAAATTAAATAAGGATATTAAAGATTGTGCGCGGTAGGTGTCAACAAAAATATTTTAATAAATATCAATACATAAACTTACACATATATTGTTTATTACACACTTACTTATATACAATGTAGGTGTAAAATATATAAGTAATAAATGCTATAAAAATTAAATAAAATAGTTCATTAAATTAAACTATTTTAATACGGTTTTTATCGCGTTTATTACTTATCTATTTACACCTGACGTTTCAAACACTTTACAGCGTTCATGGTCACAGGCAGGCTGTCTGCTGTATTAAAATAGTTTAATTTAATGAATAACAATCGCGAAAACATAAGAAAATAGTTCAATTTAATGTTTAGTAGCAGAGAATCATTAATAAAGATAATTCAATTTAATGTTTAGTAGTAGAGAATCATTAAGTACTAACGTAACAATAGCGTAAACAAAAGAAATCTGCATGAGTGACAAGTATAAATAAAAGATAATTCGAGATAGAAAGATATACACACTTTATTGTGGCAATCACAAAATTAAAATTAAAAGAAATACATTTCGACAATTGAATACAAAGGCAGGCTATTCGCTATTGCAAGACACACGATTGCCGAGGACACTTTCTTATATCGCTTTTGCTTGTAACTTAAACCGAATTTAACGAGCTTGTAACATCATTTCTCAGCTACATTAAAAATTTTCATATCGTAAAATTGACATACAGCAGGCTATAAAGATGAGGAGTTCGATAATCTAGCGGGGCATGATCGTTCGTAATGATCGTGCGAGCCAAGGGACTCTGAACGGGACTTGACTTGAATTGGTCGCCACTTTTGGCATTTTATATAAAATGCTGTAACTTCTTGCCTATTGATACTTTAGTTAGGCAACCTGAGTTATCCGACAATCATATTTATATGCCACTAACACACCCGCATCACGATCACTGTTAAATGGGTTACGGAGGTCAGACGACAGTCGCTCCATTGTAATAATCAGAGCCGCATTTAGTCAATGATCTCAATCCTTAGACCGCACCTTGAAATCTTTAGGGTATGCTGAGGATGTAAGTGTAACTAAGAAACAAATTCGGATTTAAAAAAATCTTATAGTTAGGGGTTCGGCACAGTATGGTCCATAACTTTTATCTATCTTAAACCATTTCTATCTCAACACCCTTTCTATTCCTACTCATATTCTCCCTTCTTATATAATTCAATATGAAACTTTAATTTCGAGAAATCGTAGTTTTTTCATTACTTAGCCATGTCTCTACATTCATAACTTTTGTAAACTAGAACATTAATAAAAGTAATAAAGAGCTTTTTTGCTACAAATTTAATAAAACGGTATATAACTAATGAGTTTTTCGCTAATTAAATTAAATTGTTTTGGTCCTATATTACTCGAAAATAAACTTACATCACGGTAATGATGAAAAAGTACCGTTAAATTTAATTTTTGCTTTCTTAGCACTTTTACGGTTCCTCAGCTGGTTGCTTCCAGTTTTAAGTCTGCCTAGTCTCTTCCATTTCGCCTTCTTCGGCGTCCTTGGTCCTCCACTGAGAGTTCAGTCTAGCACTGTTTCCTCTCTATATCGCAGCGCCATAGAATTATTAACACTACTAACATACAGAACGGACACTCACACCCTCCCACCCAAAACAGATACCGCACCGAGCCGTTTTTTTGACCGGACCTACAATTTTAGCTCCTGTGAGCTTTTAAATTTACAGCGGGACAGTTTGAGGCGAGGGCTATTAACCCTCAGCCTTTTCGGCAATTGCGCAAGGGGCTCCCAGTTGGGATGAACCTCGGCCATCGGCTTTGCCTTTGATCAAGCGAGCAATGCAAACTCGCGAGCGGTAGCAAACGCTCAACTGCCATAAGGGCCGACACTATTGTGCCTGAAGGGCCTACTGAGAATCTATCGGTGGCGTGAAGCGCCCTGGTACATTCCGGTACCTGGTAAACTGTCTACTGTTCCTACTACGTCGCATTCGCCGGCGGGTGCGGTTATATGTTCACACTGAGCCGCGAGGATTTACGGTAAATATAATGCAAGGATGCTACGAGTAACACACACATTGACGCGTGTGCGTATGCGACCGAATTGTTGTAGTCGTAATCGGTATCGCGCTCGCCGCTGTTTTATGGAGTGTCCGAGGTGTGCGGCTCTATACATCTATCGCATTTAATTTCCATGTCACGTAACTTTTGCCTACACATTTTGTATTTTTTTTTTAATTGAAATAAATAAATGAACGATGGTGTGCCAACAGATAATATTCTCGCAAAAGTGTCTAACACATATCCCGCGTATTTCACCAACAACAAATTACGCAAAAAGATACTTTATCCTAACCAAATTAAACTCTTTAAAAAACTCCAAATGTCAAATGATTTTTTCTTTCATTTTTGTCTGCGCTTAAAGAGGCCATGCTAATTACCGCGCGCCATTTTAATTTGATTTCATTTTTCTTAAGTATGAAAATTCTGATGGAGTTACTTGGTTCTCTGAAAAATATAATTAAGTCTTGGCAATTAGAAGTTGGCTTTTCTTTACCACGAAAGTGCAATTTCGTGTTCAAAGGGACTTCAAGCTTAAGTGGAAAATCCTCTCTATTGCTAACGTGCTAGAGGTCATACTGGTAACATCATAGATTTACGACCCCTTCATATTGAACAGATCCATGAGTCCTGAAATGTGTGAGTCGGCAACGCGCTCGTGACATCTCCGGTGTTGCAGGCGTTCATAGGCTACGGTAACCACTTACGTTCAGGTGGGCCGTACGCCTGTTTGCCTACTTAGTTGTTTAAAAAAAACTGAGACTAGGGTGAGCAGTGTGTTCGCATTTAACCCGAACTAAATTGATTTCAGTAGTAGCTTCCTTATTCTTACCCATGGGACAAATACAAAGAGAAGACGGCGGCGTATCGACTGGTGCACCGTTACGTCGGACGTTTAACGTCGGAAAAGTGGGCGGAGCTTACGTCATTCGTTCAACGGTGTGTAGTGTAATCAATGTACTCATGTAATATATAACCGATTGTTCATCTAAAATATATTCAGTCTAATCTCAACTACTTGTTTTGATTCATCTCCCGAACACACTACCTTACATGGCGACCCTGCCATTCGCGTATCTCGTTACGCATTCCAATTAATAAGTGTCGCGTTGAAGTTATAATGGAGAGTTATTGTGACTTTATTGTGAACTTTGGACTGTGTAGTGAAGACTGGTGTTTTGTGCCATAAGTAAAAATGGGTGGCTCACAAACGAAAGAAGAAGTTATTATAGCCCAAACTGCAGCCGGAGGAGGCTCCAACCAGGCCAGCACGATACAACAGCAGCTGAGTATAACTAACATTTTGTTGGTCATCACCCTCTTAATTGTGATTTTGGCATTCCTGTATGGGGTGTATCGAGCCTATAAGCGGTGTCTTACAAAGAAGATCCGTCGTGAGGTGATGCAACATACCCTGCGTCGGTGTTGGCGCAATCGCAGTGGTGACAGAGATTTCCCAAAGCAGAATACAACAGGGTACGAAGTGTAAAAGTGAGAAGTGCGGCCTATAAAATCAAGGTATATTGTGTTTGTGTTTTATGTGCGTTATAACCAATATAATCATCATCATGTTGGTGCTTTGCGGTAAGAAAAATGACTTTCTTCGGCGAGTCTAATGTACACGTATATTCTATGTTAATGGACATATATTTTAAAGGTACTTATTTTATTTACTATTATGGTATGGTGTATGTGTAGTTATGTATTCAACTGTTTATAAAAATATTTTTCCATGTTTTTAAAATTATGTTATGGCTCTTATTGAATTAAAAAACATATACGACAAAATATTAAAAATAAGAGTATATTTAATAAAAATCGGGCCAAGTCGTCGTACTAAAAAAAATAAGGTTAGAAAAAAGTTTAGAGGCTAATACTTTATATTATGAATTTAATCGTAATGTTTTCTTATGTTTTCGCGATTGTTATTCATTAAATTAAACTATTTTAATACGGTTTTATCGCGTTTATTACTTATTTATTTACACCTGACGTTTCAAACACTTTACAGCGTTCATGGTCGCAGGCAGACTAAGTTAACATTTGTCTTTGATGTCATAAGATTACAAAACTACCGCCTGAAATTTTTATTGGGAACTATTCCGATTCACGCAGTATTGGCTCACAGTATCTAAGGGTCTTGCAGTCTGCTTCCGAGTTTGCGATTTTATTAAGTTAATGCAGAGTTACTTGAGCATTGCTTAACATCAGGCTATCTCTTCTGGGAAAACAAATTCTACATGCAAATTGACGGTGTAGCTATGGGGTCTCCAGTCTCTCCCATTGTTGCCGACATTTTCATGGAAGACCTTGAGGAGAAGGCTCTTTCAAGCACCCTGGCTATGCCGAAGATGTTCAAACGGTACGTAGATGATACTTTTGTTGTACTCCCCAAAACTCAAGTCTCTGTTTTGTTAGATCATTTAAATTCCATTAATAGTAAAATTAAATTCACTATGGAACCTGAGATCAATAATTCATTAGCCTTTCTTGATGTTTTAATAACTAGAAATCTTGACAATAGTATCAGTCACACTGTGTACAGAAAGCCCACCCACACAGACAAATATCTCAACGGTAAATCTCACCATCATCCATGTCAGTTAGCTACCGTAGGCAAATCTTTGTTACAGAGAGCACACGGCATCTGTGACACCCACCATCTTAAGGAGGAGCTTCAACGAGTCAAGTCTGTCTTAAGAAGCAACAATCTCAGCCTCCCACACATATGTCACAGAAGTCGACCCAAGCCACACACAGTTGATCGTTTTCCTGCCATCTTACCATACATAAAGGGAGTCACGGACAAGATTGGTAACATACTTAGGCGAGCTTCAATCAAGACCTATTACAAGCCGCATAAGAAAATAAACCAATTTTTAAGACCTGTAAAATCCAATATCCCATTGCAAGATGGTGGAGTTTATAAAATTGACTGTGACTGTGGTTTATCATACATTGGGCAAACAAAGAGAAGCATTAATACTCGTATAAAAGAACATATTGCTGACATGAAAAATAGACGCTCAACCAAGTCTGCAGTCTGTGAACATGCTCTAGACAAACCCAACCACTATATGCGTTTTGATAATCCTCAAGTCCTTGCAAAGGAAAACAGATTCATTCCAAGGATGTTACGTGAAGCTATTGAAATTAAAAAACATCCTAATTTCAATAGAGAGGATGGATGGCAGGTACCGCCAGCTTGGGACCCAGTCATTAACTTAATAAAATCGCAAACTCGGAAGCAGACTGCAAGACCCTTAGATACTGTGAGCCAATACTGCGTGAATCGGAATAGTTCCCAATAAAAATTTCAGGCGGTAGTTTTGTAATCTTATGACATCAAAGACAAATGTTAACTTAGTCTGCCTGCGACCATGAACGCTGTAAAGTGTTTGAAACGTCAGGTGTAAATAAATAAGTAATAAACGCGATAAAACCGTATTAAAATAGTTTAATTTAATCGTAATGTCGATTCGATAGAGCCAGAAATAAGTAAGGGAATTTCAGTGGAAGATATTGAAGAAATTTGTAAGTTAAGTTCGGATGTCCAAATTTTATATAACCAAATAAATACACTTTGTTCGGACGAAAAGAAAAACACCAACATGGAAAATTTCGAGTTAAAAACCGCTATTGCGTTATTACCATTAATGACTGGTGACGAAGAGGTCACTAAACAACTAATAGCAAATATAGAAATGTACAATGCTATGTTGCAGGATAGTGGAAAACATTTATTAATTAATTTCGTGTTAAAATCTAGGCTTTCCGAAACTCCGTATGTCACAAAGCTACGACTCTGTTTCAGATTTAGTCAAAGACATGAGAGCGCTTCTTCTTACTAGGAAGTCCGACACGGCAATTCAACAAAAGCTGCAAAAATCAAAGCAGAATCAGCAGACCATCGAGGAATACGGTAAGAGTATCGAAAAAATGTTTGTAGAATTGACAATTTCGCAGTCCAATGGAGATTCTGAGAAATATAACATATTAAAGCCTATTAATGAGAGAAATGCAATCAAAAGATTCGCCGATGGGCTACGAAATTCGCGACTTAGCACTATTATAACAGCCAGGAACTATGACTCCCTGAAGGACGCAATCCGAGGTGCTCTGGATGAAGAAATGTCGTCTACTTCATCTGACGGCGTAATGTTCAACTACACAAGAGGTACGTCTTTTAATCGTGGTAATCGTGGTTTTCGTGGTAATAGTCAGCGAACATTTTTAAATCGTGGCGGTAGACCAGGTCGTGGTCGTGTATCTTATGGAAATAACTCAAATCGCGGTTATTCTCATAATAATTATCAAAATAATCACTGGCGTAATTCTCAATCAAATAATCGTTATACTCGCGGTAATAACTCTCGTGTTTTTCGTGGCCACAACAGAGCTGGATTTAGGAATAATATTAATTTAGTACAAACAAATGATAGCGATACTCTATCTGGTGATGTTAAATCGGAAAGTATGTTTTTTCGTGAATAATCAAAATCATTTAATTTGCGCATGTAATGATCTAAACTCGGTATCATTTCGGCTCTTTGATGAGGAATGCGCTTGGCTAATTGATACTGGTGCCTCTCTGTCCGCCGTGAAATATGAGCACGTCGCTTCTAGAAACATTCCATTCCATAAAAAGACGATTCGTATAAATGGAATAGGTGGAACAATTTATTCGGAAGGTTTTATTTATTTAACTTTAATTTACAATGATTTTAAATTTATTCATAAATTTTATGTAATTCAAAATTTACCGTGTCAAACGTACGGTATAATTGGTCAAGATTTTCTGACTAATTTTATGTGTACCTTAAACTTTGAAAAAAATTTTTTCACTTTAAGAAATGAAAAAGGGGTGTGTACCTTGCCGTTACAAATGGGACAAAATATGATAAATAATTACATTACTCTTTATCCCCGATGTGAATCAATTCACCATGTTCGTACTAACTGGGATGGTGACATTGTAATTAAACCTAAGGAATTATGTGATGGCGTTTATTTAGCTAGCCTTATTGTAAAGCCCAAGGATAATAAAATTCCAATTAAAATATTAAATACTAGAGACGATATTGTACATTTAAGTTATTTTACTCCGGATGTTGATTTTTTAGAAACATTTAAAATTTGTTCTTTTGAAAAACAAAATAACGATGCAACTCGGGTTAAAAAATTATTTTCTTACTTAAACTTAAATCACTTAAATGTAGAAGAGAGAATATCTATAGAAAATATTTGTGCGAAATATAACGATGTATTTATTCTTTTTAGATGGAGATAAATTAGGCGTGTCTAACTTGTATAAACAAAATATTTATTTGAAGGAAAATGCAACACCCGTTTATGTTAAACAGTATAGGCTTCCGAGGTCACAGAAAGCGGAGATTGATAGGCAGGTAGGAAAAATGTTAGAGGATGGAGTAATTGAGGAAAGTACGAGTGAGTGGTCGAGTCCAGTTCTTCTTGTACCGAAAAAACAAGATTCTTCGGGCAAACAGAAGTGGAGAGTCGTGATTGACTATAGAAGATTGAACGAAAGGATAAAGGATGACAAATTTCCATTGCCTAATATAGTCGATATTTTAGACTCTCTTTCAGGATCCGTATTATTTACCCATTTGGACCTTAATCAAAGTTATTACCAATGTGACCTTGAACCAGAAAGTAGGAGATATACCGCCTTTACAACTGATAAGCAATATCAGATGACAAGACTTCCGATGGGATTAAAAATTAGTCCGAGTGCTTTTAGTAGATTGATGACAGTTGCAATGTCCGGTTTGAATTATGAAAAATGTTTAATTTATTTGGACGATTTAATCTGTTTTGGACGAAATTTAGATCAACACAATAAAAATTTAATTGATATCTTTGCTAGACTTCGTAAAGTAAATTTAAAAGTTAATCCTTGTAAGTGCCAATTTTTAAAGAAAGAACTGTTATATTTAGGCCATATTGTTTCGGCCGAGGGTATTTTACCCGATCCCGAAAAAACAAAAGCACTGCAGAACTATCCAAAACCAGTTAATTCCGACGAAGTCAAGCGTTTTGTCGCCTTCGCCAATTACTATAGGAAGTTCATTCCTCATTTTGCGGAAATAACTATCCCACTTAATAAATTGAGTAGAAAAGGCATAAAATTTGAATGGACTTCCGCATGTGACAAGTCGTTCAATAAATTAAAAAATTGTTTAGTTACGCCGCCTGTTTTGCAATATCCTAATTTTGATAAAGATAACGAATTCATACTGCAAACTGATGCTTCAGGTGTAGCTATAGGCTCAATACTATGCAATAAAAATAATTTACCGATTTCATATGCCAGCAGATCGTTGAATAAAGCCGAACTTAATTATCCAACGATTGAGAAAGAACTTTTGGCCATAGTATGGTCTGTAAGATATTTTCGACCATATTTATTCGGTAAAACTTTTATTATTAGAACAGATCACAAACCATTGGTATATCTTTTCAACATAAACAATCCATCTAGCAGATTATAAAAATTCCGGTTATGTTTGGAAGAGTATGATTATAAGATTGAGTATGTAAAAGGGGCGAATAATGTGGCTGCAGACGCATTATCTCGTATTGTGGTAACATCAAATGATTTGAAAGAGATGAATAGACATGTGATAAATGTTATGACAAGGAATATGAGGAAGCAACAAGAGAATGATAGAGAGATAGGGTGTGACGTATCGGCCAATAACATATCTACTGACGATGGGACTGATCAACTCAAAGTTGTAGAGATGTTAAGAAAGCCGAGACACTGCACTGAATTAGTAGTGAAAAAATGTGACTTTAATAAAAACGGTGTAACAAGAGAAGGCTCGTTAACATATGTACCTAAAGAAGAAAAAATATTTGTGGATCCAATATCTCTATCATGTACTGCGCGAGACGCGTTCGTGAGGGAATTGGAAAATTTCTGCAATAATATAAACGTCGACGAAATATATATAATAAAAAATAAAGAAAGCGCTAATATTATAAAAATTATAAATCAAGTATTAAAAAATAATTTAAAATGGACCGGTCCGCGTATTTGTATTGTGAAAGATGTTATTAAGGTAGAAAATGATGACGACAAACGAGTAATTATAAACGATTTCCATTTACTGCCCACCAGTGGTCATGCTGGGATTAGGCGTATGGTTAATAATATTAAACGACGCTATTTTTGGACCAATATGGAGAGTGATGTTAAAAAAATTGTACAAAAATGCGATAAATGTCAAAAACAAAAGTATTCAGTTCCAAATAAACAGCCAATGCAAATTACTACAACGGCGAAATCAGCATTTGATAAGGTTTATCTTGATATTGTTGGTCCCCTACAGAAAGATTATTTTAATTTTTCGTATATTTTAACTATTCAGTGCGAACTGACCAAATATGTAGAGGCCTATCCGCTCGAAACAAAAGATACGGTAAGTGTAGCAAAAGCTTTTGTGCAAAATTTCATCCTTAGATATGGCATACCCAGCGAGATAGCGACAGACCGAGGAACTGAGTTCATATCGAGCACCATGGCTGAGGTATGTAAATTACTACATATTAACCAAATTTCTTCCACGGCATACCATCATGAATCAATAGGATCCTTAGAAAATTCCCACAAATCTCTGAACGCATTTCTTAGGATACAAACTGATAATAACCCCAGAATGTGGAGTACTTGGGTACCGTTTTGGTGTTTTTCTTTTAATACAACTGTTCATACCGAAACAAAGTATTCACCGTTGGAACTTGTATTTAGTAAACAATGCAACATACCTAGCAATATAATAACAAGTGATGTAAGACCTTTGTATAATTTAGACAGGTATCCATTGGAACTTAAATATCGTTTGCAAAAAAGTCAGTATGATGCCCGTTGTAATCTAATTAAAAGTAAATCAGATAGAAAATGTAATTATGATAACTATTTAAAACCAGTAACTTATAAAGGTGGAGATAAGTTGTTGATAAAAAATGAAACTGGTGATAAATTTTGTAGTGTTTACTCTGGTCCATATGTAGTAGTCCATATGTCATTATATTTTTTTTTCACCCCCTGTGGGCGTGTAGTGTAATCAATGTACTCATGTAATATATAACCGATTGTTCATCTAAAATATATTCAGTCTAATCGACGATGCGAACACAATTTTTGTAAGGAAGCTCTGGATATGCCATCTCCTCTTTGTTATTACTCCGTATTCTTATCCATTCATTCAAACGATCCCATTAGAAACAGTTAGTCGTTAACTGCACTCGTCGCTCGTTTAAACTATACAGATTAGTAGAAAGCACCTACTTGTATAACATCACTTGTACTTTTGATCTGCGTAAGTATGATCATTTATTTATTTATTTATTAAAACTTTATTGTACCACAAGTAAAAATACAATTGGCGGACTTAATGCTAAAAGCATTCTCTCCCAGTCAACCATTAGGAAAAACAGAGAAAATACAAAGCGGCGCAAAAAAGCCTTATGTGACATTACAGAAAAAAAAAGAACCCTACAGCTAAATAAACATACATAGGTATATTTACACAAATAGGGAGTATAATATACATACATATATATTTAAAGATTTTAATGCAGAGAAATTGTGATTCTGGTTTATAAATTAGAGAGAATTCATTAGATGAGCTTGAACCTTTCATGTGTCGGCATACGGTATGAAATTGAAATGGTTACCTATACGTCATCGACCCAAACTGCATATTTTTTCGATCCTTTTCGCTATTCTTTTTGACCCTATTACTCTGAGGTATCTCAAATCTAAATTGATTTCCTTAGTGATGATGCTCGTGACAGGAATCTTCGCTCATCTCATTATCTTCGCCTTCACTACCTATCGAAATCCGAAAGGCTCAGACTCGCTTAAGTTTCAAAAATGCAGTGCGTGCTCATTATCTTCGCGAATTGTCAGATAGTACCCAGTACACATCAAAATATATGTAATGTATTTATCGAATACTAGCGGCCCGGTACGTGCTTCGCTACGTATAAAGTGAAATAATAAATAAAATTTATTTGTTACAAAAAATGTGATAAATGAAGAACCGCGAAAGAAATTTTGTGCAAACTTCATATAAACCATCTACTAAATAGTCCGAACAAAGCCTAAACATTTGGTTTGGATAGGTGAGCCCGTTCTTGAGTTATAAAATTACAACGAAAAGTGGCATTGATTTTTATATATATAGATTTATATAGTGTATTTATCTTATATGTATGTAGTGTATTAATCTAATATTTATTTATTCTATTTATTCACAGTTTTATATTTAGTTTTGTATATATAAGTAAGTCCATACTTCCATACTAATATTATAAATGCGAAAGTCTGTCTGTCTGTTTGTTACGTTTTCACGGCCAAACTGCTGAACGGATTTTGATAAAATTTGATATGAATATAGTTGTAGATCCGGGGTCCAACATAGACTACTTTTTGACGCAGGCGGAGCTGCGGGAAAAAGCTAATTTACTATAATTTCATAACGACTCTTTTAAAACTTACCATAAATTAATCACTTTTACTGCACCACCGATTGGTTGACTGGTAGAAAAAGCCTACGGCTTTAAGTCCGCCATTTACATGTTATGTAATAAAGTTAAATAAATAAATAAATCACTGGTGGATCGAAGGGGTGGATCTAAGTGGAAGGAGGGTGGATCCCTGAACTCGACCGAATTTGAAATATCCTCATCGATTTCGGTTCGATTCCTGCGAAAAGCATATTGCAGGCTTGAATCATCTGACTGCCTAATAAAAAAGATGATTCTGTGCTTCGAAAGGTCAGGCCTATGGTCCTGTTGGCATTTGGTAAAGGAAACACGTCAAAGGCCGGAAGGCGGTCCGAAAACTCTGACACCCTTTTCGTTCCCTGTTCGGCGTACGGCAGATTGTGGATTAGACAGATTCTTCAAATCGTCATATTAGCTATAGGACAGAAGCAGGGTCGATTGACCACGTTACCAACTAGATATGAATGAATGATCCATTTAGACGCTACAAAACCACAATTGGCTAGTCAACTAAAAAATAAATTGTGTATTTTATATAATTTATTGATAGAATAGACTATTTCGGAGATACAATTTAAAGGAAAAAATTATTAAAATTATATTTATTTTGTTATTTAATTTTAAAGATTTTATAGTGATGAAGTCACGCAGCTATAATGGCATCTCGAATTGCAAGAAAGCAAAAATTACTAAGGTATTAAAAAATATGTATGTCAGTGTCAAATGTCAAAATCAGGATGGACCGCGGGCCGCGAGTTGGTTTCTTGTTTGTTTACAATCGCCAAATATCTAAGTACCTACCCCATTTCTCGTATCTATTGCATATTGGCCTGTTTATTGGACTTTACTGCCCTCTCTTCATCCGTTGACATCTGATTTTTTAATAATTGGACACCGATTCTTTATTATAATGTATGAATTAATGTAATGAAGATGTAGTTAGGTTATTTATGGGTTATGTTGACTTGAACAGAGATGACATTTGACATGGGTGACAAGTACGTGAAGCGCCTAATTAGCGCTACCAAACAAAAAATATTTATTCACTACCCTGTGCTGCCAACCTAAAAAATTAAATGTGAATAGCTGGAAGTTATCCGGCTACGTCATACGTTAACTTTGCTAAAAATGAAAGTCATTGGGTTTTCTGCGATTTTCTTTAAAAATACTTGCTTATCTAAAGATCTGATTTATGTAATCTGTTCCTTAAGCCTACTCCTCGAAATGGTTTACGAATTAGACATTTTCATGAAATAGTTTACTAGCCAATTACGTAATACTTATTCAATAACATATATCTGTAAAAAAACACACAAAAGCTAATTATGATTTGATTTGAAACCTCTTTTTTCGTAGTAGGTTCACTGATACCGATTATAGAAATTAATAAATCTTTAAAAAAATTATTGAAGATAAAAAAAGCCATAAAACAACTGACCGAAGGTAGATCATCAATCAATTAGTTAATTTGTTTTGATTTAAACCTCAACCGTTAACAGACAACGATTTATTATTTGGATCAAATAACATTGTATTTTGGAATACTAATGAATTGGAATTTGATAGGAATTGGTTATAGGAATGTAATTCCAACGAACACAGAATATAAATTAATTTAATATATATATTGATGATATATTTAAAACTTGTCAGAAGTACCCGTAATCGACGAGCGTGTATGAAGAGAGTGATAAGCGTAGAAAAAGCGAGGGAAGTCTGTAAGGATCGTAGCAAATGGAAATCCGTAGTCTCAGCCTACCCCTACGGGAAAAAGGCGTGATGGTATGTATGTATATTTTAAACTAGTCATTGACAGAAGTTGTTGCTAACTGGAGTGCTATTTTTGAAAAGCGTGACTCGCACAAAATCAGCGAATGACTTTCCTTCGATATCGAATGATATTTATTGGTCATAATCGGCAAGTCAAACGGTTTTCTTTCGACATAATTATAAGCCATACATTTCAAAATAAGATATTTTTTTTTTTAAAAACGTGACTGCGTTTCTGTGTAATTTGGAAATGGAAAAATTCCAAAAGATTCCGCCATTTCTTTTATTTTAATATACCCAATGTCACTTTCACAGTAAATACGAATCTAACTACACCTCTCAAGCTAAAATCCATCGAGCCGTTCCGGCTGCACAGCGTGCCAAACAATTATACATACATACATACTCTCAAAAAACCTCCTTCTAGCGCAGTCGGGTAAATAGGACTCCAAGTGGGTTACTATGGTCTCTAAATTCTATACAAATGCGAGTGAGTAAGAGATAAAGAGTGAAGAGAAGAAGACCTTACATCCCGTATTGCACGATTAGCTCTCCTAGTGAAAATTAGGCTTGGACCTTCTCTAGGACTCGAAAACTATCTCATACGAATTTTATGATCACAGTTGAGACAAAAGAGGTATTTTTATTTATTTATTTTATATATAATGTACAAAATAAAATTGTATAGCACAATGGGCGGACTGTCGGAGGCCAAGAGCCGTTTCGGGTCACTGAGCCAATGCAGAAAGTACGTATATGCGAATTTAGACTAGACTGTTAGTTAATGCTAAAAACATTATCTAAAAGTCAACCTTCTTAAATAATCAAAGGGTAGAAAAGAAGAATTTGTTTATCATAAATAGATAAATTCACCAAATCCATGCATAGACCGGTAGAGAAGCTTGTGTTTTAGTGGAATTAAAATTTGTTCAAATTTTTTTTTACTAATGAGCTGATCTTATCTGAATCTAAAAATTTGATATATTGTTTTTCCGATAACATATTCATTTTACCATCAGAAAAATAATCAAGCGTTTTTTTTTGAGAATTTACAGCGATTTCCTTTTGTCTGATAGCTTCAGTCTCAAATGTTCCCGGATTCCCGGCAATTCATATTATCGACAACCCATTTACTGTCATAATTAATTTTCATATATTAATGACGAGTAAAGTCAACCCTTACCTTACTTAATCATAAGGGACCCTAATTTTATGCTCGGAAAGGTCCACAAATAATCTGTTTTAGTTTGGGATTCTAACATATAATGAGATCATAGAAGTGTAACTTTCATTCATCTATTTATTTATCACAATCTCATAAATTGCTACTAACAGTGACATAATTATACCTATTATATGAGCACGAAACCGGACTCTCGGATTTTTCGATTTAATTCGACCCGAAAAACTATCATGTGGCTGTGAACAACAGCCAATTCATTTTTTTGCCGTCGTAAGTTTCATAATTTTATATGAAACTATGAAATTTCTATCTATCTCATGCCAATTTTAGTATCTGATCTTTTTTATTTCATATTGAATTCTCTACAAATACATTTAAAGCATGTCCGATTGACTCAACATTTTTAAATTTTTTACTAAAATATTTTCTTTCTTAGCTCTTGATGGATGGTCTTAGTACAGAGTTTTTCACTATACGCAAAATCTTTTTTTACCTATTTTCAATGAATGCCGCCATATTTTATACAAAAAATAAGTACTATTAATAGTAACTTATATAAAAAAATAACTATTATATATTATTGTTATTTTAACATACTTATCATAAGATTTTTAAGAGGAATAAAAAAAGAATAAGTGAAAGTCAGTTCTATACCGTCCTTAAGTTATGTTCCGGATATAAAGTTGGAAACTCTATATCAAACTAAGTATTAGTTAAAAGCTGTGGTTATTTGAATTGCAGGATATATGGGTACTTCAGCTGGAAAACTAAAGGGATAATTAAGCATAGATAAATTTCATTTTTGAGCAATGTTTAGTTTAAAATAGTTTTTTCTGATTTCTTATGTTTTTGCGATTGTTATTCATTAAATTAAACTATATAAATAAGTAATAAACGCGATAAAACCGTATTAAAATAGTTTAATTTAATTAAAATAGTTTATTTGAAATTTCGGAGTTTTGCACGATTTTTTTTTTAATCTGTGCCTTATTATTTATTTTCGTAATGCTATCAAATTTACGGTGTATTTTCGTCAAATATCCCCATAGTACATAAAGCCCGATTTCCACTAAAGCAGAGAGGAGAGGAGACGAGAGATATGATCAGATTTTGTTATTTCCACAAAGCCTCTCTTAGCTTATCGCTTAGCTTCGGTGGAATTGAAACTGGAAAACAGAGTAACGCAGGAGAAGGCACAAAATACTGAGCAACAATCCCTATTGCCCGCGTGATTCGCCATTTGTCTTCCATTGCCACGCCCCGGACACTCCATCCATACAACAGCGGCGACCTCGATACCTATTACGAATACTAAGATTCGGTCGCGTACGCACACGCGTCAATGTGTGTCGTATCTGCGTCATAGCCGTAGACGGGCCGGGCGGCCGTAGCGTCATCCTTGAATTGTTTTGCTCTCGATTTTTACTCTAATAGACTAGTTTCCTAAAAAAATATAATTAGTTCGTCAGTTAGATAATAAAAAAATATTGAAGACGTATTTTTTCTTTTGAAAATTAAACAAAAAATGGTAAAGAAATGACGCGTTAAAGTCTCGTGTGACGTCACAGTGTGCTACACTTTTTCGTGACGTCACGGCCTCCCTAAACTTTGATGTGTTATGTCTTTATAATTTATCGCTCAATCGACAAAAGAAAAAATACGTCGCTAATATATTTTGATTCCCTAAATGACGGATTAATTTTGATTATAGTCTTTTGACCATGGAAACTAGCCTATTCTGCGCGGCTCGGTGCGGTATCTGTTTCAGGTGGGAGGGTGTGGGTGTCCGTTCTGTACATTAGTTCTATTAAAAAAAACTGTGTGTGCAAGGTAAATCTTGATAGTTGTTCAAGACGTAGCATCTAGAGAGTCGAATCCATTTGCTTGCATCTATTTCAGTAGAGGCAAACACTGCGACTGTCTCTAATTAGAACCACTAACGAAACATGTTAATTCTTGCGTCTCAAGTTCCTAACTCCAGTGGTTCCGTTTTTAGACGGAAGCCATTGTTGTTTCAAGCTTCTTCTATCATGTATCCATACTAATATCCATACTGTAAATACTTCTATACTAATATTATAAGTGCGAAAGTCTGTCTGTCAATTACGCTTTCACGGCCAAACCGCTGACCAGATTTTGATGAAATTTGGTATGAATATAGTTGAAGACCAAGGGTCAAATATAGGCTACTTTTAACGCAATCGGAGCTGTGGAAAATAGCTAGTCTTTAATAAACAAGACTAGAATTTTTTATAGTAAAAAATATAGTAGAATAGTCTCTATAATAAAAAATAAATAAATAAGTGAAAACCGTAAAAAAAATTTCGCCCTCCCATACAAATCATTAGCTGACAGGATTTTGTATGTAGAAGATCAAAAATTTGGCTGGTGTTTAATAAGTCATCTTGTCTCTATTTTCAGTGCTTACATATACAAACAAAACCGTACACCATATACAAAGGTATGCGGCGTCCTATCTCTCTGACACAATGCGATCTCCTGGTGCTGCTGCTAAAGTAGCAAAGATAAAGATAAAGATAAAAGCAGCTGGACTTAAAGTAGCGAAGTACTCAATTTTGACCAGCCAGTACGAGTTTGTACCTTTTGCCGTAGAAACGGCTAGTCCGTGGTGTATAGAGGCTAAGCAATCTGTTGGTGAGATAGGGCGACGTTTAAAAAGTCGTGGATTTGACAATCGCTCCGGATGGTACCTAGTTCAAAGGCTATCCATAGCAATTCAAAGAGGAAATGCAGCAAGCGTTACGGGTACCTTTGAGCCGGGTACTGTTCAGGGTGGTATTTTTGTTTTTTTTTTTTTTGCATTATTTTTATAAAACTGTTGTACACTAATTTGTTTTTGAAATAAATAGTACTTGTCCAACAAAACCTTTAATACAATCCGATTTCAGAAAAGGGTTAAAAGATAGAAACTTAGCGAAAACAGTTTAAAGTGAACAAAAAACAGGATTTCTTCCAAACTATTTGAGCAGATAATCCCGGGAATCCTTGAACTGGAGCCGTGTCAGACAACAGCGTAGTTAAGTCACAAAATTCATTGGAAAATAGCATTTATTGCTTTGACATAGAAACCATTTTGGGGTAACTTAAAACAGTGTGTATACGAAACTTTCGGATTTGCGGATGTAGTGGAACTAATGCTGAACTGTCGAAGAGACGAGAGAATTTAAGGGTATAGCCCCGGTTACGGCGAGGAAGAAAGCGATTTTCGTGGGAATGATTTTTGCGTAAAAAGAAAATATAACTTTTGTCATTTTTCATTTGACAAATGGCATAAGCATCTGGATTAATATAGTGTTAATTTAATTGATGAAATAAAAAAAAAAAACAGAAAAATCATACTTAAAATTTTAAAAGAAATTTAGACCCGTGAGAGAAGGGATGATCGATCGATTGAAAGAAAGTCAGACTGGCGTAAGAATAATCAAAAAATCACAAAAACTGAATAATTATGGAAATATGAACCATAAAATACATGCAAATAATTACTTCTTCTTCTTCAGCCCATCGCCACCCAATGGTGAGTGTAGGCATCTAGCATTATATTTAATAAAATATAGGTACTTAAATATTGAAGAAATACGAAAATGAATTTCACTGAAATAAAACCCAACACACCATGGAGCCAGTCACATATCAACGTTGAAAACGAGAGATAACGAAAAATCGCTATCAATCGCACCTCACCCCACCGCCAACCAAACTATCATAGACCCCGCTCCGCTCCCACATTTAATATTCACTGCCTCGCTAATTGAAACTAGCTCTTTGTTCTATTAACATTGGCGCCTTTTAACAAATATTATTTGAACCTGAAATTCTTCGTCTAAACGTGTTTACCAGTTTCGTCCTTAGCTTACGCTTTAGGAGCTCTATTTTTGAAATGTCGAAATATGTCGAATGATAATCGTTTGATATCGAACAAAAATCATTCGACTCGCCGATTTTGTGTAAGTCACGCTTTTCAAAAAAGGACATTCCTGAGCATAGCTTACGCTGTCGACTACATCAACCCTAACGATTCAAATCACTTTTGTATTGAAATCGGCGAGTAAATGAAGTCATTCGGTTTATCGGTTATGTCGAATAAAAATCATTGTAAATCGAACGAAAATTATTCGATAAAGATTTTATTTACCAGCGTCCATGTATCGAAACCACGACCGGCAACATACCTACATGAATACAACTTAATTTTAGTAAAACCTAAACTCCAAAACTTGAGCAATATTCGGAACTCCGCCCGAGCAACTAAAATTGCATATTTTAGACTTCCTCAGCTCAAATTGTTTTAGGGAAGCTATTCTGAAACGTGTTCATTAACAATATGCTCCTTCTACAGACTTCTGAATTCTGAGACACGGCTAAAAACATTGTTTTTTCTATCGAGGACGGTGTTGGCGCGCTTGTATACTCTGTGTGTGTTTAGCTTAGGGCTGCCTGGCGCGATAGATGTCGCTGCCGTCCACAGCGAGTCTTGAGTGCAATCGACTTATCGAACCCCCCGCGCGAGCGCTACGCCGATCTCGGCGCTGGCGTCTTCAGTCGCAAATTCGCTCTTGACGTGACTCCACGCTTCATTACTCAACCGCCGCCGCTCGCCAAACCGCGCTTAGAACTTACGCGAATGTGAATTGTGTTTGTGTGCTTCCTTATAACTGTTTCCACCTAACACCGCACTTCTGCATGCATGCACGCACGCTATCCCATGCATCGAACATACTGCCTCGCTTGGTGGATTGTAAGGTAAGGCCCTTTTTGCTTCACACATTGAGTTCGCGTGCCAGCCGCCACCATCTTTTTTTTCCGCTTCGCACCACCATATTATTTGTGGTCACTTCGACCCGGATTGAACCCCCTTCCCGCATCTTTTCATATTATTTCACCGCGTTATAATTTATATTCCCGCAATATATATATATATATATATATATATATAAAATTACCCCGCATTTATAATACTTAAGTGTTTTATTCCCATAAGAACATTATCTGGTTGCAATGGCCGACGCTAAATTGAAACTAGTCATTGCGAAAAAGCAAGCTATATTTGCACGTATGAACACGCTTTATAATTCTGCCAAAAAGGTTGCACCAGATATTTCAACTCGCAGTAAAACTGATTTTTTAGCAAATTCATCCAACATAGAGAAATTGTATGACGATTTCAATATGTTGTGTGACCAACATCACATTTTGCAATTAGAATTGAAACCGGACGCCATTTTAAGTATGGATGACTGGACTTCCTTTGAGGAAATTTACACTTATGTAAAACATATTCAGTCAACATTTACTACTTCGCTTAATACTACTACCGCTTCTCAAAAACATTCTAGTAATGATAACCTTAATATAAAATGTAAACTGCCTCCCATTGAATTAAGATCGTTTGACGGAAATCCAAATAATTGGCCATTGTTTTACGAATCCTTTAAAACAAATATTCATTCTAATACTAGTCTAACAGACGCTCAGCGTATACAATATTTAGTCGGCAAATTAAGTGGCCGCGCTTTGGATATATTCGCAGGTATTGTACCTGACGAGTCTAACTACCAAATTATTTGGAATTCACTCATAGACAAATATCAGGACATACGTCTTCTAGGTACATTATACTTAAATAATATTCTTGAATTAAAGCCCTCAAACAATTCCGCTGTACAATTAACCAATTTCATAGAAAAGGTTAATTCGTCTTTTTCCGCTTTAAAACAACTTCAAATTTCTGACTTGACAGATTTCATTGTAACCCATATTGCGTTGAAAAAACTTGATGTTCAATTACTTCAACGATTCGAATCACAAGTGCGTGACAAAAATATACCTACATGTACAGACTTGATCGAGTTTGTTCGACATCATATAAAGGTACTTGAACGCTCATCGGTATCTGTCTCTGTCAAAACACCGAATATGTCAATGACACAAAATAATTCCCAGTCAGTTTCACGCGTGTCAAAGCAAAAAGTAACTCACTCCTTTGCCATTATTGAAAATAATAAAAGCGAATTTAACGCTTGCTTCTGTTGTAAGGATCCGAATCACTTGCATTTATATCAATGTTCAGTATTTAAAAATTATCCTGTAAAGGAAAGATTTAACTATGTCAAACAAAATAATCTTTGTGTCAACTGTTTTAGTTCAAAACATAACACGTTAAAGTGTAACTCGCGTAACTCTTGTAAACATTGTAGTAGTAGGCACCATAGCTTACTGCACTTTGACAACGCTGGCTCTCATAGTCAAAGTTTGACATCATCTCAAGTTAAGAATAACGATTTGGATACTCAATGCACTGTGTCAAGGAAGGCAAATTATATGCCGCCTTCAAAGGATAATTCTACTAGTGAGACGTCTGTCACCCACACTTTTGGTCCGACTGTACCGTCTTTAACTAATCAAACAATAATAATTTTACCTACTGTTAAGGTGCATGTTCCCTATAAAAATAATTATTTAACTATCAGATGTCTAGTAGACTCTGCCTCACAAAACAATATTGTGACTCTCGCTTGTTGTAAACAATTAAATTTAAATATTCAACCGCTGGTTAATTCTGCTATAAAAACAGTAGGGTTAGTCTCAACACCTATCTTAGGTTTTGTAACACTTAAAATAAAATCACGTTTCTCTAATATTCAGTATGACATAAAATGTCTTGTGGTCAATCAAATTACTGATCAATTACCCACTCAGTCAGTAACCTCGGACTTAATAAATAATTTCAATCACCTTTCTTTAGCCGATGACACCTGGAACTTGCCCGGTGAAATTCATGTCATACTTGGAGCACAACTATTTCCGCATTTAATATTGGGTGATAAATTTACACCTGTTCGCTCTAACGCTTCACAATCGTCATCTAAATACTCGGTTACAGCCCACACACTGCCTTATGCCCTCGAGACAACGCTTGGCTATATCATAGTTGGAGAGGCCTGCAATGCTAATCCTGAGGTGGTAGCCTGGTCCTTCGGTCCTTTAATTAATAACTCTTTAGATAATATTTTAACAAAATTTTGGCAAATCGAGGGCGTACCTACTTCTACTGTTATGAGTCCGGACGATAATGATTGTGAAACTTTATATAAGTCTACGGTCTCTCGTACCTCTTCTGGACGTTTTGTGGTTTCATTGCCGTTTAAGGAGGATCCTAAAATGTTAGGTGACTCATACGCTTGTGCTCAACGTCGGTTAGTGTCACTTGAGCGCAAATTTGATTCATTGCCTGCTCTGCATCAGGCTTATAATGAAGTGATAACAGAGTATATGCAGAAAGGTTATTTATCCGAGTTACCTTCTACTCCTGACACTTTGTCAGAAGGTTACTTCATACCGCATCATGCTGTTGTGCGGCCTGACAAGATCACAACAAAAGTACGCATAGTTTTAGACGCAAGTGCAAAAACTACTACAGGCACCTCGCTCAATGACCTTCTTCATGTGGGTCCCAACCTGCAGGCCGACTTATTTACCTTATTATTGGGGTTTCGTTACTTCAAGGTGGCACTTACAGCTGATATTCAGAAGATGTATCTTCAGATAGTAGTGTCTGAAAATGATCGCAAGTACCAGAAAATACTATACCGCTTTAATAAAAATGAACCTTTACGTGTTTTTCAATTCAATTCAGTCGCTTTTGGGCTGCGCTCTAGTCCTTTCCTAGCCATGCGCACTGTTCGTCAGCTAGCTCAGGACGAGCATGAACGTTTTCCGCGCGCTTGTGAAGTAGCCACAAGTGAAATATTTATGGACGATTTAAGTACCTCAGTTTCTACTGAGGCTGAAGCAGCTCAGCTGGCACATGATTTAATAGCATTATTCAGGTCTGGTGGATTTAATCTTGTGAAATGGGCGAGTAACTCTTCTCAACTTCTTGAACAGCTGCCAGATTCACACCGCGCATCAATTGAGTTCAATAATAATAATGATTCTCTTAAAATATTAGGGTTAAAATGGTTACCAGTTTCTGATACTTTCACATTTACAATTAATAATTCTTCTACGGGAAATACCAAGCGTGCCATTTTATCTACTATCGCTCGCCTCTTTGATGTGCTGGGACTCGTAGCTCCTGTTATACTTTACGCTAAACTTTTATTGCAGGAGTTATGGCTCTCAAGGGTGGACTGGGATGAAGAGCCCCCCCAAAACGTAGTTGGCCGCTTTATTCAATTTAAAACAGAATTAAATCTTTTATCGAACTTGCAGATACCGCGGCATTTAGGTATAACAGTGGACTGTACTGTGCGTTTATTAGGGTTCGGTGACGCTAGCATTAAGGCTTACGGTTGCGTTTTGTATTTACATATTACCCATCCTAATGGCAATGTCACTACGCAGTTAGTATGTTCCAAGTCCAAGGTATCTCCGCTCAAAACTGTAACGCTCGCTCGACTTGAATTATGTGCTGCGCTTTTACTTTCTGAACTTATGAAACAAGTTCATTCTACGCTTAATAATCGTTATCCTATTAAGGAAATTTTCGCGTTCTCTGATTCTACGATCGCATTATCTTGGATTCACTCATCGCCGCACCGTTGGCAGGTATTTGTCGCCAATCGTGTTAGTAAAATACAGGAAAATATTCCTTCTGATCGCTTCTTTCATATAAATGGAACTGATAATCCGAGTGATTGCGTCTCGCGAGGCCTTATGCCTTCTCAAATTTTGGATCACCCTCTGTGGTGGCATGGTCCTGATTGGACTCGCTTGCCTGTCTCCGAGTGGCCGGTTGTGCCTTTTGAGTCATCTCTCCGCAACTTACCAGAAATGAAGTCATCCGCTACCTTTGCTGTTGTGTCTTCTATAGACAATAATCCGCACCCGTTTTTGGTACTCGCTTCGCGCCTTTCCTCATGGAAAAAATTACTCCGTGTTTTATGTTACGTTTTACGCTTTATTAAAAAATTACCTCGCGAAACTTTTATTCAGGCTTCCGATCTGGAGGTCGTTGAAGTGGCTTTACTTAAGGCTTTGCAACATCAATATTTTGGTGATGAAATAAAAAAGATTTCCAGGGGTAATCTACCTTCGCCTTCCCTTCGTAAGCTTGATCCTTTCATAGACAACAATTCTTTACTTCGCGTAGGAGGTCGACTTACGAACGCTAATGTTCCTTTCGAGAATAGACACCCTGTTGTGATGCCTCGTCGTCATCATATCGTTGACCTAATTATTGATGACTGTCATCAATCCAACTGTCATACTGGCTCTCATCTCCTTATGTCATTATTGCGCCAACGCTTTTGGATAATTTCTGCGCGCAATATAATTCGTCAACGCATTCGTAAGTGCAATATATGCTTTAAAAACGCGCCTTCTCATCCTTCACCTATGATGGCCAGTCTCCCAGCTGCGCGTGTTCAAGAAGAAATTAAGGCCTTCACGCACACTGGTGTAGACTATGCTGGGCCTATCAGCATAACACTTACTCGCAAACGAGGCGTTAAAAGCCAAAAAGCATATATTTGTCTCTTCGTCTGCTTGACAACTAAGGCGATTCATATAGAGATTGCCTCGGATCTTAGCACTGAAACGTTTCTTAACGCCTTCAAGCGCTTTCTTTCAAGGCGTGGTCCTGTATCTTCTATGTATTCCGATAATGGAACTAATTTCATTGGTGCAAAGCGACATTTGGATGAGCTCTATACTTTCTTAGCTAGTCAAGAGACGTCTAATGCATTTCAAAACGAATTTAACAATAACAGAATTACCTGGCGCACTATTCCCCCTCGCGCAGCGCATTGGGGAGGTCTATGGGAGTCCAATATT
The DNA here is from genome assembly GCA_947363495.1 of Euzophera pinguis. Classification (NCBI taxonomy): domain Eukaryota; kingdom Metazoa; phylum Arthropoda; class Insecta; order Lepidoptera; family Pyralidae; genus Euzophera; species Euzophera pinguis. The sequence goes on from OX376180.1 coordinate 3,326,659, forward strand.
AAATGTATAAAAACGCACTTGTATCGCACGATAGGTCGACAGTTGTTAACGTTCGAGGAACTTTTGACGGTTTTAACTCAAATTGAATGTTTATTAAATTCTCGTCCTTTATGTTTATTGTCGGATCAACCGCACTCAATTTTAACTCCTGCTCATTTTCTAATGACTACTCCGTTAAAATCGCTTCCTGCGCACGAAATAACTTCGCAGAGTCTTTCCAATAGGAAAGCTCTTTTAGATAGTCTGGTGCAAGGTTATTGGCAGAATTGGCGTTTAGATTATTTACACACGCTGCAGCAGCGTCAAAAATGGAACACACCTAGTGTCCCTGTAACTCCGGGAACACTTGTTCTTATCCATCAGGATGGAACTCCCCCGCTTAACTGGCCTACTGGTATTATTGAAAAGGTGTTTCCTGGAAAAGATGGTATAGTTCGCGTCGCTTTAGTTAAAACTGCAACTGGGACCTACAAGCGACCAGTTGTCAAGTTATGTCCGCTTCCAACCCAATAAGACTTAACCTTAACTATTCCATTCTTTATTTATATTATCCCTAGTTTTATATTTATATATTCATTTTTTACTGTATAAGCCCCGCAATTCATATATCTTACTTGCTAATCTTTGCAAACTCATTTTTTGTTGATATTCCTGCGGAATATCAAGGGGGGGAGGATGTTGGCGCGCTTGTATACTCTGTGTGTGTTTAGCTTAGGGCTGCCTGGCGCGATAGATGTCGCTGCCGTCCACAGCGAGTCTTGAGTGCAATCGACTTATCGAACCCCCCGCGCGAGCGCTACGCCGATCTCGGCGCTGGCGTCTTCAGTCGCAAATTCGCTCTTGACGTGACTCCACGCTTCATTACTCAACCGCCGCCGCTCGCCAAACCGCGCTTAGAACTTACGCGAATGTGAATTGTGTTTGTGTGCTTCCTTATAACTGTTTCCACCTAACACCGCACTTCTGCATGCATGCACGCACGCTATCCCATGCATCAAACATACTGCCTCGCTTGGTGGATTGTAAGGTAAGGCCCTTTTTGCTTCACACATTGAGTTCGCGTGCCAGCAGCCACCATCTTTTTTTTCCGCTTCGCACCACCAGACGGTATTCGTAAGAAATTTATTTTTTGACCTTATTATTGATTTATTTAATCTTTATTGTACAAATATACAATTGTATATCACGGAGTTAAGTCCTAAGCTTTAAAGCATTACATAACATCCTTTAACCTTTGGGTCAAGCAAATATAAATTTAGCAGTAAGCAGATATTTATTTTTATTTCCATGACAAACTTAAAAATAATTTATCCGTCTCCTTCACATATGATTATGAACATGGAACGCGCGACGGGTTGCATATCAGGGAATATGTTGAACTGCAACCCGTCACGTATTATACTGAGGCAACCCACAACAAAATTTTAAACAAATATAAATACATAGTCATAGATTAATAATTGGTCTCGCGCGCTCGACTAGATACCGCGCTGTGAAGAAAAATCAGTCTCAGAATGCGGCCACTAGCGTCGATTATGGTGTTGCCAGCTACTTGACTGGTGCCCGACCAATGGGAAAATTATTAATTGCTGCGGTCTTGTTACGTATTATAAAAAGTAGCTCAGAAAAACCTTTAAAATGAAATTAAAATAAAACTGGCCAAGTGTGAGTCGGCTCGCGTGTTGAGGGTTCTGTACTATTTTTTATTTTTCTCTATTTGGACCTCCTAAACAAATTTAAAATTATCTTATAGGTTTTCCAGTAATTTATGAATCGAAATTCTGGAATCGATAGTTTCGGAGATGAGGTAGGGGAAATGGTTAGTTTTTGTCTACTTTATTTTATAATTCTAATATTGAATCCTAAAATTGCAGAAAAACTTTCTTTTGATTTATTATTACACAGTACAGTATGCATTTTCTCAAAAAAATTCATTAGTTATAATAAAGAATAACCTCCCTAGCCAGGCATTTTCCCGTACCGTGATCCTAGAAAAAAATGAGACCCGTCAAGCTCAACTTCAAATTCGTGTTTAAAAATTTTTTCGGCCCTGGATGGCAATGGAATTATTTTTAATCGATAGTGGCAGGATCGTAGTTAGCCGAGAAAAAGCCATAGACACATAGAATTACTCAGTGTTGTGTAACTAAAAAATGATGCAAGCGAAAACAGTTGGGGCTGATCGAGCCCAGAAGCACAGTAGCGCAGAAAATGTTGGGCTCGATCGAGCCCGTAAGCACGTTAGGGGGTATGTTAAACGTTACTTTAATTTTCTATTTAGCTTGGAGCTAATTGATTACTGACCTCTTTTTAGTTGTAACCCGGGTTTAAATACAGATAAATAAATAGACATACACATCCTATTAATATTATAAACGCGAAAGTTTGTAAGTATTAATGGATGTTTGTTACTCTTTCACAACTAAACCGCTGAATTGATTTTCATGAAATTTGGTACGGTTATAGTTCAAGACCCGGAGTCAAACATAGGCTACCTTTTGACGCAGGCGGAGCTGCGGTAAACATCTTGTACATACGAGTAGATAATATTAACATGGCCTTTTTCCATACAGTAGTGTTGCCGGAAAATACATTACACATCGAATAATAATCGATTCTTTGATAGTTGAAAATATAATCTAAGGTATCGATAGTGATCATATATCGATAGTATCGATATTGATACTATTGATAATATATTTCTGTAATTTAAAAAAAAAAATACCAAATTCGATTAATCAATTATCCGGCAACAATACCCTACGGGGTACCAACTACCTAAAGGCCATATTTAGAATGTTGGTCGGCGTAAAGTGGAAATGGAATCAAAATAGTGATAGGTTGCTAGTCGCATCGCCTACTGATAGGTGTATGGTTCTTCGATTTTCGCCCACTTCCTCGGCCGGCTTATATGGTCTGCGCGGGAAGAGAAGCAGTAGTACATTCCACGTATTTACTTTTCTCCCAGATCAGCATTAAAGAAATAAGATGTTTGTGGCGTGCGTCCACGTCTTTTAATTAAAAAGGAAGCTATAGTTTTATTAAGTTGTATAGTATTAGTATTATAAGTTTTTTATTTTGATCATTACTTGTAAATATTTTAAATAAACTGCAATACTAAAACTTGTTAATTTTAGATAATTTGACTTAAAAATTTGTATATTTTTAATGTCATCGAACAAGCGGACAAGTGTTGTTGTTTTATATAGATAGAGAATGCGATGCTCGCGCATGCATGTCAGCCGCTGCGATCGGCTCGGACGATGCGCGCGCAGCCCACGCCACGGCGATCCGTGCGTCTCGCCGGCTCGCCAGTCCGAATACCATCTTGCGACTGAACGCACGTTGCTTGCGCTCGCGTTCGCGCACTTACGAAAACTCATTTCTCGCTTGATCCGTTCCTTCACTTTTCTCACCTGTATTCTGTGCTTATCATAATCTTTAAGTTGTCGGTGTGGTTGTATTGTATTTGTTCTATTTAATTGTGCTGAACTTTTAATTATAGTGTTAAATTACATATTGACTTTATTTAATTATCCCGCCTCATAGCACAATAGCCTAACACTTATCATACACATTACGCACGCACCCCGCTTTATGTTAAAGACAGACAAAATTGTCAGAAAAAGTCAAAATTACAACATCTCTCTTTTGGAGTCGGGAGTTAAAAAACAAAATATCTAAATAATAAAAATCGAAACCTCGGGGAATTTGGGATTATTTAATACACGGCAACATTGAGCACCGAGCGGTACTTCGCGCCACATTTTAGGGTTATATTATTTTCGTGAGTAATTTATGTCCATATTTCGAAATAATACAATACTTATTGATGGTATGTAATACCAGTATCTTCCTTATTTCTTTTAGTATTATTCTTACACAGTTTGACTACGCAAACTGCACATTTTGCGTCTACTTTTACATAAAATTTTATATTTATCTAGACATCCAACTCACTCATCGGTCGCGGCATGACTGACGCGGGTATGCCGCAACCATGCCGGTTTCGGCATGGTTTTAGTTGCGAATTTATGTAGTATGCCGACGGTATCTAGTCGTAGCGCAGCGGAGACCAATTATTAATCTATGTACATAGTTTTTTGACGTGACAACGTCTAATAACTTGGTACTACGGGCTGCATGCACGAAAAAGATGACGTCATTGTCCCGTTACGCTTATTGTCGCGTTCCGCAAGCGAGAGCGCGTCACGAACGAGAGAGAGGCATGATCATGTTTATTATACTACTGTAATGTTTTACGTTGTCACGTCAAACTACCGTCCGTAAACCGACTTTACAGACAACCAATTTTTTTCATCATACACTACAGATCTAAATATATTCTGACATTCTTTAATATGAGGTAAGGAATTTTGAACCAATCGTACGTGACTTGTCTGAAAATTTAGAAATCTACAATTCAAAGATAAAGGTGTTAGCATTCTAGATTCCAGACCGAAATTGAAATTGAAATTTGGAGAGTTCTCTGAAAATCTCTTAAAAGGCAAGTTTTGAATCAGCCTGCTTCTAAGATATACTTAAATAAACTGGCACAAAGTTTGCAGGCTGTATAAACAAACTTATTTCATGTATTAAGTTAGTTTTATTTATTTATTTACAACTTTAATACCTAATATGGTACAATGGGTGAACTTAATGCTAAAGCATTCTCTAGCATCATCATATCAATGCGATAGGCGTTCAAAAATAAATAGTAACAATTTATCCTATAAATATCATCAATACTTATAAATAAACTACACACGAAATACACACATAAATATAAAAGTAATAATAGTTACATATACTACACATGCAAGTAAGATCCGATAATCTAATACTCCTACTACAGTCACAGACTTTCCTCTGTTATAGTGGTTGACTGGAAGAGATCCCTCATAGGGATAAGTCCGCCATTGTACATTAATATTTAAGATGATTTTTCTGTTGATTAACTGATTTCTTTTATGTACAATAAAGAATTTTAGATGCATACACATATACAAATCTATATGAATGATTGATAAATGAAATGACGTCTAATTTTGCTTTACAATATCATCGGAAAGATAAGAGTGAACCTTTTTCTTAAAACAAAGCCTGTCATGTGTGATCCTTATGGCCAGTGTATTGTCACGAGCGCGTTGCCGACCCTAAAGGAATTTTTTTCACGCCCTTTTTGAAGGCTCCCATGTTATAGTCACTAGGGAAAAACATTTCCTTTTCTCATTTCATTAAATAAAACATACCCAGAAACAGGTAAAATGCATAACCTACTTTTATCTTCTCCGCAGTCGGTTAGAAACAGATCTTATATTAATATTAATCAATTGGTGACCTTTTTTAAAAAGTATGACGCAAAATCGCCAATTCGAATGAGTTTGGTTCGATGTCGAATTATTTTCATTATTTATTATTTATTTAACACTTCTTTGCACACAGTGAAATACAAATTAAATATGTTACATAAAATATGAGCACAGTATGTATATACAAAAGGCGGCCTTACCGCTCAAGCAATCTCTTCCAGGCAACCTTAGGGCAGTGAATCAGATTTTCATTCAACATATAGACATTTCAAAAATAAGGCTTGATATAATTTGTTAAAGAACTCATATTCATTGTTAAAATGTGTGAGTTTACTCTATTGATTAAATAATATTTCCTCTCTAAACCAGTAATTTTATCTAATAACTCTTCAACTTTGCACAAACCATATTATGGTTCTTAACAATGGAATGTTATCTAGTTTGACGCAGTCCAATCCAATTACTTGGGCTTTCTATTTACATATTGTGACGACGTGCCTACGTCAACGGCCGCCCTCCACCTCACCGCATCACCCCGAGGGTCATATATATATATATATATATATATATATATATATATATATATATATATTTATTTATTTATTTATAAATCTTTATTGTACCACAAGTTTACAATTGGCGGACTTAATGCTAAAAGCATTCTCTCCCAGTCAACCATTAGGAAAAACAGAAAAGTTATGTGCGGCGCGAATTATTTTAGAATACAATGAGAGAGAAAAAAACAAAAAAAACACTTAACTGCTAAATAAACATACATAGATTTACATACAATATTCATAACTATACATATACATACATAAACATACATAAAAGAAGAGATGAAAACGGAAAAAGATGACGATTTAGGGTGATATTATGCTAGTGAGGTGAATTTTGACTTTATATATATATAAGCCTGTGCGCGTCCACCAGAGGCCGCTCTCGGATCCTCTCGTCATCTCCAAGATAAGTTAATAAGGCTGGCTATTTCATAGCGGCTGCCTGACTGGATCTCGTGCCTCCTTCGATATTGTACTATTTCCCGAATCCTAGATTTATCTTCTCTCCTCACACAAACCTTGAGAAGAAAACTTTCTCTTTGTCATAATATAATGACTTTACTTAATAACCATTATCGTCCCGTTGCTGGGAAAAGGTCTCCCCTATCTCCACCACGTGACTTTATGCAAAGCTAACCCCAACCACCGCCTTTTGACCCTTTTCTTGGGTTTCCATATGTCGGGATGGGTGACTTGGAGAGAAAAACCGAACTTTCTAATAAATGTTTATTGCCAATTTCATTATAATAATTTGTGCGTCGTAAATGACGGTCAAGAGACGACTGGGGACGGGGGAGGTTCGTTCGTCAGTCGCTCTACAAAACATGCAATTCTGCAAATGTCGCTACATTATTCCCCCCCTTTTTCAGAAAAAAAGGTAAATTTTTATACAATTCATACAAAATATGTTTTAGAGAAAAACTTAGTATTTTTAAGTAAATATAGATAAAAGTAGTTACATAAATTTTTATTAGACTACGTAACGCAAAACGCACTATGACGCACTATAACACACTATTTACGCAAAAGATTGAGAAGTCGCGGGCGCAGGGTTGAGAATCACTGGCTGAGTAGCTACTTGTGTGGGCGCTACTCTGACTTGCGTGAGATTCGGCATGCTGGCTGCAATCTGCTTGCGCATCCAGGACCGCACGCGGTTTCGGAACTGCCTCCAAATGATGTATGCTACCACTAACAGCAGAATACTGACGATGGCTATCATCAACATATTTTGTTGAGACATATGGGCCTCTACTTGATTGTTACTCTGCGCTACGATGACTGCATCTTTACTCTGAGCAGTGCCCATTTTCACACAATTAATTCAGACGTTCGAATGTGCTCGAATAAGAAAATCTACTGTCCAAACTAATGAAAAATTACTAAAGTTAAATTGCGAAATTATCTACAAATTACATCATAAACATATTGCGTTACATATTCCATACCTACGTTAAATAAACAATGCATCTTTCCTGACGCTTTTAAAATCAAAGTAATGAAATATGATATTCCCATCTACTAATGAATACTTACTTACAAGTACATTGATTGGATGCAGTTATGTTCCATATTACTGACTCTACAATATTAAGTGCACAGTAAAAATATAACAGAAAGTAACGTTAACGATTTTAGCAATGACATGTATGGTAATTTGTACATTTATTACCAACTACACGTACTAAATAAAACGAAATTACAATTTTTAAATATGGGTTTCCTAACTATCCTAGGAAATGAACAAAACGAACGGGTTTTTTTATAATACGACCGCTACGCGTTACACGATGCGTATCTGTACCATTACCTTCTGCGCTGTGTTCCAGTTGCACAGGACTTGACAAGTTTCTCTGCGGCACGATACTTTTAGATACGCCTAACCGTCTATCTGTACCTTCTTCACGATCCAGTGGTACAGAGCACGAAGTGCTTCTCTGTGAAACGGTTAAATCATCGTCTTGAAGTACATACGCGGGTTTTAGCCTGTCTATCGATATACGCGATAATTTTTCTCTAACTTTAATTACGAATACCTTACTTCCTCGTTGTATGACTTTGTATGGACCGTCATAAGTCGGTTGTAAAGGTTTTCGAACTGCATCATTACGAATGAAAACATATTCGCTTGTCTTGAGGTCTGGGTGAACGAAAATTGAACGAGAGCCATGTTGGGAAAACGACACCGGTTTATATTTACTTATCGTATCTCTTATCCGTTCGACTAATGTTTCGGGATTGCATACCTGAGTTTTTGTAGTTTCGAAAAATTCACCAGGCAACCTCAAGGCTTGGCCGTATACCATTTCCGCAGCGCTTACTCCACTGTCACTACGAAATGCTGCGCGAAGTCCTAACATTACAGTTGGTAACTCTTCTACCCAAGAAGTGTTATCTTCCAACCGAGCTGTAAGTGCTGCTTTAAAAGATCTATGAAAACGTTCCAGAACACCGTTACATTGTGCGTGATATGGCGTAGTTCTATTTTTATTTACACCCATATAACGCATCAGGCGGTTAAACAAATCGCTTTCAAATTGACGACCTTGATCGCTGGTTATCGTGTGTGGGCAACCAAAACGGGCTATCCAACCCTGGTAAACTATACGTGCCACTGTGTCAGCTGTTATATCTGTAGTTGGAAAACATTCGGGCCATCTTGTAGACCTATCTATCAGAGTGACTAGATATCTATATCCCTCCGCCGTTGTTAGGAGAGGTCCAACAATATCCACATGAATATGTTCAAACCTATCACATGCAGGAAATTGTTGTAGTGGAGACAAAGTATGTCTATTGACTTTACATCTTTGACACTGAATACATGTTTTCGCCCAAAGTCCTACATCGCGATTCATGGTTGGCCAGAAAAATTTTAAACTAACTAATTTACGTGTATTTCTTATTCCTGGATGGCTAAGACCATGTACGCTATTAAAAACTATCCTACGAAATTTTTCTGGTACATACGGTCGAACATTGTCTGTTGAAAAATCACAATACAACTTATAGTTGCAGTTGGGTAAGCTAATGTATTTCAATTGAATGTTACCTGATCCGTTGTTTGTTACATACTCGTCGCGGGACTGCGCCTCTGCCAACGCTGCGAAATCGACAGTCGTGGGACAATTTATTGTTTCTACGCGGCTAAGTGCATCGGCTACTACATTGTTAGGACCATCTATGTGACGTATGTCGGTGGAGAATTCACTTATAAAAATAAGTTGTCTTGTCCGTCTAGGTGTTTCTTTATCAGTACCTATTTTAGAAAATGCGTATACTAATGGCTTATGATCTGTGTATATGATGAGAGACCTTCCCTCATGCAGATTCCTGAAATGTGTTATAGCCATATATATAGCTAGTAACTCGCGATCATAAGTAGAATATTTACGTTGCACCGATGATAATGCCTTAGAAAAATATCCTAACGGTTTCCAGGTATCACCTACGTATTGTTGCAATACTGCACCTACACATGTGTCCGAGGCGTCCGTCATAAGTGCCAACGGTGCGTCTGCTATCGGATGAAACAACGTACAGGCGTTCTGTAGACTCACCTTACATTGTTCAAAAGCTTTATTGGCTATGTCTGACCATTGTATGATAGTTTTATCATTCTTTTTAGCACCGTGTAAATATTTGTTAAGTTCGGACTGATGCGATGCGGCGTTTGGAAGATGAGATCGATAAAAATTGAGCATTCCCAAAAAACGACGTAATTGCGCAACTGTCTCCGGTTTTGGAAAATCTTTGATTGCTTGAACCTTATCTTCCAAAGGTCGTATCCCCTCAGTACATACTTCGTAACCTAGGAACTCTAATTTATCTTTGCCAAAACAACACTTAGACTGGTTAATACAGATACCATATTCCACAAATCTTTGGAATACTATCTCTAGATGTTTTTTATGGGTGATTGCGTCACTACTGGCTATTAACACGTCATCAATATAACAGTATACAAAATCAAGACCATGTAATATTGTATTATTCATAAATCGTTGAAACGATTGTGCTGCGTTACGTAAACCAAAGATTAATCTCGGAAATTCATATAAACCAAAAGGTGTAATCACCGCACTTTTCTCAACATGCTCAGGCGCAATTTCTATAAAATGATAGGCTCTTTTAATGTCAAGACTAGAGAATATTTTTTTTCCCGCTAAAAGATACGTAAAGTCGTGCAGACGAGGAATAGGGTACCGGTCGGGAATAGTTACAGAGTTAAGTCTACGGTAATCGCCACAAGGACGCAACTCACCGTTTTTCTTAGGTACGACATGGAGCGGGCTGGCCCAAGGACTTTTTGAAGGCCGGCAAATCCCCATCTCCTGCATCACACGAAACTCTTCCTTTACCTTGTTGTACTTATCAGGTGGCAGGGGTCGCGCTCTCGCAAAAACAGGCGGTCCTGTCGTCTCGATGTGATGGTACACGGTGTGTTTTGCTGGTTCTTTGAACGATAATGGCTTCGTTATCTCCGAATATTGCTGTAATAGATCCGAAAACGGCTGCTGCATATCTATTGTACTTATCGGAAGTTCACTGTTATGACACACGAGCGACGCTATAACACCTAAACTAGTAGTTTTGTCAACTAACTTGCGTCCGCTTAAGTCCACAAGAAGCTTAAAATGTTCTAAAAAATCTGCTCCCAAGATCGGCTGATTAACACTCGCGACCACAAATGTCCAACGAAAACAACGCCTTAAGTTCAAGTTCAACACTAAAGTTTGAGTGCCATATGTCCTTATCTCTGTACCGTTCGCTGCGTATAGTTTGTAATCGGAGCACTCACTATCACTAAAGAGTTTTCTCTTGCGCGGAATCACAGAAACGTTCGCACCCGTATCCACTAAAAAACGTAGGCCATTATTTGAGTCAGTTACACATAGGCGGTGGGATGGCAAAACGGTGCAGACTTCCGCCACTGGCTGCACTCCTATTAGTTTTCCGGAGTTTTCCAAGCGCAGGGTTTTTCACATTTCTTGGCGCGGTTCTTGAAACGATAGTGGTAGAAACAGAGCCAATCTGGGCTATCCTGTGTACGCTGCCGGGAAGCGCTACGCGTACGAGATGATGAGCGTCTATTATTTCTGTTGCTCTGATTTGACCTTGACCTCGTGTCCATTTGGTTCAACCGAACATTAATTTTGGCTATTTCTGTCATAATCTTGTCGCACTGATTTGATGAGACCTGAGAAACCTCGACGACGTTATCAGGCCGAGTCGTCTCTTGAATTTTATCGGCGATATCACACAAACTCTCTAAACCCACATTTTCCGTCACCGCAAGGACAGCTCTCGCCGCTGGTGGCAGATGACCTTGCCACAATATACGAAGGGTTTCGTCAGGAATCTTACCCCTGGCGAGATCGCGCATGCGGCGCAATAGTTGTGAAGGCTTTTGTCCCCCAAGCTCCATTTCCCCGATCAGTTTTTGTATTTTTCTGTTTTCTGACTCCTCGTAAATTTGTAGTAATCTGACTTTCAGGGATTCAAATTTATTACTTGACGGTGGATCCACAAGGATATCGGATACTTGTTGAATGGCATCCTTTGTTAGTTTCGATACGACGATATTAAATTTAGTATCATCTCCCATCTTCTGTGGTGCCAGTATTGCCTCCGTCCGAATAAACCACACTCTAGGTTGATCTGTCCAGAAATCCGGAATTTTATTGGTTAGGCTGATTGCAGACAATCCAAAGTTTTCTTCCGTGTCCGCCATGGTTGTGTAAGTACCGGCGGCGGTCGGTGGTACCGGAGCCTTAGCCGGCCCGGCGACTTGAGGTGGCACTTGCGGATTCAACATTGTCCAAAATAAAACTTAATAGTCTGAAATCACTACACAGTAACAAAATAATGTCCACTTTATCCCGGGTCACCAATGTCGGGATGGGTGACTTGGAGAGAAAAACCGAACTTTCTAATAAATGTTTATTGCCAATTTCATTATAATAATTTGTGCGTCGTAAATGACGGTCAAGAGACGACTGGGGACGGGGGAGGTTCGTTCGTCAGTCGCTCTACAAAACATGCAATTCTGCAAATGTCGCTACACATACAATTCAAAACTCTTTGCGTAAAATGAACAAATTTGTTTTGAACAAGAAAACATAATTCGCAAAAAGCGGACTTTTAGGTTATCTTCAAAAAAAAATTCACATAACTCTCTGATTCATAAAAAGGAACAATCGACCCCGTTTTATCACCAATTAAAACGGTAACAATAATTCCAAATTCAAATCATAAAATAAAACGAAAAAGTACAATCACGAAGAGAAGTCATAAACGAAACAATTTAATTTATGCCCTTCCTTATTGCGTTACGGCTGTGGCAGGAACGGTTTTATGGCTTATGTCTATGGAATATTGGGTACTATCATTTGGTAGTCAAAAATGTATAAGTATTAGGTAATCCACACTAATATTATAAACGTGAAAGTCTGTCTGTCTGTCTGCTCTTACTTGTCCACACTGCCATGATATCCATACGCACATACTAATATTTAAAATACAACCAAGGTACGCTTTAACTAGGTTTTAGTTAAAGCCATGTATTCTCTAAGATAAGTGTAGTGGTATATTGTTAGGCAAGAAAGTTATGCGGCTACATCTAGCACAAACTTTAGCCAGCAGTCGCCAATTATATGAACAAGATTAAACTATACATGAGATACAAATCAAATCATTAATTCAATTGAGAAAACGCGGGCTTAAAGTCGAAACAAAAAAAAACAGATTTCATTTGATTTGACACTCCAATGAATGATATTATTTGGACTTTTTATTGCTTTTCAAGTTAATTTTGTTCAATTGATAGCAAGCACACTGGGCCTTAATAAACTTAAGATTAACGTACTAAGCTGTTTCCTTTTACGTCACTCCCAAGAGAAATAACCCTAAAGTTCTGTAAAGAGATCAATATCCATTAGATTAAGATAATTCTGTATCTGTCTTTTATTTTACTATCACATAATCGTAAAGAGCCTAAGAGGAGTCGAATTTCCAAGCAGGAAAATTTACTTTGACGTAGCGTACGTATCTTAAGATCAGGTGATACTTGCAGACTTTATATAAAAAAAGACAGGCGCAAGATAATTTAAATAAATAAAGGACCAAACGGGACATAGCAGAAATATGTAAAAATTGAAAACTTCATTCACTTCAACTAGGTACATTGACGCCAAAATAAAAGTAGTTTAGAAAGTGTAGGAGCACTGTATCGCATCAGGACGTGGTAGCTAGCAGGAAATAGAGGGGGTTGGAAGGGATCATATTTAAAAAAAAAAGTGAAAGGGCCAATGATCACTAAATAGGTTTAAATAATATTTGTCAGCTGTTAGAGGTGGATGTTGAATGGATGGAGAAGGCTGCGCTGGACAGGGAACGATGGAGAACTCTTGTGTTGGAGGTCAAGATCCACTTTGGGTCGCTGAGCCATCGCAGTAAGTATTGGATGCGTACACCATTCCCCGCACGTATCTGTCGTCACAACCATTGTCCAACATAATTAACACGCATTACAAAATAAATGAACAAAGAAAATATTAGTTATCTCCAAAGTCAAGTTCTGAAATTGAAATTCATCAGGAGCTATTTTACTGAAATGTATGAAGATGTATGTCGAATAAAAATCGTTCGAGTCGAATCACACTTTTCAAAAATAGCACTCCTGTTCCCTATGCTATGCCCAAAAAATCTCATTGTATTTGCGTAAGAAATAAACAGTTTTACGTTTTACGGCTTTTGGACTCCAAATAAATCGTGTTTGCGCGATAAATCCGCACGGATTCAGGGGTGAGTTGTGGCCCCGCTCGTAATTAAACTGATCCGAATCTATTCCTGACTATACAATAAGATAACTTCGAATTATTTTGGGAATTTAATTACTTTTGATGGTAAAAGAACTTCGCATCAAGTGAAGTCTTGGGAAGGAGATTAACTGATTCTTTTTGGAAAGTTCATTCATTCAGATCGAGTTATATGGTTAATTGTAAAAGCAGGGAACAACGGCTTAACCTACTTCCGAATAAGGGATGCATCATTATTATCAGACAGACAGACAGATGATTCAAGCCTGCAATGTCATAACCAAAAAGGAAACAATTTCGAATGAGGCTGCTTATAAAAAGATAGTGGATTTAATACACTAAATTCTTATGCTAAGTTACCAACTAATTGCCTTAATTGAAAATTACTGGACTTTCCTCTCCATTTCAGCATTTTTCTATTTGTAGCTTAATAGCTTTCAAAGGCCCGAAATTTAGTTAAAACTAAATTACTTTTGAAGCTAATATTGATTAGGGAAAATAGCCAAGAGATTGTAAATGGAAACTTAGTCTGATTGGATATAGTACGTATTTAATGGACTGTAATTTATTGAATCAATTCTCTAATGGCCTCTCAACATCACACAAAATTCAACTATTAACTTAATTAAAACATAACAGATCCGCGGTGCCACTCACAAAAGCATATTCCAAAATTAAAAACAGGTGTCGGACCAAAGACGTTTTTTACTTTTTTATTCCAGCCAGAGTTTAATATACCAGCCTTTCATATCCAGCATAAAGGCTGCTCAGCGGGAGGTCGCCCCAATAATGTGTGCCTCGAACTAATGTGCCAGGTTTATCTTTAAAAAAAATGAACGTGAAAGAACAATGAGTATTTTTTGGGAACGCGCCCTTTTTAGGACACGCCGCTGTTTGTTCGAGTGTGGGAGTTGATTTATTCAGTTTAAGAGTTTTAATATTTTTTCGAATTTCGAATTCGGTGGTTTTCGGTAGTTGTTGGTTTTGATGTCTTGTTTCGTGTACTCATTAATTTGTGTGTAAATCATAAAAATTAGTTTTATTATGTAAATAAATGTATTTTGATGAATAGGGTTTGTCAAGTTCATACTGCAATGCAATACAATGCTTAATGAAATTTAAAATCGAAAATGCGGACTTAACACAAGCAACTATCAGTTTTATAGCATTAAGTTAAAACATAAAGAGTTGTTTAAGCGCGACACAAATTCAGGTTGCTACTAGATAATTCAATTTTGTGATTACTCAGATGTGGACAATAAGTATGTATGATATCTTTTTACATGGTAGACATATAAAAATTGGAAAACAGTAGTGATGGACCGAACATGGGTTTCACCGATTACGAACATTTAGCTGAATGTGTTCGGAAAAAAAAATTACCGAACCGGTATTCGGCCGAATAATTCGGCATAATTCAATCAGCCGTACTACGTAAAATTTGGAGATCATTGTTATTTTTATTGACATCTTACTTGTACCTAAATTCCAATAATAAAGGCTTTTTATATTATTTTTATATTTTTTATCTTTATCTTTAAAATACTACGTAAATTCTATAATAGTTTTCCTAATGTTAAGTTTCCAATGTATATTTACAGCGTGCACATGAAATAAATAAATTCATAAATAAAATTCGTCAAGTTATGTTCCTCTTCTTTCGAGTCAAAATGGCTATTGACTGCACTATATAAAATTTGCCCAATACTTTGCCACCTCTATTGCCCAGTGATTCGCCATAAATAAGGCGCAGGAGACGGGACTATTGGGGCACGAGAAGAGGTGAGCCATTGACTGCACAGATCCACAAGAAAACTGTTGTTGGAAAACCCCACCTCGCACGATTCTCCTTACATCTTCCAACACCAGCCCGGAGTCTGTTGAGTGACTTCCAGACTGCCCAGGAAAGGTCATTACCAGATGGAAGGTTTTTTAGGAAGTTATGAACCTAATAAAAAGAAACTCCTGTGATAGTATTACATTTGATTGAGTCTCAATATGATCTCCTTTTATCTTAGTTTGTCACTAGCATAATTGATTAGCTAACTTTATTAGTAACTTCATCATAAGTATTAGTAGAGAAAGTACAAACAGTTAATTTTTGTTCAAAATCTGAAAAAGTTAAGATTGTTTGTTTGCAATTGCTAAATAATTTTAGCTACAATAAGTACAAAACAAATTATTCATACATAATCTACCTATAAGTTGTAGTTTAGTAATGAAACTATTTTCAAGATAAATTTCAACATTAAGGTCCAGAAGGATATATGTTGAATATCCTAAATAACTTTCTATAAATCTGACATGTAATTATATGTTTAGAAAAGGTTCCTTATCAACGCATTTAAGCAGCCTTTATTATGTTTTTATGACTATTTTCCTTGTATGCTTTGTTTATGTGACTGAAACATGAACAATTGGAAATTGGTTATCACTTAAAATAACATAAACTTTGAGTTGGTACTCAAATTGCGAATTTTGATGAGTGGAAAGAAAGCCGAATCTTCGGCTGAACACGAATATGCAGTAAACCTGCCGAATATGCCGAATATCGAATATGAAACGAATATTCGGTTCATCACTAGAAAATAGATGGCTCCCATTCGATAAAAGAGAAAATATAACGAACAGGAAATCGGATCTGATTTTTGTACCAATATTAGTATCAAACTCTGCGACTACGAGTACAACGCAACCCAACAAATGACCCAATTACCACATTCGTGTCAATATCAAACGTACAACAAACAATTAAAGTCTCAATTAGCAATGGCCGTCCGTAAATGTCCGATCCGATCATAATTTCCATCCGGAAATTACTCGGTACGATCGGGAATAATGGGAAGTAATAATTACTTTTGTGCATGACTGTACATGATAAAGGTCGTTGAAATTTTCTATTATTCGAATAAATAGAGCTATGTATTTGTGTGTGACAAATTGTGAGGTTTACATGGTCAATCAACCATGTCAGAGTTGTGCGGAACGGCCTCTCGGTCAGAGGCCGTGGTTGCTTTAACGACTGGTAGTCGTCGGCAGCTGGGACCAATAGCTGAAGCTTAACGTGCCTTCCGAGTCTTTATTAACAGACAAACATGTGATTCAAGCCTGCAATGTCCTAACCAAACTGGAAGAGTTTTGTTATCAAGAGGGTTAGATGCTGTTGCACACAAAGGTTATTTTTCCTTGTTAACGACTGTAATTCTAATAACAAGCACTTACCAACTTATTTTGCGTACTTCCGCCACCAGTTAGTTAATGCAAACTATTGCCGGCCGGCACCCACCCACTACTATTAGTCCCAACATGCCCGTTACCATTTGTTTGCACATGCGACACGTGTTTCGCCTCTACGCGAGGCATCTTCAGGCACTAGACCAAGCTGTTAATAGTTCGACGTATAAAACGACGAATGACACAAAACCGATGTAATTTTAATGTGTCTACTGGAGGGCAATCGCGGTGACATTAACATTATTCGACTGCGACAGAAGGAGGGTTATGTTTTTCGAGAATATGTATGTCTGTATAACTGTTTGGCACGCTCTACAACCTAAAGGGTTCAATGGATTTTAGCTTAAGAGGAGACGTTAGATTCGTATTGCTATGACAGTGACACTGGGAACATCAAAATAAAATAAAAACAAAATGGCGTTCTTTTGGGTTTTTTCATTTCCAAAACGCACAGAAACGGAGTCGGGTTTTTTTGAATTTACCGTTATCTTGTTACCGAAATCAAAACACGGTCGCGCGGACTTTGAACAATATAATTTCTATATTATTTTCCAGTTTTGATAAATACGCCGACTATTTGCGCAACTTTATTCGACCGGACGGCTAAAAATTAATAATTGACAACAAAAGGACCAAATAAGGGCTGAGTAATAACCCCCTACTGTGTAGTGGCCTTTTATAGTGTACAATAAGACTGAGTCATATTTCTGATGTTGTAACTGATAGGAGCTTTTAATCTATATTTACTGGCTTTGGGATAATGGTCTAGTGTTAGATGACCGGCATGTTAGGAGTTCGATCGACGTCATTTAGGTAATCACTTTACATCAAGTGGGCCGTACGCCTGTTTGTCTACTTCATGTACATTGTGCGAATGTCGACGCCTAGACAAACTAAAGTGGTTTTAAGGCGTCATAGATAACATTGAATGTACTGTTTTATGTTTCGGAATAAAAATAAAAATTGTATTAACTGCCTCTATGGTTCAGTGGTTAAGGTGGTTTGGATTCGATTCCTATGGGAATTACACTTTGTTTCCAGCTTTTTTTTTATACAACTAAGTAGGTAAACAGGCGTACGGCCTACCTGATGGTAAGTGGTTTGATTAGGACATTGCAGGCTAGAATCACTTGTTGTCAAATAATAAACATTCCGTGCTTCAAAATTTGTCCGCTTGCCTTTTAGTGGTCATTAAAGGAACCACGACAGAGGCCAAAAGGTGGTTCCAGAAAACTGTGAAACTAGAGAGTGTACTCGTACATGGTCGATAGATTCATTAATTCATAAACGTATGAATTGGTAACGGAAATACTCAAATGGATTTTGTCCAACGAACTTTTCCTTTGACCATCGCTGGACATTTAAACATAAAAAAAACAAGTAGGTGAGTCAACTAATAATTTCACTGAAATGGTGACCAAATTTTGATTTTGCTAAGATAAGTCAACCCTCAATACAAGATAATCTTCAGACATCAAAATTTAGTCCAAAATATATAAACTTTTGAATTGGAAATTTCACCAATAACTTCCGTAACGAAATCAAATGATTAACGAACTCTTGACTTGACCTAAAGGCTGTTCCCAGGGGCAAGACGAACCTGGAACGGTAATGAACTTAGAAACAAATTAATGAATCGTTTGTAAGGTTTCACGGCAAAATACCAACAGTTTAAAAACGATGACGACATTAGAAAACAAAAAATGTATGGGATAGACATTGGAAGTGTTAATCCTCATAGTGAATTTATATGGTCAATCGAATCTATACTCCCAGATATCAGAGTTTTTCGAAACCGCCTTTCGGCCGAACTTTAACCATAAAAGAAGTCATCTTTCTTAACTGTGCCTGTCGTAAGCACCCAGGACGCGAAAAGGTTGACGACGAAAAGACACTCACGCTTTCCTTTTTTTATTTTAATATCGTTTTCTCCTATTTTTTTCTATTTTGCCTACCCTAGTGGTTTTCATAAAGCACTCGTGCAGTAAAGATTATAACCAAGTGAGGGGAATTTTACGAAATAGTGCTTTAGATAGAGATAAGTGGAGAAAGAGGACAGTGATCTTTGCCCAGCAGTGGAACAATAATACTGGACGATTAAAAAAGAGTGGATTAGGTACTTAAGATTTGGAATTGTCATGTTTTACCCCTTGATATAAGTATGTTTTCTGTTTTTCCACTACAAATATAGTTTCAACCTCAAAATATTAGCTGCTATACATAGTTTAGCTCAAAATGTCCCAAGTTTGTTAATTCTGTTTCTGGTATCCATACTAATATTATAAATGCGTAAGTCTGTCTTTCTGTCTGTTACGCTTTCACGGCCAAACCGCTGAACGGATTTTGATGAAATTTGGTATGAATATTGTTAACGCAGGCGGAGCTGCGGGAAAAAGCTAGTAATTTATAAGATTCTGATGTAACTAAATTGTAGTGTTGTTTTGTGCTTAACCAATAAATATTTCATTAATTCATTCATTTAAGTCACGAAGTTTTAAAATTTCACTACGGACCCCTAAAAATGATAAACGAACCAGAAACCAAATTGACGATACCATTGCTGAGGCTTCCCGGAGGTCACGGTAATGCGGAATGCCCGTTTTTATTGCATTGGCATGGTTATTCATTATATATAAGTTGGATTTAAATTAAATACAAATATTTTCAGGCCTAAATAATCAAATAATATATAACAGATTTATGTTGGTTTCATAATTTTCTACTCGCTAGTTTTCGAGAAAATCGAACTTTATGTTTTTCAGAATAGTTAAAATTCAGACATATTGTAGTGGATTTTCTTTTAAGTTTACTTCGCTTTTGCTAGCGATGTTGACAGAAGTTGTAAAACTCATTTTGTCTCTGTCTATCACAAACGGAATGAGGAAAATAGCATTTAAATTTTATTCATTCATAGTGTCAGGGGGAGGGAATGAATAGATTCTTAAGATGAATGAGTTTTTTAATGCATTGTAATGCAAAAAATTGAAATTATTTTTATAGGAAAACGTAAAAAAAACTAGCATGTAGATTTTAAATATTTTGCTCTTAGTACTTTTTTTTTTGGCCTAAATAAATCACCCCTCAAAATATTTCCATTTAATAAAATCCACCGTTTATATAGGTATTTATGAATTATACTAATAATAATAAAATATGCTTACTCCGATCAAACGGTGAAGTCAAATAATACTTCGAATTTTTATCTCTTTAAAAAATGTCTATACATACATACCATCCCGCCTTTTTCCCATAGGGGTAGGCAGAGACCACGGATATCCATTTGCACTCTCGTCATACACGCTCGTCGATTACGGGTACTCCAAAATACTGTAAACTTCTATAAAGTATCAAAAAATCTAAAACCGCAAAAAAATCGCGTTTGTTATATGGAAATACTTATTTTATTCTGTTTTTTTAGTATTTGTTGTTACAGAAATACATCATCTGTGAAAATTTCAACTGTCTAACTATCACGGTTCATAAGTTACAGATGAACAGCGAAGTCTTTGTAACAGACTGGCCACGGGGGAATTCGGCACGGCGAATTTGCGAATTTGGCGACTAAAAGAAATACATAACAAATGCACTAAAAACCCACGGGAACTGGTGACTGGCGAGGCGAAATGAGGAGAAGTAACGATTAGTGCACTGAAAAATAATTCGCGCCGCACATAACTTTTCTGTTTTTCCTAATGGTTGACTGGGAGAGAATGCTTTTAGCATTAAGTCCGCCAATTGTAAACTTGTGGTACAATAAAGATTTATAAATAAAAAAACAAATGAATTTGTATGTATTTCTTTGTCACCGGTGGCATGTCGGCGAAATTCGCCGTTGTGAATTCCCCCGTGGCCAGGCTGTAATACGGTCCCGTTTTACCATATGTGTACGGACCCCTTAAAATGAATGAGTACACCCACATAATCCATCATTTACGTTAAAGTCCGGTTAGAAGAATAAAATTTTCTCACAAATCAATTTAAAAACAGAACGATTCAGCCAACTCGTGCCGAAAACTCAAGATTACGAACGTATGTGTGGAAATATCTTTTTTACGGTCCTAAGGCGCCAGCAATTTTTGCCACTTTATCGACGTTGTATTTCTTGTCTATGGACAGCACCCCACTATTTATGGCTATGTCAGAAATTTTACGACCTCCCGTAGAAATAGTATTGCTGATGTAATGCCTCCTAGTGTTATGTAACTTGTAATTTCCCGCAGTATTGGAGAAAATTCGATATGGCATGTCGTAATTTTATTTTGGGGATATTTACAATCCAATATTCTGTTATTCTTAGAAAATGGCTTTTTTCTAACCGTCTTTGATAATGTGTCTGTATTTTTGTATGTAATGCACATCCTTACATAGTATGTGTGAGGGGTATTGCGTCAAAGCAGCCTGTCTGGGGAAGATAGCAAGCAGAAAACCAGTCGGCTGTCCCATTCAGGCCATAGAGTCGGCTCTAATGACATTGAGCGCTTGCTACCGCTCGCGAGTTCGCATTGCTCGTTTTGATAAAAGGCAAAGCCCATGGCTGAGGTTCTTCCCAACTACCCCCTTGAAGGAGGAGGAGCCCCTTGCGTATTTGCTGAAAAGACTGAGTGGCGAAAGCCCTCACCTCACATTGTCCCGTTGTAATTTTAAAAGCTCCTAGCTTATAATGTTAAGTCCGGTCAGAAATGTCGGCTGTCCCAGATACCGCTGGACCGATGCGTTGCAAGCTGCGAGAGATGGGAGCTGACAACTGGCAGCCATCGCGCAGAATAGAACACTTTGGCACTCTCTCGTGAGAAGGCCAAGATCCACTTCGGGTCGCTGAGCAAGCGGAGTAAGTATGAATAAGGTATGTATATAATCCGAGCGACTTCCTCAAGGGTAGTTTAAAGGACCAAATTGAACGTTAGAAAAAACCAGTTTAGAAATGGGCAGCGGGAAGAAATTCAAGAGGGGGAAAAATAAAATGTAAGAAAATAATTAATTCCAGGAAGGTGCCCATCTCTAGACATCATTGACGTATTTCTGGTAAATAAGTAGCTTAATTTGAATACAACAAAAAAACATACCGCACGACGCTAAGGACAGCCGGTTTGCCACTTACAGTTTTTAATTCTATCTTACAGTTATAGATTCCATCTTACCGTTATTGATTTCATCGTCCTTCGGTAACTGTATGGACAGTGTTGACACAGATCGTCACTAGGATATTTATTTCTACCAACCAATTATTAAAACCAATAACTAAATATCAAATATTTATTTACTAAAAATGCGTTATGTATGACACAATAATTTTTCGTCTGTTTGATCAGTTGTTATCATAAACAATGCTAAACAAATAATATAAAGCTTCGTATTTTTATTTGTATGGAATATTTTCTATAGTTCATTAAACAATGTGGCTGTTTTGTTTACGTAATTGTGATATACTTTTACGGTAGAATAGGTTTTGTGAAACTGTAAATACCAGGGCGTATTGTTTAGTGTATAAATGAATATTAGTATATTATCACCAGCATAATTTCAGCATGTGTGAGGTTGTGCAATTCCGTCAAGCCACAGAGAAAACAGCGAAGTTGACATTCGTACGTGGGATAGGATCTGGTCAGGTGCTCTGCAATCGCACTGTGGTGACTCTCTTAATGGGGCAAGTAAGCTGAGGAACCTCGAAGTCGAAGGTTTGATCCACGCATGGAAAACGCCATACGCAATGCTGATGATGATTATAATTTTAGCAGCCGTCAGTCCACTAATGGCCATAGGCACTCAAGGAATTCGAGAACGACCGGTTGGAAGCGGCAAGCATCCAGCGCTTGCCTGCAACTTTTTACAAGTGACCAGTGCTTGCCGGTGCCTGGCCCCTTTCAGAACCTTTCTGCCGCAGCAGTCATCGGATCTCCGCGCTTTGAGCCTACTGCCTTCTCAAAGATCTAATTGCTTGGCTATGTATTGAAAGTAACTGAACTTTTATTCTCTTTCGGATCTCCCTATTCCCGATGAGAATCTTGTAGTTGTCTCTCCATGGCTCTTTGGGTGACCTTGAATATTCCTATGACACCCATAGACGTTTCGATTTGGAAGCCATAAGTCATAACTGATATGGTACATTATGTTATTCAAGCTCTGGCTACTCTTTCCAAAAACTGTTAAGAAACTAGTAAGTATAGTGGTAAGGACCTAGCTCCACTCTAGAGAATTGTATAAATAGTTATCTAAAACCCCACTTTAGCGAATTCATTATGAGTCAAAATATATAGACGCTTTGCTCGCTCGTATGACTGGGTGTATGTCCCTGGGGTCTTATAAAATGACACACAGCAATATCTTGGCACTCGAGTGGAAACATGCAAGTTATGACTAACCCGCGAGAAACCAAAGATTACGGGAGCAATCTCAATATATTAAGAGTACAGTTTGTACCTTTGTCCATTAACTATTTATTTTATTCAATTATTTTACTAACTTAAATGTGTTTTGTCTCATTTCACGTGATACATAGATAAGAGAGAAAAAAGCGTTCTACGCTTCTAGCGAAAATAGTTGAATTTAATCTAACCTATTGTTGAAACTAAATTAAGTGAATTATGATTAAAATTTTAAAAGAATGTTTCCAATAAAATTAGTACAAGGGCGCTACTTATTTATAAATATTTTTTTCTACTAGACCTGTGAAAATAGAAATGCTTTACTTGGTAATTAAAAGACAACCAATTTCTAAATTAATCATAGGTAATATATATCTCACTGGATTCTATATCTAAGATATTTCATATAAAAGAATACACACAATACGGGTGCTTTTTACATAATGTATCACCACGATTGTTTCACAAAGAAGTAATAAGTTTGAAAATAAAGGATTTCTAATTGCTAACTTCATCGTAACAGAGCTCACTCTGCTTAGCTACACAACGTGGATCTTAGTCTCCGTAACGGGAGAACCTGTATGAAATAAAAATTCTACGCGATGACTCTTACTCTTATCTTCCTTCTAGTAAACCCACGAGAAAATATTTTCGTTGTTTCAAGTGACACATCTGTAACTACATTATTCTGCCCCCAAGTCTCACAACTAAAGAAAAAGAGTAGGCATAAACATTTTTTAACAATTCCCCAAGTTCGCTCAGACAAGGGAAGTCACTCTTGATAGCTGGATAGTATTCTGGCGCTGTGCCATCAAGGAATCTTTGAATTTGTTAGTTTGACCTTTTATGACCTTTAGAAAGAGTTATTGAAATGATCGAATCAACGGACTTAATGCTAAAAGTATTCTCAACCATTTCATTTCATTTCATTTCATTTCATTTCATTTCATTTCATTTCATTTCATTTCAATCTGCTACGTACTAGCTGACCCGGCGAACTTCGTTCCGCCTAACGGGATCTTTTTTTATTTGGTGGCATGCACGTGATCTGCGCGCGGTACTGGACAGTCCTTGGACATTGCAACATTACTTTATTTTTCTAAAATAAACGTAGCCTAAGTTAATCCTTATTAGATCAGCTACCTGCCAATAAAAGTCCCGTCAAAATCGGTCCAGCCATTTTAGAGATTAGCCGGAACAAACAGACAGACAGACAAAAATGTAAAAAATGTTATTTTGTTGCATGTACCGTATATATATTCATATGCATGTAGTAAAAAACGGTTATATCAATATTACAAACAGACACTCCAATTTTATTTATATATATATATAGATTAAACTAAGCTAAGTAATGTAATATTTTAATAATTGCATATGTGTGTGTTTGCTACTGTAGAATTTCAAGACTTTGGATATGTCATTGTGTCCTTAAAAAATACAATAAGTGCTAAACTTCGTCAAAATCATAACATTCTTTTTCGCGTCGCCGTAGACAATACAAAGTTTTCGCTAGACTGAGATTTCGTTTACGCGTAAAAAGACTATTCCATCCTTTTTATAAGATTAGATGGAGTTGTTCTGTGTAAAAAAAGAAACTGCTATTCAAAATTAAAATGTTAAGATAATGCACTCTGCCATAGAGTAGACTTAGACGACAGATTCGTCATATGATTCATTCATACATAGGTTTTGTTTATGCATGCAATAATATTAATAGTTTATTTATAACTAATTGTGCGTTATATATATGTATAAATGTATATATGACTGATTCATGCAGTTATTTTAATCAATAATTAATTTTTATTTTTAATTTAAGTTCATTGATTTCTGTAACAGTTTTTTTTTTTGCTGATGTTTATTGGCGTATAAATAAAATGTATTATTTTTTTTTATTGTTAAGAACTTTTTGGCCGGATAGTATTCATTGTTATTTAAATTGTATGATAAATTTTAAGAATTGCCGTTGTTGTTATTTATAATAAAATAAAAAAAAATGTCTTGTCTCCTGGAGGTAAAGGGTCTGGAGACCCATTTGAAAAATCAGCTAATAAATAATAAGTAAAATTACGGAAGAGAAATGTCTAAAGATCATAAAATACCTCCTGATCTTATTTTTTACAGACAGTGAATAGCAAAGATATCTAGCCCTTTCCCACACGTACGTCATAGCTATGCTGCCTACTGAGTCATATTGGCCTTTACATCATAACGTCGACTCAACAACACAGATCGTGAAATTTACTTAAATTGTGCCCACTAAGAACTTATTTTACAAAATGGCATGATTTGTAGGTTTATTGAAGGTACAACTAAATATTTTGATAATTATAATATCCCGATTAATGGTTGTTACATAACTTTAAATTCCATAATTACTATTAAAGATAGCTGAAAAAACACAAGGCGACAAACATTTTTGTTGTCGTTTCCTCTCTTGGATCTGTCAGAAGAGATTTCTCTTGAGAAATAAGCAGCACCTTTGTACTGATATTCTGTTGTATGTTTTATTCTGTTCGACTTACTTTGCGTTTGGGATATAAATATGGAAAGGAAAATCCCTGTAAATAGACTATATATTATGCCGATCCTTAACAAAATGAATGAATGAAATGCCGCCTCTGTTTTTCAATTACACTATGCCACAAAGTAGGGCAATTTCTTTCAAAAGCCTTCCAAAGTATACAGACTGCTCCGGGAAGCGGTTTTTTTTTGTAAAAGGTCGCTTAGAATTGTTTAAATATTCTTCTACACTAATATTATAAAGAGGAAAGATTTGTTATTTTTTGTGTGTATGTTTGTAATGAATAAATTTAAAAACTACTGTGCCGATTTCAAAAATTCTTTCACCATTCGAAAGCTGCATTCACCCTGAGTAACAGGCTATATACCGCAGGTGGAGCTGCGGGAAACAGCTAGTAATACATAAAGTTAATATTTTTTTTCCGAAATGCAAAAGTCCATGATTTGAAATTTCTATAGGTACTCTTCCAAAAGAACTTATATACTGTTTCTTTATTTTTCCGTGGGGTAACGTGCCCAGAAGACTGGAAGCATTGTCATCCAACGTAAGTAAGTATTTTGCAAAAATGCAAATGTTTTACTTTTTTTCTCCATCAGATAAAAAACAAAACAAAAAACGTCTTTATTTCCTTTCCATGATTTTTACTTCTACCGATACTCTACAAAAGAGCTATATTATCGAAATTTATACATTTTCCCGTAAATATGTTAACAGAATATAATAAAGAAGCAGCATTTAGAAAAACTCACATTTAGGAAGTTCCCTCGACTATAATCCGTATAGTCCCAAATAGTTCCAATTCTAACAGCGCAGTTTGGCACTTTGACAAAATACTAGCCAAAGTTGGGCCACATAAAAACTGCCATTTGCGCGATGGCCGTATCCTGACGACGCAACTTTTAGTGTATTTGCTTAGGAAACGTTCACACTGGCCGAGTATTTCGGCGAGCAGGTGTACTATGGTTACTTCAACTCGAAAGCGAGTAAATGAGACAGCGTGAAACAGTATGTAAAGTGTTACTGTGGCCAAAATGATACGGTTATGAGGTTTAAGTGTGTACGAGACGTTTATCGTTGATAGCGGCTTGGCGACGACGCGAACCTAAGCATAAGTATATGCGTAAATACTAAAACCTGATTACTTTGTCCGAGTACTGAGTACACAGCTTAAGGCGACATCTCGATTACTACCTTGATTTTTTAATGAGATACCATTTATTAACACTTGTTAATCCTCAACGAAACCGCGATTGAACAAAAACGTAACTAGACGTACGTTACACTATCTTACGAGTAGGTTAACTTTTAAACTAACGCATAATTTAAAACATAAAATTACAGAAAGACGGAAGTATAAAGGTATTATACGCACTTAATCCTGTAATTTAATGTTTTAAATTACGAGTAGGTTGTTCAGATATCCATACCTACTTGATACCACATCCTGGCGGTACTACAACTAAACAGAGTTTTAAAATTACGAAACAAAAACGAAGACAAAAGCGAGGCCAAAAGTAGCATTTTAAAGGAAGCTTCTGCCAAGTACACTCGTACCTCAGATACGAGTAACTCGCGAAGTGTAAACATTGAGCGTGTATTAACGCCAGTTTTGTGTAACTTAGCAAAGGATACATTTATGTGTTTTCTACAAACAAAAACACATACACAAAGTAAAATACAAAGTGGTAGCTGTGATGGTGTTATGCAATTCTGAACAGTGAAAGAAATTGTAAACATTTTTTTTTTTTGTTTACCTATTTCGTAACGGCTTAACGTGCCTTCCGAAGCACGGAATCATCTTTATTATCAGACAATCAGGTGATTCAAGCCTGTCTGATAATAATGATGATTTCGTGCTTTGGATAAAGATTTAAAAAAAAAACATTTTATTGGATGAATTTAAGGGCATAACAGAGATGATAGTCAATATACAAATGTTTTATTAGTTCGCAAAATTCTACCTATTCAGGCGTACAATAAATTAATAATTATCATAATTAATCCACAAATTTATCAATTATATCAATTTAAATACTACATATAATTAATGTTTTTTTTTTTTTTCATTGGAAGACACGTTACTTCCTTGGACCCGGTTACCGTTCGGTAGGCGTTAAAGGAACCACGTCAAAGGCCGAAAGGCAATACTAACAGTCCATTGACTATGTACCTTGATATGAATGACTAGATCAATGTAAATCGACCTTAAACGACTAAATCGTTCAAGCTTCAATTAACAAAAAAATTAAATACAAATAGTTACGACTATAGGAACTTTTAGGGCTTCCATGCCCTTCAGAAGGATAGGTCCCTAAAAGGAAAACTTTTCCTCCTCGTCACTTGAAGATTGATTTCCCTCGTAGGTTCTAAAAGTAATTAATTATTGTCGCGAAGCCGTAGATATTCTATTATACTATATAGCAACTAATAGAGGGGGCTATTTTTGAAAAGTGTGACTCACGCAAAATCGGCTAACGATTTTTGTTCGATATCGAATGATTTCCAATCGACAAATATGTCATAAATATCAAAAATAGGTCCGCTGGTAGGCGTTTTTAGGGCTTATTGATCATCATCTGACTCAGTCACAAGACGTCTTTAATGGAGCGTCTTACAAAAGCTGTTTCTTACAAAAATTAAAAAGAGGAGATGCCGTTTGAAATGGCGCAGTGACGTGATCATTGGCGCCTCGCCGACACAAAAGTGGGCGGAACTTGTCATTGCCCGTGCTCCATGATTGGAGCCACGGCCGAAACCAAGCACCCCGCACGTTTGCCTTCCGCCCCGTGTAGCAGAATATGTCAGGAACATTAACTATACGAATAGACAACCCGACAGAAAAAATTCTGTATGTTCCCTTAAAGAGTTCAAAAGAACATATTTGGAATTTTTTGGAATGAACAAAAATAAGTAAACGTGCCGTATCAAAAAATTTAAGAACTGGCAAGTGATAGGGAAGATTGGAAACATCCCTAACGATAAGAGCCTAGCTTTTAAATTTATGAATGAATGAAAAACAATCAATATAATTGAATGAATCCATTCTTCCGACTAGCTTAAGTGTAAAATCAGATAATTTTAAATTACGCGTATGTATTCGCGCCGCACATAACTTTTCTGTTTTTCTTAATGGTTGACTGGGAGAGAATGCTTTTAGCATTTAGTCCGCCAATTGTAAAAGTATTT
This sequence comes from Euzophera pinguis, assembly GCA_947363495.1. Lineage (NCBI taxonomy): Eukaryota > Metazoa > Arthropoda > Insecta > Lepidoptera > Pyralidae > Euzophera > Euzophera pinguis. Next base: position 3,355,660 of record OX376180.1, read on the forward strand.
TTTTTTAACTTGTGGTACAATAAAGATTTATAAATAAATAAATATGAAAAGAGGACTTTAAAATATTTTGTGAAAGAGTAGTTATTTCCCCATACATATGTAAGTATATGAAAGTCGTAAAAAGCTGTGCTTACGTTACTTTACGACGGAAAGCTCCCACTCTTATAATAAAATTTGTACAGCCTGTCGGTCTCTTGACGTCAAAGCTTATTTTTGTGATGATGACAGTTGCATATCACCGAGCTTCCTGAGAAAGCTTTTTCGACCGAAGGTGTTATATTTAGATGTGCTGAATATTACAATGGAGCGACTGCCGTTTGTCCTCTATAACTTTATAACCATAATAATCTGAATGTGATATGGTATGTTAGTGACCAACACAGTCACATAATCTGACACAGCCCAGTGGCTGCCATCTAGCCAAAACAAGATCAACGGTTTGATGTGATTTCCGAAGCACGGAGAAGCTCAAAAAACCACTAGCTGTGTCCAATCTGAGAAGCTATGAAGATAATTCAGTCATTTATGTTGAGTGGGTTACATGGCCCATCGATCCTTGTTTTAGAGTCCGAAACGCCTTTCGGTCTCTGACGTGGTTCTTTTAACGACCACCTAATGGCAGCAGGGACCAACGGATTAACGTGCCTTCCAAAGCACGGAATCATCATTATTTCCAGACAATCCAGGGATTAAAACCTGCAATGTCCTAACCTAAGTGGAAACAACTAAACAAAGTATGCTTCCCGAGGGTATCGAAACTAGTTACTAACCCCAGGCCAGTTAGATATTACAATACAATACAAATACTCTTTATAGCACCAAAATACTTATCGCTAGAACGATCTCTTCCAGCCAAACCTTCGGTGGATGAAAAAAACGTTGAAGGCGATGGCGCAGTATAAATATATATATATATATACCACATACATATAACATATACATACAAGTCTACGTAAATACTACATACAATCAAATATATAAGTAAGTAGTTTACAAGTATACAACAGATTAGAAAAGAGAGGAGAGGAAATGAGACTTCACAAGACGTTTAAGTTGTGCCAGAGACTGAGCATTCCTGATGTCCAAGGGAAGTGCATTCCAAAGTCGAACCGCGTGGGCAGACAAAGACCTGGAGAAAATTTTTGAAGTATGGATGGGAAATAATAATCGAAGAGCAACTATGCTACGTGTATTGCGATTACCGTCGCGAACATCATTGATAAAACTGAAATGGTCTTTTAAATATTGCGGACAATGCGGATTAAACAAAATGGAATATAACATACCTACGATGTAAGAGTTACGACGTAGCCGGATAGGAAGCCAATTCAGTTTAGAGCGGAAATCAGAAACATGGTCGAATTTACGAAGTCCAAAAATTAACCTTATAGATAAGTTCTGAAGTCGTTCGAGTTTGTTTAATTGCTATTCTGTGAGATCAAGGAAACACGCATCGATGTAATCAAGTAGAGGAAGAAGAAGGTATTGTGCCAGCGCAATTTTAGTGTCCGTAGGCAAGAAATTACGAAGTCTTCTAAGCGATGCCAAAGAAAAAAACGTTTTCCTACTAATTTCCTTGATGATTTATATTAACGCGACAAAAGCCGTAAAGCCGTAAAATATTCTAGTCCAGCTTCGAAATAACAGTTATCAAATTTAAGTGCAATGTCGCCGGGCGAAGTTAGTCATGATAAACTTATGATCTTTGTGAATAATCAACCTGTTTTTCCTTTGAGATGAGTTTCCAAAACAATAACTGAATCTCAATTAGTTCGGATGAATAGTTGACGTAATTAAGGAAGTTATAGACGAGTTCAAATTGGAAATCTGTAATTAACTTTACTTCTACCGGTCTTTATAGCAACAAAAAACAGTCAAGCGTGAGCTGTCGAATAAAACAGAGTTTTGTAGGTTTTTTTTTCGTATCGAATGAAATGAAGTGAAATCGTTAATTTTTAATATAGGATATAAATATCACTTATTGACATCAAGTTTACCACTACTTCCAAAGCGCAAGTGGAGAAGAAGCGGCGCCACAAACTCCACTGCAGCATTTTCTTCAAAACGCCAATTTATAAATAAGAAAAAAACTTTCCTTAATTAACTAGTTAAATGATTGAATTCACATGTTTGTCAACATTTTGCACAATATTTATTGTGATTTCAGAGCTATATCGAGGTTTTCGGTAAGGTGCTTCGGAAGCACGTTAAGCAGTTAGTCCCGTCTGTCGTCTGGTTGTTATAGGAACCACGTATCGAGCGGCGCGGCGGTTCCGAATTACGAAAGGCTCTGACACCAGTGTGTACAGGGTCGATTGACCATAATATAACCTACTCATTAAAATAACACTAATTTGAGTGAAAATAATAAAACCTGTCTTTGTTATCCAGTGGTTAAGGAGTTTGCCTGCAGACCCGAAAGTCATGGGTTTGATTCCAACGGGAAGCATAGTTTATTTAGTTGTTTCCAGTTTGGTTAGGACATTGCAGGCTTGTCTGATAAAACTGATGATTCAGTGCTTCGGAAGGCACGTTAAGCCGTTGGTTCCGGCTGCTATTTGGTGGTCGTTAAACCACGTCAGGCCGAAAGTCGGTTCCGAATAACTGCGACACTAGGGTGCGCAATGTTGATTGGCCACAAAACCCACTCGAAATGAATGAAAGATTAGATTTTTATCCTAATTGATTTATCAAACTGGATCACCTACATGAACATCAATCTAAAACACTTAAGACCCGTTCCGATTCCCACAAGACGTCTGAATGAGGGCACACTTTAAAGTTTTCAATATATCCTTACTCCGCTCACCTATTTACTCGAATTACGTGGTACTTGGTCGTGAGTCAGGGGGAGGGGGGGGCCGGGATAGTGTGGGTGAACGTCAGTACTTTGTAATTCGATATTCGTGTAGCTCTCCGGGTATTGTAGAGATGGGTGGTAGTATCGATATCGATATTTCTTGTGAATCTTATTTTTTTTTGCGGAATTTTGTCGAGTTTCATTCATCGAGTTCAACTGCATTCGCATTTAGCCATTCTAATACAAATCTGTCAATCTGACCATATGGTCGGTGGATATCCATCGCTGCGCTTTTCATTATTTTTCCCAAACGATATCTAGTTATATTATTTAACTTACATACATACATACCATCACGCCTTTTCCCCGTTGGGGTAGGCAGAGACTATGGATTTCTATTTGCTACGATCCTTAAAGACTTCCCTCGCTTCTTCTACGCTCATAACTCTCGTCATACACGCTCGTCGATTACGGGTACTCCTGACATCTCCCTTAATTAATTATTTAACTTATCGAGGGTTTTTTCATATTTTCCTCTGTTTGTTTAATATCACGGTAAGATTCAGGTTTTTGTTTCTTTAATACATATTAAGGTACTTATTAAATACATTTTTATCAGAAATATTTCGTACTTTACCCAAAGATGTACGCTGTTTGAACTTTAAACTATCTATGAAATCAGATCCATGTACACGAGTAAAATACCTGTAAAGGTATCAAGGAAAAACGAGGTGAAACATAATCAGAAATACCTAATTTACAATAACGCAAACCGATGCCAAAAATAACAATACACCGAATCTAAAAGTTGTAAGGTTTTTATCGACATTTAAATTTCCGACACTACCGGCGGCGTCTCGATCCCGTTAATTCAAACTTTTACGATTCACACACAACTACCAAACACGTGTACGCTATTCGATATGTTTATCAATCGAGCCTCGGACGCGTGGGTTAAGAAGATTATCGATATTCGATGATCTTTTGATGTTTTCCGCCTCACTATAATAATATATGATATTGGAAGAGTGTGAAAAAAATATTTTCTTATGCTATTGGCATTTCAAAATGGATGAGACATAAATGTGTGGAAACAAAGAGGGGAGGCATTTGCCCAGCAGTTGAACTTAAATAGCTCCTCGTAGTAAAAAAAAAAATTATATCAATTCATTATTATCGAGTGGGTTACATGATCAATCGATCGTGTACACCCTGGTGTCCGAGTTTTTCGGAACCGCTTTTCGGTCTCCTGCGTGTTTCCTATAACGACCAAAAGATGGTAGCTAAAACTAACATCTTTCTCAATGAAAATAATTTTACCCGCAGCTCTGCCTGCGTCAAAAAGTAGCCTATGTTTGACCCCGGGTGTTAAACTATATTCACACCAAATTTCATCAAAATCCGTGCAGCGGTTTGGCCGTAAAAGCGTAACAGACAATCAGAAAGACAGACAGACTTTCGCATTTATAATATTAGTATGGATATTAAAAAATTCAGTAAATATGAGAAATATTTTTTTTTTATTCGTTCAAATAAAAACAAGCCTTTGAAATAACAGGTAGGGGAAAAAGTTTCTTCGCATTTTTTAAGAAAATACAAAACATTTTTTATATAGTTTATTTACATTTAACTAAAGTATGTAGGTGCCATTACATTAATTAGATTACATTTTGCCATCTTGTACATGATCACATTGCTATAGAAATTTTGAGGCTTGTGATCAAAATACCGCGACAAGTGGTTTTGGCAGTCCTCTCGTGATGTTAACCGGACACTGCCTAAAGAATTCTGATGAGACCAAAACAGGTGGAAATCTGAAGGTGCAGAGTCAGTACTATACGGCGGATGCATTAACACCTTCCAGCCAAACTCTTTTAATTTTTGCTGAGAGGCTAAATGCTAGCGTTATTATGATGAAAAACCACACCCTTTCTGTTGATTGATTCCGGCCGCTTTCTTTCAACTTCTTGCTTTAATCTCATCAATTGTTCGCAGTAGAGTTCAGAATCCATGGTCCTGCCTGGTGGTAACAGCTCATAATGAATAATGCCTTTCCAATTCCACCACAGACACAGAATCACCTTGTTGCGAGATAACTTGGGTTTCGCCACAGTCTGTGCCGGCCTTTGACCACGACCTTTTTCGCACGTTCTTGTCGTACGTGATCGACTTTTCATCACCAGTTATACACTTCTTCAAAAATTGTTCGGTGTATTTTAATAATTACGTCGTAATAAAGAATCACAAATGGGTACACGGTACATTAGGTTTCTTTCAGTGAGCTCGTGAGTTACCCAAATATCGAGCTTTTTTGTGTACCCAGTTTTTGTCAAATGCGCCTAAACTGTTTTGTGGTCAACTCCCAGTTCTTCAGGTACGTTGTAACTACTGATGTGCCGATCTTGCTCCACTTTTTCAAAAATTTTCACTGTACTAGTCCATAAACATCGCAAATTTTTTTCGCGGCTTGCGTTGCAGTTTTACCTTTTTTGTAGCAAAATTTTAAAATGTATCGTATTTCTTCATTAGATTCACTCATCTTGACAGTAAAAAAAACAAATGAAAATCACACATTTTCCTAATTTAAATTAGGAATTATCTTCTTTAAAATTTAAACTTTTTATGATACCAAAACCAGCCAGATACAAATAGTATAGCCAAAGAGATTTTATTACGTGTTCATTCATACTTATTATATGCGAAAAGACTTTTTCCCCAACCTAATAATCAAAACAAAAGAAAGGGACGCACTAACTTAATATGCAGTGACGTCACTGCCACTTGGTTTCTCGTGCGTACAAAGCAAGACGTCCCCAGCACGCTCACACTTTATGACAAAACTTTAAATCCACATAACTACTTCAGTCAACAAACCAAATTTGTTGTTGTTTTCGGAATTGGTTACTTTTTCGTGTACCTTTCCGTGTTTCGTACAAAAATATCACCAAACCATAACTACACTCTCACTGCCATCCTAAATTATTTGAGTATCGCCGATTCTATTCAAATTCTAAACAAAATATAATTAAAAGATAAATCATATTTATTATCAACTTAATCCCATTGTTTTCAGTCCAAACCAATAGCCAAAGACAATCGAGAAAAGCCAAGGAACCCTAAACAGAGACAAAAGGCGAAACCAAATTTATGACGAAATAATTTAAGCAAAATCCGGCCTTATCGCAAAGGCTGTAGAGGTTTTACTCGCATTTTTATATCCAACAATCAGTATAAAAGGATGCGTAAATCTTAACAAAAGAGTTTATTTGTATTAAAAGGAGTTTAAGGAAAAACAATTGAATGTTTTTGCCATCTCGTCTTGGCGCTTTCTATCAATCATTTAGAGTTCACAGACTTTGAAATGAAAGGACACGGCGGCGTAAATAATGCTGGAGGACGATTAACTTGAAATTAGAGATAAAGCTTGTTATTCATGTTCATTTTTGTAAACTAAATAATTTTTTAAACAGTCGAATGCCATATTTGGCGAAAAAAATGGTATAAAACCGTTTAGTTCTATTATTTTGTCTAGATCTAGACCACTACACGCAATATGTTAGACAAATTTTAAAAGTGCTAAATGTAAATTGTAGATTGCGACTGATTAAATTATAGTTTAAGAAGAACTTCATAGAGTAGAGATGCATAGAAACATATTGTGTCGCTCCGTTTTGGAATCACTGACACTCGATTGATAAAACTTTTCATCTTAAAAACTGCCACTTCTATGGCACTTTCTACAGTTCAGTTGATTTATCCATGGAGCAAATACAAAGAGAAGACGGCGTATCGACTGGTGCACTGTTACGGTCATTGGCGCAGTGACGTCGAAAGTGGGAGTATACGTCATTTTCGTTCAATTATGAGCGATGCGTGACGTGGAGCGAGCTCTATGTTTTTCTTAATTACGTTTCATTTCAGCTTAGAATATTTTGTAAAATATTATAAAACATTTAGTTTTAGGTGTTTCAATGCTGTACTGTAATGGGATCAATAAACATAAGTAAATAAAAAAAAATCGAATTTATTTGATTAATTGAGTGTTACACAAAATATATGTCTGTTTTTAATGTTCCAATTTCTGTAATGTAAAAAAATACACATTTATTTTTATGTTGAAATCTTCGATTTGCTAGCAACATCTATTGGTAAGTAGAGGGAATCTTCAATAGCAGCGGAGCCACGGCCAAACCGAGCTCCCCTCACGTCTGCCTTCCGCCCCGCGTAACCTCACACAATTTTTTAAGGAAGTTCTCGATATGCCATCTCCTCTTTGTTATTACTTCGTGATATTATCTCATGAGATGTAAATAAAAACTCTCTTTGATTTTAATTTATAGTTGTAAGTATATTAAGACCTGCCTTGAGAATGCCTTGAAATTCGCATAATAACTCTAGGGCTAAGTTACAATTAATTTCCGGTACATCTTGGTTCAAGTCAAATATCCAAGATTACTTTTTCCCATGAATTATTTTTTAATATTCCTGACAAAAAACGGAACACATGGACTAATACTGAATACTAGACTCTAGCTCGTGGCTTTGCTTGCAAGCATTCATTCATTAATATAGGTTACATGGTTGATTCTGTCAGATTTTCGAAACCGCCTTTTGGCCTCTGGCGTAGTTCCTTTAACAACCACCAGATGGCAGCTGAAACCAATAGAATCTAATTAATATATAAATAATGTTAATTGAATATTTTATTTATTGTAAGGTAAATGGTTATTATTTTCGATAACTGCATTGCTCATGAAAGAATTATTAACTGTGGAAGAGATGAAGAAATAAAAAAAAACAAAAGCGCCTAAAACCTAAACAAGACTTTCTTGATTAATCCAGGATGTATTGCCAAATCCTACTTAATAACTATGGAACTATGGCAAGGATTCTGTAAAAAAAAAGGTAAAAACTATATTTTCAAGAATTTCTTAAAAGGGAGATGTCAGGAGTACCCGTAATCGACGAGCGTGTATGACGAGAATGATGAGCATAGAAGAAGCGAGGGAAGTCTGTAACGATCGTAGCAAATGGAAATCCGTAGTCTCTGCCTACCCCTACGGGAAAATGGCGTGATGGTATGTATGTATGTCTTTTTAAATTCAAGGTTCAAGCTGTGTGCTTCAAATAATCGAGCAACATACATAAAAAAATTCTTAAAACAATCTTCTTTTTTTAAGTCTTTTAAAAATAACGAGTTTGTTACAACAAAATATTCCCTATTTAAATATTCACGTCAAAGGCAGGACCAGTAATAGTTCTCAATGCAAATATTCAAATTTGATCCCGCCCTTATCACATGTTGTGAATTTCCCAATAGCCAAAGGGGTTCTTCAAATATTGACTTGGGACTTCTTGTAGTCCTTATCTATGCGGGCTTAAAGCCGAATTCACAATTGTTTTATCCCTTTATAAATTCCATTCCAACTGTGTCTTTAAATACATTTATGCATGTCGGTGATGGATATAATGATTGCGTGATCAGTCTCTCATTCTGTCATTCGAGTGGAATCCAAAGTCAATATAGAATATGAAGCCCTATGTTTGAAATGAATGACTTACGCCAGATCGGTGAGTTGAATGATTTTCACTCGACATAATCGGTGAGTCGACCGATTTTCATTCGGCTCGCCGATTTTGAGTGATAATTTTTCAAAAATAGAGCTTTCCTGTACAAACTATTTACTTACGGGATATTGACTACTTGAATACTTTTTTTGCATGGATTAGAAATACCTACCCATAATAAATAATTATAGATAAAAATGTTAATATTCGGTTAAACATAAACTTAATACTTAATTATCTGAATATTTACATTTCAAAATAATACACGTTACTCTTGTAAACTTCTTGTTAAGTGTAATTAAAGTTTTTGAGTTTCAAATTTTGACCAATAGCAATTAAAGTTAGCAAGGGAGAATCATAATTTTTGATACATTTCCTTAGGGAACTAACTTTAATTAAACTTGCAAAAGTCCTTCGTTTGTGAACTTTTAATTAAAGTTGGAAGCCATTTTGATACATCGATATATTTTTTGCGAGTTTCATTATTTACGTTGTTTTTAGAGAAGTTTAATTACTGTTAAATATATTAATAAAAAATATTGTTTATTTATTTCAAAATTGATATATTAACATCATGATCAATAAAAAAATAAAACTCTAAAGAAATTAACCTAAAAATTATCTACAATTTGAGACAACGTGCCCGAAATGACAAATTTATTTTAAAAAACAGAAAGCAGGTACACAATCATTACGGGATAACTAACTATACATATCAATCAAGTCGAATCATACCAGTAAATGGCATGATTTCTATAAATGAATTTAATAACGATTTAACAACACCCCGATAAACAAAGACACTTATAGCACCCCTTTTTTCGGTGGAGGTTAATTAAACAACATTTTAAAATAATACAAAATACACTTTTTGAAAAGAATTTTAATGAAGATCTATATTATATTAATATACGAGCTCGTTCACACTAAAAAATAATAAAATGAGTCGTTAACGTGAAGAAGTGGTCATAAATTTATTAACGATTTTCCGGTCTAAGGTCTTAAATTGTCTTTGTTTTATTTCATCATGCCCTATAATAGTTTCTTTTTCTGAACAAAGTGTTCAGACTGAAAGTTTTTTTAAGAGATTTTCTGATGTGTCAATAAATACTTGTACGAAGGTGCGATCGCAATACAAAAAAAAAACCAACTAAGCCAAAATTCGATGTGCAAAATTGATCGCTAGTGTTGCCGCTCGATAGTTGACTATCGAAAGTCATCGATAGTCGGGCAGTCGATAGTCAAATTATCGGGAACACTATTTCTCGCTAAGGTAGTGTAGCAGTAGCATGCATTGAGTCAGATGTGCGAACTATGTGACTGACACACGACCTAAAAAAAAAAAAATTTTAAGGAACCTATTATGGCGGGAGTAAGGAAGCTGATTACAAAAATAATGTGCCGGCTTTACTGCCTATAATCCGGACATGTTGCTATCATTTACAACGAGACTTGAACCTTAAGTCAGATAAAAATAAAGCCTAAATTAGGCGGTTGGGTTATTTTCGCAAAATATGAATTTGGAATTGAAATTGACGCTATCTCAACGGACGGGAAATTAATTTTATTGTTTTCAACACCGTTGTTTTGCATCGTGTTTAGTGGCCAATATTTTTTTAAAAGAATTTTTAAATAATTTAAGTTTTTTTATTTCTATACTACAAGCGAGAGTTGGTTGATTAAATTTTTGAACCTTGTTACTCACACAATATAAATAACTTTGTAAATAATGACTATCTATTACCCATGGCTTTTATGACAGTTGTATGATTAAAACAATAAGATTCAAAAATTGCAAAAAAATGCGCACTACATTTCTAACTTTATAAAAGCAAAAGTGTGATTTGTATATTGGTAAGTTAGCACTTACATTAAACCAATATTTTCATAGCAAGCGTATGAAGCAGAGGACAAAAGCTGACAAATATTCGCAGCAAAAGGACATTCTTTGCCCTGTTTGATCCTTTGCTAAAGAATGCCACTTGTTAAGTTCTTGTTAAATGTTCTATTTTGTGTGCAATAAAGCTTAAATATATAAATAAGATGTAAAATACATGTCAAATATGAAGGCTGAATGTCTAATGAGAGTACAAAGGCATACCAACCGGTCTTAGCCGCGTTTGAATTAATAATTACAGAGACGTACCAAGTAAACAGAGAATACCTCGAATCGAGTATTTTATGTAGACGATGGCTTAAGCTCAGCAAACGCCTTGCTTTTGAAAATGAAAATATTTGATTCGTAATTTGGCAATTCTGTAATTTTCAGTCACGATCTCCTTGCTAAATAAGTTTATTTTTTAATAATGCAATATAAAGAAAGATTGCTGTTTCTGTTTCTGTTATATTGCGAATTTGTTTCACACTCAAATTCGAATGAAACTCATCGTTCATTCTCATTCGTTTTTTTAAGTAACATTCCGATCTTCTTTAATGCTATTTTACTCTGCGTCAATATTTTTGTATGTCAAGTCTGCAAAATGCCCCTGGTGGATAATAAGGTAACTAACATATTTCATTATTACAACACACATAAGGAAGTACCTAACAGTAGGGTATTATTGGGGATTTCAAAACAGGTAGTTTTCATCACACCGCTCATTTCATTCGCTCAGTGTGATTAAAACTACCTATTTTGAAATCCCCAATAATACCTTTGGTTTTTCAGTTATGATCCCTCGTATAAAACACCTTACCTAAAAATAAAATAAATATAATTGCAAAGTTATAACGCTTCATTTTGTCAAGATATAGCATAGGCAACAGTCAAGTTGAATAGACTGTCTAATTATGAAATTTATAAAACAAAGAGAATCCTTAAAGTTACAATGTATTTGCCCTACTACGCTGACGAATGGGGTTAAGAGGCACGGTAACTTATTGCCGAATACTATTCGTTGCATTATATGCGGTCCATCCAATTGTGGAAAGACAAATTTAATGATAAGCCTATTGTTGCATGAAAATGGTCTACGATTTCATAATCTGTATGTGTATTCAAAATCCTTATACCAACCAAAATACTTATTTCTAGAAAAAGTATTAACTATGGTGCCTGGGGTATCGTTTTACAAATATAGTCATAATGCTGAAGTGTTGAATCCGCAGGAAGCTGCTCCAAACTCTATCATAATATTTGACGATATTGCCTCTGAAAATCAAAATAATGTACGGGACTATTTCGCTATGGGACGTCATAAAAATATTGACTCTTTTTATCTTAATCAAACTTATACCAAAATACCGAAGCAACTTGTGAGAGATAATTCCAATCTCATTGTATTATTCAAGCAAGATGATGTAAATTTAAAACACGTTTATGAAGAACACGTGGGTTCTGATATGTCATGGCACCAATTCCGTGAATTGTGTTCCATTGTATGGAAGGACCTGTATGGTTATGTTGTAATAAATAAGGATTGTCAACGAAATAAAGGATGTTACAGGATGAAATTTGATACATTTATAGTTATAGATTAGCATTCATAAGAAACTGTCATGATGATAACAGCTCAGTTTATGTGAGAATCTGAACAAGAACGGATTATAAAAATGGAAAAAAATCTAAAAGAACAAATTGTGAAATCCGCAGCGGCTGTAAAAAGAAAGGTTCGTATGATAAGAGATACAAAAAATGATAACAATATGGCTTTAGAAACGATATTCAAACCTATAGTTGATCCAATTAATCAACTTTCAAGTAAAAATAGTAAACAAAGTAGAAAATATGAAGAAGAACAAGAGATCAATTACACTAACGAAGAACCCGAAAGGAAAATAAAGAAATTAAGTGAAAATGAAGAATCATTTTTTAGTAAAGAAAATTTAAATGAATCATTTGACGAGGAAGAGCACGATGAAGAAAACTTTGATTCTCTTGAACATAATTCTAACAAAACCCTTACTGTATCACCCTCCGAACATAACATAAGTGACGAGTCTTTCAAATCACTTCGCTCATCACCGAGCTCTAAAGATCATACCTATCTTGATGATATGATGATGTCTTGGACATCCGAAGTACTAACCGATATTCCTTTTGGGATCAGACATGATCGCGGAAAAGTCTTGCTAGGCAACACACGTATCTTTGATCAAGACCTAACATGGAAAATAGGAACTCATATAATTAAAAAGTCACCAGGCTTACAAGAATTACTCTTTAAGAAAGTACCAAACTTGGATGTAATAACAGAAGAAGATTTACTACATTATAAATTGCTGCTTATTGAAACCAATGCTCATAGACGTAACTACGACCCGAAGAAACCTATTAATAGCAACAAAGGTTTCAAATACCTTAACATCATTAAACCTCTATTTAAATTTACAAGAACTCTAACTACTAGTACCGAGAGTCTTTCAGAGGGAGCAGGTATGAAACTGTTGAAAAATCTTTATAAAAATACTGATTTGGTTTATTGGAATGATCCGAATGAGTTGGTAGAACGATTAAAATTATTGTTAGGATCTCGGGCAGCTGGCAACACTGGATTAGACAACGAAATTATTGAAATTATAACAAAATTACAAGAAGCTGGGATTGTGAATGTAGAACTTAAAGAGCATTCACCAGGAAAATTAAGCAGTATTATCTCAGTTCTCAAATAAAATTGACGAGGACAGTATCGAGAATATTTTAAAGGAACTACAGGAAGCAAACATCATCGATAAAATTATATAAAGAGAATGCATTGAGTAATTTGAGCAGTCTTCTTATAATATTCGATGTTTATAGTTATTTTGCAATGAATATAGACAAATTTGGTCACCACATTCATAAGCGTTTAAGACTTTCTGAATATATTGACAGTCTTAACAATACATTAACAAAATCGGAAACAGGAGATTATAATCTAAAACAAGCAAGATTGAAGGGATTATTACATCCAGAGGAAGACAACGACGCTGTCAACAAAGCCTACTTAGATAAAGAAATTCAACATTTAAGAGCTGAACTAAAACAAATCCAAACGAATTTAAAAAATTATCTTAGTGTTTTGGAAAAAGTAGTTTCGTCTAATGTGAGTTCCAGGCACTATACAAAAATTGATACAGATTCAGCGAATTCAAAGTTAAATAAACAATGAATAAACAAAACATAGTTGACGAGCTCCATAGATCAGCGAGAAGGAATTTCCCGCGTCGTTGTACGATCATAAAAGGCATAGACGATTTATGGCAAGCTGATCTAATAGACTTACAAAAATATGCACAGTTCAATAAAGGATACAAATATGTATTAGTTGTTATAGATGCTTTATCAAAATATGTCTGGGTTGATCCCATAAAAGCAAAAACAAAAGACTGTGTTACGAATGCTATGCAGCACATCTTGACTGAATCAACCCGAAAACCTAGTAATTTGCAAACAGATTTAGGTAAGGAGTTTTACAACGAAAACTTTCAAAGATTGATGAAGAAATATAAAATAAATCATTATTCTACTTATTCTGTAAAAAAAGCATCAATAGTTGAACGAGTAATAAGAACACTAAAAGGTCATTTATACAAATTATTTAGTCTTTGCGGGCGGTATCAATGGTTAGGCAGTAATTTGAAATCCGTTGTTCAACGTTATAACATCACACCTCATAGAATAACAAAGTATAAACCAATAGACGTAAATAAGTATAATCAGACTTTGGTTAAGGCTAATATAAATAAAACTCAAAAACAACATATCACGAAATCTCTGTTTCATGTTGGTGATCATGTTCGTATTAGTAAGTATAAAGGAGATTTCAGCAAAGGTTATACCCCTAACTGGTCAACTGAAATATTTATAGTTAAAAAAGTTAACTGTACGAAACCACCAACTTATCAAATAGAAGACAGACATAAGCAACTTATTTTAGGAACATTTTACGATTACGAATTACAGAAGACTAAGTTTCCAGATCTTTATCTAATTGAAAAAGTTATAAAAAGAAAAGGAACTAAATTGTTTGTAAAATGGTTAGGACTTAGTGATTCCGAAAACAGTTGGGTTGACAAAAGTGCACTGTTGCAGTAATATAAGTCAAGTAATGGGGAGTTAAACATCAGTTTCTGCTTATTCATGAAGGAAGGAAGTGGTATTATTAACAGTTTAATTGATAAGTTACCGTTTGAACTACATTTACCTGGATATCAGTTTTGCGGTCCAGGAACAAAATTACAGAAAAGGTTATTAAGAGGTGATCGAGGTATTAACGAGTTAGACAGAGCGTGCATGTATCACGATATTGCTTATAATAACAGAGATATAAACATTCGACATAACGCTGATTTAGAACTTCTAAACATGGCAAATCAAAGGTTAAAATCCAAAAATGCTGGTAAAAGAGAAAAAATCGCCTCCTGGGTTGTAAAAAATGCTATGAAAGCTAAACTAAAAGCAGGCGCAGGAGCGCAATCATTTATGAAAGTTGTAAAAAAAATACATTCTGGTTTAAAAAAAATTAAATGTAAAGATAAAAACACTGCTATTAAATATGCGTATGCAGCTGCAAAAAAAATATTTACAAACAAACGTGGTATGCGCTTACCACGCTTTATACCCATTCCTAAGTGTGGTGGGTTTTTGCCTTTGATTCCAATCTTTGCTGGATTGTCGGCTCTCGGTTCACTAGCTGGCGGGGCAGCAGGTATAGCAAAAGCTGTAAATGATTACAAAGCCGCTAAACAGAATCTTCAAGAGTCTGAGCGTCACAACAAAACGATGGAAGCAGTTGCTCTTGGGAAAGGACTATACATCAAGCAGAACAAAAAAGGAGCAGGGTTATATCTGAAAGGTCCAAAAAACTAATGGAACGGCTACCCAAGCGACCACTTACTAATTTCGATTTATTAGAGTATGCTAACGATATACCTTATTTTCGTGGTGTGTTTATGAGAGATACTTTGCCTACGAAACCGAGAAAAATAGAGTGTGCAATACTCAACCTCGATAGTTGTAACAACCCTGGAACTCACTGGGTAGCCTACGTGAAGCTTGATAAGTATTCTGAATATTTTGATAGCTTTGGGAATCTAAAACCACCATTAGAGTTAATAAAATATTTGCAAAATACGTCAATTAAGTATAATTACATTCAACATCAGAACTTCGGTTCCACGAATTGTGGACATCATTGTTTGAATTTTTTAATAGATTTTTGGAAAAATGTATTTAAGTGAATAATAAATAAAAAAATATATCAGTACTAACATGTCTTTCACTGTATCCATAACTGGGGTGGGAGGCTCCTTAACAACAAACTATTCACCGACTCTAGAATTACGTGGAGATTATGAATGCGGTCTTTTATATTTTTCTACATTTAATTCGATTCCTAATATAGACGAGAGAAATAATAAATTCTACTATGGAAATGAAGTTATCGAGATCCCAGAAGGATCTTATGAACTTCAAGACATTCAAGATTTTTTAGAAAGTAATATTAAAAATGGTTCTTTTAAATTAACTTGTAACAACAATACACTAAAAACTAACATTTTCTGTTCCGAAGATGTTCATTTCGAAAAACGTGATTCAATTGGTAGAATTTTGGGATTCGGAAGAGAGACTGTGAAAGCTAATAAAATTACCGAATCTCGCTATCCTGTTAGCATTATATCAACTACCCTCGTGCGCATCGAATGCGATGTAGTGAGCGGATCTTTTGTGAACGGAAAAGCTAGTCATATTATTCATGAATTTGTACCCAACGTACCACCTGGTTATCGCATTATTGAAATTCCCAAGAACATAATCTATTTCCCAATCAATCAAAATTCAATTACTGATCTTAATATAAGATTGCTGGACGCTGAAAACAATCAAATCAATTTACGCGGTGAGGAGGTTCAGCTGTATTTACATTTTAGAAGAAAATGATTAATTTTAATAAAAACCCTGTTCCATCTTCTCTTCAAGTCAGTTTCAAGAAAACATCTCAGAAAAGAAGACCTCTACAGTCTTTACAGAAGAAACTTTCAAAAAATAACCAAGAATATTTGAAATTGGTAGGGTTATTAAAATGAATATTTTAAATATATCTCAACCAACAGCCTACGACAACAGCGTGGAAAGTTTCGAATTTCATTCATACAGGCCATACGTGACGAGTTTCAACAAGAATGATGAAATCCGAATACCTATTAACCAACAAGACTTGAACATATTACCATCTCTCAGCACTTTGTATATTGAGGGTAAAGCAAACTTATACAATAGTAAAACTAAAGAAATACTGTCAAGTGTTAGCTTTGTCAATAATCCTGCATTATTTCTATTTCAAGACATTCGGTATGAATTAAATGGAGTTGAAATAGATAGAATAAAAAATGCTGGTATTACTACAACCATAAAATCATATCTTTCCTTAAATGAAAATGAATCTAAATCTGCAAAAGTGTGGGGGTGGTCTCCTACTGGTACAACTAATGTTCATAACGGCTCATTCTCTGCTTCAATACCATTAAACAGAATATTGGGCTTCGCGGAAGATTATGAGAAAATCGTAATAAATTGTAAACATGAGTTAGTGTTACTAAGAAGCAACAGCAACCTTAATGCATTAAAATTAAATAGTGAAGAAATTGTTGACGATATAGTTATTAATAAAATAGTTTGGCGAGTTCCACACGTCAAAGTATCAGATCGTGAAAGAATTAATTTATTGAAACATCTAGAAAAAGATCGTGCTATAACATTAGCTTTTCGGAATTGGGATCTGTATGAGTACCCACTACTCCCCAGAACTCGCAAACATACTTGGGCAATTAAAACTACATCGCAAACTGAGAAACCGCGGTTCGTTATAATTGCGTTACAAACCAATCGTAAACATCAATCACAAATGTCAATGGCAGAATTCGATCATTGTAATGTTCGTGACATTAGAGTATTTTTGAATTCGTCGTATTACCCTTACGAAGGATTAAACATAAGTTTCTCAGAAAATAAGTTTTCTTTATTATACGAACAATATTCAAGATTTCAACAGTCTTATTATGGCCGTCGAGCAGAACCATTGATGAGCTTAAAAGAATTCAAAGATATTGCTCCATTATTTGTAATCGACTGTTCCCGTCAACAAGAGACTTTGAAGGGCTCTATAGATGTGAGAGTTGAAATAGAAACTGACCAAGAAATACCTGATCAGACAGCAGCATATTGCTTGATATTAAACGACTGTATATTTGAGTACAAGCCCTTGAGTAACATTGTTAAAAAGATATCATGAGCTCATATGTTTTTGTTGATATCCAAGGATTTAAAGATGACAATAATTACTTTATATTAAAAGAATTAGCAATAGCTACCCAAGAGTTTACTGAAGTGTTTTTAGTAAAACCTCCTTATTCATATACATATTTAACTAAAGAAGAAAAGAAACGCGTTCGATGGATTGAGCGACATAGAGGCATAACTTGGAGCGAAGGCTATATCGACTACAGAGAGTTCAAAAGGATAATTAAACACATTTTAACAGATAAAACAGTGATAATGAAGGGGCGTGAAAAGCAAAGTTGGATAAGTAATTTATGTAAAAATTGTTTTTTACTGGATATCGAAGAAGAAGGCAGCCCCAATTTCTCTATATTATATAAAACTTATTGTAAACCTGAAATTAAGTATAACTGTCTCAGTCATCAGCAAGTGTGTGCACTAAAAAATGTAATTTGTATTAAAAAATGGTATTATGATAATTGTATATTGTAATGACCAAAATTAATCTCTTAAATAAAACTTTTTAAATTAATATTTTTTTTCATTTATTGACTTAGCAAAAAAATTAATGTGTAAGAAATATTATAAGCCGTAATATTAACTAGTCTCAGTTTTTGGTGATGCTCTACTGTGATTATAATTACTCTATCTACATCATAAAAATTTAAAACAGCGACATCTACTGCGTTTATACTGAATCATTAAATGAATAAAAGTAAATATTAATTTGATCCAGTCAAATGCTAATAGATGGAGTTTTTTGATTAACATACAAAATTTGGTTTACTCTTTATTCTATATTCATAAACAAAGCTTATATTTTTACTCTTAGCCTAAAGGATAAAATTAAAAGTAAAATGATTGATTTAATATTTATTGATATAAATCACATTCTAACTATATAAGTAACTAATTATTGAATTTTCTTTATTACAAATAAGACATTGTTCTGTACAGATAAAACGTAATAATATTATAGAAACCTTAAAAAAGTAATTTACAAAATATTTATAAAACTCATATTACATACTAATTAAAACTAAAATTATCATTCGCTAATGTTTTTGCGATTTTATTAATAACATTTTCTGTGAGATCCAAAATATCGTCGACGGAGTCTTTTATGAGATACTGTGCATTTAATACCATTTTTTCCGAAACATCTCTGTTTACCAAGTCATTTTCTATGTCAAATACTTGTATTTTAATTACTTTTCTGGGTTTTCGATGCTCTTTTCTGATAACATAAGATGATGCTGACAATCCATCCATTTTTTTTCTCAACAAATCTTGTCGTTGTTCTTCCTTCTGTTTTTCAGCTGCTCTATTTCTTAACATTTCTTGGTAATACTCCTCCGCTTGTTCATAAGGGTCCTGAGCATCTTGAGAGAATAGTATCATTGTATCTTGAGAGTCAGACATGATCTGTAAAACAATGAATATTTTAATTTTTTACTAAACATTTTACATCATAATTAACAAAATTTGATTGAGAAACCGGGACCTCGTGAACAGTAGACAGGTATGTTAACCATTACACCACGGAGATTACAAGTATAAAGTTTTGATTGAACACAAACACACGTAGTTACTATCAATTTAG
The DNA here is from genome assembly GCA_947363495.1 of Euzophera pinguis. NCBI lineage: Eukaryota > Metazoa > Arthropoda > Insecta > Lepidoptera > Pyralidae > Euzophera > Euzophera pinguis. The sequence continues at coordinate 3,374,830 of OX376180.1, forward strand.
AATAATCAACACACACACACAACTGAGAACACACAGCCGAGAAACTAGTGATTGCTAACTGGGAATAGATAACGAAATTACATTAAACAACAATCATACATACATCAAGCTTGCAGCGGATACTTCTTCGGAATCTGAGGTGAAATCTTCAGCGAGCTTCTTCTTAGCCTGCTTGCAACGTTTATCGTAATACTCAGAGTCGGACCTGAAATAAACATGATAAATCATTTAATAACTCGCTAGACATAGTTACTTTATTAAAGATAATTTACACATAAATGAATATTATAAGTATGTTAAGAAAAATGAAATGATTTAAAATGTACTAATAATAATAATACCTATGTTAAAAAACTTACGAACATGATTGCAATGCAACGAATCTTCGTGTTTCTAAGTGTGGGTGGCACGCAGGACAACTGAGCGGCACAGTGGTAGGCGCGTAGGCAGGCAGCTGGCACAAGCACTCAGCAACCGACTAACTGCTGGTGGAACAACAGTAGGCGGGCTTCGCAACCAGGGCGGGCGGTACGACAGCGTCGAACAACGTTCTCTCAGTTATGAAAATATTTAAAGTTCACAACTATTGGTACGCGCGAATTTAAAGTAGATTTTTGCTTAATCGCTACTTTTTTTCAGGAATGGTCAACCAAGAATAAAAGCTATATTTTTACTTGGGTACATATATTTTATTTGAAAATATGCAAAGCCATCAAAAATTTTAAGTACCAAAATGTTGATGACCACTACATTTAATGTAAAGTCAGCATAATTTAATAATTATTGATAAATAATTTAATATCTCAATATTAAAAATATAGAAGTCAATAACAACGTGTAGTATTGCATAATTTCCTGTGAAATCGAATACTCAAAGTATGCCGCATGCATATGCACTATATGTAGGCATGTTATTCATGTTACTATTTACTTGCGTCATTATAAATAATCATTTATTTTGCTACCCATTATCAAAGAGGGTTATGTTTTTATTGAAAGGCTCGTCACATACAGAACGATAATTATCACGCGGCAAATTGCTTAGCGGTGTAATGATACGACTGGTTACGATTACCATTACGGGTACGATTTTATATTCTTACAGTAATTTACTACTTGATGTGCATAGAAAAAATTTTGGTTGGAGTATAACGCTTTGTGAGTTACTGTTATTCCTTCATATTTCGAGTAATTATAAACTTTTGACATATTTCTGTTATAAAGTGCTGTATGTACAAAATATTAAAAAATATTCCAAAAACGGTAAAAAGATAATATCGTAATCGTATCATCATAAAGTGTATAAGTGGTTATTTTCCCGCTTAATAAAAGACGTTGTAGTGTGCGAATAGCCATAAGTTACGAATATGAAACCGGAGGTACAGCCGTAGGCAGATAAAAATGTACTTTTACATATGGTAATACCTAGTACACATTTGGTCGGGTTTATATGCCGTCGGCTGTACACAGGTGTCGGCATACTGAGCAAAATTCAAGCACTAGTACTGAACTAGAGTTTATCGATAATTTCCGAAACTGCTTGACCTTTTTTGATGAAATTTTATATGTGTATTCAGTAGGTATGTCTGAGAATAGGTTGTAAACTATTTTATAGTGCAAAACAACGTTAGCTGGGTTAGCTAGAAACGATACAATAACTTCTCATTACTATTATACAGTAATATCATATACTTACTTATTATTTATAAATATGTAAGTGAAAATGTCTTCTAAAGTAATAGTTATACTACACTACGGACAAATAACCACAGTATTACAATAGTTTATAAATTGATTAGCGATCTTAGATTTTATTCAAGTAAGTACTTAGTAAAAGTCAATTCTTTTTTATCGATAGAACAAAATGCTATGAGCACAACACTTACACAATGTGCTTCTTACTTACTCCTTTTATCATTACCGTAATAACCATGATCGTGTATCGTTGTTACGAAACGAAGTGGATAAATTTATTGAATTCCTATTTTAAATTAAAGAAAAGCCTCTTTTGTTTTTTGATAAAGGAAATATTTGTTCTCCCGGATACCAACAGTCGAATTTGGTAAATATGTATCAGAAAGCGAGACATTCTCAATATCGGTCGCGGTGGGTACAGAATTGTCCATATTTAATGGTTTAAACTGAGATTCACTGGGTGCCACCAACCAAATGGTGAACGGTACGACCTAATCGAGGCCAGTTGAAAATCAGTGTCTTCCATTGACCTGGCTATTCAAGTACCAATGTCCTAAAAGGTGATAAAGAGTAATCTAGTTTACTGGGTGCCACCAACCAAACGGTGAACGGTACGACCTAATCGAGGCCAGTAATGGGATAACTCGGCGTCTACCAAGGGCGTCCCGAAGATCATTTGAGACACTGATCGTTAGTAAGATGCCAACCAATTTGATCATCGGTATGAGCAATCGGCCTGGGCAAACGATTTTCCTTGTTCATCAATTATTAATCACTAGAGTAATATGTATTTTGGTTGCAATATATTTATACTATTAAAAGTTGTTTAGTGTGAAAATGTAACAATCTAGTGTAGTGTGAACAAACAGCAATCGGATCAGGTGAGTCAAATTATCCTATTACTTATGCATACCATTTTACCAAGCGCCGTTGACTGATATTCCGTATTTTTTGAAAAACCAAAGGTATTATTGGGGATTTCAAAACAGGTAGTTTTCATCACACCGAGCGAATGAAATGAGCGGTGTGATGAAAACTACCTGTTTTGAAATCCCCAATAATACCCTACTCCTAACATTTGTATTAAAAAAATGGCGTAGATGTGGATACGTAAGTTTTTCTTCTTTTCTATTGTTCTATGAAAAAGTCTTGTAGATTTTCATAAAGTCTGTACTTAACTTGTTCATTGTGGTAACAAAAAAAATTGTTGTTATTTCAAGTTTTACGTGCAATGTTGGTAAGGATCCCTCGGTCTACAAATCCGACTCACGCTTAGCAATTTTATTTCAATTAAATACATGTCCTTCAACAACTTTCACGGCTCCATTTAATTGTTTATTGATGAAAGCGTGTATTGTATGAGAGTGGGCCCTAACCTCGTATTGTTTATTCCCCATTTCCCAGCGTACCAAATGTGAACCCTACATTATTAGGTCTAATAATTAAAGTGTACACGTGTTGTACCCCACACCTCTTTATTAGGAAGTATTGGAGCTAGTGGTGGTGGTGGACATTATCGATAGTGATTTACCTATGTTTTACAAATAAAATATTGATTGATTCATTGATTTTATTGATAGTAACATTAAATGGTGCTCGAAGAAATAAAAAATAGTTAGCCTATTTTAACTAAAATATGTTTCTTTCTTTCACTTAAAATATGGATTAAGACATAAAAGGTTAGTCCTTTTATGTCTTAATCCATATTTTAGTTAAAGTACGCTAAACGCAAGTTTGGTAATTGTGTGAATAAGGGGGGTAATAACTGACCTTCGGTTTTTGCATAAAATATCATTAAATTACAAAATACAATACAAATACAAATTAATTTTATTGGCAAACTATTTTTTTACATATTAAGTTATTCTTTAAGACACGTTAAAAGTTTAAAATTAAATACGCAAACACGCTTTTTGATATGAAAATCGAAGGTGGGCAGGTTACGCCTACCCGTACATGTTTTTCTATAAACAACTTAAACACAGCACAGCCATACACTTTAAGCAAACTAGGAGAAACCCCCACCTACCTTACCGATCAGGTAAGATAAATTCACATAACTGTTACGTACTTGGTACTTTAAGTACAGTTTATGTATGTATGTATGTAAAATCTTTATTTTACAGAAAGAACATTGTTACAACAAAATAGAAAACAACAAGAGGCGGACTTATCCCTGATAGGGATCTCTTCCAGTCAACCCGAAAACCAAAAGAAACAAAAAGAGTACATGGGCATCAAAGTGTATACAGTACAATAGATACGATAAATATAAATATAAAACAAACTAACTTAACCTAAACCTAAGTCAACTCAAGTCCAAACGCTCAAAGTATTCCCTAACACGGAATTTATATTTATTTATATTTATTCAATAAACACTTCTTAATACAGAGTACAATTAATTATAAGTCATACCAGTCTTATGAAAAATAGCATTCTCGGCATGGTATCTAAGATTTTCAATAAATTGACTGGTAGAATAAAAGAATAGGCTACTTGACTGTATTCGTACTAGAGCAATATTTGCATACGAAACAATAAGTACATTAAAATGTAACCGATTCTGAAAACAACAAGAAAATTGGTTGTTAATTAAGGTAGTGATTGGATTTAAAAGTTTTTTCAAGAAGAAAAGTGGGAGCGTGGTGCGGACGTCTTGCTATCTCTTTTGTACGCATGAAACCAAACGGCAATGACGACATTGCACACACAGTGCATCCTTGTCTTGTTTTTTTAAAGTTCTCTTTCCACCGAATTTCAAAGGCTTTTAACTTATATTTAAGAACGGATTTAAAATAATCTTTCTGTTATCCAATTCGGGTAGTGAAATGTTTCATAGGACTGATAAAAATAATTTGAGTAGAATACCCAATTGCTACTTGGATCAATTCAGAATAATTTTGAAAAATATCTTGGTCCAAAAATGTTATTATAATATTTTTTTTTAATGATGCATATTTTGACATTTCTCTTGATGTAATAAATAATGACATTAATTAGTTTATCAAAATATTGTCCTGTGCTATATGTTATGCATATTATAAAAAAAAAAATATGACGCGGCCAATAAGCCTACTGATTCTTGCATGTTTCTTTCCTATTTAACTAAACTTATAAGACCTTACTGTACAACATGTTTACAAGAAATAAATGATTATGATTAAATAACGCAAAGCATGAACACGGTACGTACACAAAACGCATTGACGAAATTTTGCAGGCAACCTACACGTAGAGCTACTAGTACTCAAGTTACAGTGACTGAAATAATGACTGACACTTACACCCATATTCTTAAACGTTTGCTCAAACTCTACTCAACCTTACTCCAACTCATTGGCTAGTCTGTCAAACTGTCTGATTTAAGGTTGACCGAGAGGTACCTTAAGGCGTCCTCGAAATGAAATATAGTGGTTATTAATTCAGTTTTTTGACACTTTTTGCCTAGGTATCTAATTATTTTTTTCATTTTTACTCTATTATTTTGTATTTTTCAATTTTTGCGCTTTGGATTTTTATTATAACTTGTGTCGTTCCTCATTGGAGTTTTCTCAAGCAACCAACTAAGAATATCATTTTCAAGGAAATTAGAGAACTTCCTTAAGGCTTCCTCCATTGATGAGTGAAGGACGTCCTTAAGGTTATGTTTATGAATACGGGTGTTAGTTTTATCGATACTTTTCCACGCACTACAGAATCAAAATGACATTCCCGAAACCACGATTATAAAGATAGAAGCCACAACTCTACAACCCGCATTGCATTTCCTAATTAAAATAAATTTACTTTATGGCATCAACGATCTAAATTTGAACCGGTGATGGGTTTAGGCGTTCATATTGTCTATGTCACTTAATTTTTTTAATGCTGCTAATTAATTGAATTAATAGTGCCAAATCATGTTTGCTATAAATATTTATTTTTGTGGCGTTCGATAGCCAAGCCTATTTGTATATTTGTAATATAAGCCTTTTAATAAAAAAATAAAAAGATAATTAATTAATGGTTTATTTCAGATCCCTGGAGACAGATTATATAGCGTTAGTTTTGTTAATATTACGTTAAAGAACTCTTGTGTGTAAAAATTAATTTCGTTCATTTGTAAAGTTAAAGTTACCTATACCTTTATTGGAAACTACCTCAATTCACGTAGTATTGACTCACAATATGCAAGAGTCTTGCAGTCTTCTGCTGGAATCACGATTTTGTAATAATCACAAAATAGTCAATTTAATTTTTTTTTTACGAAAATTCGGATGCAGGGAATAAAACAGCTAGGTTAAAATGGGATATGGCGGTTCATGTGTAATGAACATGCATTTCCACATTTCCGCATGCATCAGGAAAGGTGGACGAAAATATTGACAAGCTGGATCCTAACTGATGGGTATAAAAAGAGAGTTGGCCAAAAACGAGATGGCCATTTGGCTTAAGGGAGTTCGATGGGGATTGGAAAGAAATAGCCCTCGACAGACACGTGTGGATAAAAAGAGGGGAGGCTTTTGCCCAGCAGTGGGACACAAAATAGCTATACAAAGAAATTATCTACTTACACTAAGAAACTTGATCATAAGTTTAAGTAAGGTCCTTCAAAGCGAACCTTTTCCCTCAAAAAGTTCAAAGGCGAAAATGGTAGAACGCGCCATTTCTCGAGTTAATTTGTTGATTGTTTCTTCGTAAATTAGATGAGAGTATAGAGGGCTACACAAAAATATACAAATTCATCCTCAAGTACACTAACGATTGTATATTTAATTGTGTGGCGACTGTACTTGTGAATCTCGGTGGCAGCTGAAATAGCAATTAGTCCATTTTGTTATGGATTCGTTGACGCCTTGGGCAACAGTACCTCTAATGTTAATAGTTCTCAGAATATTAATTGGTTGCTAATTGCTTTTATTTTCGAACTCTTGTTACTTTCCTTGATATTTATTTATAGACTAGCTGTGCCCGCGGTTTCGCCCGCGTGTAAATCCGTTTGTCTCACGGAAAAAAGCCTAGCCTATGTCACTCTCCAGGTCTCCAACTATCTCCACACAAAAAATCCGTTGCTCCGTTTTAACGTGAAAGAATGACAAACAAACAAACACACTTTCACATTTATAATATTAGTATGACAGTATGATAACCAACTGTTTTCTTTTGCTCGCAACAAAAAGTAGCCTATTGTTTGACCCCGGGTCTTCAACTAGGTATATTATATCAGCCAGACTTTCGCTTCCATACTAATATTATATAACTAGCTAAAAGCTCTTATCCGAGGTATTGCGTAATTTAATCCCCGGGACTGTACGTTTTCCCGGGATTAAAGGTTCTCTGTACCTTCTCTGTACTTTGGTTCAGTAGATAAAGCCTGAAGTGCTATTTTTGAAAAGAACGACTAACGCAAAATCGGTGTATCGAATCATTTTTAGTTAGAAAAATTACGTCACTTCAACTTTTAAAAATCCATACTAATATTATAAATACGAAAGTCGGTCTGTCTGTCTGACTGTTACGCTTTCACGGCAAACCGCTAAAAGGATTTTGATGATATTTGGTATTGATATAGTTGAAGACCCGGGGACAAACATAGGCTTCTTTTTGGCGCAGGCGGAGCTGCGGGAAACAGCTAGTTATTATATAAAAAAGTAATATTCAGTTGCTCAGTTAATAAACATACTTAATCTACTATTTATTAGAAACGGCACAATATCTTAGTTTCTTAAGAAAAAGTTTAATTTAGACACACAAAGGCAAATTACAATATAATACCCATTTTGAAAAGAAGTTGAACAACTTAATAAGGTCTTTCCAATTACATAGTAACACTGCAAATATGTAATAACCAGTACTGACAAATCTAGGACCATGATTAAAGCGTACCCTGGGCTCCGAAGCGTAAGCTGACGATGAAACTAGGAATGCTAGGATGAAAAAGACTGCTTAGGTAAAAAAGATTAAAAACATTTTGTGATAAAATAATAAACAAGAATAAACATGTATGACAAGAAAAAAATATATTCCTTGGCGGACTTTTCTTTATTTTGGACTAAGTTAGAATAGAAATTGTTTTCATGTCATAATCATAATCACACATAAAGTTCACTCTTTTCATTTTCACACCAGGAAGAGGGTGACTTGAAATGTAAAAATGTTAACTAAACTCGTTACTAAATAGAGAGGAGTGGAGAAGTCTTGTGTCGGAGGCACGGAGCAATTACAAAGAGGAGATGCCGTAATAAGCGTTTTGTAAGAAAGTATTTGTGAGGCTACACGGGGCGGAAGGCAGACGTGCGGGGTGCTTGGTTTCGGCCGTGGCTCCAACCATAATGATATCCATCTTACGGAAAGTAGCAGTACTACTACGTCATTTACAAATTATCGACTACTTATCAACAGATGTCACTAGTACGTCGAGATTCCAATCTTAAAAGCATGGCGATATTTCATAAATTATGAACGTCTTAAATATTAGGTACAACTTTTAGAGCCGTAAATATATCTTACTAGCTTCCCGCAGCTCCGCCTGCGTCAAAGAGTAGCCTATGTTTGACCCCGGGTCTTCAACAATATTCATATCAAATTTCATCAAAATCCGTACAGCGGTTTGACCGTGAAAGCGTAACAGACAGAAAGACAGACAGACAGACTTTCGCATTTATTTCGGTTTCAGTTAAATCCATACTAATATTGTATGGATTTAACAGAAACCAAGCCGGAGGCCATGATCCGTTTCGGATCGCTGAGCCAATGCAGTAAGTAATTAAACTCGCACCGACCGGAAGGTAATTAATGTAGATATATTTAATGGAAAAAGAGGTTAATCTAAATTACGAACCAATAAAAAACAAAAGAAAATCTTCAAGAATCCATCGCCGTTAGCATTAAGCTAATGCTTCAACTAAAGTACAATATTTATATTTATTAACCCCATAATAATAACACGAAGAGCGGAATATTAAGCCCTATCGCTATTATAAGTGAATATTGGTTTATAATTCGGCTAAAACATTACAACAATATGCTATTCGACTCAATATTTTTTTATTAGTCACCAGCTGTGCCCGCGGCTACGCCCGCGTTAGCCTATGTCAGTCTCCAGGTCTCCAACTATCTCCACACAAAAAATAACATCAATCCGTTGCTCCGTTTTAACGTGAAAGAAGGACAAACAAACACACTTTCACCTTAATAATATTAGTACCTTTGGATAGTATGGGATATCCAAAATTTGAGTACCCGAATCCGAAAACTGAAGGAACTCAAAAAATGAGTCCGTTCAAAAGTAAATAAGTTGTCTTTGAAATACAGTGGAAGGGGAAGCTGGCGAGAAATAAGAAAAGGACGCACTTAGTGGTGAAGTAACTGTCCCGCTGTAAATTTAAAAGCTCACAGGAGCTAAAATTGTAGGTCATGTCAAAAAAAAAAAAAGTGGTGAAGTGATGTCACTGCCATTTGTTTTCGTGCGTACAAAAGAGATAGCAAGACGACCCCACCACGCTCTCGCTTTTCTTCATTAGAAAACCTCGAATGCTAATTACTGCTTTATTTAATGACCAATTTTGTTATTGTTTTCGGAATCGGTTATTTTTTAGTGTATGTAATATTCCATTCCATTATATTATAAAATATTGTCAAAATGTGAACACAGTCTAGTAGCCTATTTAGAGCTTTGATTAAGTTGGAAAAAAGTACCCATTTCTTATATTATTATTAGTTAAGATGATCTAAATTTGTACGTATAATATTGTCGTACGGTTTTTATCGCGTTTATTACATAATTTTTTTATACCGTTCATGGTCCTAGGACTAAGTTAACATTTGTCTGTGATGTTACATTTTAAATTGATGTGTAAATCGCGAACACATAAGGCATCACTAAATGTACGTTATCTGTGCCCCACAAATTATCTCCTTTACAAAATATTTTTTTTTACGTCACCTATAATATAAAATTACTTAATGTTTTCTTATGTTTTCGCAATTGATATTCATTAAATTAAACTATTTATATTTATATAAAACCGTATTAAAATAGTTTAATTTAATAAAATTACTTTTATTTGTAGTACGTGAAACTCAAAAATAATCGATTCGTTATACAAAATCTTGTCGGCTGGTTAATTCATCAAAAAAAGGAACGTAATACTTTTTTTTTTTTGATAATATTTTAGATTTTTCTCCGTTTTTCAATATTTTTTTAAAGTAAGTAGTCTCGTTTCTTTTATTAAATGTACTCTTAAAAATTTTACTGGTATATTAAAAGCATGCTACATGTATATTAGTTATTTTATTTCAGTTTAAAAACGTCGTATTAATTTTCAAAATTACCCTGCACCTAAAAATATCCAATGACTTTGCAGGATTGAGTGTCCGAAAGGTCCGGATTATCGGAATTGCTCCCGGAACGATCCGGTTTCCCGAAATAATTATCCCGCCAATGTTTATGGGCGGCAGATTTTTTTCACAAACAAAATAGAATATATTTAATGAATCCCCTACGGACTGAGGACGATCTGTTAAAGCGATTTGTTTTTAATCTATAAACAAAATGGCGGATTTTGGTAATTTGTCAACTGGTGATTGGATTTTTGTACCCTTTTTTTGCGATTTCAATTGATATTGAGTCTAATTCCGTAGGGCTTCCATAATTAACAAAATAGACGATTAATTATTCCCCTTGGAATACTAAAAGCGGTCGCAATAAAATACACCTATTCTATAAATAAAATATGGCAGTTAAATATGTCTTCTCAGCAATGCTATAATTAAATACTATTGATTTTCTTTCAAAGCAATAAACTTTTCTGGCATATAGTTAGTCTACTATATATTATTAACATTTTCCAATTCTTAAAAGATATGTAAAATTTTATCTAGTATAGAAATTACCAAAAATACCTTTGAATCAACTGTTGCGCCGCCGTTTATTACGTTTCAAAAATACCAGAGTTGTTTTTTCGGGTCCCGAACTATTCATAAACTCAATTTCATCTAAATCACCCAATATTTTATGTATGTGCAGGCAAAATATTTTAACACTTACTTTTAGTAGAAATTAAAAAAAAACTACTCACATGATTCTTCAATGAGAACTTCCTGTTGACACTCCACGCGAAGCATGAGACAACCGAACACACAAATTACGACTCGAGACTGCATTGTCGGTGAAATCACAACACTATCGCACTAAAACCCGGTATTTATCGATAAACACTACACAGTTACACTTGCACATCACTGTCACCTCCGCTGCAGTGTCACATTAACGAAGTAAGTGCCTGAAAGAAAAAAAAAAATTAATTTAATTATTCTATCGACAAGTTGGTAAACCTAAGATTGGGTATGTTCGATTCATATCGAGAGTGGGGTTGCATAGTCAGGTCAACCGACCCTGTACACCCTGGCGTCAGGGTTTCATTTGATTATTTATTGTTAACATACATTAAATAAAATCAAAACAGTGTTATGAAAAATATTTCTCTGTTATATTAGTACAGAATTATTTATAGAACTATTTTAGTTCAAACAGTTTAAATATATTAATATTTATATTAGGTAGGTGGACATAATTTTAATAAAATTCGGAAAATAATTAAATTTGTTCAGTGTTGTTTTAGCGTCACACGATTGTTCCGTTTTGACATGGAAAAAAAGACTTTCCCATTTATGGATTAGAACGGAATATGATTATTCGGGTAAAATATGGTTACAAGGTATGAAAATTAAGATTTACATAACATATATCACCTTAGCTAGCATGCAAAAAGAAACCTGTCAAAATAAAATTATTTATGATAAAACTTAGGTATAATATCAAATAAAAAATGTGTAATAGATTATCTGGGAAACGAACAATATTGAACAATAACAGGAAATCTCTGTGCTATAAATCAGCAATTTTATTGGCAGATAAAAGGTAAAAGAAGTACTTTCGATTGAAATATTTCATATAGAATTTAAGGAAGATAGATTTACATATAGAATTTTTTTTTTTTTTTTATTAACCTATACTGTTCCAATGCTGGGTAAAGGTCTCCCCTAACTCCTTCTAAACCTCTCTCTGTTGTTGTTAGAAAAATACGTACATAATTAAAAAAAAAAAAATCTTTTTAGTAGTTTCAAGTTAAAAACAAAGAAAAATTGCTGCATTTTTGTATGTTGCCTATCTACATATTTTAATCAAACTAAACATTTCAAAATTATTTTAAAACTAAACAGCAATAAATTATTTCGATACAAAATATTCACCAATTTGAAATATTTTTTAACGAGTAAATTGAGGAGTAAAATCGACAATAACAAACAATTAATAAAATCACTTCCCACCTGATATTTTAATAAAACACATTCTCCATTTTACGCACGCAAAATGCAACTTATCACTTTCATACAGATATCCGATAACACTGGCACAAAATTTCATTATTCGTTTTCACATTTCGAATTTGGAGATTCGAATCCGAACACGTAAACCGTTCCGCGGTTCTCGTTAGAGTAACGCCCGGTACGTCTTTACTCAACGTGGGACTGTGCCCATATGGCGCGAAGCGGGATTCAGCCTTTGCTCCCGTTTTTTTTTATTTGTTGTTTTTAGGTGTTGTGCGGCTTGCATGGCAATGCGTCGAGTAGATTTGGTTTGTTTTTCTTGATAATACGAGTAGAGAACCATGTGATGATGTATTATTTTGGATTTATGCATTTTTATTTGTTGACTATAAGGAAGCGTAAGTGCCTATAAAAAAGCATTCTATTGTGTATTATAGTGACCATAGACAATACTCTGTGCTTCCTAGTAGCATTTTCAACAAACACCGTTTATTCTTATAAAGACAAAATCTCAAAAAAACAGACCTTCAAAAATCCATCAATGGATTAGGTAAGTACACACATGAGCTGTACAATACTTTAATAAATTCTCAGATTCGACAGCACAGGTTAAACCAAAACTATTCAAGCACTATCATAAATCAATTGAATAACAAAACAAATTATACAGCTTGTTTGTTTGTCACCACTTGACAAACAGTGATCGATTTAAACCACCAGTCTAAATTAACCTGCCAGTCCTAAACTATAATATTGTATTTTCCTGGTGCAATAAAGTGTTTATTCATATTCAGTCTATTCTGTACATTTTTAAATATTACAAGTTTTAAAAAAAATACAACGTTTAAAATATATATAAAAACGGGGCACCCATCGGCAGCGGAGTTAGACCCAGAGAGGCTCCAGAGAGAGGGATGGTTTGGTTTTGGTAATTAAGTTAAGGTACAATTTAAACATGTAGCATAAGTTTAAGACCTATGCTGTACTTACGTGATAGCTTTCTCAATAAAGATATATTCTATTCTATTTGCAATTTGTGTGATTGGCCTTCAGGAATCAAGGTCAATCATAAAGTCAAAGCGAAATAATATCATAAAGTATTTTTTTGTAATCCTTTTTTTAAAATCCTTTATTTTGACATAAAGCTCGACAGGATCAGAAATAAAAATGTTCAAGATGTATCAGCTGTCATTTTACTATTTTTTTTACACTTGCATGAAAAAAAAATTAACAACGTAAAATTTATCAAAATCAGTTCCGCTGTTTCTTAGCTACGAGGGAATAAAACGTCAGCCATACATACATATTACAAAGTTAAATACATAACCCTCCTTTATTGAGTTCACTGCAGTCGGGTGAACTAACAGACACAATTTACGCTTGAATGCTTTTGCCATACGAGACGCGAATATTGAATGATCATATTTCCTATATCAGAAAATCCTAATAAATATAATTTTTCCGAGCTTATTCTCAGTTTACTGAGCTTCAAAGCTCTGATTCGCAATCTTGGCATTCCCTATAAATCGAATTAGTAAAAGGTGCTCGGTGTAATTTATTTTAATTGGGAATATGATACGGAGTTACCTATGGGTAAAGGATAAAACTATTACCAAAACTCCGCTGTCCGTCAGTCTGTCACCAGGCTGTATCTCATGTGCCGTGATAGTGAAACAGTTTAAATTTTCATAGATGATGTATTTCTGCACTTACCTATTTGTGCTAAGAAAATAAATACTTTTTAAATACTAAAAACAGAATAAAATTAATATTTAAGGGGTGCTCCCAAACAACAGACATTATTTTTTGCTTGCTTCTCTAATATTGTTGCTATATGTTTTAATCGCATACTTTTTTGACGACGACTATACAATTCTGTTAGAACAATAAATTTATGACAGTGTCATTTTACGGAAGAAAAACCCCAAAAATATGGAACCAGGTCAATAGATACTGCGGGTATTTCAGATCCGGGGTACAAATACGGAATAATTCGATATTAAATTACTTTCGGAAAAATGGAAAAGGAACCACTAAATTTGAATTAAATTTTGGATATAAGTGTTTACAGTAACAAGTCATATTTCAACAATTAAAATGTTATGACATACAAACATGCCATAACATTTTAAATTTTTTTGCATGCCAATAATGGTGAAACGTGTAGATCCTTCATTACTTATTACATCTACACTACTATTATTAAGAGGAAAGATTTGTATTTTTGTGTGTATGTTTGTAATGAATAAACTCAAAAACTACTGTGCCGATTTCAAAAATTCTTTCACCATTGGAAAGCTACATTCACCCTGAGTAACATAGGGAAACAGCTAATCTAACATAAAATTACTGTTACCTTGTTTTCGCAAAATAAATATTTTATTTCATTGCTCACGAGCGCCAGATACGAATAAAAATATTAAAATTGAATTCCTAACACTATCAGGAGACACCAAACACTACTCGATCCTAATCACTATATCGATACCGACCACCCACTTAGTACGTGAGTGAACTACAAGGTTGTTTATGTCCAGTACATAAAGATTTATATCTCTATGTCGATGGAGTGAACTAGGTCATGTAATGTAGAAGCGTGAGTGGCTATATTTCATGGTACATCTAACATAACTGAGCTTATGGGATCATGTAGCATTGCTATATTAGAATTGCATATAGATTTTTCTAGAAGCTGCTCTTATATTTTTAAATTATTTTCAGGGGTGTCGAAAGTCGAGTTACAAAAATAATAATCGCGATGTCTCAATCTTTCACAATACTTAGCAGCCCGGCCCGACTTCATTCGGGCTTATCCTTCCTCGATTCACAGTCTATCCAACACTGAAAGAAATATTCAAATCGGACCAGTAATTCCTGAGATTAGCGCGTTCAAACAAACAAACTCTTCAGCTATATAATACTAGCTGTTTTCCGCAGCTCCGCCTGCGTCAAAAGTAGCCTATGTTTAGCCCTGGGTCTTCTACTATATTCTTATAAAATTTCGTCAAAATCCGTTTAGTGGTTGGGCCGTGAAAGCGTAACAGACACATAGAAAAATAGACAGATTTCCGCACTTATAATATAGTATGGAAATATGAAAATATAGATGTCGTGGTCTAATCGTAAAATTGATCATTTCATGATATGGTAACCACATCATGAAATGCGACCATTTCATGATATGCCCAAAACGGAATCGATCATATCATTAAAACGTCAGCGTTTAATGATATGGTCATGTCATTACATGTAAATGGCAGACATAAAGCTGTAGACTTACAAATCAACCAACCATAGTGGTCCTGGTCCTTTGTGAGTAAAAGCCTTCTCCATTCTTTCTTGTTTCTGGCAACATCTATCCAGTGCCTTCCTACAGTCTTTAAACTGTCTAGAATCAATTTTCTTTTTGGCTTCCCTACAATTTTTTTCCTATTAGCCCTTTTTTTAAAAGTTTGACTCACCTAAAATTAGAGTGTCGAACGATTTTCGTTACGTTTCAGATTGAAAATCATTTAAATTAACGCACTGCACATTTAACATATAAAATTATGAATTATTGAAACTTTATTTGCAATAAATATGGTAAATAGACACAAATATGATCTTAGATATAAAAGGTACAATGTAGGTATCACATCAAAGGTATTTTACCCACTTAATCCTGTAACTTTATATTGCAAATCGTTTAATTTTATATCATGACATGAAATCGTTTAAGTTTGGCCAGATCATTTCAATAATAATTCGTATTTTTATGCTCAAAATATTACTATTATATTCTGAAAGTTTTGATGTAAGTTTATATTACTTAGCGATTTACGATAATCAATTTATGCTACAATTTTTATTTTCGCAATAATATTCTTCGATTTTTTTCAGCTGATACAGCTGATAGCCCGCCGCCATGATAATGCTCATAGAAGTAGTAACATCAGCACCTCTACTGGTTAAAAATGTAACAATTTTACGATATGAGCACTTGGTTCTTGGCCAGATCATGATGTAGTCGTGCATCAATTGATAATATCATGAAATGTTTGAAGCTCAATGATCTGGTCGATTGCGTTTTGGCCATATCATGAAATGTTTGCATTTCGATATATGATCGACCACATCACGAAATGATCAATTCAAAGACCTGGCCACGACATAGACACTGACAGGACAATTTCAAAAGGCTAATTTTTCACTTGGCTTCATCGAAAGCAGAACCTCAGCAGTCTAGCGTGTATGGAGTAATTACAAAGAGGAGATGCCGTAATAAGCGTTTTGAAAGAAAGTGTTTGTGAGGCTACACGGGGCGGAAGGCAGACGTGCGGGGTGCTTGGTTTCGGCCGTGGCTCCAATCATGGAGCAGAGCAATGACAAGCTCCGCCCACTTTTGTGTCGGCGAGGCGCCAATGATCACGTCACTGCGCCATTTCAAACGGCATCTCCTCTTTGAAATTACTCCATGCTAGCGTGTTAACCATTACACCAAAGAGGTCGTCAGACTAATTGTTAAATCTATGACTTAAATGTCGAATGAAAATCGGGCGACTCACCACATGCATTATATTAATTTAAAATAGAATAGAATTTTTTTTATCATTCGATGTCGTACAAAAATCATTCGACTCGTCAACTTTGAGTGACTTACGAGTATATTACAAAACTAGGGCTCCACAACTCGATGGTGGTAAAACTAGTCGTTTCATAAAAGCTGGCACATTTTCACTATACAAAAATACGCGTCAAAGCGAAGCCCTAAATCTCTCGTAGTGTGTCAAAAAGCTGTGCGGGCTTTTTCAAAGCGAATAGCTTTAGTTGACACGAAAAATTACCTAGATTATTGAGTGCTCTGGGATGGACATTCGCGAAAAGGCAGTGAAATTTCTATCTATCTTTTAATAAGTTTATAGGCATGTCGATTAGGATGCATCTAACATTCATTCATATCAGGTTAATCGACCTTTCAAATCATTGTGTCACGGTCCTTCGAAACCGCCTTTCGGCCTCTGCTGTGTGTTTATGTAACTACCAAATGGCAGGCGGGACCATCGGATTAATGTGTCTTCATCATTATTATCAAACAATCAAATGATTTAAGCCTGCAATGTCCTAACCAAACTGAAACAACTAAATAATGGGAAACTTCCCGAGGGAATCGAACCCACGGCCTCCGAGTCTCAGGTAAAGGCAAATAACGCGCCCCGTAATGGTTCTGGTGTACGTGCGTTAATTGGTTACGGTGAGCACTTACCATCAGGTAGTTCTTCTTGTCTACTTAATCTTATAATCTTATCATTAATAGTTAAGTCACAGAACTATTAATAGTATTAGTCATGTCGCATTAGGATGCGAAAGGACTAGCGAAAGATACTATGACAATTTGACCTTTGAAACTTTAATCGTCAAGAGAGCAGCTCTCAAGAAGATTACTTTGTGATAAAAACCAGTATTTTTAAGACTCAAATAAAACGGTCTTTAACCGGTTAATATAGGTTTAACCCTATATGGGGTGCAGAGAACCTCCTCGAGTGCCCGGTCCTTTGAAAGCTTTGCATTTCACTTGATCCCAAGGATCCGGTGAGAGGGCGGGCTGACAAGGGACTCGGGACGGTGCACCCTGCGTGACAGTTAATAACTCCCTGGTAGTCGGGGTCCCAGGAGTCCCACACTTTGTGCGTAAATGCACTTCCCCTCCGTTAACAAAAAAAAAAAAAAAAGGTCTAACCCTATATAATATGATGTAACCAAAACTTTACGGTTTTCGCAATGTTTGCTTCGTACCAAATTTCAAGATTCTGAGTTCGCGGGAAGTAGTACTCTGTAGGTTTTGGTTCCTTGCTAGTTTCGAAAATTTGCGGAAAGTTGCGGCATAAACCGCTGTATCTCTTGATTGCGTTGGCTTAGAAGTTTGATTTTTCACAGCTCCAAGGGACAGTAAACCTGAGTATTTGATATAAATTCCAGCTTGATACCTCCACGCGGTCCTGAGAAGAACAGACAAACGACGGACGGACACCAAAGTGATCCTATAGGGGTCCCGACTTTTCCTTTCGAGGTACGGAACCTTAAGACGATTATAATTTCAAGTCAGATTTTTTTTAAATATCTTAGATGTCTCACTGATGGTGGGCGTCAATCCCTTTAGCTTTCCACGCATATCGACCAAGTGCAGTTTGATGCTATCCACTGTCGAATTCGTCCGGGTCATCCCTCCATCTTTTATGTGATCTCCTAATTATTTAAAAAGAAAACAATATAATAATAAAATTATTTTGACAAATTTTCCGATCTGGACTTTACTAACACTAGTTCATTTAACAAATTACACCTTGACCACCTACTCGTTAATCGCGACCCAATATCGAGAATCGTCGACTAGTTACTGTCACATGACACTGGATTCTGTCCGCGCTAATAGTGCAATTTGTGCGAGCCAATCGAATTGTGGCATTGTGCTATCGAGTCCCGATCATCGGTTACTACCCGCGGGAAATATAGACGAATCGATTGTCCATTTTGAACGATTTAGTATTTGAAGCCATTTGATGTTAACACTATTAGAAATGAAAATCGTTTTAGTAGCTGGGGGCTTAAATAGCTATAATAAAGTGTTCTAGGTATAAGAATGCAATGCAGGCTGATCTGCAAGAGATATGAGCCGACAACTGACAGCCATCGCGCAGAAAAGAATACTCCGGCGCTCTCGTGAGGAGGCCAGGATCCACTTCGGGTCGCTGTCAGCGGAGTAAGTATAAGAACAGAGGTTGTGGATTTGATTCTTACGGAAACTATATTTTTTTAAGTCGTTTTTTACAGCAAATCACGTAAACTTAATTATCAAAAAACACAACCGGCGAGTCGAACGATTTCCAAAATAGTCTTATTGCTTTTTATTCGAAAATAGCCGTAGCGGTCGTGGTTTGGTTTTGGTAATACGTTTACGTGATTTGCAAGTCTCAGTAGTTCCTTCAAGGGAACTGCGAAAGGCACTACTGAGAACAAAGGGGTTAGGAGGAATATTGCATGTATGAATTAAGATTGTCTAAAAATAAAGATGATTTTGTATTTCGGAAAGCATTAAGTTTCGGGTGGTCGCTGAAAGAACTACAACAGGGTAAGTTCTGACACGGCCGGTTCCATTTAACTCACAATACAAATGTATTATAAGTAAATCAAACCCTTCACAAATTCGCAAAGAATTTTAATTTGCGACTATTTGTGCATCGAATAAACTAAATCAAATCGATTGCTTTTGAATAGTATTAACATGTTGAGCAGTAATTACTGACAGAATTACTTTCGATAGCCTAGAAGGACATGTGTGCACTTATCGAGTATTTATACGAATTGTTGCTACTAGTAACCTGTTAGAGCTGTTTTAACGTGCTATCTGAAGCACAGAGAAGCTAGAAATGGAAATTGTCACTAAATTGCAACCAATCCAATACGGGTCGCGTCTTGACATGTTTTGACACCGTGAGCTCCTCATTGACACACTTGACACTATAAATCGTTTCGCTTTCATATTCGTGGTAAATCATAATAAAATCTCATAAATTGTTAAAATAATCTCGGATTGTCTGAAGCGTTTTTCATTACCAAGCTGTCATGAGCAGAATTCACCGAATGGCTAACATTACAATGAGAATTTTCCTCCCAATTGCTTTTTTCAGTTGCTCCCGACTTCATGTATCCATTGTGGGATTGTTCGATATCAAGGATAATAAAGGAATTTTCCACTTGGTTCTCATTTGTCTATAGGAGATAAAAATCGGAGGTAAACCTTTTCAGTTTGGCTTTTCAGCTTCCCAGTTGCATCGATAAAAGATCAGAAACTTTTTCCGGAGGTCGATCGCCGTAACTGCATACCACACGAAACCAAAACCACGAGGGCTATACCGAGAATGCAAAACCGATGAGTCGAATGATTTTCGTACGAGATCGAATGTCTATCATTCAATATCGAAAGATATTCATTCGACATAATAGGTGAGTCGAACGATTTTCAATCGACTCACCGATTTTACATATTAAAAACCAGAACCGCGAGGTTTTGGTTTCATTTTGGTAAATACGTTAACATCTTTTGCAGTTACCGCAATGGAGGTTACTGCTTATCTTTAACATCCTTTTGGATTTTATTAAACTTTGACATGGCGATATTAGCGTGATATTTGTATTTTTATTATATAAGTAACTGATGTTAGACAATAATTTGTTTAGGATTCCATATATAGGGCCTAGTAGGAAAACACCAATGAAACGCCGAAAGTCGCATAAGGATAAAAACGGCTATTGTGAATTCTCTCTAAGCGAATATGTCCCTGGAATAGGCCATTTTGTGTCTATTGATACCTATGTGTCAGGATTGAATGGCGCCCAGATAAGTGACTTAAATGATAAGCATTGTTCAACAAAGCGTGTTTACTGGTTGTGCTAATGATACCAGGGTACGCTTAAGCCATGGGCACAGAGTTATTGATACTTAGTACTAAAATATTAACGGACACTCACACCCTCGAAACAGATACCGCACCTCACCGCGCAGATTCAGGGTAAAATCGAGAGCAATAAGCCGCGACCATAGTACGATGGAGCAATTACAAAGATGAGATGCCGTTTGAAATGGCGCAGTGATGTGATCATTGGCGCCTCGCCGACACAAAAGTGGGCGGAGCTTGTCATTGCTCGTGCTCCATGGTTGGAGCCACGACCGAAACCAAACACCCCGCACGTCTGCCTTCCGCCCCGTGTAGCCTCACAAATAAATAGTGCCGATCTCACCGTAGGTTCTAGCAGAACAAACAGCGTCACGGCTCGACCTGTCGAACTGTGACATTATGCTGAGTCAGAGCCTTTTCACTGTCTCATTACAGTTTGTAGCTGTTTGATTGTATTATCTTTCTCTAGATATAATCTTTGGCTATTAATTTTGTAATATTTTATATTTATTTTCAACGTTAGATTTATGTTGTTAACTACCTACTGTAAAAGTGAAAGTGAATAAAGTTTTTATCTATCTATCTATCTATCTAAAAATACTTTCTTACAAAACGGTTATTACGGCATCTCTCTTTGTAATTGCTCCATGTATAGTACCTAGCCAACCCTGCGAGTAACATACACATTGACACGTGTGCGTACGCGCCCGAATCGTAGTATTAGTAATAAGTATCGGGCTCGCCGCTGTTGCATGAAGCGTCCGGGTCGTGCCATGGATTAAAGGACTGGGAAATAAGCTCGAACAAAGAAGACCATCGATATTCAGGAAAGCGATAACAACTTAATTAACTAACTAAGCATTTTTGGAAATTCCAAATATAGATTTTGAAAGTTTTCAATTCATTCATTCAGTGTACGTAATATTGATAATTTATAGTCACTTCAATAATTGGAAAAGCATTCGAACGTGGGTGAATTAATTATAGTTTTTTAAATGTATGAATTCATTATTTAAAAACAAATAATGCTTTTAATGATGTTTTTGTGTGGATCAAGTTATAAGATCAAGTAGGAACGCAGTAAAGAAGTATTAGTTAACCGAATTGAAATAATTTAATATAATGTGTAACGATCGCGAAAACATAAGAGTTTTAAGTAGAGAGAGGTAGTCCACAGGTGGTCACGGGTTCAAATTGCCAGAAATATGATATACCAGCTGTTTTCCGCAGCTCCGCCTGCGTCAAAAAGTAGCCTATGTTTGACCCTAGGTCTTCAACTATATTCATACCAAATTTCATCAAAATCCGTTCAGCGGTTTGACCGTGAAAGCGTAACAGACAGACAGACAGAAAGACAGACAGACTTTCGCATTTATAATATTAGTATGGATAACACTTTCAATAAAAAAAAATCTGGCATCAGCTGATTGTCAGAAAGGACTGATGTTTTTAAAAGCGGTGTATTGGGCATAGTAGTCACAAAATAGTAGAAGTCTTGGATCTGGAAGTTTAGAACGAATAGCTTCTCTGAAGTCAACTCTCCATCGGTTGTCGTAAGTAGAATCAGCTGATTTGTCTGCGTCTTGCCCTGAGTGCCAAGAAAGCCACCTATCACACACTCAGGGACCTGTACAAAACCACTGATAATGCCTTGTCAGTAGCGTAGTATCAATCCTCACAATATATATTTAAACTTTTTTTTGACTACGGCTTGGCAGGCGTACTTTCATCACTCAAGATTCGGGCAATAGAGGTGGCAAAGTATTGGGCAAATTTTATATAGTGCAGGCAATCATGAAGTAGATTCTTTATGACAGTATACCTCTCCTAGGACCAAATGTGGAGCGGTAAATCTTACATTCTTTGTTGAGTAATTTGGAGTTCAATTCGGAGCTCCTTTACATGATCTATTTATGAGTGTTCGAAATATCAGAAAGATTATTTCAGAAGTTAGAGCGTAAAAGACAAACAAACGAAACTCAGTTTCGCATTTATAATACTTAATAGTTAGTAAAGGGTTAGAATTAAGCATAGTCGACTCCATAAGAAGAAAAAGTTCAGAAGTAGAAAAATGTTTTTCATTATTTTCTTTATACCACATCTTAAATTCATTCTTAGACCATACGCAAATCGCTTCCTCTCCCAACTTAAGTTCATGATATATGGGTGTTAGCATAAAAGCTCCAGTCGTTAGTAGTACGTATAAATCACCAAGTCTTACGTTAGTACACCTTTTCAGTGAAAAATGGTACAATGTATGCATTACCACGTTAAATACTGTAAACATGATCGTTGTGACCTAATTTTACATGTTTCTTTGTGAGAGAAGTTACGATGTACTTGAAGCTTTTGTTGGTTGAATATTGCTAGTCGTTTAGTTGGTATTTCACACTATCTCTTTCTTAGCGTGTCAAAATGTTAAGAATACTTTGTTTAGTTGTTTCTAGTTTGGTTAGGACATTGCAGGCTTGAATCATTTGATTGTCTGATAATGATGATTCCGTGTTTCTGAAGGCGCGTTTCGCCATTGGTACCATACCAGAGACCGAAAAGCGGTTCCGAAAAACTCGGATTTTAATGTCTCTATTGCCTTAAAATAAATAATTGTACAGGTATACAAAGTCTGTTAATACTCATTGTTATTGTGGCAAAATGGCTATTTAATGGGTATTTAGACCAGTATGTGCCCATCTTTTCTGCTCTATCGCTAGCCTCCCTCAAATCCTCAACCGTGTAGGAGACTGGGCAATTGGCGCATTTTAATCGATGTGCCATAGACTGAGCAGCCCCGCAGCCACACAGGGAATCACACGAAAAGCCCTACCTTTTTATATTCTCTTCTAGATTCTATTAATCTGGTTCATTTGACGGGTAACGCAGGTCAGGCGGCAGTCTAACCGACACCTCTACTTACAGAAACCCTTATTTAGCGGTAATACCGCAAAATTAAGGACCATAATTAAAAATGCTTATTTCTAAAAAGTACAGACGAAACTACCTTTTTTTTCGTAAGCCTTAATCTATTTTTACTACTTAAATAAACATTATTGTATCAAAGTGTTGTGTTACATATATCTCGTATGATAAGCTATTTTTATTAACCTGACTAGTAGGGTCGCCAAATTTTCGGAAAAAATTGAGACTTCCTGTGTAAAACATGATCTTTTATTGTCTAAATCTTAAGCAACTGTTTTTTCCTGTTCTAAGGTAGGCTGTAAGAAATCGCATTAGCGATAAGTCCGTCTTTGTACGCATTTTGTTTTATTCGATTTAACCGCTCCGGAGTTTACAACTATGTGTTTCTTTTGTTTGGAAATGGTGCAATAAAGTGTTCATTCATTCATTTAAATCTACAACAAAGCACTGAGCCTTAACTAATAAAATATATCTTTAGGGTTCCGTATGCTCCCAGGTGGAGCCGGCAACGCCAGGAGTTGGCCGCCGCGCTTGGCAGGACGGACCTGTCGCTCCCGAGTGTCGCCAACGCGATGCTCGAGAGCGACAGAGCTTGGGCGGCAATGGCCTCCTTCTGCGAGGTCGTCATGTCGCAGAGGGAGGCCGAGGAAAGGGACCGCGAGGACGATTCCCTCGCGGACCCGATCCGGCGGCGGCAGAGGTCCTCCAGGTGTCGGAGGACCTCTGAGAGTGGTGAGTCCGGTTTCTGGTAGAGAAACCGGCCAGTCGCAGAGGCGTCTTGTGCTAGTTAGATCCGAGGCGCCTCCCTGCAAAGCGGCCGACGGCACCCGCAGGGGTTTAGTGGGTAGTCTGGGCCGGCTAGCGGCCCAGGAGTCCCACACTCTGTGCGTAAAAGCATTCCCCTGCAAAATAAAAAAAAAAAAAAAAAAAAAAAGGGTTCCGTATACTAATACTATTGAAATACCCTCAATTGCCCAGTCTCCTGCACAGTTGAAGATTTGTAGAGACTAACGACAGAACTGTGAAGGTGGTCACACTGTGGTACACACACATACATGTAAGCAATGAAATAACTGTTTTGACTTTACATTCACATAGAGTGGGTTACATGGTCAATCGACCTTATACACCTGGTAAGTTATACGGAACTGTCTATCATCGGCCTCTGACTTAGTTTCTTTTTAACACCGATGACTCGACATAACAAATAAACAAAGAATCCATTGTTTTATTGGGTCACTGGCGTTAAAAGACCTAACCTAAATTTTCCTTAGAATTTCACCTGTTTTGGTCACTCTACAAGCAGGCGTCAACGCCCACAATATCATAAATACGTAACGTCTTAATATAAGAATGGTTTTATACCTTTATACAAAATCCGACACTAAATCTAATAAGGCCCACTACGGTTTAACGTCTTAGTTTTGACATTGTAAATTTAGTTTTTTATGTATTTATATTTTAGTCGCACGGGTGGGCGAATGATGAGTGATTTTTGAGAAAGTTACGAGATAAAGGTCCGTTTCGGAATTCACGCGCCTCTAGAGGTAACACAATGCCAATTTCAAGAAGAACCATAGAGTATAGACCTAGGTCTGCCATTTTATATCGAAAATCTCGAATTCTACTTTTTCTCAAAAAACATTGTATGTGAGATTACCTCTTTAGTTCTTTTAAGTCTGTGTTTTTAACCTGATAAAAAATTGAGGTCGATTTTAGTTATTTATCGAAATCGCTGTAAAATATATGGGGAATAAAATGACCTGGCTAATTTTAGCCAGGTCTCCGATCCATGGTCGAAGGTGTGGTCTACAACGTTGGCGCCTCAAAGTCAACAATAGATAATAAAATACATTTGACACAGCCAGTCTGCCATTCCATATGAACGCGATTGTGTGGAATACGAACTGATTCAATTTCCGGTATATAGGTGCAATACAATACAGTAAATGCCCTTCATTGTACATGGAAAACCTCCTTCGTGGTTAAGGTGTTGTTCCTTAGTCCTGGAGGGCATTGATTCGATTCCCTTGGGAACAATACTTTGGTTAGTTGTTTCCAGTTTGGTTAGGACATTGCAGGCTTGACTCACCTGATAGTCTGATAATAAAAGTTATTCCGCGCTTCGGAAGGCACGTTAAGCCGTTAGTCCCGGCTGCCATTTGGTATTCGTTAAATGAACCACGTCAGAGGCCAAAAGGCGGTTCCGATTTAATCTGGCCCCAGGGTGTACAGGGTCGATAAACGTACCCACTGGAAATGAATGAATGAACTTGTACAAGAGATTAGAATATATGTTTATTGTTTAATTTTCCTGCTAGGCTTGTTGACGCCGTAGGTGACAAGAGGGCTGAATAATGACGCCCGTGTTCTTGGCACTTGAAAATGTGCGTCAGATTAAAAGTACCTAAACTCCACGTACTTTTTCCAGATTAAATGCACCCATGTGGCGGGCTCCCATGCTAGTCTGTCCCTGAATGAGAACCTTTTCAGAACTCCTACCTATGTGTATGCAAAATTTCAGAGAATTTATTTTAGTAAATTGTTAAGAGGATACAAATAAAATATAATTACTCACGCCTACGTCAAAAAGTGGCCTATGTTTGACGCTGGGTCTTCAACTATATTCATACTACATTTTATCAAAATCCGTTTAGCGGTTTGGCCGTAAAAGCGTAACAGACAGATAGACAGACTTTCGCACTTATAATATGGCCAGCTGTTTCCCGCAGCTCCGCCTGCGTCAAAAAGTAGCCTATGTTTGACCCCGGGTCTTCAACTACATCCATACAAAATTTCATCAAAATCCGTTTAGCGGTTTGGCGGTGAAAGCGTAACACACAGACAGACAGACAGACAGAAAGACAGACAGACTTTCGTATTTATAATATTGGTATGGGAGTATGGATTAGTATGGAAGTATTCTAAGAATTAATGAGAATAAGTCTATCTGATTCTCTAAAAAAAGTTTATTCTCAAGCCGGATAATTCACATTAAGTTACGCTTATCCGTGACACAGTGAATAGTTTCGAAAACAATGTGTAAAAACAACTTAAAAATAAATGCGAAGAAAGAACAATGTTTGGAACAATTCTAATACACAAAGGGACTCCCGAAATTTATTAAATGAAATGCGTAATAATAAAATACGTTGCTTGGGTCGCATGTGAGAGAATGGAAAGTCAAAGGAGACATAGATATCAAAAAGATGTTGTCCTAAACTGAATAAAATCGCAACGAGATACGACGACGAATAATACTTTGGTCTATTTAAAAAAAAAAGTGTTTTGTAGGGATATTATATTAGCTCGAATCAATCCATGTTGCAATAATTGTTTAGGCACTATTACAATAGTCTCAATTTTTATATGTAAATTACTTCGGGATAAATATGTATTTTTTTCTTTCTTGGGTTATTAAAAACCATCCAAATCGATTTTATCGTTCCGGGTGAATTAAAAGAAAAAATATATCATATAAAAGAAAGAGCGTTAATCAAGAAAAGATTATTGTCGTGAATTACAGAGGATAAACTTAAGGAAATGGACTGTAGATTTTATAGGTATTTGGCACTTTGAAATTAAAGATTTTATATAGTTACAAACTGGGAGTGACTATTCCGAGTGTCGCGCACTTGTCTTGTTCATTACTTGCTTGCTGTTGTTAGAATGAATTTTAGGACCGAATTAGTGCCCTTTTATACACTAAATGAACTATACGACGCATGCGCAACCCTGTGAGCAGGTATTCTCCCTCATTTACTCTTTATCCAGTTGTGATACAGACATTTAAAATACGAGGTCAACCTTAGGTTACACGTGTCGTATAATACAAGGACGACACGTGGAGGCATAAGTACAAACAATATACAACTTTAATGTGTATGCATAAGGTTCTCTTTAGTTTAACAAGAATTGGTAACCTTCTATATGCATTTACTGTTACATAGTTGTATCTTACATGACAATAATAATACTTATAACGCTAAGATTGATAACAAATGATGTATAACTAAAAGACATGAAAGATAATGAGCTTAAGGAGAATTACAATCTTAACCTACTTACAAAATAAAGGAGTACAAAAAGGAACGACGTTTTATTTATATTATTTACAGCTTATATGCGACAGTTATTTACAGCTATATGCGACAGTCTCCCCCACGTGCGCTAGCACCACTTAAAGCGGAGCATAGGACTATTAAACGGGAGGCTGGACGGCGTAGGGAGCCGGCAGCGGTTTTGACTTCCACGACTCTTACTCGTCCATCCGGACCGGCATGTGTTTTGGTGATGATGCCTCTTGGCCATACTCCTCGTGGCATAGTGTTATCGGCTATAATCACGACGTCGCCTTTTTGTAGCTGATGTGTTTCCTTCTTGGCCGTTCGGAGGGCCAGCTGTGGGCGGTATTCCAGCATCCATCGTTTCCAGAAGTTGTCGGCCAGTAGTTGAGTGGCTTGCCAGGATTTAGTGGAAAGTTGGTGGTCAGTAAAACGACCAAAAGGATGTAAGGCGGATGACCGCCCAATCAGAAGGTGATTGGGTGTCAGGGCTTCTATGCCCAAGTCTGGGTTGACAGGGGTGAGAGGGCGCGAGTTCACAATATGCTCGGCCTCTAGAAGAAGCGTGTGGAGTACTTCTTCACTGGGTGCCTTCTCTTTGAGGGTGATTTTGAGGGCGGATTTGATGCTGCCCACTAATCTCTCCCAGGCACCTCCAGCGGCTGGGTTTCCTGCTGGTATTTTCTTCCAGATGATGCCTCTCACTGAGGTGAATGCTTTGGTGTCCTCAGGGAGGGTTTGAAGGGCACTTCTGATTTCTTTTTCTGCGCCGATGAAGTTAGTCCCGTTATCGGAATACAGGACGGTAGGTGTGCCTCGTCGCGACGCCATGCGTCGTAAGGCCATTATCATGGATGCTGAAGATAACGAGGCGGCTAGTTCCAGGTGAACCGCTCGTGTGGTGAGACAGGTGAACAGTACTCCCCATCTTTTTTCATGCCGTCGGCCTATGGTGATGGTCATAGGTCCGAACAAGTCGACGCCGGTAGCTGTGAAGGGTGGTTGATACGCCTGAAGTCGTTCAGCTGGTAAGTCACCTACTGGAACTTGAAGAGTTGTTCCTTTGTAGGTCCGACACCATTGACATCGGTTACATATGTATCGCAGGCTACTTCGTAAGCCGATCATGAAATACAGCTGTTTCAACTCGTTGATTACTGTGGCATGGTTCCCGTGATTAAACTTTTCATGAAAATGTTGTACCAGCAGTCTGGAGAACTCCTCTTTGGCGTGTAAGATTGGAGTGTATGCCGTACCTCTATCTATTCGTGAGTCTAAAACCAAAATGCCGTTTTTGTCCAATACAACTGCAATCTTGAAAAGTGGTGATTTCTTGTGAATTCGCCGTCCAGCCTCTAAGTCCTTTATTTCTTCAAGAAAGGATACATGTTGACTACGCCTAATTAATAAAAGCTCTGCTAACTTAACATGCCCTGTGTTCATTTCCGTTTCTGTTTTCTTTATTAGCAATTTAGCTTTGAATGCCTCCGCCGCGACCAAGACGCAAGCCGCAGCCCTAATTAGCCGTATGTACTTAGAGAACCTATTTACTGGCGGGAGAAAATCTTGCTTATTTTGAGCGCTATGTACTATGGCCGTAACCTTATTACTAGTTCGCTCTTCGCCCGTTGGCGCTACTGTCGCGTCGGACTTGTCAGTAGGCCAGTGCTCTTTTGAGCTCCTAATAAAGTCGGGACCGTGAAACCAGCGGTGGTTTTTATCAAAGTTGTTCGGGACGCCCTTAGTCGCGTCATCCGCTACGTTCTGTGCGCTAGGTACCCAGCGCCAGTCAGCTGGTGTAGTACTTTCCTCTATTTCCGCTAAACGATGGGCTACGAAACTTTTGAACGTTCGCGGGTCTGCCTTAATCCACGCTAATACGGTGCGTGAATCCGACCAGAAGTGTTTACCCGTGATGACGTAATCCGTTTCCCTAATTACGGTGTTAGCGATGCGTGTACCTAATACGCAACTTTGTAATTCAAGTCTCGGGATGGAAATCGTTTTTAACGGTGCGACACGCGCCTTTGCCGAGATTAAGGTTGATGTCCTCTTACCGTTTTTGTCGGTCGCTTTAGGAAATTCGATCGCGAAAGCCTGCGCGTTTTTGTTTTTTACGTACAACGCGGTAGTAGGCGAGGAGGCGGCGCCGAAAATTAATCGCCTCATTCTATACTCCTCTGGCGGGGACGAGCGGTCCTCCCCCCTCCACAAAAAACGTAAGCTATCACGATCGCTTTCGATAACTTCGACTTGTAGAAACATTTCCGCTACGTCGGCTATTACGGCGATTTTACCTTCCCGAAATCTTATGAGTACTCCGAAAAGGGATTCTAATAAGTCCGGACCAGCTAGGAGCGCGTCGTTCAGGCTCTTACCACAGTATTTAGCCGCGGCGTCGAAAACGAGACGCATCTTCTTTTTTTGCGGATGTGTGGTTGGAAAGTGCGGTAAGTACCAATTACGAGGCGATTCTACCGGTGGGCTAGACGACATTTTTTCCGCGTAACCTTTATTCAACAAATTATCTACCTGAGCTGTGTACTGAGATTTAAGTTGCGCGTCTTTGTCGAGCCGTTTTTCCAAACTATACAACCGACGGAGAGCCATGTCTTTATTGTGAGGCAATGCCTCTGAATCGCTACGCCATAGGAGGCCCGCCTGATACCTATCTTCGGACGGCAGTTTTTTGCATGTATTTTCCAGCACGGTTATTGCCCGTTGCTCTGGATCTGCCTTGGGTACTTTGCGTTCCACTCCTAACGATTCTATACTAAAATGTTGTTTCATCAAATCCAGCATCTCGTCTTCCGGGGTGACCGGTTTAACGTGACTTATGAATGCCGTGTTGACGCTTGAGGAGAGGTACTGCCCGTGCAGCACCCAACCTAGGGATGTGAGCGACGCTACAGGTTGGTTTTTACTTCCACTTCTAATCTGTCGCGACACGATAAGATGCCAGTTGTCTTGGCCTATGAGAACAGTAGGGGTAGCCGATTCGTACGACAATTCGTCCGCGATGTCATATAAGTGGTCGCATTCCTCCACCATAGTACGGGGCACCGCCTGAGGGGCGATGTTTAAACAGGTGATGGTACGCGCCTTCATCGTTTCAAAATTACGGCTACAGTGACCACGAATCGATACATTTATTTCGCAGGATTCGATATCGTTTATTATATTTCCCCCGATACCCGTTATTGTGAGCGGATCTCCCCTTTTTCTGGGACAAATTTGATCAGAGATTTCTCTTTCGACCAAAGTCATAGTGGACCCGCCGTCCAAAAGGGCGTATGTGCTTACGACGCCTAGGGGACCCGTCATTTCGATGGGAACGACTTTTAAAAATGTACTCGATTTGCTTACGTGGTTAATACTACTAACGTTAGCTCGTGACGTAGTTGCCTGTGATGACAACCCGTGCAATAATTTGTGGTGCCCTGCTTCACACTGGTTTACACCACACGGTACATATTTGCACCTCATGGGTCGCTTATGGGATGAATTTAAACACCGGTAACACAACTTATTATTTTTTGCAATTTCCCAACGCTGCTGAACGGAGGATTTCAAAAATTCTGAACATTTTGATAACATATGTTCTTTTCCACATAATACACACTTTTGCACTGAGGGTGCAGACTTAGGTTTATTATCATTATTACTGTGTGAATTCTTGAAGTCCTTCGCTTTGTTGGTATTGACTTTAGCCGACGTTCGTGACGGTCGTTTGACCGCGCGCTCGCGTTCGTATTCAGTGTCACTGCTTGAATCGACTGATGGTGGGGATGGTCGGTGCGCGTGCTGATAGTAAGGCGACTGAGGGCGTCCCGACGCTTGCTCACGTCGACTATTGTTCGTAATGTTGACGTGAGCCCGTGATTTATTTTGACGCGAGTGCATTTTTCGCGCGGTACTACTGATATTATTTAAAAATTCAGCCATAGCGACTAAGTCCGGTGTACTGGAGTTTAACGTTCTGTATTTACTCCATTCGTACCGAACAATTAAATTAAGTTTGTCAACAATTTTATTAACTAACTCGGGGGCATATAAGTACTTATCCTGCCTGAGAGCTCTAATGGTCGCTACAACATTAGCGACATGACCGGCGAAGGTTACGATGTTACTGTTATCTTCGAACAATCGCGGCATACGTTTAACGTTATAAATTTCCGTGAGGACTATTTCTTCGGGGTCTCCGAAGTGCCTCTCCAGGGCCTCCATTATCTCAAATGGGTCCTGAACGGTATACATGATGGCTTTAACAGCCGTACGGGCCTCGCCTCTGAGGGCTCGGCGGATTCGGCTTACGTTATTTACGGCACTAAACATGGGAGCACTATCTTCAAACTCAGCCCGGAATGCGATCCACTCGGAAATATTTCCGTCAAAGGTAGGTAGCTCGGGTACCGTCCGCTGCATAACGGGTACGACACGATCCCGAGGTGTCGTGATAACGTTGTTTAACGTGCGGACTCTATTATTGTCTCGCGACGTATTAGGACCCGGGTCCTGATAAGCGTCCTGAATAGCAGGCCTCGAACTCGTATGTTGTGCGACCCAGTCGGACACCCTGTGCTCTTCACTAAACCCGTGCTGCGTTCCGCCGTCGGTAGACTGCGCGACTTTCAAGCGCGCGATCTCCAACCTACAATTGGCGGATTCCGCAACCCGTTGAGCCAGTTCCAACTTAGCCTTATGCACTTCGAGCTCTGCCATCAATACACTTATCTCACTGCTTTCCCGGGGCGAGCGCGGCGCTTGAACTACCGTGCCCGGGGCACTCCTATTTGGCAACGTATCCTCAACAACACCGCTCCGCGCTTCCGGTCGCGGAGACGGTGGCACGACTGCATCTTCTACTCTTTTTTGACTTGCGTCAGTGGTCGGGCTGGTGCTTTTGCTCCATGTGTTGGTTTCACCAGGAGTGGTGTCACCTGAGGGCGGTGTTTTTTCCCTTTCCTCTTGTGAGGAGGGAGTGGGCGGAGGGCCCCTAGACCTTAATGACCTATCGGTGCGCGTGGGGGACCTCATCATTTTTACCCTAATTTTACACACTTAAATCCCTATATAAATGATCCTAACAACGAACAAAATACGCGAAATAATGAAAAAAATAAAGACAAGAAAAATAAAATAAATGCGACAATGGAATAAAAATATGCGAAATTACGACTAACACTTTCACTGCACTTATTGTTTGGCTAAAATGTCACTCACTGAGTTTGGTGAAAGGACGCGAGGCTCTCGCCCCCACAGTCCTTTTGTTGCACGACGGATAAGATGACACGGAGAAGCCAGGGGGTACGTGACCTCCCGACCGACGCACAACTACACTGCCAACGTGAGGTCTGAGAGACCTGAACTAAACCCCCTTGGGTTTAGTTCAGGTCTCTCAGACCCTTGTCGGCGAGCCAGTGCTTCGAGCCACACACCTTGGGGTACCGCAGGGAGCAGGCTAAAAAGCCGATCACCTTTGGTGGATGTTTATACAGCTAAAGCTGTCGAGCCGAGCGAGTTCAGCTCACCTAACACCGTGGGTCACTGGTACTTGTATCCGGCTGCAGAATGACCACTTTCTGTCGTGAATTACAGAGGATAAACTTAAGGAAATGGACTGTAGATTTTATAGGTATTTGGCACTTTGAAATTAAAGATTTTATATAGTTACAAACTGGGAGTGACTATTCCGAGGGTCGCGCACTTGTCTTGTTCATTACTTGCTTGCTGTTGTTAGAATGAATTTTAGGACCGAATTAGTGCCCTTTTATACACTAAATGAACTATACGACGCATGCGCAACCCTGTGAGCAGGTATTCTCCCTCATTTACTCTTTATCCAGTTGTGATACAGACATTTAAAATACGAGGTCAACCTTAGGTTACACGTGTCGTATAATACAAGGACGACACGTGGAGGCATAAGTACAAACAATATACAACTTTAATGTGTATGCATAAGGTTCTCTTTAGTTTAACAAGAATTGGTAACCTTCTATATGCATTTACTGTTACATAGTTGTATCTTACATGACAATAATAATACTTATAACGCTAAGATTGATAACAAATGATGTATAACTAAAAGACATGAAAGATAATGAGCTTAAGGAGAATTACAATCTTAACCTACTTACAAAATAAAGGAGTACAAAAAGGAACGACGTTTTTTTTATATTATTTACAGCTTATATGCGACAGTTATTTACAGCTATATGCGACAATTATAATAACGGGTAAATATATAAAATATTAAACAAAAGAGAATTATTAAAAACGCAGTAATAGACAACATAATATATACTCATCACCATCCGTCTCCTGTTCCCATTTTTATGTGGGGTGTGCTTCGATCTTCACACATTTCGTCTGTCAAACCCCTTGTATATCACACATAATTATCAGTCCTCATGCAATCCGATCCGATCGATAAAAACGAATCTAAGATATAAAGCAAAAAAAAGTATTTTTCACAAATTGTACTTACAGTTCGCTAACGTCGCGCCTTCTAGTACTGAACCAAGAAGGTTGACAGCCTTGCCATATTGGATGACAATTAATCAGATAGGATTTTTTTAAATAAACTTTTTGTCATTAAAAAACCTTACTGCTATATTCTCATTCGCTAGTTACAAAAAAATCCAATACAAATCGTTGTTCAGAATTGAGAGACCAAAATCCAAGCAAAAATGTTAAAAGAAGTCGCCGCTAGGGAAACAACTAAATGGATTACGTCACATGTCATGTATGACTTTGTAGTTTCGTACTCATTGGCTAATGTATTCTTTCTCAGTATTACAACATTTCTCACTCATTCATATAAATATTTTGAAGGTTGCGGGAGCAGAAATAGGAGACCAAAAAAGAGATGGCTGGGGGTAGGCACGTTTTCCTCATGAACCAACTGATATGCACAACTAGTTATGCTATCCTAGATAAGTATTCCTAATGGCGCAACTACAGTCGCAATAGAAAATAGATACGATTCGAAATACAAACTTTTCGAGATATCTACTAGCTGGTGCCCACAGCTTCGTCCAGGTGAACAAGGAAAAGTGCATATGCAAATTTATTCGTATAGGTACCTAGATTATTTATGAATAATTTCTAGCTAAAATTATTTAACAACTGTAAACAGTCTTAAACTTTTTAGATTTTGAACAAAAATAAAATATTCGTACTTTTCCTACTACTACTTAAACTTATAAGTTTCTAAAAAAGTTAACTACTCAATTATACTAGTAATAACAAATTAAGATAAAAGGAGAAGAAAGGATTTTTTTTTTTTTTAATCATTATGTTAAATATATTTCACCACTAAAACTAAGACTTATTATACAAAAAATAAAACTAAACTACAAACTAAAAAGACATTGATAAATAATGAAATACATAACTAAAAGACTTTTCTTAATTTA
Source organism: Euzophera pinguis (assembly GCA_947363495.1). Lineage (NCBI taxonomy): Eukaryota > Metazoa > Arthropoda > Insecta > Lepidoptera > Pyralidae > Euzophera > Euzophera pinguis. Next base: position 3,409,672 of record OX376180.1, read on the forward strand.
AATAAAAAATGGAGCCCAAATCGCTGCCATGATATGCTGATCCTCTGACCAAAATATGTGCCAGCCCTTGGGTCCCCGGAAACATCGACAAGGCGTGCGGATATCTCTTTGTACAAGAGTTTTGCATCCGCACCCCATGGCCCCATAGTCTCCACAGCAAAGGGCACAAATATGTACGGCTCTCCAAGCCGCATATTTGCGCCTCTTATTGGTCTCTGCCGTCACAGCAGCCGCACCCGCCCTGCAGGCAGTCGCTTGTATATGGGATGGTGCTACTGTATCCACACAAGTAGCATCCCACACTAGCGACTTGCCATTTCTCCATGGAATGAGCGTCATACCGTCGGGTCGCTTACCATCATTCCGAGCAATGCCTGCAGGCTCCAGCACTGCGGGCACACCGGCACTGGCAAGCGCCCGACGGATGACGTCATTTAGAGCAGCATGGCGCGAAATGCGACCTGCACTGAGGCGACAGGCCAAGCCGTGGTGACCTAGAGAGTCGACGCTTCCCCCGCAGAGGCAGCGATGAGGCTCATTTGTCCTTGCCCCTAACCGCAGACATACCGCCAAGCTGAAACTAGTCCTGTCCATCAATGTACCAACATTTGAAGACGGAATGGCATTCAACCAGAACCCTGACTCAGGTTCACAGGTAGCCAGGAGACGAGATCGTTCTGCTTGACTATCAGATGTCTCCAATAGATAGTTTTGGGCATGTAGGCAGAGCGGCTCATCCCAATGTCGCTGCGAAACCAGGTTCAGGGGTAGATTGATATGCGAACCGGCTGCACTAGACCAAGCGTTTCTGGCCTCCGTCAAACACGCTGCCTCGACATCGCAAAGCGACGGGTCTAAGATTTTTCCAAGAAGTCTAAGCGTGCTGTAAACGGAAGACAAAAAGGCTGGTAGTGCCACACTAGTAATTTTCCTTATACCAAGACCACCATAGCGTACTGGTAACGTTGCCTGATTCCAGCATCTGTCGTTCAGGGGACAAAGGAGATCTTATTGAGACTCAATCAAATATAATACTATAACACAGGAGATTTTCATGGTTTGGGCATGTAGAAAGGATGGATGAAACTTAAGGAAGGTATTTACAAATCAAAGGGCCGGCCTCAGAGAACATACTGCGACCAAATCGCAGACATATTAAAAAAGGGAAATGTCAGGAGTACCCGTAATCGACGAGAGTGATGAGCGTAGTAGAGACATTTGTCTGTGATGTCGTAAGAATACAAAACTAATTATGAAAACAATTCGACTCACGCAGTATTAGCTCACAGTATCCAAGGGGTTTGTAGTCTTCTGTCGAGTTTCAGATATTATTAAATTGATTGCCAGATCCCAAGCTGGTGGTACCTGCCATCCATCCTCTCATTTGAAATTAGGATGTTTTTTTATTTTAATTTTAATAGCTTCACGTAACAATCATAAACACATAAGAAATCATTAGGTAGATGATATAACCACCTATTTCAGATTTCGTTTAGTATTTACTTTTCATTTATTTCGGCCACAACACAATTAAGTTTGGTCAATTCGACAACATGTCATAAAATTTGATTTATTCCCGTCAGACAAAGTCACAAATCACCAGATGGGAGACGAATGGGATATATGTGAATTTGTCATATTAAATAGTTTCTGGTTAAACGAAAATTTCTAAATAACGTTGGAGTCAAGCAGGAGCACTTATTCTCCTGCACCCTGTGCCCTTACACCTGCACTCGATGACCTGATGGCTGGTTGACCTGGTACTAAAGTGGATAGCTGTACATCATTTGATTTGATTTGATTTTTATAAGTAAGATAATAGGGAACAGTTGAAAAATATTAAAATTCTAAATTAAAGTTTCTTAGGTGAGTAGGTATCAGGAGGCATAGCAGCATAGGCCTATAGAGCCGTAAAGATTGATTATTTTATGTTTCTAGATTCACCACCATATCATGAGATGAGTACGTACGATATTCATCTAGGAACTACTCGGCCTCAGGGAGATCTACGTATGTAGCCGGTTTTGAATGAAATGCTAAATAAAGAATGTGGCAGAACACTTCCTGGGGAAAATTTAATTTATTTCATTGAAAGAACATAGACACGCAAAGAAGAAGCAGGAGGCCCGACGGAAAAAGCAAGTTTTTGTGATTTTTTCTCGGTATTCCCATGGTTTTCACTTACTTTTTTTGTTAAAAATTTCACGTACTGAACTATAAATAAACTATGTCTTTAAAAATTTTGCCGAGTGTTTAAAAAGTCAAATTACCTAACAAACTAACTAACGAGGCGAATTCAGTGCTAAAGCACAGTTGATTCGATTACCGGAAAAAGCTTGGAATCAAAGCTGCAACAAAATTAAGTTAACATTTTTACTTGGAGCTATCTAAACATGCAAATTCATTGCGCTCAGCGAATCTGAAAAAGAGAGGGATACTAATTGAGTGAGTTGGAAAGAGATGAAAGATAACTTGTTTCTTATAATATCTCAATAGTCTTCTCATCTTTTCATCATCTTAGCGTGTATTCCTAGTTGCGTCGCCGGCTTACGCTTCGGAGCTCAGGGCACGCTTTAATCATGGTTCTATATTTGACAGTACTGGTTATCACATTGGAGCGAGTGCTGTCTGACCTTCGTGACCCATTTTAAATAGGGAAACCAAAGCAATAGGATAATGCTCTTCTTAAAAACCACTAAATGGCAAGTCGGGACCAACGCTTAACGTGCCTTCCGAACCACGGAATCATCTTTATTATCAAACAATTAGGTTTTTAAAGCCTGCATTGTCCTAACCAAATTGGAAACCACTAAACAAAGTATGCTTCCCGTGGGAATCGAACCCGCGACCTCTGGGTCAACGGCGCATCACTAATTATAATACTTTTTTCATTCCGTTTCGGTACATGTTTCAATCATTTCAGTAGTTGATTATGCAACTGGAAACACGCTTATATAAGACGCATTCTCTGTTAAATCTTGAGTTTCTTGATTTTAATAAATGGTTCATCTCATTATCAAGCATAAAATCCTCATACATTTCAAATGTGCCAGTTAAATAACATGCAAAATTAAACATTCTCCATGTGCATAGCTGAGCTTTAAAGCTTCCCTGTTCACAAAGATATTAAACGCGTCGAGCTTATATGACTGCGAAAGTTTTGTCAACATTTCCGAGAGCAGAGCTATCATATCAGTCATTTTACTATATTTCTATTTCTGGCATGGTTTCTTGTACAATACAATACAATATATCTTTATTGCCCACATCTGGGAACCTTGTTTGGTTTTACTTCTGAAACAATCAATTTTTCATTTATTTATTTCAAACTTTATCTAAAATGATACAAGTAGGGAAAATAAATGCTAAAGTTTTATCTACCAGTCATTCTATCATTGTAAATCGTTCAGACCAAAATTCCCACGGGAACGGTAGCAATGACATGGACGCTGATTCTCACGCCTTTAGAGATTAAGTCGAATGCGATATTTATCGAAAAAAATGGCGGACTTTCTGTAGTTAGCCGCCATGATGCTACATAATCAAATATAACGACCTGTGGCGAAATGATCAACATTCTTGTCCGCTTTTCAAGAGGTCCAAGGTTCGTTCTCCGGTACGGTCAAGTCAAGATGGAAAATATTCTTTTTCTGATTGATCTGAGTCTTGGTTATGTATTTGTTATAAAATAATTGAGTATAAAATATTGTTGAGTTAGTATTCCATAACACAAGTCACAAACTTACTTTGGGGCTAACTTAATCTGTGTGATTTGATTTTTCCCATATTTATTTTAACATTTAACAAATTAAGCACAATAGGCGGACTTAATGCTAAAATAATTATCTTACAGTCCTTTTTCTACATGTTTAAGAAAAAATGTTAGTGAATTATTGTGAAACTCTGGGAGGTTATACGCATGCCAAGCGTCGCAAATAGTGATGTAATAGTAGAATGTTTCTGAGCAATGAAAAATTTCCCACTGTTAATTTACGATTTCATCTCGATTTTTCGGATATGTTACAGAAGAAATATCAATAACAAAATATCTTTGTTGTCCACATGCTGAAACAAATATTTGTACAATAACAATATCTTAAACCTTTGGAGCACTTAAAATGATCCATTTGGTCACAAATTGAAATTAAAACCAAATTCGAAAACCAAAAATGTAAGTATGAGAATTGACATAAGCCGCGCTAAATCACGTTGTCGATTTTCGTTGTAATCGCAAATAAAAATGTCGTTATCGTTTTTAAAATTGTGATCCACCTGGGCGCCGATTCTTGCGCCAATAGAGATAAAATCGAACGCGAGATTAGAGAATGGGTTTTCTGTAGTCAGCCGCCATGATTCGAGAAATTTCGAATTCGACTTATATCTTAAGGCACGAAAATCAGCCATGTAAATCCTGTTACACTTTTTTTTTACGTTTTTTTTTTATTTTCGTTTTATATTTTAAACCTAAAAACTTAAAAAAACTAACTAAAAGTAAAAACTTAAAAAAAAAAAAAACTTTTGAAGATATCCGAAATACCTAACCAATCCACAAAGCAAGATCACAAAATCCGAATTGTTACACTTTTGATTTTTGTACCTATATTATATGGAGAAATTTACGTAGTTTGAACATGTGACTTTTATTGCATTTCGCAATATTTATACTCCCGAATGTAATGTCACAAAACTGCTCCTATTTTATTGCAATAAAAATGTGATGCCTATTTGACTCCCATCTGGCAATTTAGGTCGTCTCGTCTCGACAGCTCACTCTGACGAGTACGCATCAAATTTTATGCCGCTTTGACGATCTTTCAGAATTATTATAAAGTACTTAACCCCCACTTATTGTGGCAATACGTCTTGGAGTCCTTTTATTTTTAGGTAAAACGTATTTACTGATAGGTTACTATGGTTTCTTTATTCAATCCAAATGCAGGTCCAACTGTGAGGTCGCCTTACACCCCGTATTGAGTCATTTAGTTTACTCACTCGCATTTGGATGGAATAAAGAGACCATGGTTACCACCCAGGGTCCAAGGTTACGATTTTATCACAGTCATGAAAAAGGCGACGCAAGTTTTAACAATGGAAAGTCTGCCATCTGGTTGGAAAAATAAATGGCATCAGATTTCTGCCATGAAGAGGACTACTCTTTATCCTATCTAATCTTCGAAGGTCCGCAGACTGCGGGGCTGTCAAGTCCTCAGGCATCCCACCTTTGGATATGCCCCAATTAACCCAACCTCCTGCACGGTTGAGGATTTAGAGGACACAAACGGCGCAGTGGTAAACGAATGGCTACCTAACCAAACTGGTTCAAATACAAATAAATGGCCATTTTGGCTTGCAAAGAAGAAGACCTGTGGTGTCAATTCATCGGTACCAATCGTCAGCCTCAGGACAGCTGTTTCGATACACCAGATTTGTTAGTCATAGATATTAAGAATATCCACTATTTACTGTCATTATGGAATCACATATCTGTCATCTCCATAATTTGTAGTGATGTTTCACGACACCCCTTTTTATGACGACGTTTGGCTCAAGTCCGTGTTCCATCTCCCTTAATTCATTTGTCACTTTGTAGTGATGTGTTTTTTAGTGATTTATATCGATTTTCTTGTCACCACGCTAATGGATTATCACCACGTTAATATGAAATCCAAATAAATGTACTTTTACGTGAAATTCATTCATTATTCCCATATTTTATTTACGGTTTCAAACATTAATTCAGCATGATTCATTAAATTATAATTATTATGCAAATAATAAGTTTCTACAACGAGTAATAGTGATAAGGGATTGTAAACTTAATAAGATAAAAGAGGATTTCTGCCGTCATGGTGATTCTTTTGAATAGTTTAACTATTTGGAATAAAAGAAAACAAACAGCTTCAGTCTGTTAATTGCATTCAATACAATATGCAAATTCAATGATCTGAACCACAAAAACGAAATCAATTCGAACACCTATTTTTCAGCCGTGTGATGAAATTACATTAAAAAAAAATTGTATTCAGAAACACATTCTTGTATTAAACTGCGAAATACAAAATTGTTTACCGCAATCTGGATTTACGCGACCAATATTCCGATTTTCCACCTCGGCCGGGGCCGCCGACCGCAAATCTCGACTGAGCAAACATCGACATAGCCCCATCACTAGTTTCCGCTGGGGTGTCCACGCATTTGCATCGTAATGGAAGTGTGACGTCAGAGTCACAAGTGGAAAAGAGAGCATGAAGTTTATGTCTGACTTATGGATCACAGCATAGTTTTGCTTTATCGTATGTAACTGAATGTATCTTTACAAGCGAGGAAAGAATAGGGTTATTTTTTTTTCTATACAACTAAGTAGGCAAACAGGCGTACGGCCCACCTGATGGTAGATGGTTACCGTAGCCTATGAACGCTTGCAACACCGGAGTTGTCACAAGCGCGTTGCCGACCTGTCCGCTGTCAGCACAGCGACCCCTCTGGTTATGTTTGCATACTAGTTGTGAGCTTCAGTTTGATACCTATGAAGATTTCCTTATTTTATTAACAACTTTCAATAATCATCATGATCATTATTTCAGCCCGTTGTCTACTGTTGGACATAGGCTTTTCTAAAGACCTTAAACATCCAACCAAACCAGGTATTATGTAAACTAAAATCGACCTTATTTACAAGGTTAAGGACCATTATTTTCAGTAACTGAAACACGCGAAACGTTTCAGAACCTCATGAGTGCCATTTTTGAAAAGTGTAAGTCACGCAAAATCGGCGAATCGAATAAGTTTTGTTTATCGTATGAGTTTCGTTCGTTAAAGAAGGAATTTTTGCTCGACATTTATGTCACACTTTTCAAAAATAGCACTGCAGAGCTACAAAATCTATTCAGCTCTACCAAACCCTGGCACGTTTTTCGCCACAAACAAATATCCTCTTTCTGTGTATATTAAGCTGCACTATAAACTTGCATAATAAATCAAAACAGGACATTACGGTGCTATGCAGTTGACAGACGCTGCATTTAACTTCGCTTATATATGGCTGAAACTTCACTACTGAGATTAATTTCTACATAGCTTTGGTGTTTCCTTTAGAGAAAGTTGAGGAATTGGATAGACCTACGGATTGCGTTTCCGCAGTCCCGATTTTTGCGAGATTTGCTTCGTTACATTAATACGAGGGCGACACTGAAAGTCTCTGACCACTTGTAAACAGTATAATAAAAAAATAAGTTTAAATTTTGAAAATGGAACTTTTTGTCAATATTATTGAGTATGTATTTTATTAATTTGTCATTGTTTTACGATTTGGCGGCAAATTGAAAATTGTCTGTGTCACGTCAGCATGAATTTAACGCGAGAAAATTTTCGTGCAATGATTTTTTATGACTTTCGTTGTCATTTAAGTCAACAAGAAAGTTATGATAGACTTCGTTTGGCCTTTCACGATGAAGCCCCATCTCGTACCACTGTTTACAACTGGTTTAATGAGTTCAAACGTGGTCGCACTAATTTCACCGATGATCTGCGTGAGGGACGACCTTCTACGGCGACGACTGAAGATATCATCAGTGTTGTGCGGCGTATGATAGAGACTGACAAAAGGGTGACCTATCAGCAGATTCGGGCAAGTTTAGGCATCGGTATGAGCCAAGTGCACAAAATCCTGTATGAACATTTAGCCTCACGATTTGACCGAGGCCCAAAAAATCCGTCGTGTTGATTGGTGCCGTGAAATGGTTCAAAGATTTAACGGAGGTGACTCAAATGCTGTGTCTGACACTTACGGGTGACGAAAGCTAGATTTACTGTTAAAATCCCGAAACTAAAAGACAGTCTGCTCAGTGAGTGTTTCCTTCCGAGGAGTTGCCAACTAAAGTGAAGAGAGGTCGAAGCGTGGGAAAAAAGATGGTGGCCCCGTTCTTCGGAAGGACCGGACATTACGCGACAATTGTTTTAGAGGATCGAACAGTTACTGCAGAGTGGTATACTAACAATTGTTTGCCACTTGTCTTGGAAAAAGTTCGGGAGAAACGACCTCGCAGTAGGATCCTCCTTCACCACGACAACCCTCGTCGCACACTGCCAGGCGAACGATCGACTATTTGGCGACATCAAACGTGGAATTACTAGGTCACCCGCCATATAGCCCAGACCTCGCACCTTGCGATTTTTATTTATTCCCGAAAATAAAAGAAAAACTTCAAGGAAAACGTTTTATGGACGCCGAGGAAGCAGTGGCTGCGTTTCAAAACGCCGTCGAAGAGACCCCTAAAGGCGAGTGAGCAAAGTGCTTTTCTCAGTGGTTCCATCGGATGCAGAGATGTATTGACGTGAAAGGACACTATTTTGAAAAGATTTAATAAAAGGAATAACTTGCTAGTGTGCTCAGTTTTTGATTTTCTAAGAACTTTCAGTTTGACCCTCGTACATGGTCGAACGACAATGTAACCTACACGAAATGAATGACTTCGTTACAGGGGGTCAGGTTATAACTGCCTCTGTGGTCCAGTGGTTAAGGCGTCTGCCTTTGACCCAGAGGTCGCGGGTTCGATACCCACGGGAAATTTTTTTTTTGTTATTTTCAGTTTGGTTAGGAAATCGCAGGCTTGAATCACCTGATTGTCTGTTAATAAAGATGATTCGAGCTTCGGAAGGCACCTTTAATCGTTGGTCCTGGCTGCCGGTGGTCGTGAGAAACCACATCAAAGGCAGAATGGCGGTTAGGACTAACTTTGACTCCAGGGTGCACACATCGATTGACCGTGTAACTATATGAATGAATGAAATATAGGTAAATTCAATGATAGAGTTTATGTATATGTTTTGCTGTGAATTTCCCTTAATTTGTCGGAAACTACAATCTGCATGTGACCAACAGATGAAATAGACCAGCTGCGTCGGACGGCAGTTAAAATGTTGAATTTACATACATTATTCATACAAACTGATGTCGCGAATTAAGGGGACACATTCAGCATATTGCTTGAGGGCTTAAAATTGGGAGGGATTAAAATGTATGTCATTGTATGTATAATTAAAATAAACATATTTTACACCAGCCTTTTCGGTGCGAATTTCGTGCTTTTAGAAGGCAACTGACTTAAGTCATTTGTACTGGTTGCTATCTGGACCCTAGTTTTAAAATGTATGACTTACATAAAAACGAAATACAGAACAACAAACGCACACAAAGAAAGTCGTGATATTCATTCGATATTGATCGATTTTCATTTGACTCACCGCTTTAGTTCACTCTAACAGAAAGTGCAATTCTTTGATTGAAAGCAATAAACAAGATATCTTCCGTTTAACATTCCCCCGCGAAGTCTTAGGGAAGAAGAGCAATAGGAAATGAAAATTCAAAATTCTAAGAAAAATCTAAGGAGATTCACGTCATCTTCAGCCGATCCCAGGTTATATATCAATATGTTTTCCATTTCCTTCGCAAATACGCTTTTGGCAAATACTTTTGGAATCACAAATCACTATCTGCTTTTGACGTTGTGTTTTCGCAGGATTTGACAGTATTTTAAAGGGATTCTTTTGCGTCTTCAGCTTACGTTTCGGAGCCTAGAGTACACTGTAAGTCATTTATGTCCTTAATGTACTGGTAACGATACTGGTTATTAAAATTGACAGACTGCCGCCTGACCGTTGACAGACTATCTCCTGACCGTCGTAACCCTTTTTACAGGAGCATGACAGGCTGTCACTAACTTCTTACACTTATTGACAGTATTTATTTATGTATGTTATTTGTAAGTTTATTCTTATTATTTATTTATGCAAGTATATTATATGCGTCTTAATGTAGGCATGCACATTTGAGCTTCCTGCACCGCTCACGCAAGTGTTTTTTTATCGCAGCTCATTTCTACCCTAAGGTTGGCTGGAAGAAATTGCATTAACGATAAGTCCGCCTTTGTACCCATTTAGTTGTATTGGATTTAACTATGTGTTTCTTTTGTTTGTGAATGGTGCAATAAAGTGTTCATTCATTCATTCATTCACGTAGGGTTCCGTACCATTATCTATAATATCGTAAAAAGTCATGTTTGTTGTATTGTCCCCTTAAATATTTATTTTATTCTGGTTTTTTTAGTATTTTTTGTTATGGCGGCAGCAGAAATGCATCATCCGCAAAAGTTTCAAACTTTTTGACTCCAGATCGTGAGATACAGCCTGGTGACAGACTGTCAGATGGACAGACAGCCAGCGTAGTCTAGTGATAGTCGTAGTCCCGTTTTACTCTTTTGGTACAGAACCCTAACAATTAAATAAATACTTCAAATGACTCCTTATGTTTTCGCGATTGTTACACATTAAATTATTCTGCTGATACTGCGTGAATCGGAATAGTTTTCAATAAAATTATAGCCGGTAGTTTTGTATACTTATGACGTCACAGACAAGTGAATAAATAAGTAAAAAACGCGAAAAAAAAAACAGTATAAACATAATTTAATTTGATAAATACTTTGTATTGATTAAATTGCGTTTATTTTTATTTTATTTACACTATTTTGGAATAAATGAACAGAAGTCTAGTGGTTTTTTAACAGACTTCAAAAAAGGAGGAGGATGTTATCAATACGACTGTATGTTTTTTTTTATATATGTTACGCGATAACTTTGTCAACCGTGAACCGATTTTGATGATTTTGCCTTTACTACCAAGTTGGTCCCATATTAATTTGTTTAAGACATGATGAAGAACTTTGGAGATATGGAAGAAACTCCTTAATATCCTATAGCATTTCGCGTAATATCTTCACCTAATGTGAACAAAATCTTATTCTTCACCATCTGTTTGGTGAATTATTACGTTATTTACGATAAAATAAATACCCGCCAAGTGCGAGTCAGACTCGCGCACGAAGTTGAAGTAGGTTGTTTTAAAAAAAAAAAAGTAATTATTGTTAAATATAGAGTGAAACATCAAAACCCATATTCAAGATTGACCGACATATGTAAAAGCGGGATATATGAAGCCCTTATCCGCCATCTTATCCGGCCGGAGCCAAGCACCCTTGACACGGTTAAGCCTACGTGAAGAGTGTTGTATACATGTATAATTTTCAGACGCATTTTGAGTTTTAGACAAGTTGTTCTAAATTTATTTATACAGAAAGAGTTTCCTGGTTTGTCGGCCATGTATATCCTGGTGTCCTAGTTTTCGGACCTTTCGGGCTCCGCATTGCACGTCATACCTGCAGACTAGCCATTGAGTGTATGAAACTGATGGAGGTCGTTACAAATGAAAACCATTTTTTTTATGTTTTTAACTTAGTTTCACTGAATGTCTGTGTAGTCCAAGCAAGTTTGTAAAATGTGCAATACCTAGAATAGAAAAAAAAATTACACAACTATAAAACATTCAAAATAGTTTTATTTAAACGAAAATATTTATTCGTTTGGTACATATTGAATTCCAGGTACGTTTCGAATTTTGGATCGAAAAAGTACTCTGAAATGACTGACAAAAATACTCAAAACTAAAAAACAATCAATTTAAAATAGAAAATCTAGGAAATTTTTCCCGCAACAAAATTTAATATCAAAATTTTTGCATGGCCTGTTCGTTTATTTTTTTGGAAAATATCATATCACAAGCTTCGCCTACTGACCTATACATAACAGAACGTGAAAAAAAATCAAGGGATTAAAAAAAAATTACAGTTTCTATTCTCGTAAGGTCGGCTTTTGCTACCAGTACACCAACTGGAGGTGGCATTCATTCCTTTTATCCATGGATAATAAGAGTAGATTGAGATTAAGTTAAGGCCATTTTAACTAAAATATGTTCTGTCTCCTTCTTTTACATTAAACATAGATGACAAGAAGTTCGAAAGGTTAATTAAAAAAGTGACTAAATCTATTGCAGTTAAAATTGACTTAACAAACATTTGTTAACTTTTACATTAAGCTGTAAGACCACATAACAGACTCCACTAAAGATACTCAAAAAGAGAGGGTTCAATCTAAAAATTTGGCAAGCCGTATCGTGACCTTATAGTCAAAAAAAGACTCGTATTAATACATGACAGTAAATATCTTATTTTATATTATGTGATACTTATCTATAATAAATATTATATAATATAAAAATCAATGCCACTTTTCTTTGTAATTTTATAACTCAAGAACGGGCTCACCTAACCAAACTAAATGTTTAGGCTTTGTTCGGACTATTTAGTAGATGGTTTATGTGAAGTTTGCACAAATTCTTCATTTATCACTTTATTCGTAGCGAAGCACGTACTGAGCCGCTAGTAAGTTATGTTTTTGCGTGTGTCGTGTATCTGATACTCACATTTGATCCCCCCTTTTCTCGGAATTAAGAATCAAAGGACGCGAAAGCCATATTTTGTTACTTTTTTTGATAAACATGCATTTATATTTATTCATGTACATGTATAAATGTAAATTTTACAATATTTATGTTTACTTTTATACACAATATCTATGAGTTTGGGTAATCTAGTGGGGCATGCAACGGCAGCCGCAGGCAGGCCACTGCTGGACATAGGCACCAAATTTCCAATAGTACTATATAGGCCCAAAGATTACCAAAATGATCGGTTAGACGCGGCCGATATCCTCCATCCATCATATTTATTTTATTTATTGATCTTAGGAAGTACAGCTCCTTCACAAATAGTATGATAAATGTTAGCCTAATTGCCAATAACAAATCTCCACAGTTATAATACATGTTCTTGTTAATAAAAGTAAATAATATGCCTGAACACAAATTAATATGACTATATTACATCTTCATTACCATCTGAGCGTATTTCTCGGTTGCATTCTGTGTGGATTCAAAAATGGTTTATATTTATTACGGGTATGCCCCTTCCACATTGTATAAAAACATGAAATTTTGCGAAAGGGACATTTTTGCCACCAGGGGACATTTTTCTACTCTACTACTTTGAGTCTACTCGTACGGGTATTCCCTAACCCGAGATTTGAAAGAGTGAGAAGAGTCTTTTTTAGAGTTTATTAGAATTTAGATAGAAGAATAACTAAATAAAGGGATAAGGCACGGAAGAAGTAGAATAAGTACAGTACCATACGCCTGTTTGCCTACAACACTATCGAGCAAATACTGTAAAAAATTTAGGAGGAGGAGAAATAAGTAATACACTTCAGTTATTTAATTGTACCTTACTATAATTAACTATAGTCGCCGTCACGAGAAAGTATAAATTTAGTAAACAAACTAATCTCTACTATAGTGGGTTCTAATGGTTACCTATCGACAATATTATGAGTTTACCAAATATAATCGACTTAAATTACTATACGAGTACGACCGATTCCAATAAGTCGGGTTATATTTTGCAATATGTCAGTGATGATGCTCTGTGAATTTAAACATTTGGTCCGCCATTTAATTTTGGTGACAGTTTATCTTTTTACTTTTGAAACAAATAAATGAGAGAAAAATCATACAATTAATCAATTATGAAATGCGATTGAGGCGGTCAACAGAATCATCTAAAATCACTCATAAATTTAAATTCTCTCTAAACATTAGTAAAATATGTCACTAAAATACTATTTTTTTTAAATTTAAATATTGCGAACCCCTGAGCATTTGTTAACATAATTTATATCCTCTCGTGACGGGGACTTAAGCTCAGATCGAACACACTCTGGATTCTGAGCTCTCGGTAACGACTAACTCGTAACTACTGTGAGAAAGAAGCTCTTTACAGTTTTAAATTATGTAAAAACCATTGGATATTTTTAACCGTTTAAATATCTTGTGAAAACTGTTGTCTCGAGGAGACGTTTGTGTAAGTAGGTGGTAAAATTAAATGACACCTGTGCACCGGCGTAACTTAGGGTACTTCACTTCCAAATCAGCTGAGCAAACAACCAGACAGAATCTCCAGATAAAATTCACACCAAAGAAGGAGATGCGAATCAAACAATTGAAGGAAATGAAATTAAAAATAAATATCCAATTAAATAAATCCCAAGCTGTAACAAAACAAATTGCTCTTATTAGTGTGATGAACAAAGGAAATACTGCCACGTATCAAAAGTCAGACCTTACCGTTACTCCAAAATTTGGTTAAGCGCACCCACTACCCTGTGGACTGGTCCAGCCTGTGGCTTCGAGCTGAAAATAATCGAGTCAAAATAAAAATTTGTTTAAACGAATCGACCGACATTCAATTCAGAACCATTTTGCCTATTTGTTATTTCTATATGCCAAAACATACCTCTTTTTTCGATTACTCACAAAAACTAATTTTGCAGGACTCCGGCTATGGTCAGCATCACTTTAGGCTTCGAGCTTCGCCAAGGAAGTCACCAAACCCTTCTCCAACTCGTAATTACGACACTATAATATAAGTCATATAAAACAATTTTAACTCAATTTTTTTTACGTTATATGAAATTTGGGATCATTTAACCATCACTTGGGGGAAAATCCCACGCTTGCAACATCGACGAATCATAGACAAAAAACATAGACTTTAGGAGCTTTTGCCATCGATCAATCATAACCAGAGACAAATCATGCGAACGGATTACCATGATCTGTTAAATACGTATTTGTTACTAAATAAAATTATGTGATAAATTACAATGTGGCAATAGCGCTATTTCTAGGTAACGTTACAATTTTTTAACGGTAAAACAAGCTCTGGGAAAAGTTGCGTGGAACATCGACAAACTCACAAAGTTGGTAATGGGAACCTTGCCTACACAGATACCTATTCAGATACGAGCTGACTCACAGTCTATCTCGATGGGTACTCACGGGTGCGAACTCTGTCTTTAATCGCATCGAACTATAATGTCATTCTTAAATTCCATTCGGTTGCATCTTGTGATGAAAGAAATAGAGGTAATTATATTAATTGAATAGATACATTAATTTATCTTTTCAGGCATCCATACTCAAATGTTTATTGGTCTGGTTTTCCTGTAAAACTCCATGCACTTTAAGGATGATGATACCCTGGGTTCTTAAGCGCAAGTTGAACATGTAACTGGGAAACACGCTAGGGCGAACAAGGTTTGTCTTTCAATGATGATGAACACGAGAAAATTGTCTGTTTGTATCTTAATAGTGCGTTCCAGCTACACATTAAAGCTCAAATCAAGCTAATGATAACAAGCACTTACCAAACTATTTTGCGTGCTTCCGCCTGAATAAATTAAATAAGTTCACGATAGTTTTCCACGTAAACGTAAACATTCAAAACTGATATTTCAATTTTATCTTTATCCTGTAAAAATGTGTAAGAGAAAATTGATCTGCTTCTTATTTTACTCGGATCATCGATCTATATTCCTAACACTCTTGTCAGACGGAGTGAATAAAGTTAATAGAAATCAGGTGATCAACAAACGTTTTCACAAGAAGTTCCTCCCGTATTTTTCGAACAAAAGATAAAATCTTTGCTTTGAAAAGCTGAAAACCGTATTTTATTGAAAGTGCTGTACCCCAAGCCTGATGATGTCTACTAAACCCACTTGTAAAACCGCTACTAGGCTATAAAACCCCTATTCTTGCCTAGTAGTTACGAAAGTAAGGTCTGCGAACCCTAGTTTACTTTAAAGGAACTGTAAAGATTTTATGTACTTTACAGTTCCTTAAAAAGCAATACTAAAACATAAAATTACAGGATTAGGAGCGTATTATACTTCAGGCGTTTCAACCGTGTTACAACATCCGTGGTCACGGAACGACTGGCTCAGCATTTGTACAGCTCCGTACTTCCAGCGGACTCATCTTCTACCATATTTTAATTTCTTTACGTACGATCACAAAACACATTTACAGTGCATATATAAATAATGCAGTGCATTCGTTTAAAAGTTGATTGCTAACGCAACCTAGTAACCTAGGTTACACTATGCTTGTTTTACTGTCAATGTAAATTATGAAAAACTAGCTATATGCGAGTTATCGGCTCGCTAAGGATGTCGAAACTGGGCGAAGTGAGGGCATGAAGTAGGAGAGTAGACCATGGAGTAATTACAAAGAGGAGATGCCGTAATAAGCGTTTCAAAAGAAAGTATTTGTGAGGCTACACGGGGCGGAAGGCAGACGAAGCACGAGCAATGACAACCTCCACCCACTTCTGTGTCGGCGAGGCGCCAATGATCACATCACTGCGCCATTTCAAACGGCATCTCCTCTTTGTTATTGCTCCATGGAGTAGACCATGGCCGGGAAAGTAGCGCTTGTGGATAAAGGAGAACGTTGATGAGATTCAAGAAAATAAAACTCAAAAATCAAATTATTTATTAGCATAAAATGTCGGTATTATGTGTCTTGTTAAATAATAATATAATGTTTCCATATACATTTTACCGATTGTTGCGGCCTTTTCGCCCCTCCAACCGTGATCTGCTGCCGGGTGCGGGGAGCGGGGGCCAGCCCAGGCGTGGACCCCACCAAGAAACCGGAACGCAATCTTCGTCACCACCACCGCGGCGATAGGCGCGATTTGTGCTTTAAATATTTTGTATTTTTTACCAGTATTAAACCTAGTTACAGTCCGCTAAATATCTCATTTATCACCCGAGTAGAGATTCCCCGAACATTTGGTCCTCTCTCCGTAGTAAATACGGGATATATTTTTGTCGCATATTGTAACGTCGTCGCTCGTGGACTTTGGCCGTCTTAGTTCGAGTTACGCAAGCAAGAACATTCTCGAACAGCGAAGATCTTCAATTTCCATACAATAAACCAGGATCATACATAATTGGATCAATACATATATTCAATCAAACAATACTGGAAGGAAGTACTGGATAACACGGATATCATTAACTGGAGGAATAATAAAATTCAAAGGAAATCATCACAAGTGGTATCATCGGCAGCGGTGAGTCCGTTCCAATACCTATCCTGTTCTCTGTTGTGTTGTGTTTCCTGTCTTCATTCAAATTCCTTCATAGTATCCCGTGCCTTGAACCGTACTTTCCACATCCATTTAACATTTTAAAATTTTCTTCTATTCATTTTCAAACATAGTTGCGATCTGTGCCTTATATTCATTTCTTATAAGTTATCATTCAAGCAAGTGAACCTATCTAATAACATCGTTATAGCTACATACATAGGTGCATATCTATCGTGCATATTGCATTCAAAGCCGCTCACAGGTACCTATAAACGCCTAATCCTTTGTTCTCATTGAAAGGAACGCATTGCCTGTGATTCATATCATAAAAAGCTAACCTGTTTACTAGTTCAAGATTTTTTATTCTCAATCTTGATTGTATTTTGCATCTTTTGTAAAATATGCCTACTACGCCGGAAAGCATGCTTAAAACTTTAGTTAAAAAACGCTCTGCCATTAAATCAAAAATTACTATTTTTGGAAATCATATCGAATTGATTAGAAATATTCAGTGCATAAGCGAGCTACAGTTCATTGACTTGCAGTGCAGATTAAATAAATTCGAGTGCTTATGCGATAAATTTGACGCGTTACAGACCGAGATCGAGATTCTTTCGGACGAGCCAAGAGACGGAGACCCACCCGTGGAACGGGAGCAGTTTGATAATGATTATTATCCACTGGTGGCTATCGCCCGCAGTATACTCTCAAGAAAGAAGGATCAGGAAGGATCTGTGGTGAGCTCTGTTAATGCTGAGACAACTACAAAATCAAATTTAGTACGCCTTCCTAAGATTTCCTTACCTAATTTTAGTGGTGGTTATCAACACTGGCTCGAGTACAAAGATACGTTTCAATCATTGATACACAATAGTACATGTATAGATAAAATAAATAAATTTCACTATCTTCGTGCTTCTCTGCAGGGCAATGCAGCCTTGGTGATTAAGAATATTGATGTTAAAGCAGATAATTACGAGACAGCGTGGAATTTGTTATGTGAACGTTTCGATAATAGCCGTTTACTTATTGATAATCACATACAAGCCTTATTTAGCGTTCAATCTATGAATAAAGAGTCTTGTGCGGCCATACGCTTTGTTGTAGACATTACAAACAAAAATATTAGGGCCTTAGCAACACTAAACGAACCGACCCAGCATTGGGACACTCTTATTATTTATATGATGTCCACTAAATTGGACAGTGTAACAGGACGTCACTGGGAGGAATACAGGAATACGCACCTGTCCTCATCTACATCTCCCACACTTACACAGTTTTTAACATTCTTAAATAGACGTGCAGATTTACTAGAAACAATGGAAGAACACAAATCATTCAAAACAAAATCAGAATCAAACAAATCTAAAAGCTTAATTATAAATGACACAGATAAAAACAGTTCAGACAATAAAAAAACAATAAAGTGTAATTTATGCAATCAAAATCATTACCTATTTTCTTGCCAATCATTTAGAAGTCTTCCTATTGAGTCACGTGTTGAGAAGGTAAAAGAGTATAACATATGTTTTAATTGTTTACGTCCAGGACATAACGTAAAAACTTGTAGGTTGTCACATTGCAAATATTGCAAAACCAAACACAACACTCTTTTACATTTAGACAAAACTGATTCATCTACTGCTTCTCTTTCTTCTTCCTCCACTTCAGAAAACATTGTTCTTGCTTCCGATGTTGTTCATTACGTCACCCCCGCGCGTGTCTTTCTTTCCACAGCGCTGGTCAAAGTAATGGACTGCAAGGGCAAAAAACATTCTGCCAGGGCAATCCTGGACAACGGTAGTGGTATCAATATCTTGTCAGAGGGCTTGTGCAGGAAACTCAGCTTGCCACGTCAAAATGTCAACTCCACGGTAACTGGTTTTAACAATCTTTTATCTAATAGTACACAAAGATGCGTAGTAACTATAGAGTCATTTTGTAGTGAATTTAAAGCTGATTTAAACTGTAACATTTTCGAAAATGTTACTACAGCCGTACCAGTTTCATATATTGACATAAAACACATACACATACCATCTGGCATTCGTTTATCAGATCCTACCTATAATGTACCATCAGCCGTCGACATTCTTATTGGAGCAGACATTTTTTGGCAGGTATTAGGTAATCAGACAATAACATTAGGCAAAAATCTACCACAGTTACGCGAAAGTAAGTTAGGCTGGTTAGTAACCGGACATATTGTAGGTTCAGCACAAACATATAGCCAATGCCATATCACACAGAATTCAGACACTGACTTAACTCGTTTTTGGGAGCTAGATAGCATCTCAACAGTGCATTCTTTATCCACAGAGGAGCGTGCGTGTGAGCACAGCTTTAATTTGAACACAAAACGTAGCAATGACGGTCGCTTTGTCGTCACTATTCCACTCAAACAAAACCCAGACGTATTGGGTGATTCATATCAAATGGCAAAGTGTCGTTTTTTATCTCTTGAGCGTAAATTCAAACGCGATCCAATTTTTGCTGAATTATACAAAGATTTCATGCGTGAATATGAGGAACTAGGACACATGACCGAGAATAAGAATCCTCCAAGTAAGGACGTTATTAATTATTATATTCCTCACCATGGTATAATACGCGAGTCAAGCTCAACAACACGCTTGAGAACGGTCTTCGATGCGTCCGCACCCACCAGCACGGGTATATCATTTAATAACTTACAAATGGTCGGTCCCAACGTGCAAGACGATCTTTTGTCCATAATATTGAGGTTTCGTCAGCATCGCTACGTCGTATCAGCTGATATAGAAAAATGTTACAGAGCCATTCTGGTTAACTCTTCTCAACGTTCCTTGCAGCAAATTATATATAGATACAATAATTCAGAACCGTTAAAAACCTACACTCTTAACACAGTAAGTTATGGTACTTCTTCGGCGCCATACCTTGCAACAAAGTGCTTGGTTAGTCTAGCGTCTACTGTACATAATAACAATGTTAAAGATAGCATTCTCCACGATTTCTATGTTGATGACTATTTGAGCGGAGCACAGACTATTGACGCTGCTGTCGAGCTTTGTAAGGGCGTATCTGATGCTTTATCTTCAGCCAAATTCAACCTAAGAAAATGGCAATCCAACAACGCTCAAATTCTCAATGAGATGGTATCAGAGAAATGTAAATCTGTTCCTAATTACATTTTAGATTTTTCAGAAAACGAAAACACACCTTCTAAAACATTGGGGCTTAATTGGTTGTGTAAATCAGATGTAATGTCTTACTCAATTAACATTACATTACAATCTCCCGTAACAAAACGTCAAATTCTCTCTGTTTTAAGCCAAATATTTGATCCCTTGGGGCTTGTAAATCCCTGTATTTTAAGAGCAAAGCTAATTATGCAGAAATTATGGATAAATAAGTGTGAATGGGATGAAGAAGTCTCATCTGAAATTTTGGAACAGTGGTCTTTATTTGCCAATACACTTTCACATCTTAACAATTTAAAAATTCCTCGGTGGATTCTTCAAATTTCATTTAAACATATAGAAATACATATTTTTACAGACGCTTCAGAGAATTCTTACGGAGCATGTGCATACATTAGATCCATTTCTCATTCAAATAGGGTTCATGTTCAGCTTTTAATTTCAAAAAATAGGATAGCTCCGATTAAACACGTAACTATTCCACGTCTCGAATTATGTGGTGCCTTATTAGGAGCAAAATTGTGTAGAAAGGTTCTATCTTCCCTTACGCTGAATATAGACACATGTAAATTTTGGTGTGATTCTACTATTGTTTTGGGTTGGTTGGCTACTCCTTCTAACCAACTCAAGCCGTTTGTGCGTAACCGGGTAAATGAAATCCAAGAAATTACTAGCAATTATACTTGGAGTTACGTGCCTTCCAAAGAGAACCCGGCGGATCTGGTTTCCCGCGGGGTGAAGGCTGACCAGATCAGCAACTTGTCGTTGTGGTGGTCAGGTCCAAATTTCCTACAAAATAGTGAACACGATTGGCCAAAATTCCCAAACAATGTTTCCAAACAAGAATTACCAGATCTAGCGTCATGTTTAGTTACTCAAAATGACAACGTTGAAACGGATAACATATTTACACATTTAATTAAAAAATATTCTAATTTTACACATTTACAAAGAGTCATAGCTTATTTACAACGATTTATATACAATATTAAATATAAAGGTAATAAATATACAGGGTCTTTATCATCGGAAGAGCTAAGTAATTCCTATAACTTTATTTTACTGACTGCTCAGAGAGAGATGTTCTCAAATGAATACCAGATTCTTGAGTCAGGTGATGTATTACCTAAGAAAAACAGATTAATTTCTCTTTCCCCATTTTTAGATCAAAATGGACTCATGCGCGTTGGTGGCAGGTTAGATAATTCACCTTATAGTTATGACGTTAAACACCCTATTCTTCTTTGTTCAAAACACCATATAACTAAGATTATGTTCCATTTGCAACACCTAAAATTATTACATGCTGGACCACAATTATTGTTGTCTACTATTCGTCAAACATATTGGCCTTTAGGAGGCAAGAGTTTAGCTAAACATATTACAAAACATTGCTTAAAGTGCTTTAGATTTAAGGCTTCTGTTGTTCAACCTATTATGGGACAGTTACCACAATCTAGAACAGAATTAATATTTCCTTTTCTTCATTGTTCAGCAGATTATGCCGGGCCAGTGATGATAGCTAACCGCAAGGGTCGAGGTTGTCAACTTAGCAAGGCGTACATTTGCATACTCGTTTGCTCTGCAACCAGAGCCCTGCACCTAGAGCTCGTCACAGACCTTACCAAAGAGGCCTATTTAGCTGCTCTTAAACGTTTTGTGGCTCGTAGGGGAAAACCTCAAACAATTTCATCCGATAACGGAACAAACTTTGTTGGTACTAGCAATGAATTGCAGCGTTTTTTATCTGAGTCTAATTTAGCAGCTAACATAGAGCAAGAAGGAATAAAATTCAAATTTAGTCCCCCTTTTACGCCCCATTTTAATGGCTTGGCAGAAGCTGCCGTTCGTTCAACCAAGCACCATCTCAGAAGATTATTGCAACTTACTAATTTCACTTATGAGGAAATGTCTACATGTCTGACACAGGTCGAATCCATCTTAAATTCACGCCCGCTTACACCCTTAAGCAATGATCCCTCTGATTTTTCCCCTTTAACTCCTGCACACTTCCTTATTGGACGGCCACTGTTGTCGATTCCACATCCAGAAGTGACAGAGAGAAATATTTCACACCTCGAGAGATTCAAACGAGTAGAGCTTATAAAACAGCATTTTTGGCAAAGGTTCAGCACAGAATACGTCTCATTACTACAGCAACGCACGAAATGGCACCTTTCTGTCCAAGAACTTCAAATAGGATCATTAGTCCTCATCAAAGATAAGGCTCTCCCACCCTTGCTTTGGTCACTGGGTCGTGTGATCAAGGTGTATCCAGGAAGGGATCATATCTCTCGAGTAGCCGATATCAGAACGAAAAGGGGAACAATAAGACGGGCCTTCAATAACATTTGCCCACTTCCAGGCTCATCAGACCTTTGAAGACTTCTCTTCAACTGGGGGAGTATGTTGCGGCCTTTTCGCCCCTCCAACCGTGATCTGCTGCCGGGTGCGGGGAGCGGGGGCCAGCCCAGGCGTGGACCCCACCAAGAAACCGGAACGCAATCTTCGTCACCACCACCGCGGCGATAGGCGCGATTTGTGCTTTAAATATTTTGTATTTTTTACCAGTATTAAACCTAGTTACAGTCCGCTAAATATCTCATTTATCACCCGAGTAGAGATTCCCCGAACACGATAAAGGTGTGCAAATTCTTAAACAAATATATTACAATTTAAGTATTTTTAATTTATCAACTGAATTATTCTAAATAGTCATTACAAAGTAATTATCCTAAAGTATATTCATGTCAGTTATTAAATAATTATGTCCAAATTAAAATTGTCATTTAAAAATTCATTCACAGTATAATAACATTTTTCAGTCAGGAATTTCCAGAGGCGTTCTTTAAATTAATTTACATCAAGCTTTTTTCTGTAAATTAATTTGGTAGAGTCGAATTCAGTTTTATTGAAACCCTTAGATACAACAATTATTATTGATTGAAACTGTTTTCCAATAATAGAAAGTGAATAAATTTCATTAATGTAAACGAAATGATTAGTCTTTAAAGATTATCGTTGCAAGACTTCTTTTATAGAAATCGGCTAAAATTTTACCTCAAAACGACTGTACAAAGTTGTAATTAGCTGCAATAGCCACAAGAGAAATGGCCACTTGGACGAATAGAGTTAAGAAATTCTTTTGAACTTAAATGTAAGAAGAATTCGCCGGGAATTTGACGATTTTATTCTTTTACTCGACTTTTACAAAAATAGGGGTTGAATTTAGTAAAAATCAGTTTTCATATTATTACATGAAAAGTCTTTTGAAGTAACGGCAAATATTTTCTGTTGCTTAGTTGTTCTGCAAGATTACGAGAGCTGACAACTCTGGCGCTCTCGTTTCGAAGGCCAAGATCCACTTCGGGTCGCTGACCCAGGGGAATTAGTAAAAAAAAAAAAAAAAAAGTTATTTATTGAAAAGGTACAATATAACTTATGACTATTTTCTATGTAAAGCAAACCGAGAGCGAAGTGGAATGTACCTAACGAATTCACAGCCACTGAATCCAAACTAGGACTAGCCTGTATTTTGGCAGTTCTGTTCATCCGACAAGTCATGTGCTCCGCTCCATTTTTGAGAACCATGTTCTCAAGATAATGAGTATTGTACCTTAAAACTAAGAGATTTTTTTTAAAAAGAGCACTTATTTCCCAAGCTAGTTAAAGACTGTAATTTGGGAATAAGAAAACATTGTTTTAAAAGTATACTCGATTACTCGTACTATTTATTACGATTACTAACTAGTTTTAAATTTTGGGAGTTCGAGCCGTGTAATAATAAATAAGAATGCATGGATGTGTACTTGTGTGTAAAATAAGTAGGTAAATAAGCTAAATAGATACCCCACTATATGTAGGGGGAGAAGGTAAATAGAAAGTCCGTTCACAGTGAGGGCCAAGTACAAATCCTAAAGAGGCTTAACGTTGTCACAATTAGAGATGGGCGCTGTGAAGGTAGTAGATTAAGATAATTATGTATTAGGTACCCTCGAATGAAAATAAAAACAGTCTTGATCTACTGGCTGGTTTCATTACATCTTTACAGGCGCCTTCCCGTAAAACTTCCCATTTACTCCCGGAATATTTTAAAAATTCCCGGGAATTAATTATTTTTTTCCTTTTCTTCCCCTTGCATTTCATTTTTTCCCTTATTCAATTTCTACCGCTGCCCATCTCTAGTCACAATAAATGTGTACTAATGGACTCACTGTCAAGGATGTCGAAGACTAGGCGAAATGGAACATGAAAAGTAGGAAAGCGGACCCTGGGATAAAAAGTAATCATATTAGGGGGAACTAGGAGGGAAGGGAGGTGCTAGGAAAGAAATAAAGACATGATCCATATCCATCCATACACTTAATATATCCATACTAATATTATAAATGCGAAAGTCTGGTAGTCTATCTGTTACGCTTTTACGGCCAAACCGCTGAACGGATTTTGATGAAATTTAGTATGAATGTAGTTGAAGACCCAGGGTCAAACATAGGCTACTTTTTGACGCAGGCGGAGCTGAGGGAAACACCTAGTTTATAATAATGCAAATAACATTGATAGTTTAGCTCTATTAGATTAATGATGAAGAAAGACGTGCCTATGAACTTTCTTCTTCTTCTTTCGAGTCAAAATGGCTATTACGTATTTTTTTGATTAATTCTGTCTTACTTCGACCGGAGGCTTACTATGGTCTCTTAATCCATGCAAACACGAGTGAATGAGGGGCATGGCGAAATACAGAATGTAAGGAGACATCTCGCTTAATCACTCGCATTTTAATGGAATTAAGAGATGATAGTAAGCCATCTGGGTTTTTTAAGACATAATTTCTTTACTGAAAATAATATTTTAATATGATTGCAGGATTGCTTACAAACAATCCGTGGCGATGTTTTCATTAGTACGAAGTCGGTTCAAGCCATTGACATATACATTACTAACGTAAGGACGTGGCCAAAGTTGCGACAAATTAGCACCAATTTTGCGGCCCTAAATGTTGTTTGTATTTGTCTATTTTGTAAAGAGTAGTTATATTATATTCTCTAATTCTTGAGACTTCACAAACAAACCTTTTATTTATTTTTTACAAAACGTTTCATCTATTTCGCATAGGGGAAAAATTTAAGTAATATTAAAATATATAAACACAGAGAGCTCTGGCTTTTATGAGATGAGTGTCAAGAGTAGTGAGATGACGTCAAAACTATTTGGTTAAATTAAATGATAATTCGAAACATGAAATGATTTCAAAATAAAAATGTTGTAAGGGATGGTTATGAAATGAAAAGTATGGAAGGAGGAATTATGCGCAATTGCGCATCGTTACACGCTGAACAAGGAACGGTGCAGATCTTTTGTGTCGGAGACCAACAGCGCTGAGCCATCGCATTAAGTAAGACCTATCCTTAGTTCTAATCATTGGTTAAAGCCGAAATACACCGACCAATTTGAACCAGCTCTCCTTTTGTGCTCGTATTTAATATTTCTCGCTCTACGGCGGTTTAATCATACCCAGGGTTGGCAAAAATTAGTTTTGCTATTTTTGCCTCAATAATAGTCTAGACTTTCGACAATAATGAGACTGGGTTGAAAACTTTGGCTTCTGGCATGCTTATTTTTTTTTATATTTCTATTTTATTTACTCGTTAAGGAACTATTTTATATAAATGCAATATTTAGGGTAACTGTCGAAAAAACTAACAATCTCAGATTAATTATTATAATGTGACGTCATTAAACAGTCCTATTTTGCGTTTTCGTGTGGTTTTAACTCTGAAGTTTAAGTTTTATTTATTTATTTATTTTTATTTAACCTTCATTGTACAAATTACAATTAGTAAAGCACAATAGGCGGACTTAATGCTAAAAGCATTATCTAACAGTCAACCTTTGGATATAGCAGAGAGCTGAAATGTGGGTGTACTGAAAATACCACGGGAACGGCTAGTAACGGCTACTTTTGGTTTGGATAGGTGAGCCTGTTCTTGAGTTATAAAATTACAACGAAAAGTGGCATTGATTTTTATATATATTGATATATAATATATGTATAATAATATATAATATATGTATATAAATTACACAACATAAAATACAGATGCAATGTACGTCATAAAACCAAGTATTTTATTAGATCAGTTCATTTTTTACTTGACCTGACTAGGATAGAACCAGATATGTTATGGCTTTGAGTTGACAACCCTGGCCACAGGGTAGCTGGCTTAACTTGGTAATCCGTATTGCAGGATTTTTAATCTTTTGCCCCTCATAAATTACTGATACCAAGGAATATTGTTATATTTAAAGTAGAGAACAATTTTTTTTAAATATTTTAAACCCAAACAAGAATATAACCCAGCAATCACTCTTTTATACAAATTGAATAAACAGCTGATGAGACTTTTAATGATAGGCCGAAGATTTTTTTTTTATTATTTTACTTTTTAAAGGTAAATAATTAATTTTTGTATTTATTTCATACAAAAATTTCACAATTCATACGTGTACTGTACGTACATTTATAAATTCCATTACGCCTAAAACCATGTAATGGTTTGTATAAACGCTGCTTTATTTAAAAATGTAATCGAGTTTTACATACTGTAAATATTCGGCTTCCTTATAAATATGATAAAGTACGTGAAAATATTCCTTCAGGGTCGGCATCGCGCTCGTGACATCTCCGGTGTTGCAGGCATTCATAGGCTACGGTAACCACTTACCATCAGGTGGGCATTACGCCTGTTTGCCTACTTAATTGTATAAAAAAAATTATGATAAATATTGCAAGAATGAATAGTGAATACAATTTTGTCCGAGTACTAATATTTTATGCTAGTATTTTATAGCAGTTTCATTTTTTAAAGCTGCTAAATTTAAGTTCACTGTCGGGTCTGAAATGGGATGAGGTCAGTTTTTTAAATATGACTAATGTACTATTAATTTTTGAGGAGTTTATTTAGATACGAGTATTATATTTATTTCATTAACAGTTTTGTTACTTTTTTTATATAATTAAGTAGGCAAAAAGGCATACGGCCCATCTGATAGTAAGTGGTCACCGTAGCCCATGGACGCCCGCAACACCAGGGGCATCACGTGCGCAATGGCCGGCCCTTGAGAAAAATGGCCACACTACCTGTTATCTTGCGATCTTCGACGATTCTCATAGCACGCCTCTGAGGCACCCAGAGGCGACAGCAGTACTCCATATGTGGCCTTACTTGCGCCTTGATAATTAAAATTGATATGGTCTTTAAGAATTTGTAGATATTGGATAGAGCCCTTGGTCTCGGTTGTTATCGATATATGGTAGTCGTTAGGCTGTGTCAGATCCTTAAAAAATCTAAAGGTGCTGGCCACTAACAAACCTCGGTCATATTCCTGTCAGACGACAGTCGCTCCATTGCAATTACCAGTGCCGCCAAATCTAGGATTATGACGTACAACGTACCCCAGATTCCTAGCCGCAAGGACACAACTAGGAAAAATACGCTTGGACGAAGAAGATGACTGAAGAGCTTGTTTGTTTGAACGCGCTAAATTCAGGAACTACTGGTCCGATTTGAAAAATTCTTTCAATGTCTAATTATCGAGGAAGGCCGGGGCGAAGTCGCTACGGGCTGTTAGTAAATACTATTTGTATTGTACGTAGGCTAATCATCTTGATAGTCTGTTGAAAAAATCCGCCATTCCTTTATACTCAACTCTGAAAGTAGTGCAAAGAAAAACAAGGCAACATTTGGAGGAGTAACAATACAATAGAGAACAAAAGTGCAAAACTTTCGCACGCAGGACGCAGTTTAAGTTATGTTTGTTACGATACTACGCGCGTATTTTTCGACACTTCTGGGCTGGGAAACTAGACTATTTTTATTCAAAACTATCTGTTTCCTGCTGCTCTGCCTAGGGATAAAATTTGATTTAATTATTTTTGAAAAACAAAACGTTATGGTGATAGTTTAACTCACGTTAAGACAAGTTATGTCACTTTTGTAACAACAATATTTTCCTGTAAATTCAGGGCAATTTACAATATTATTTTCAGTAAACTAAGATTTTTAAGGAAAACCAAATAACTATGACGCAGATACGGTAAATAACCAACCCTACAAGTGACACTCACACTTCACTCACATTGACGAGCGTGCGAACGCGACCGAATCATAGTAGTTGTAATCTCGGCGCTGTTGTATGGAGTGTCCGGGGTGTGGACTAAACTAGTTTTATGTTAGGGGGCAATAATTCAACGATACGATTTTTTAACGAAAATATAGAAAAAGTCGATTACATACATACATACCATCACGCCTTTTTCCCGTAGGGATAGCCAGAGACTACGGATTTCCATTTGCTACGATCCTTACAGACTTCCCTCGCTTCCTTCTTCTACGCTCATCACTCTCGTCATACACGCTCGTCGATTACAGGTACTCCTGACATCTCCTTTTTTCGAAAAATAGATTAAATAAAAAAATATCAAATACCGCTGAAATTGTGTGGTGCAGGCTGCAGGCTGACCTGCGAGAGATGTGAGCTATGAACTTGAGAACCATCGCACAGAAAAGATCACTCTGATGCTCACTTGTCTCTTTTGTTTTCACTTATTTATCCTATCTACTCTTAAGGTGGGCTGTAAGAAATTACAATAGCGATAAGCATTTGTACTCAATTGTTTAAATGTATTTAATACTAGCTGTGACCGCGGCTTCGCCCGCGTGGAATTCCGTCTGTGTCACGGAAAAAAGTAGCCTATGTCACTCTCCAGGTCTCCAACTATCTCCACACAAATAATCACATCAATCCGTTACTCCGTTTTAACGTGAAAGAAGGACAAACAAACAAACAGACTTTCACATTTACAATATTAGTATGATTAAGTATGGATTGTGATTGATACAATAAAGTGTATTAAAAGTGTGTAATATATCATCCTAGCGTGTATTCCTAGTTGCGTTGTCAGCTAACGCTTCGAAGCCCAGGGTACTCTTTAATTATGGTCCTACATTTGGCAGTAATGGTTAAGCCAGCGGAGTACATGGTGAAAAAGGTCATCACAATTTAGCTATTTCAGATCGAACACAGCCTGTGTTCACACATATGAGCTAACTAAAAGATCACACAAATTTTGTAAAAGGCTCAAAAATACAAAAGAATTGCGAGCCAATGTTTCAAACTATGTCGGCCGGCTCTAAACTTTGTTACTCCTAACTGACTGTAGTTGACAAAGAAAAACGAAACAAAACATCTTCGGTACTTTGAAATAACAGTCTGTGAACACGGCAATGTCTCTTTTTGTGGAAGTTCGACGTTAGAAGGAAGTTATTTCTTGTGCTTAGTTTCATAATAGTGTTTATTGTTCTGCTAATAATTGTTACAAGACAGTAAAATGTAAGATAAGGTCTAAAATGTTGTTATTTCTATCCGTCAACTGAGACTAATTTTATGATTTGATTTATATTGATACAACAGGCAAGCTCAATTTATATATAGAATTTTTAGACAATCTAAAAGCTTGTCCTAACTATATGATACAAACATTTCAAAAATATTAGTATACTAGCGGCCCGGTACGTGCTTCGCTACGTATAAAGTGAAATATTAAAAAATAATAATTGGAACATCATATTGTAATTATTATTTTTAGCTGTATATATTTTAATTTTACAATTATAATTCTAATTAATAAAAAAAAAAAAAAAAAAAGAACATCAAATTCATTTGTTACAAAAAATGTGATAAATGAGGAAACTTCACTTATACCATCTACTAAATAGTCCGAACAAAGCCTAAACATTTGGTTTGGATAGGTGAGCCCTTTCTTGAGTTATAAAATTACAACGAAAAGTGGCATTGATTTTTATATATATAGATTGCGCGTGCAGGGGTGACAAACAAACATAAGATCATGTTCGCGTCTATAAGATTACTTGAGATAGGATTGTGGTGTAAGAACACTTTGAGCAATTGAATTGCTTAACCCAACACTTCTCCACTTTATTACGACAATAGACACACACAGAATATATTAAACAAATCTCTTAAGAAAACATTAATTAAACAAAGGTCACCTTTTCCCGCCAGACAGTGTACACGCATCGCGTAGGGACGATATCGTAAAACTATACGAGCCATGTAAAAGACCCTTCAGTGAAAGCTGTATGTAGGTTATCTTATTGACATCACGTACAATATGTGTGTGACGTCATGCGTTTAATGAATAGTGGCTGTCATAAAAATGAAGAAAAGTCCAGATATGATTTTTTGGACCATTATTTTTCTTATTGATCACAAATACAAGAATTACTGGCAACATTTTTTGGTAGAACTAGTGCAAATCTATAAAGTTAAACTACAGTACTTGTTTCGTAAAAATTTAAGATAAGCAGTAATAATATCAGTCAGTTTCATGATCTGTCATTGTGCTATAAGAGAATGTAGGTTAGCCAGTGGATGTTAAAAGCAGTTTGGTTGTGACGACTGATACATTCGGGGAACGTGCGATACTAAACAATAAAAAAAATATTTTTGGCACTTTTCAGTGTCCAACTTGGAAAACAAAGAAACGAACAAAGATTAAGTTTACTTTCAATCCAAAGTAGTTTTTCAAAAGGGTTTATTTCTCAGCCACTTTTGCTTCACTCAACTGCACAGAAAATGTCGTAGATGCTCTTAGCCACGTCTCCTAAATTGACGCTATCGGTGAAATCGTCCAAGTATTTTAATGGCTTCAACCACTGCAGTTCAGACGGTAATAGCATTTTCTGCTCTTATCGAGACAATGTTGGGGGGGGGGGGGGGGGGAATCCGATGGACGACGGCTATAACCGTTTCTTTATAAATGCATCTAGTCAATAAATGGGGGTTATGTGACGAAGCTACGGGAAGCATGCTTTGAAGTTCTTTTGAGATATTTCAGGACATTGCAGGCTTTGCCTCACAAAAAAGATAATTTCGGGTTTCAGCCGCCACGTTAAGCTGTTGGTCTCGTTAGAGGTGACAGTCGGAAACGAAGAACCCTGACACCAGCGTGTACAGGGTGGACTGATCATATAATCCACTCGACATTAATGAATGGATTGTTTAGTTCTTTTTAGTTTGGTTAGGACATTTCAGGCTTACAGTTGTTTGAAGATTTTTATTTATCCATACTAATAATATAAATGCGAAAGTCTGTCTGTCTGTTTTTCTGTCTGTCTGTCTGTTACGCTTTCACGGCCAAACCGCTGAATTTTGATGGAATTTGGTATAAATATAGTTGAAGACCCGGAGTCAAACATAGGCTACTTTTTGACGCAGGCGGAGCTGCGGAAAAAAGCTAATCTACACTTCTACACTAATATTATAAAGAGGAAAGATTTGTATTTTTGTGTGTATGTTTGTAATGAATAAACTCAAAAACTACTGTGCCGATTTCAAAAATTCTTTCACCATTGGAAAGCTACATTCACCCTGAGTAACATAGGCTATATACCGCAGGCGGAGCTGCGGGAAATAGCTAGTTTTAAATAAAGATGATTCCGTGCTTCGAAATGAAAGTTAAGCCGATCCCGGCAGCCAACTGGTGGTGGATAGATAAACTAGGTCAGAGGCCGAAAGGAGGTTTTGCAAAAACTTTAACACCATCAATTAAGAATGTATCTTTCTAGCTTACATTTCATTACAATAATGGAAAGAGCAGACTTAAAGCCAAAGGATTTTTCTACCAGTCAACCAAGAGGTGGTGCGGAGAGAATATTAATTTATGAAGGCATCATTCTAATGGTCTCTAATAGTATTTCTTTTAAATAAAAGTTAAACCTCCAGACTTTTATCAAGACGAACACAAAGACATGAAAAAGCGAATATATTCAATTTTCTTTGTACGAGTAGCAATATATAAAACTTAAGAGATTTCTTATGAGGGTTCCGCTTCACAATTGACGAACTCTAAAGATTTTCCAAGTAAATGAACACAAAAACCATTCGCTGAACAACCTCGCTAAATAATTCGCTAAGTTCAGTATACACTGAGAATACATAATGGGGTCCGTACAATAGCTGTTGTTAATGGTATGGAGAGGAACAATCAATCAAAAGGGAGGCTTTTTTTATTTAACCTCGTTACCCAAATGTGTGGCAATGAATCTTACTATTGGTTTTTCGAGATTTTTTTGTGAGAAGAAATGGAGAAAACGATCACGGTCGCCTGCTATGTTCCGGCCAAGTACGAAAAAGGGGCAAGTCACGATGGTGAACAGATGAAAACACTTTAGTAAACAGCTGTAAGACACATGACATTTGACAATTATTTGTTGACAAATCTCCGAAATGGATATATTTTTATTGTATTAATTAGGAAAATCCGTAGTGCTAAATGGTGGCAAAGGCAAGCGCAAAAAGTGCTGGAGTACTATTTTAAAAATGTGTGACTCACTGAAAACGGATGATTCGATTGAATCTCATTCTAAACCAAGATTATTTTCAACATCTTATTTATTTATTTATTTCATGATTTTTTTTTAACCTATATCGTCCCACTTCTGGGCGAAGGTCTCTCCCAAGTCCTTCCGAACCTCTCTCTGTTCCGCCACCTCTGACCACCTAGCCTCGAATCTTCCCAAGTCATCGCTCCAGCGCATCCTCGGTATTCCTCTCTTTCGCCAGAATATATGTATACATTGTAAATATACATTGAAAACTTAACATTAGGAAAACTTGGTACAAGGGTTCTATTTATTTGCGTGTCGATGATATTATATGAAGCACAGAAACAAGACACCTGAAAGCCCTGTCTGACGCCAGATAGAAATCTCTCAATGTGCAGGTATTTAGGACATAATCGAAACTAAACGTATGGAAATAATTAAATGTATGGGATTGTACTTGTATAAGCCGCGTGAAATAACGTGGTCAATCGTCACGTCACAGTAATTTATATTCATACATACATACCATCACGTTTTTTACCGAAGGCATAGGCAGAGACTACGGATTTCCATTTGCTACGATCGTTACAGACTTCTCTCGCCTCTTCTACGCTCATCACTCTCGTCGATTACGGGTACTCCTGACATCTCCCTTTTATAATATATTCTCCGAGGCCGGCCCTTACCGACTTTTCCTGTCACCTTTGATTTGTGAATACCTTTCGTAGGTCTCCTTTCATCCATGCTTTCTACATGCCCAATCCATCTTAACATGCCTTTTTCTATTTTTGTCACCACATCCTCATTCAAACCACACGGTACCTTTTCCTAATATCACTATTTCTAATTTTATCGCTCAGACGTACTCCACACATACTCCGTTAAGCTCTTATTTCAACTGCATTCACTCTGCTTTTATTATTTTTCTGTCAGACCCAACTTTCACTACCATATATAAGAGTTAACCTGGTAATTTATTTATTAAAACTTTATTGTTTTCCAAGTACAAATACTTACAATTGGCAGACTAAATGCTAAGAGCATTTTCTACTAGTCAAGCATAGGGAGAAACACGTAAATAACTATAAATCACGATGACATAACAACAAACATTACATAACATAATCTCACTTAAGATTAGTATTATTGATTCTGTACTTAACTTAAGTTCTGACGTAAAATTAAATTATTAAAATTTGCTAAATTCAAAACATAAGCATAGTACTTAATTTCAGCTAGTGCCGAAATATTTTTAAGTTCTAGCTAAGTACTTATTTCGTCTAGGATTAATTAATTTAATAGAAAAAATGTGCTCCAAAGTAATAATAAAAAACACATTACAGAAAAAATAAAAAACTTACTATTAATAATTTTGCGTTATAAGCAAAGCATCCAAACCAAATAAAGAATCTCAAACAATTGTAACAATCAAACGTTGTTATGAAGAATTTTCGTCTAAAGGAAAATTAAAAAAAAAATATTCCGAAAATACTTCATTCAAATTGACAAGTCAATTAACCGGAAATTTCACAGGATCACGTAGTAGGAAATTTGAATGCGAAAAGGGCCCGTCATTACGGAATTTGACGTAATGTAATTATTGGAAATACCTCGAAATACCATTTTTGATATCGAATAGAGTTATTTTTATAGAAGGTTCGCTCATGTACTTTAATCCTACTGAACAGTACTTTTTCCGGGATGAAAGGTACTCTAAGTTCTCGTGAAGCATGCTTTGTTGAAGTTTTTTCCAGTTGTGTTTAGGACATTGCATGTTCTCGTATGGTGTAGCCATGGGTAATTTCGACTCCGTCTCGTGTTTGGGCTCACTAAATCTTAATCCGCAACCGGTATCGGCTCCTCTTAATGATTCCGAGTCCCTTATCGGCTCCCGCTCACGGACGTCCGTTCTGGTACCAGATTCAATACAGAATTTATTGAAAACGGTACTGGAAAGTGGAATCACAGTCTGGTGATTCAATAGAGTCAATCTTAAGCAAAGTAAACTGATTGATTCTATTGATCTAATACCACTCAAGTATTTTTATTGCATCATCTCGTCAGTTGTACATTAGCATTCGTTGAAATTTTCATTAAAATAAAGATAAAATGTGATTAAAAACAATTAGCTTTCATATACAGTAATGCTTTATACAATGTCTGTCTGTTATTTTTTGTTTTCCTTTATTTTTTCTGTTTTGTGTTTTTATATGATTTTTTTTTGGTTTCTGTTTTTATTTTATTTACACTAGGTAATTATACTTTTTTATAAAAAAATGTGTAATCGGCATTTTTACATATTATGATTCAAAAATAATAATTGACTCAGTTTCGTCGAAGTGAGACTCGAACGTTTTTCTATTAAAATTTGTCCAGCTTTGGAGAAAACCCGTTCGCATGGCACCGAAGTCACGAGTACTAATACGAGTCGCGACACGAACGCGACACGGAAGGTGCCGAATCCCGGTGGTATCAAGAACACGATGCGATTCAATAACTCCCGGAGTCGACACGAATAGCTCGGACTAATTAAGGGAATCGGCTCCTGTCGGTGTATCGGCTCATTTAAATCTTCTAGTCCGGAGTTACCCACGTCTAGTATGGTGATCACGTACCGGCAAGCGCAGCGTTATACACATCCACCGACCAGGTGGCCAGAACCGCTCGCAAGCAATACATTTCCCATATGAAGATTTTTTTAACATGTTATGTTCGGTTAATCAGTTTTTAGTAATTTCTTGGTAATTTGTGCATAAAGTGTTAGCGACACTTATTTATTTTAATGTTTTATGACTAATCTCATAGATTTAAGCGGCAGGTAAAGTGGCAGAACAGGTATATCACCACTACCCCCTCCTATTTGATGGGTGTATATTGGTAGTATCAATATAACTCGCGGTCTTTTCGTTTCGCTGAGCTTTGAGATGGAACATTGGAAACGTCATGCAGTGCAGACGTGTGTTTGTATTCCATAAAATTAACCGAGGCCAAGACTAGTATATTTTTATAGTTAATCACTAATAATTGGTAAAGTTAATGTGTAAAGTTGACCATTTTGTTCACAAAAGTTTCTTTTATATGATACAAATTTTCGCATTTGTATCAACAATTTTACAATTTGCGAGAAGCTATTGCTAGGAAGGATTTAAGACGGTAAACTAATTAAAATTTCTCGCTATCCTTTTGTCCACTGCCATTGAAAGGTGCTAGGACGGTCAACTTTGCAGTCAATGGGATAATAAAAATTAATTGGAAGCCTTATTCCTTGCCTGCTGTTTCATACGCGTACCTAAGTCCCACGGGAACAGTTATCTTATGTCCTTTTCAGTACTTCTAAATGCGTGTCTGCAAAATTTTAGTTGAGTAAATAAAACGTGAAAAGTGAACAAACACATACATAAATTTTAAGCCTTGATTATCATTAGATGATGATTAATTATCTACATAAGCAAAGAAAACTTTAGTTTTTTTTTTATGATCCTACATAATTGACGTTAATATTTAGCTACATAAGATAAGACAGAAAACGGACACTTGGGAACACTACCAGCTAGAATTTGAACTGAAATCTACTAGGTGACTACAGCATTTGTTTTCTAAGCTAGTGCATATAAATATTCACACCGCGCCGCTCCCATGCCACGTATGAAAGCAACGTAACTTTAGCAAAATGTTAGATTTTATTTGCCGTGAAACTCTCAACGGAGTTGAACCAGACTTAGCAGTCAACAACGGTTTAAGAGATTTGTAAAAAGGTCTGCAAATGCACTTCTAATTTATTTATCTGTTTCAAAAGATTTATGACGAAATTTTAACGTCTTCTTGTTCGTCATTTCATCCGGTGTCTTACTGTTGGCATCCAGGTCTTGCCTATTATATAATTGAGATCGTCGGCCCACAGCAGGGTTTCCGAAGGACTGCATGAGTTTCAGAACATCACCTGGTGCGAAGTGTCTGTAGTCCTGCCAGTACTTGGTAACTTTAACATAGTACTGCTGCATTGGCTCAGCGACCCGAAACGCATCTTGGCCTCCGACACGGGACTTCTCCACTCCTCCCTATTCTGTGCGATTGCTTGCCAGCATGTCTTTTGTAGGGTTTCCACGTCCGTGCACACTTATCGCTCCAGAGGTATCTGTGGCTATCCACTTTAACTTAGTCCAGTAGATTTCAGGTAGCAAACAGAAAATATAAGTAAAAGCAAGTGAAACCTTTATTTACATATAATCATGCCTCTTTTTCGCAGGGGTAGGCAGAGACTGAAAATTTCCATTTGCCACGATCCTTACAGAACCTCAACATTTCATTTCATTTTCCTTTTTCGAGAAGTCGGCAATTTGATGTATGTTTTCACCTGGATCCTACTGGTTATTCACGTAAAAAAAAATTAAGAAATTAAGTAAAATATCTTTATTGCACCAAATAAATTACATAACAAATATGCATAGACAAGATGTACAATATTTATTGGAATAGACAATAGTAATAAAAAAACCTAATTTAACGAAACTAAACTATATCTTAAACAAAAAGAAAACTTAAAAACTAAATCTAACCACTAAACTACAAGGTGACTGGTAAGAGGTATATAAAGCGAAAAGTGGTAGGTAAGGTATCATATCGACATGCTAGATAAAATAACATCTTGTAAGAAAAGCGTCACAATACCGAGTTCATTAACATTTCATAATTAGACAAAAATCTTAAGGTACCAACCCTGCATCAGCTGTTGTCATTCATCATTACGAAAATCTACAATTTTTACTATCATTTGACCAATGACCTAGAATACCAGGAGCTAAGAAATTACAATTACAAAGACTAAACAACGACCATAACAAATAATCATTGCCCAAGATCCTTGTGTCTCTGAGAGACGGATTTTTAATTTAAGTGGTAGTTCAATCACTTAAATTTAAAATCTGTCAATTAGTGATTATCACTAAATGAAATAATTTACTTACGTAAAACATAATCAGCAAACTGCATCGTAATTTTTAAAAATAATTTAACGGCGAATCAAACAATTGGATTTAATTATGCGTGGATTTCTGACAAACTTGCTAGTTGGTTTTGATTTTTATTACATATCAATAACAATAATAATAAAAAAAATCCTCATAATGTCACTGGTATTACGGGTAAAGTTAAATCTTCTTACAGAGTAGAAGCCCATCATTTAAAGTAAAAACAGCTGATATCAAATCGTAGGTATGTAAAATCTTGACATAAATTAATGCTTGAATTAACAATAAACAATTAAATTTCAAAAGACAAAAAAACATTCATGTAATTTCCAAAGTAGAAACAATTTACCTAGATGCAATGCATTATCTCTTCTGCGAATATTATTCATCTTCATGCACGTAATTTTCTGTCTCGCTCTCTCATTATTCGCTTTATTTTTTGATATTTAAGGATTGGTTCCGTATTAAATTTTTTAAATTCCGTTTTTTGCTATCAGATAAATAAGTTTTCTTTAACTGTTACTGGAACGATGAACTAAATGTTAACTTAGCTTTGTAAAACATTATTCGTACATGAATTGAATTAATTAAGATCCTTGAAGTGGCAGTGGGCGAGGCACTAACGCGCAAGACTGACAGCCATTGGGGTAATAAAGTTCTCTCATAACGACCACGTACCGCCAAGGGCAATGTTGGAATCCCACTGACCAGAAAAAGCAGTCATCACGAATTATTATTTTTAGTTTTTCGCTCTTCACATAAAAACAATTTTTTTTTTAATAGGATTTGTTTTGCACTAAAGAGAATACCGATTCATAAATTACACCAGATACCTCAGATACAAAAAATTGCGTACAGAAGTTGTAAGATTTTTCACATCTTCAAAAGATTTTTGATATCGCAGCTGCTGTCCATAAACTTCGGTAAACACGACGGTCAGTTAGACTGGAAGTCTTTTGTCTAATTAAATAAATTACTTAATCCACGTCAAATGCACTTGTGGCGGTTTAGAAACTCTGACACCAGGGTATGTGGGGTCGTAAGACCTTACCTAACTTACCTACACGAGATGAAGAAAAAATACTTTAAAAAAGGTTTCTCCTTATTGCATTGCGGAACCATAATTAAGTACTAGGCATACGGGATAGATGAAAGAGGTCTCTTTGATGTCGCCGCTTGCGCTTGTATCGGAAGGAAGTCAGTCGATCGGTAACATTCTTAGCGAAAAGAGTGATTATCTCACGCGTTCGTGTCATCATTACTATCGACTTTTTCGAACATGAACTACTCAAATTCGGAGTATTATGATATGGTTATGTGTGTGGGGTCATGCGACGGCAACCTGGCGGCTGCTCGTCGTTTGTATGAGGAGCGCTACGTTTTGGGTAGGCCCAACGTCCGTCAGCTTCCTTCCTATGCGTGCTTCAGGAACCTCGTGAACCGGCTGCACACCACCGGCAGGCTACAACCGAGCCCTGGCGAGGGCCCACCGCGCGGGCGAAGTGACTTGGAAGACCAGATCCTGGACCATTTTTCGGCGGACCCCACGACCAGCACACGTCGCTGTGGAGCAGTATTAGGAGTGTTACAGTGGAAAGTGTGGAGGACACTGAACACTGATGGGCAACACCCTTACCACTACCGGAAGACCCAGGATCTCCTGACTCGGGATTTTGCCTCTCGTGTTCAGTTCTGCACGTGGTACGATCACGAAGTCACGAGGGACCCGACGGTGGCCATGAACATTCTGTGGACAGACGAGGCGTCTTTCACAAGAAGGGGCCTCTTTAACTGCCACAATGAGCACGTCTGGGCGCACGAGAACCCGAAGGCTTCCCGCGTGGCAAGTTTCCAGCATAGGTGGCGGATCAATGTGTGGGCAGGCATTATTGGAGACAGGCTCATTGGTCCAATTTTTTTGCCAGAATCCCTTAATGCCGAAAATTATTTATTATTTTTAAGAACTGAGCTGGAAGAGATGTTGGAAGATCTTCCGGTAGCAGCCTACAGGAGAATGATTTTCCAACATGACGGCGCTCCCGCTCACTTCGCCCGCGAGTGCCGTGCGTACCTGGACCGGCGGTTCGACGTGTGGATAGGGCGGAGCGGTCCCGTGGCGTGGCCGCCATGATCACCTGATTTAACCCCACTCGATTTCTTCTTGTGGGGTTACATAAAAACAAAAGTGTATGCCGTGGAATGTGAGAGCCCGGAAGAAATGCGTGGGCTGATACTTGCGGCGTTTCAATCTGTCCCGGCGGATATGCTTTTGAACGTCGTAAGCTCAATCCAAAAGAGGACGCAATTGTGCAGAGATCGTGGTGGAGGACACTTTGAGCCGGAAATTAACTGAATTGTGTACCTAAATCTAAGTGGTGATACGTGTCGTGTATGATTCTTAAATTTTCATTTAATCCAGTTCAAAACTCGAAATCAGTGTTTTTTTTTAACGCAACAGATTTTCAACCTTCGACAAAAGGGCATAAGTGTCAAATTTGTGAAACAATGTTGTTGCTAAGTTCCGCAAAGCGATTTGCCGCAAAGGGAAGGCGGCTTCTTTGAAAGAGCGGCGCGGCGGCCGGCGCGGTGTCAACAAAGAGGTAGGTGTCTGAATTGTACTAGGCTGGCAGAACATAGCAAGAGTTCGAAATGCTCTCAGCTGTGTTTGTGTTTAGAAATAAATTGCTATTATTAGGATGTGTCTACAAAAGTACTAGGAACATATGACATACAAGGGCTTTGCCGCGAGTAACGAAATTTATCAATGAGTCTTTCTTTTCTTTCTAATATTATGCATAATTAGGGGTGTGACCAAAACAAAAAAAATATTGTTTTTCTACTTTTGTATGGAAAATATCTTAACAAGATATTCGTTTCTTTCCACCGCCATATGATTTTCATAACCCTCGGGGTATGGCCTTGTCACGGCTTTATATACCTTTTACCAGTCGCCTTGTATAGTGGGCCCCCCTGGCAGAGTTCCATCCTATGTACAATATACGGCCTTATCGCAAATGCAATATATGTAATATGAACCAGAACCAAGAGCAGGATCGTGGCATATTTCCAGCAGTGATCGCAAATATTCTAAAAAAAAGAAGAATGAAAATAAATAAAGAAGACTTAGAATTAAATTTTCCTTACAATTTGAAACGACCTTGTAATCCTAACATTAACCAAAGCAATCCTACAATTGAATAACCCTTCTAAATCCTAATGGCAGATAACATGATAATTATAAAGGCATTACGCGTTACCCCTTTGGTCTTAACCGCCGATAAACAAATTAGATAGACTACGCGTCTTGAGTTAAATTATAAACTACCTTAATTAAATTTAAACTTGTTCGAGAGTGTCAAATTTTGTTAGGCAAAAATGATAATGCAACGGCGAAATTTTTCGTGAAATTTAATAAACCAATTCATAAACAAAGGTGTGAATCACGGAAACCGCAGTACACAGTTGTTATAAAGGCTTAACATTAAGTATAGATATGCGACAATAGAAAATAGAATATAGAAATGGTATGCGACTGGCATACCCTTTCATTGCTTTACTCTATTCTTTTTAATCCCTCTTTTCCTCAATATCTAAAAGATCGTTTTGTGTTCTGTAGTGAAGAACCAAATAGAACACGCAGCTCGTGTAACCTACGGTTAGTGACACCTGTCCACTTTACTGAATTTTTTTCCCGCTCGTTTACTGTCAAAGCAATCCGTTTATGGAATTCTCTTCCGGTTACCATTCGACGCGCTCAAACTCTTCCCGTTTTTAAGTCACTTGTTAAAGCCCATTTTCTATCTATATGATTATGTTAACAACTTATTTACCTCACCATTGGAACCGCTTGATAAACCTGTGTCTTGTTTGCAATAAGTATTGTGCAATACTTGTGTCTACATATGTATTTGAATGTATATAGAACGCATAATTGTTAAGTATGGATTAACTTTTAAATTACTTTTTTAAGTGTAAATTAACGTATATATTCTTTATTTTTGTGGTATTATGTCTGCGCCTTACCCATATTATTTTATTAAATCCTACCCTTTGGTTGCCTGTAAGAAATTGCTATAGCGATAAGGCCGCCATTGTACATTGCAAATCTCTTATGTAATTTTGTAATTTTAATTTCTTGGTGCAATAAAGAGTTATATTATTATTATAGCATATACAGCGTTTAAAGTGTTAAAATGTTTAAATTTAAACGTTAGGTGTAAAATAATAAAATAAAACGCGGAAAAACTGCATTCAATTGTTTAATTCTGTGTATTATAATCGCGAAAACATAAGAATTTATCAAGGTTTAACTTTAAGTTTACTCATATTCCTAAAATGACACTCCAGTACTTGTTTGTTTGTTTTGTAAATAGTGTATTATCCAAAATGATGTCACAATATTTTATGTCATGTTTTTGGCAAAAAGTTATAGTATCATATTCAAATTTTGTCTAATAAAAATAAACAATAACACTTTGTTGTCTAAATAAATATATATCATTGGTCTTAAGCTTCGGTAAGGCAATAGATCTATAATAAAGATTAAACTAAATGCTTGCACTTGGTTAAATGAGTGCCATGTATCCCAGAAGCAGTTTAACGATGATTTAGGATTGGTTTAAGTATGACTATTGAGTACGTTTATTGCTTAAATTTAATCTTCTACCAATAAGCATAAACCAACAAGTTGGTGTATGCCTCGTTCAGACTCCGCCATTTTCTTTATCCTGGGCAGTGAGATCCGCGTTTCGCATGATGATGATGATTAGAAGATCCAAAAACAAATAAAATGCTGTAAACTTAAAATTTCAAGTAGTTTGCTGAAGTCTTTTCTACACTCGTATCTTCTATGAAATTTAATTAAATTGATGGTCAAAACAAACAAAAACCTTGTCATGTTTGGATCACCATTTACCATTAAACCATATAACCCTCTTTTAACAAAAGTTGTTTATGTTTCACCACAAGATGGCGCCGGCAGCGCAATAGCGAGGCGGGTAGTTGTAAACCGCATTAGTAACGGCACATTAGTTCTGATAGTCCACTTTTTGGAGGGGCCGAGATTGGATTAGAAACTAAAGTTTGTTGACTGTATTTTATGTTGTTAGGGAATTCGTTAAATACTAAGTTTCGAATAGAAATTACTTAGAGTAATGAGGAAAGGTCGTGGTTACAAGGGTCACTTTGCTTATAAGTTTCTGCGTTAAGGATCAAAACATTATTCCGTCGTCTTTTTTTTGATTTTCATAGTGTCAGAGACCAGGACCCGCGTTCCTTTCTGTTTTTTAAACACTTAATCTATATATTTTTTAACACAGACATAAACTCAGAAACTTCTACATTATCAATATTTTTCCAGTTACATGTCAAGACATATAGATGCGGAGCTCAGAGTTCGCTGATGTTTTGTATATAAACTTTCCCCTAATATAATGAAAATATTACATATTTTATACGTTCGACCGCTTGTCTGATGGCAACCATTATGAGAATGTTATAAATGTTGGAATCT
This sequence comes from Euzophera pinguis, assembly GCA_947363495.1. Classification (NCBI taxonomy): domain Eukaryota; kingdom Metazoa; phylum Arthropoda; class Insecta; order Lepidoptera; family Pyralidae; genus Euzophera; species Euzophera pinguis. Next base: position 3,452,629 of record OX376180.1, read on the forward strand.
GGGCTATCCGGAGCGTTACTACCTGACAATAAATTTAGTCCCATTCTCATAAATCTAAATGATCAATATAAAAAGATTTTTAAGCGTGATAGTTAATTCTTAGCAAACATAATATCGCCCATATGTACAAACACGGTCCAATTACTCAGAATCCAATTTCCTAAAATCTCTTGTATTAATTACAGTCTTAAATCTTTTACAATACCGATCTCAATCACAGAGACAAATTGCAAGACCTCGGCAAACGTTGTTACGATTTTTTTCAATTATATGGCGATTATTGGAACCTGATGGAAGTTGGTGGAGAGGTCTACAGTAGTGTGGGGAAAATTTGTCTCCGCTCAACACGCGATTCTTTTGAACAGAGGCATTTTATACGGAACTATAGTTCATAAAATAATTTTTTTTTTGTACAATAGGTCACATAGAAAAGTATTCTATTTATGGTGGAAATGTATATTATAATATTATAAAGCTGAAGAGTTTGTTTGTTTGTTTGAACGTGTTAATATTAGGAATTACTGGTGCGATTTGAAAAATTCTTTCGGTGTTGGGTAGCCTATTTATCGAGGAAGGCTATAGGCTTGGGCGAAGTCGGAACGGCCGCTAGTGTAAGAATAAAGAGGTTTACTATTACACATGACGAGCATTAAAAACTTTTTAAGAGTTATACCAAAATAGGACGTTTTAATGAAAAATCATGTCATAACATAACCTCTATTAGTAAGAAGTAATTGTTCTTAACATATACACCGTTATGTAAAAAGAACAAAACTCACATTATTACAGCAGTAAAAATCTTCATCTTTCATGTCATATTTTCTTGTTTTCAATTAATAAAGACTGGGCCAAACCCACAACAATAAGACTCGCTTTTCGACCGCGAGACCGGATAAGCTCCTCACTTTAGCCTGAGAGCAATAATTAACGATTTTATTAATCGTTTCGCATCATTCTTGCTCGAAATTTTCGATTTTTCCGCGGTTTCATCACAATTGTGACGTTTGAAATATTGGGCAGTCTTGCCATTTTTATTGGTATTTGGCTGTTTAATTACGGATATTATTCAGCTCTGAAAATTCGGTCTTTCGCGAGTGTCTTCGTTTGTTTAGCTTTGAGTTATTTTTATTTTACTGTACAAGGTTTTGATGATTAGATTATACTGACTGTTTAACGCGCCTACGCCAAAACGTATATTTTATGTCATTCATATAAACATTCAACCCCCATTACAACTCCTTGCAGGCTGATTTTTGAAAAAAAAAACTTGGCCTATTTTTGATCAAGAAACATCGGCTCAGTGGTTTAGCCGTAAAAGCGAATTAGACAGACTTTCGCATTAACTTATTATGCATCGATATTGGTAATTTTAGACCTATATGTGTAGCATTTGTAAATATAATATAAATCATCTCCAAAATGTAACTAATTGCCAATTTAGACGGGAGTTTTACTGATAAAAGTAGTATTTTTTTTATTGGGTTTATGGAATGCTTTTTACGTTACCTGATTTATTAATAAAAACATAATTTTGAACACACCTTTCGCATAGGGATAGGCAGATACTACGAATTTCCAATGCTACATTCTATGATCCTTACAGATCTCCGTGGCTTCCTTACGCTCATCACTCTTGTCATACACGCTCATAATAATTTTATGACTAAGTTAAATAAACAAATCTTAGTTCATATTTAATATCATAAACGCGTAATTTTGTGAGTATGTGATGACGGATGGATGGTATTTCACAGCTAAGCCACTAAATCAATTTTGATGTTTGGTACGGATACGCCGCGAGAAACTACTAGTAACGAAATAAATAAACCCAAACACTAAAATTGTTTCCTCTTAGCTTGCAAATTAAGTTCGCTGTTTGAGAAATACAACGAAAGCTTAATTATCTGTTAAGTTCAAGAGTTGAAAGCATGCCATGATTTATTTCCACAACTTACTGTGCTGTATAAATGCACTCGCGTCAAACATGCAAATTAAAGAAAATACAAAAGAGTAGTTTGACTTGAATTTGTCACTGAAAAATTTCAAACTTTGGGAGGTATTTAAAAAAATAGGTTTCGCTCACCAAACTGTTAATAGTCGAAACGCCGCTAAATACGAGTGACGATATGAACAAATATAAATTTTGTTGTACAATAAAGGTCAAATACTATTAAAACACTAACATTGGAAATTTTAAAAACCGGTTTACAGTATTTACCTGTATACAAGTGTTATCATCACATAAAGTAAAATAACAACTTTACATTGCGAAATCCTATCTAGAGTCTAGTTTTAAGAAATACATTTAATACACGTAATATATATTTTTTTAACAAGTTATAAAACTGATTCATTCTATACTGTCATTATTTGGAGATGAAAATAGTGACGAAACTTTTCAGAAGTATGCAGGGCATCCGCTTCAAAGGATTAGCTGCATTTGCTTATAAAAATTTAATTTGAAATATTTATATTTATTAAATAAACCTATTTTAAAAGAGTTTTTATTAACATAGTTCAATTTAATGTGTGACATTCGCGAAAACATGAGACATCTTTGAAAATAACTAGCTGTTTCCCACAGCTCCGTTAGCGTCAAAATGTAGCCTATGTTTCAACTATATTCATACCAAATTTCATCAAAATCCGTTTAGCGGTTTGGCCGTGAAAGCGTAATAGACAGACAGACTTTCGCACTTAATATTAGTATGGAAAGTATAGATTTTACAAAAAAAATATTTACTCAAAAAATATAGTTTAAATAACTAATTTTGCTTACTTGAGAATTTAATCACGCATTTTGATATTACTGATAAATAGAGAAATAAACTCTTTTTCGTACTACTTATTATAAAAAAAAATACATGTTGATACCATTTTAAACAATGTGACAAAGGACTATTATTTTCAAAATAAAAATAAACAAATACATACACTTTAAAAAACTTATCGCAAAATATGAAGTGCTTTTTACTGTGATCGAATGACAATGATTATCCATTAAAAGTATAAAATAATTAATTGTACTAATTTGGTATTCATGCAAGGTATTATACTATAAAATTGAAATATATGTGATGCGAAGGATTTTTGTAAAAAGATTTTAACTTAGTATAAAAGTACTGACGTAAATTTTAATTTTCTAAGACCAGAGAGAGAATTAAAGTCTCTAGGAAGCCTGAATTAATGCAAATGAAACATCCGCATTATGTTTCCTTTTCCTCAAGAGATTCGAATGTTTTTTTTACGGCCAATAAATCTAGGGAAGCTCTAACCGATACGCAGGGCGTTACGCAAATGAGGTGTGTAAACAAAACGTTTCACGGGTTAACGCTATTTTATTTGTTTATTTATCTACCCTCATATTTTTCTTCGCGTATCTTGGCTGTTAAGGCCCCTTAATACCTTGTGTCATGTAATTGGTTTCAGATTTCTAAGAATATTGAACCTTGTGCTATATAGTCACAATGGTCACGTTCTCTTGAATTTTTAGCGGATAATTACAGCGCGATATGGATGCCGTTTAAAAATAGGTAAACGAGTTGGTCTTCACGAATTTCTGTTGACTTGAGTCATAAAGCTTAAAGAAATCGTAATTTCGTTTACCGTGACGTCGGCAAGTCAGATAAAACCCATAAATACTTACTTCGCTGGATCAGCGACCCGAAGTGGATCTTGGCCTCCGAAACGAGAGAGCACCAGAGTGTTCTATTCTGCGCGATGGCTCGCCAATTGCCAGCTAACCAAAATTTTTTTACCCGACTGCGTTTTTCAAGTGTGTATGTAGGTATGTACAAAAAAAAACAATAAAAACATGTGATGTTATGTTTTAACTTAACTTAGACTACCTGCGAACATGAACGCTGTAAATTGTCTAAAACGCTAGCTGTATCCATATCCATACTAATATTATAAATGCGAAAGTCTGTCTGTCTTTCTGTCTGTCTGTTACGCTTTCACGGCCAAACCGCTGAACGCATTTTGATGAAATTTGGTATGAATATAGTTGAAGACCCGGGGTCAAACATAGGCTACTTTTTGACGCAGGCGGAGCTGCGGGAAACAGCTAGTAATAAATAAATTGGAGATACAAACCATATTAAAATAGTTTTATTTGATAAAAAAATACAATAACACATATTTTTCTATGTCACAAATAAGCCCTATTCACCCCTACAAGGCATAAAATATCTTCGCATTTAATATAAAAGATGGCGCGAAAAAAATTCAAGCGTGTTAACCTATAAACGTTGTTTATTTGTCACACACGTCATTTACTTTGGGCCGGAAGCGACTGGCTCACCGGCTTTTATTTTCCCGCCATTCATCCGGATCGAAAAATAATGAGAGTGTAGAAGAAACACTCACTCATTTACTAGTTAATCATTATTTCAGCAGTCAATCTACAGCTGGACAAGCCTCTCCCATGATTTTCAGAATGACCGGTTGGACATCTGCCCAACTGGTTGGTGGGGTCCAACGCTGCGCTTGCCGGTTCATGGGCTCCATTCAAAAACTTCTCTGTCCACTCGGTCATCGGTTCTCCGCGCTATGTATGCGCTATATAGCAATTGTAGGAATACAATTGGTACGCCTTTATCATAGAGTTCACTCTAAAGAATGCTTGTCGGAAGCGTGATATCAAATAAACAAGATAAATAATAATTAAATACAACAAGATTAGGCGTATTATGCGAAAACCTTCAATATTTGATTTGTGCATTAGTAGGCAGATAATGTTATTGGTTGCGACTGTCACTTAAATTTAGACTTCAAAGTAACTACTTCAATAGGTGGTTTCAAAAACACTGACACTAAGATATGCATGGTCAATAGGCCTTGTTACCCATACTCTTTAAATATAACAATTTATGGAAACTTGTTAAACAATTTTATTACGAAAAAGAATGTTAAATCAGGTAAATTTGAATCTCGAGTCTCTGAGTTTACGGACATCGACTTGGTCCTTCGAGCCCATAAGTATGAGTGATCCTTCTGTCCTAACTTTATTCTGTATCTAGATCCCGGTTGATTTATCCCCTAGAAAGGAATTTAAATTAAAGTACACGCTCGCTCTTTAACACCCAATTTGGCGCGAAATATGTAATTTCATGGTAGACTGACCCCGACAAGCTCACTGATGTTAATTATAATTTTATTGGGGTCTTGTAGGCTCTATCAAAGCATTTGGGGGGTTTGAAGCAGTAAAAAATATCTAAGGAGCAACAGTTATGAAAGATATTTATTATTAGTACAAAATTCTGACAAAATCATTTCCACGCCGAATATTGCCAAAACGAAGCATTGTATTCTCATAATAGAGCCAAGCTCAATCTACATGGCCTAACTTTACAAAACTTAAGTGAATATTATTATGTAGCTTGAGTTGACTGTTTGGTTACTACAATAATACAAATAGTATTAGTAGTTCAATTCTTCGAAGTTTAGTTCAATTCAAGGCCAAAAAGTTTTGTTTTAAATTCATGCTATCATAGACAGACTTTTTAAAATTCGAATAAAAATATTCTCGCTCACCAGTCACCGCAGATATTACAGTTACAATAAAATTCAAATCTAGAACGTTCCAAAAAATTGTCGTCTTCGCACATTTTCGTGAAGCTACTTTCAGCCTTAAACAGTTTGAAATAGAGTTGGTTTTTCTATGGAATAATAGTTGCATTAATCCAAACAACGGTTGCTGACAAGGCACTAGAGATCGACACGATTTTTCCCGCCATTCGGAGATACTGCTGACGTGACGTCATCGGATAGCCATTAGAATGGTTTTAAAATGCACGGTGCGTGTAACGGGACGATTTCACGTTGGTGGTTGCAATAATTCATAGATATCAGGCTTGATAACATATCTATGGTTTTTGGTTAGATATTTTTAGGACATTCTTTTTAACTTTTTTGGGCCGTCTTCACCCAAAGTCTAATAAGTTTTATTCCAAGGGTAATGACTAATTTACTCTTGTATAATGAAGTTTATATTTCACCACACAAGTTAACCCGAGAATATACTGTTAATCTTTGTATAATTACGGTACACGGTCTCTGTCTCTAGAACGAAAATGTCTGTCAATCAATTTTTATTTTAGATTAGTTAGTTACTCTTGGATAGGAATGATGTTGATGAAATCGGAGATATAAACAAAACACCTTAGAAATCTTTTTTTTACGAATAGTATCTATTTACATACATACAGGAATTTCATTAAATTTTGAAAATGAAGACTACTTACCTACATTTTAGTTGGTTGATTTCGTACATTGAGATCTGAAACAATAAGAAATATATTAAAACATTGTCGCAAGTGCCAAATGAAAAATGATCAGAAAAAAAGCAATTATATTTAATTATTTTTAAACAAAGGTTACAAAATATGTTTAAAATTAGAATCCGTGTTTTTCGTCCTGTATTTTTCAGTAAATAAAATACAGAAACTTTCCTTGTTGACCTTTGGTTGAATCTTTCGTATATTTTCGTATTTCACTTTTTCAGTATTTTTTATGCAATATTTATAATTTTGTGTTATTTAATAACCAATAAATTATTAGAGAAATCCTCCAAAAAACGTTAAATAAAAGTTATGATGCAAATGAAAAAAGTAGTCTCATTTTTTCCTATTTCCAAGTGGCATCTAACTAGGCGCTATTGAGTACAAACCCTGAGGTTATTTCCTCCGAGATGAGATGCCTCCAGTCGACATTCACTCGTATCTTGAGAATTTGTTACGGTTTTTAAAAGCAGGTCATGAGTACACAGATCTGTTACTAGTTATGAAAATGGTCAACGTGTCTTACTAGGTTTAATTTCTAATTCTTTCAATATCAAAGTGTATTTACTAGTAGGGTTACACTTTGATAATGGGATTTTGCATCCTGTGGATAATATCATTAGATGATTAAAAAATAAACGAAAAAATGTCCCTCTCTGCGTTTTTAACAGAACTCTAAACTTGCAAAATTAAAAGTAATTTATTTGAATTTTCATCATCATTTTCCGAGCGGGAGCTAATACAAAATGTATGCACCGAGTGCATTCCGGCGAGCGTCTGAATTTCTTCTGTTAACCCGTCGAATGTCCTAGTAACATACCCGTGTGACTAAGCGTTTTCGTTTTAGTTACTACTCGTAGAACGCTCGGCGGGTTAATTTATGGTAATGTGCCTTGTTCATCATCATTATCATCATTTTAGCCGCAGGCAGTCTACTGCTGGTAACCTCTTCCAATGATTTCCAAAATAAACGGTCAAAACCTGTTTTCTAAATCCATCGAGTGTGTCAAATTAAAGGGTTTAGAATTTGAATTTTCGGAATGCAACTTCTATATTTTAAAGAGTTTTTGATACGAATTCCCAAATTTCATTTCGTACTACAGTTTCCTTTTTGGTTCCTTTTTGTTTAAGAGCTTGTTAATACTCTTATAAGTCAGTACGTTTATGTTGTATCAATTCGTCATGCGAATTTTTATCACCGTTTATTTTTATTTATTGTCGTTCTAGTTCGTCATGTAAAGTAATCTTGATAATCCCGATAATTGATTATGCTGATGTGTGTTTTCTGGACATAACTGAAGAACAATTAAACAAATTAGACCGCCTTCTTAACAACTGCATCAGATTCATTTTCTGCCTTCGTAAATACGACCATGTCTCGAAATACCGTTCCCAGCTTAAATGGCTTTCAATCCGTCAACGCAGGAATCTCCACATTCTTTGTCAATTGTACAATATTTTAAATAATCCCTCTTCTCCAGGCTACCTTAAAAAAGACTTCCAACTGTTAAGTTCAACTCATGAAAGAGCCCTGCGTTCTTCAAATAAGTTAACTCTCGCCACTCCTCACCGTACTGGGTTCTACTCCAACTCTTTCGCCGTTACGGCTGTCAGACTCTGGAACGCGCTTCCCGAATCTATTAGGAGTGCCTCTAGCCGCGATGGTTTCAAAGCTCTGGTATTCGGACATTTTCTCGCTCAGCAAAGCAACTGATTAAATGTAATTAACCATACTTGGTTTAATGACGTATATTGCATCTGTATTTTATGTAACATTATATTATATGAATTTACTATATGTTTATATTATAATTTACTATATATTGTATAGGTATATGTATTGTTTATGTATGTTTATTGTATTATAAAATATATGGTTGTGTAGGTTTATTCGTTTAAGTATAGATTTTACAAGCCGTTCCCGTGGTATTTTCTGTACACCCACATTTAAGCTCTCTGCTATACCCAAAGGTTGACTGTTAGATAATGCTTTTAGCATTAAGTCCGCCTATTGTGCTTTACAAATTGTAATTTGTACAATGAAGGTTAAATAAAATAAATAAATAAATAAAGGATTGTAGGCATGTTCAATCAGAACCTTTACATTTGACACATGACGAACTGAAACAATACCGGTGATAAAACTTCACATGACGAATCGAAACAACTTTCAGACATGACAAATTATACTCTAAATCATCTTATCTGTGCTCACGTAACAATAAGGAGTATAATAATAAAAGAGATAGCTATTCGCATTAATGCTATTCCCTTTGTAAAAACAAGAAGGATTCCTTTTGCCAGGTATTTTAATTGAATTATCCCACTACAGCTAAGGAAAAAACATAATTGAGTCGGCGATAGCTTGCTTTGATATCAAGTACTTGACATGCGACCTAGATAAGGTCGCGAGAAAACGCTCTAATAAGGCAGCACTTCGAATGCGACAATTAAGTTGTGTTTTTATTTTTAAATCTCTACCAAAATCTGTGCGGAAGGACACGCAATGGTTGATAATTCGACAAAATAATTGTCAAAATTTTAATTATCTAGAAGGTCTAGTCGTGCCTCTAAGTATTACAAGGCAAAATAATAACGTGAAAAAATTTAATCCCGTAACAACTTAACGTTTTATTAACCTTATCTTAAGTGATACGTGTATATCCCTCAGGCTAAGAACGACAACTTTCTAAAACGGCTATTGCAAAATAAATAAATTAAAAAAGCCTGAGGGATCGATCGACAACTCCTTAAAATCTACCAAATAAATATTTAATTTATTATAACTTAGATCACAGAATACTGCGATCCTATAGGCTATTCTACTCAATTTTTTTTTTTTTTATATTTCATATTGCAAATTTGAGTCCCTGAATTCAAAAACAGAGATAATTTTTTGAATCCGTTCAATATTAAGTAAGTTATAAGCCTTTGAAATCCCATGGAAGGAGAAACTGTCAAGAAACAAGAAAAGGACGCACTTAATTATGGAGTGACATCACTGCCCTTTGATTTCATGCGTACAAAAAAGATAGCAAGATGTCCCCAACAGGCTCCCACTTTAAATGCTTATTACCGCTTCAATTAATTACCAATTTTGTTGTTATTTTCGGAATCGGTTACTTTTTAGTGAATCTATTGTTCTGTATAAAAATCTTATCAAAATATGAACACAGTCAAGTAGCCTATTGTAGAAGATAGAAAATGGCTTTGACAGCAGAACCAAAACTAACCGAAGTAATCAGACGAACTACCCTCAATAGCACTTAAAAACTACTTACTATCCCAGATCAAGGACCGTGATATGAATAACTTCAAAGGATTTAACAATTCAAACTTCAAGTTCTACTTTCCAAGTCTCTGCTAAGTTGTGATGTGGGTCTTACGACATACTTGGTTGTGGCATAGACAACCAAAAAATAGAGAACGAATACACAATTCCCGATCGGCCATCGGTTCTGCTCATATAGCGCGCAGAAAAGATGGCCGATGGGGCAGAAAGGTAATCAAATGGCGACCACGAACCGGCAAGCGCAGCGTTGGACATCCACCGACCAGATCGAGATCGACTTTTGCCTGCGACCTTTTTCAGGTCATCTAAAAAGGTCGCAGGCAAACGATGGACTCAAGCCGCTTACAACCGGTCATTTTGGAAATCATTAGGAGATGCCTATATCCAGCAGCGGACTGACTGCGGCTGAAATGCTAATGAATAGATGAATTAATATTTTTTATGGTTTACCCCTTTAAATTGTATGACTGCCAGTTGCTCGTTGACATTCGTGCGGCGGCGGCGGAACTCCTGGGCTCGTAGACAAGTTGCAATTTGAAAAACTATAACGACATTCGAAACCAAAAAATGTATGTCGTTTTCATATTTCAAATTGTAACTTGTCTATATTATTCATACCAAATTTCATCAAAATCCATTCAGCGGTTTGGCCGTGAAAGCGTAACAAACAGACGGACAGACAGACATTCGCATTTATAATATTAGTATGGATACATTAGGCAATACGTCACGGATGGAATCGCAGGGCTAAGCTAGGACAAAACCTACATAATTTCATGCTATTCTAAATTCAGCTATAAAACCAGCATGCATTTTGTGCAGAATTGATTCGTTTGCGCACACATAACAGTCGATTGAAAAGTTATCAACAAACAGAAAACACATTATGAATAGAATGAGTTTCGAAGCTATATGGACTTCAGCTTGAATATACACCAATTCATATTCAACTTTTGCTTGCTTGTTTAAAACACTTCAATTTGTGTATCATCTCATTCATAATCATCACATCGAGTCAGTGCGGAGCGCCAGTACAAGCGATGTCGCATCTGTTAAAGTGCCCAATGTGCCCTGCTTAATGTAGCAGAAGCGATCCTATGGGGGCGACAACGGGTGCGACTCAAGTGAGTCGCATACTGGGCACATAAGATCTGAGTCATCGACACGATGAAGAAGATCATATCGTGTGCTTACCTTTTACATCGACTTTAAACACGCTGGTGGTACAACGATGTGAATACAGTTTAAAAATTAATCTTAGAAAGGGAATATTTAGTCCACAATTATCACTTCTAAGACCATAAATCTCTTCCAAGGTTCGATTCCTTCAGGAAGCATACTTTAATTAGTTGTTTCCAATGTATTAGGACATTTCAGGCTTGAATCATTTGAATGCCTTATAATTGCTTTGGAAGGCTTTAAAAGCAGAACGTTAGAGGTCGAAAGAGGTTCCGAACAGCTCTAACACCAGGGTTGATAGGATCGATTGACCATGTAACCCACTCGATATGATTGAATGTCTTCTAGGACTGAACCAAAAGACATTTTTTACTATTACCTCAACAATATTTCTTTGCTTAGAATTTAACACATCAAAAGAATAGCATATCGTATGAAAAGGGCCCCGGGGAACGATCAATTCGCTACCAAAAACTTGTAGGGTTTCCTGTGCGGGCGTCGTCTTTGACGTGTGTATATCACAAAAGGTTTCGTGAGAAGTCCCTTGGGTGTTTAAGTTATGACTTTGTGTGAAAGGGTTAAGAAAACATTGAGGACTTGTTTTTCTGCAATTGGTTATATTTTTGTCAATCCAACACTGAAAACCAGGAGTGCTATTTTTGAAAGGTGTGACTCACGCACAATCGGCGAGTGTTCATTAACGAAGGATTTTTGTTCGATATCGAACGAATTTCATGCAAAATATATGTCATACATTTCAAACTACAGAAAATCGAAGTCACTGGATTATTATACTCAGTGTAACAGAGAAAACTAAACTGTGCATTTTGGAAAAAGCAGTACAGCTCATGGAAATAAATAAAAATGAGCCAATTTTCTTTCTATTTTAGACATGTTTTTTCTTTTGAACAATAATAAAGCTAATGATAGAGATGCATGGTAGAAGGAGCGCGCTCTACAGGAGCTGGCTTGTCGTCGCAAAGCAGGATATGCGATATGCGATACTAGACTCTCGCTAGGATGATGAAATGATAGAAACGCAGAAGAATACTCGGCAAAATGTACATTAGCAGCCCGTCTCGACTTCGTTCTAGCTTATAGCCTTCCTCGATAAATAAGCTATCCAACACTGAAATATTATTTCTAATAGACCAGTAGTTTCTGAAATTAGCGCGTTGAAACAAACAAACTCTTCAGCTTTATAATATTAATATTAGTATAGATAACAAATAGACTCAAGTCATAAGATCTCAGTCTAAAATACTAATTGTGCGAAATAGCAATTCTCAACTAATATCAGAGTTCAATGTGCACTATACATAGTACTACATAGTAATGATATTCGTGCACGTACCGCCAAATGTCCTAATTATGGAACTGTGCATTTGGTGTAAATTGCATTTTCATTGTCTAAACGGTCTAATTTACTGACAATTCTAGGTGGTCAGAATTTATTTAATAAAATGTATTCATACTGAGTGAGTTACCTGACCAGCCTGGATCAACGGCTTACAGGAATTATCATTATTATCAATCACTCAGGTGCTAATAGAACGGGTAACATTTCAAAAACGCTTGATTATTTTTCTAGTGATAAGAATGAGGTCCGTTTTTATCCGAAAAAATATGGGACTTTTAGTTACATGATTTTTAGTTTATTTAAAGTGGTCAGAGGTGGTGGAACAGAGAGGGGTTTGGAAGAACTTGGGGGAGACCTTTGCCCAGCAGTGGGACAATATAGGTTATGAAAAAAAAAAATGTCTACCGACGTGGCACAGAAGTAAGCCCATAGAGCCGTAAAGACGACGACGTTTTTTCATGGGAATAAAATGTAATTATTATTTAAAATTAATTGGTTGATAATAAAAATCTGATATTTTTTCGGACATTAAAGAACCTTTTTCCTATTGAAATTTTTGATATCTTCATGTACTTTTGTAATATTAGTAAAAATAACGCTACTCGACTAAAACTAACAGAAATTAAAATGAATAAAATGTCCAGCATTCATGACTCATAAATCAAAGACTAGGAAAATGAAACCGTACTACGATATGAGAAAACTATTGAAACGATAAATTTCATCATTATAAAGTAGTTTAAATGATATATTTCGGCTCCGCTCTTTAATGGCCAGATATATTGGTTTTGAGAATTTAATCGGTTCAATATGTTCGGCAAACTGTGTCACAGACCACAGATTAAAGCACTCAGTGAATCATTTTTGATCATGTGGAAAATTTTGTAAACTATTTTCTTTCTACCCCCCCGCTTCCTTCCCAAAAGACTTTTATACTAATCATCCCGGTAAAAACTGTTCTCCTGGAATTTAAATAACAAGTTAGTATATTATTTTACACCGTAATAATCAGTTTCGCCAAATCTAGGACCACTTGACTTACAACGTACCCAAGGCTCCAAAGCGTAAGCCAACGACGCAACTAGGAATACACGCTAGGATGATGATGATGTTATTTTACACAGTCTTCCACTGGTTAAGGCGTTCGCCTTCAGTCCAGGGGTCGGGAATTCGATTCCCACGGGAAGCATACTTTATTAAATTGTTTCCAGTTTGGTTAGGACATTGCAGGCTTGAATCACCTGATTGTCTGTTAATAAAATTGATTCCCTGCTTAGGAAGGTACGTTAAGCCGTTGGTCCCGGCTGCCACCTGGTGGTTGTTAAGGAAACCACGTCAGAGGCCGAGAGGCGGTTCCAAACAACTCTGACACCAGGGGGTACATGGTCGATTGACGATGAACTGCACGTAATGATGATGAGTACTTTCAATGATCCATTTCTAATTTAATGGAAGAAGTTTGAAAATTATTTCTTCGATTTCCCCTTTAACCTCTTTCTTCCCAAAAGTCGTACTTGGACACCGATCGCGATAATGGCAAATGACTATAATGTACTAACTTACCAAAACCAAACCAAAACCGCGAGGTCTATTTTTGAGTATTTAAAATCGGTGAGTCGATTGGAAACAGTTCGACTCACCTATTATGTCGAATGAAAATCGTTCGAAATGGAATGAAAATCATTAGATTCACCTATTTTACATACTCAAATAGACATGGAAATAACCCTCGCAGTCGTGGTTTGGTTTTATCGCGCAGAAATTTATCGCGATCGGCCTCTAGATCATCCCGGAAAATACTGCTCTTGTGGAATTTATATAACATGTAAGTAATTAATATATTATTTACACCGTCTTACATTAAATTCGTAAATTACATGAAAATAATAGAATACAATAGAATATATATTTGATGCCCATATTACAATATATAGAATTAACATTACATTAATGGTACTTATAGCACGACCAGGAAAATAACAACCCTGCATTGGCGTCGCTTCTGATTGCCTTTATATGGCAACATGTTTCATGTCAACGACAAAATTGACAATGTCATTTACGCAAATAATCAAGAAATCAATCCTTCGTTTTTATGAATCTATATATTTATTTATCTATATATTTTTATCAATCTTTCAATTCGCGTTATATGTGTTAACATCTTTTATATCACTTTTCACTCATTACTAAAAATTATTTTTGCGATTTTGTATAATAAATCGTAGAAAATAATCAAAAATACACAACGTCCACTCCTGTCTTTTTGACAGATTACGTTGAAATGACAGAATGTTACATGAATGCTTATTTGCCATTAAAAGAAATTAGTTTCACTATTTTTCCGCAATATGGCAAAGGCTATTTTCCTGGTCGGGCTATAAAAACGGAGCAAAGGCGGACTTATTGTAAAGCAATCTCTAATTAATCTAATTTATCAAATCATAAGTTTGAAGGCCTACAAAACTAGTCAATAGGCTTATACGCACTTACAACTTATATGTTTGGCTACAAAGTACTCGTAAACTAAATTAATTAATTTAATCGGATTCAATCTGCGTCACAGGTTCTCAAACTATGCTCCCTTGACTCATATATTTAATACTAGCTGTTTCCGTTTACTAGCACCTCCATCTGCGTCAAAAAGTAGCCTATTTTTGACCCCGGATCTTCAACTATATTCATACCAAATTTCATCAAAAGCGGTTTGACCGTGAAAGCGTAACAGACAGACAGATTTTCGCATTTTTAATATTAGTATGGACTAGCTGTTTCTGTAAGTCCTATGTTCCATTTCGGGTTGACAATTGAACAAAGTAGCACTTGAAAGAAACAAATCATTAAGAGCAGCAGAACAAGGCAAAATTAAGGGTTTTAACATTATTCGTAATACACTTCATTGACCTTGTTAATAAACTTTGTTACAAAGTTCCACGATCGTCTACCTTGTGCCAGGTGCGATCACGCCCACTCTTCGCGCTGCCTACTTCTCACACTAATGGGGGTCATCGTTCTCCCTTGCGTCGTATTGCTGAATACCATAATACATTATTTGAAAGCATTGACATATTTCTCCTTTGACGTAAAAAAAACTTTTACTGTCATTACTCCCTGAACAAGACTCACTGTGAAGGTAGATTATGCGACCTGTATGTTGTTATTCACCTTGTATGCTCGCTGAGTTATTTTGTACTTACCCTTACAGGCTTTCATTAAAATTTCCCTCTAGTAATTATTTTATACATACTTGTTTCTTTAATCTGTGGAAAACTTGGTTGGTTACAGAATTGTTATACAACATATTGTTTGTTTTATACACTGTCAACACATATTTTGTATCTGTTTGTTATTCCAAATAAAATGAAATTAAAAAATAAATATTAATCGTGGATAACGTGTTAAAAATACGAAAAACGACAAAGAACAGCGAGACAGACGAAAAATTGTAGACATTTGCACCCAATTTCTCAGATTTACCTAAGTATCAAGAAGCCAACGCGTTCAAATTTAATTTCTTCATGAATAAATAAACAACAACCATCGCAACAGGCTGGCTTTAGACCTAATTTCTGTACTGCTGACAATCTGCAAGCTCTAAATCAGTGATTCCCAAAGTGGTCCAGGTGGACCCCCAGGGGTCCACGGGAGACTTGTTGGGGGTCTACGTAGGCGTGAACAAAAAATGGGGGTCCATAAGATGTTAATGGGGGTCCACGAAAATTTATCTGCTTTTGATAGTAAAGAGCAAAAATGTAAGCATAGTTTTTATAAGGGCCTACCTACATTGTTTTAAGTACCTATCTAAGCAGATAATATTTTAATAAGGCAAGCGACTGTTACTTGTCCAAACTTGTGTATTCGATATTACGTACAATTTCGTGTACAGACTTGCAAAGCGCTATCCGCCCGACAATGCTTAATGCTTGTTCAGACATGAACTTGATCAACACTATAAATACTTGATGCCAAAGGCAACCAAACGCATTCATTTGTTTCCGGAATTTCGAAAACAAGGCGGAATTTGGAAAAAAGTTGTGAGAAAATTTATCTCTGTGTTTGCTAGTGCCGGAGAAAAGTAAGTAACCTACCTTTTTTTGTTATAGTACTTAAGTATTTTGTTTACGTGTACTAGTCGGTTGATCACAACGGCCTGTATAGATAGGTAACTTAGTAACTTACAGATATTTTAATTGTCCTCTTTCGATTTGAAGACAAACACAGCACGTTTTATTCAATTGTTTTTTCACGAGAGAAGCACTGCCTCTCTAAAAAGGCCGAATAAGCAATATTGCAGAGCAATTAATTTTGTAATTTTTCTTGCAAATAACTACTAATTTTATAAAACAGTAATTTCATAATCATGTTAAATTGATTTTGAAGTAACTATTTTATCAAAACTATTCCTTTTCGGAAAGAGCGAGCGGTGCGCGGGCGACGGGAAAAGGGCGGGGCTTGAACTTCGATGCCTGTTTGTCACGTTTTAACAATGAAGCCGCAGACAAAAAATACGCAAATACACGGAGCGCGTGAACTCATTGATTTAATAAAATGTTAATTATCGTTTTTATGGACAATTTTGGGATTTCGACGTTTATTTTTTCCTACACAAATATGATCAGTATTCGATACTGAGTACACTAATTTTTATTTATACTATTAAAAATTTGTGGTAAATTATGTACTTTAAAATTGATACCGTTTTGTGAAATGGTTTTGTTCCATCAGAGGCAGACAAACAATTGCCCATGTGCCTATTATGCAACAAAGTTTTGAGCAATGACCCTATGAAACCATCAAAGCTCGAAGATCATCTAAAAAGGTGTCATACTGATAAAATAGGTAAAGATTTAAAATATTTTCAAACATTGAAAGAAAAATATGGAAAGAGACCCACCATGCACAGTATGTTCGCTTCAACATCTCAAAGTAACGATGATGGCTTGCGGGCATCTTACAATATCTCATTACTTATAGCAAAATCTGGAAAACCGCACACTATCGGAGAACAATTAATTTTACCCGCTGTTGAAGAGGTTTTAAAAACTGTTTTGCACAAATCTCCATTTGACGTACTAAAAAGAATTCCATTAAGTAACAATACTGTACAAAGACGCATTGATGAAATGAGCTCTGATATCGAAAGCTTTTTGTGCAATCATCTGCAAAAAACTCATTTTTCTATACAACTGGACGAGTCAACGTTACCCAGTAATGAAGCATTACTATTGGCATATGTCCGATTTATTGTTGAGGAAGAAATTCACGAAGAATTGCTATTTGCCAGAACTTTGGAGACTGACACTAAAGGCGAATCAATATTTAATGTCCTGAGTAATTTTTTTACGGAAAAATCGATCCCATTTACAAACATTATTTCAGTGGCAACAGACGGAGCTCCTGCAATGGTCGGGCGATATCGTGGGTTTATAAGTCATCTCAAAAGAATTATACCAGGACTTACAGCTATTCATTGCGTAATCCACCGACAACATCTTGTGGCAAAACATTTAAGTGACAGGTTGAACCAATCTCTTCATTTTGTAATAAAAGCTGTCAACAAAATCAGAAGCAATGCATTGAATACACGTTTATTTGCTCAATTGTGCGACGAAAATGATGAAGACTTCCAACGACTGCTCTTACATACTGAAGTACGCTGGTTGTCGAAAGGTGCATGCTTAACGAGATTTTACTCTGTTTTCGATTCCATATTAGAGTTCTTAGAAAGTAGAGATCCAGATTTAAAAGAAAACTTGATCAAATTCAAAGCAGACATTGCGTATTTGACAGATTTGTTTAAAAAATTTAATGATATTAACTTGCAGTTACAAGGGGACAGCCTGAATTTAATAAAAACAAAGGGGATAATTTCGGCTTTTCTTGGGAAATTGAAATTTATGAAGCAAAACATTAGTCGGCGCGAATTCTCTCAATTTCCAAACTTGTCGCAGGTAGAATGTATTGATGAGGATATCCATACCTACAGTCAACATTTAAGTGCCCTGCATGATGACTTCAAAACCAGGTTTGAAGATATACTGACGATGGATATACCACCATGGATAATAAATCCATTTGATGAAACGGAAGTGGCCAATGTTGTATTACAAGAGGAGCTGCTCGAGCTAAGCACTAATGAGGAGCTGAAGGTGAAATTTAGAAAAGGCTACCCGACATTTTGGCTGCAAGCAGAAATACCCGAAAAATATCCTGGACTGTGGGAAATCGCAAGGAAATTTTTAATAGCTTTTCCCTCGTCATATCTTGTCGAAAGGAGTTTTAGTGCCGTTACAAACCTCTTAACAAAAAAAAGGAGCAAATTAAACATCACAGAGCGGGGGGATTTGCGGTTATTGCTCACAAAAATAAAGCCAAACATTGATCGTTTGCTGACACTCCATCAGATACATCCTTCCCATTAATTAAAATTATGACCTGAACCTATATTACCTTAATATTTTTTTCTTGTAATTCTATTCTTTTAATAAATAAAGTGATATAAAATGTACCATGTTTCGTTTTTATTTTACATATCGAAATATAGGGACAGAACTCAGAAGTGACACAATTTTTATTTTTTGGCGACTTTAAGAATGTGGTAGAAATGTAGCAGCAGGGGGTCCACCGAAACCAGTAAAATTTTGAAAGTGGTCCACGAGAAAAATAAGTTTGGGAACTACTGCTCTAAATCAACCAGTTTATCTAGCTTTTGTAGATTACACAAAAGCAATTGACAGCCTTCTTCGTGAATCTATAATTTCAGCCTTATACAACCAAGCAATAGACGAAGTATATATTCAGTTGATAATAAACTTATACAAGTACAGCCGATATCAAATTTGAGGGATCAAATCGTAGTGAACAAAATAATTAGGTTTAAAATTAGATTGGGCGGGTCATGTGTGCCGCAAATATTGACGAGCTGGATCCCAATTGATGGGTATAGAAAAAGAGGTGGGCCAAAAACGACGCTCAACAATGAGCAAAGAACTGAAGGTGCAGGATCTACCTAAGCATTAGGAAAACCACACATATGTATAGGAGCATGATCTGGGTTTGTTAGTGGCCAATGCTGTCAGATTTTCAAAGGCATCTGCCTAGGTTGATCACAGGCCTTGTACAATAGTTGCGGGTGAGCAAATGAATGTCTTCTTACAGTATTGCACCATGCTGCCAATTAAGATATCATGGTTGGCAATTTTCTTTCTATTTGCCATTATTTCGCCGGCTGACGTAAAAACTCGTTTATTAAAACCACGACATCGAGGGCAAATGGGGGCAGCACCGAAGTTATTTAGATTATTAAGCCACCAAGCTAAATAACTACTTAGAACTTAACATATGATCCCAAGAACAATATAATGCCTCGCTCGAAACCGGAAACGGAAGCGGCTGTGAATCGTGACGTCATTAATCACTATTCAACCCGGATGTTGCTTAGAAATATCAGGTTTCACTGATATTCAGTAGATACATATTAAATGTCGAAATATCAGTAACATAATTAAATACCTACGAATTAATATTGACAGTAAATGTGGGTGAAACCGACCATTTGTGCAATAATCCTTCATATACCTAGTAATTGTCGATTTGGCGGGATCGATTGAGTCGTGTCGATAGTTCACTTTTTATAAAGGTTCCGAGTTTTTTTTTTTCTGAAAAAAGTTTACTTGAAGTAATATGCGTATGTGTGACTATATGTATAGTTGAGTCCTAAAAGCTAGCTAACCTAGACAAGTGTCTATGGCCGTTATTCAGAATGGCATGATGAGGCGCTTAGATGCGTTATTAATTGTGTACCCCATACCCTTGTGTTTAACAATGGCTATTGGTGTATCGGTTGTGATAGAATGGGAGAGATCTAGGTAGATTATATACGTAAATAAAAAATAAATGATTATGTATATATATTTATAATATATAATAAATAAACTATAAAAAAAACACGAGACTGAAACAAGATGTACTGAAAAGGAACGAAGCTACAGTGAGGAAAGAAAGTGGGACTTTACTTGCGACTTAAAACTGGTCAGAGTTTGAGCCGTTCGAATAGGCAGTGGAAGGGAATTCCACAGTCGCGTTGCCTTGGCCGTAAAAGAATCAGAGTAGAAGGTAGTGGAGTGAGCAGGAGTTCTTAGGCGTAGATTTTCGGCACTACGTAATTTACGTTCTTGTTGAATCTCACTGAAGAATTCGAAGCGCTCTCTTAAGTAAGCAGGGGATAAAGGATTGAAGAGAATTGAGTATAATAAAGATAGGATATGCCAGTCACGGCGAAGTCTGATAGGCAAACATTCAAATTAAGAGCGAAATTGAGAAACATGATCATACTTGCGAATACCAAATATAAATCGAATACAAAGATTTTGAAGACGCTCAAGTTTATCAAGTTGCTGCTTTGTGAGGTTGGTGTAGCTGTTATCAGCATAGTCTAGGACAGGTAGAAGAAGGGAATTTGCGAGCATAGTGTTACGAAATCAAAAATAAATAAAAATAAAATGCGGTCCTCGGAAGTTTGAGTAGCGCTGTCCGCGGAAAATTCTCGTACAATCGTCGCGTGTTTCTATACGGGAATAATATCGCGAACGATCTAGTACATCGATTATCTCGCTCTGACATATTGCCTTGTCTCGCTCTCGCACTTCTAGTATGTACTAAGGGAACGAGACAGAGAGTATCCCTCTCTCTCTATTCCGGAGTAGTTGTGATCTTTCTAGAAACGTATGGAGCGGGTTTCCCGGGCCATATAAATATCGGAAGGTGCCTCAGGAGGGCAGTTCTAATTTAACTGAGCTACAAGTGCGATCAAGAAGCGATATCCGGAGCGAATAACAAAGTGATACAAGCGACCTCGGCAAGTTATAGTGACTGTGATTAGCAAGTGTTTGGGACATTGTTAGTGATAAGTGAAGTTAAGTGACGTCGGCGACCATCCTTGTGGGAATAAACGTTTTTAAGAGTCATCAGGTGTTTTTCTCCAAATTGCGAACCCCGAGCTCAGAAGTGGGATTTGGAGATGCCATTGACTCCGAGAGAAGACGTCACCAGTGAGGGTGTGAAGACGAGGGCGAAGCGTGCTGCGGAAGCCAGTTCTACTGGATCTGCTGACCAGGCCGCTACCACCGCGGCCACCGGCCACCAGGTCACGTCCAACGCCAACCAGGCTACGTCCAACGCCTACCAGGACACCTCAAACGCCCACCAGGCCATGCCCAACACCCACCAGGCCACGTCCAACACCAACCAGGCCACGTCCAACGCCTACCAGGACACGTCCAACGCCTGCCAGGACACGTCCAACGCCCACCAGGCCATGCCCAACACTCACCAGGCCACGTCCAACACCAACCAGGCCACTTCCAACGCCCACCAGGCTGCGCCTATCTTTGATTTTGGGGAATTGGTGCGAATGCTGGACAACAAATTTACAATGCAGGAGAAGCTTCAACAAAAGGCTCAACAACAACTCCTGTCAGCTATTGGTGAAGTTAGTGGCGTGGTTACCAAATTACGCAAGGATGTTGATTTGGTGGAGGAACGCGTCACGACTCTGGGGAACGACATGGAAAATATGAAGACGGATCTTTCTACATTACAGAAGAAGTTCGTGCGCCTTGAAACAACGGGAGTAGCAGTTGCATGTGGCGGAACAGTCATTGCCCACCACGGACCCAGCGTGAAATTGCCGCCATATGACGGAACCTCGTCCTGGACCGCATACCGTCAACAGTTCCAGACCATCGCAGCTGCTAACGGATGGACAGATGAACAGTGCCTGACAGCTCTCACCGTCGCACTCCGAGGACAGGCTCTGACGGTCTTGGAGGTTCTTCCGTCGGGCAGTGGATTCAAGGACCTGCTGGAGGCACTAGAGTCGCGATACGGGGAACGGCATTTGGAGCATGTCTTCCGCGCTCAACTCCGCGACAGAGTCCAGCGCTCAGGGGAGGGTCTGCAGCAATGGGCGCTGGAAATAGAAAAACTGGCAAGGCGTATCCAGGGGCCGATTTGAAGATGCTTGAGTCCAACACCGTGCAGGCGTTCGTCGACGGCATCAAGGATTCGGAAGTCAGAGCTGCAGTAAGGCTAAACCATCATGACTCATTGAAAGATGCACTGGCCCACGCTTTGGAGGTGGAAGCCGTCAGACATGACATTCGTCATTCCGCGACTCACAAAGTGCGCGAAGTAGTAGAGGAAGTTAGGGAAATAAAAGCTCCGCTTAGGAAGAGACCTGGATCCATGTGCTATAGGTGCGGCGACCGAGGACACCTACAAATGAACTGCCCAAAGATCAAGAAGCTTGAAGACGACGTGAAGGAACTGAAGATGAAGCAGGAGGCTTCATCATTGGAGAGGAACCAGGGAAACGAGTAAGAGCCAGTACTAGGGGGCGAGTACTGGCTGGCGCGGAGGAAGCCCCGACAACTATTATCTCTCAGGCATGCAACGGAAACAGTCTCGCAATATCTGGAACTGTAAATGGGATCAACTGCAGGATGACGCTGGATACCGGAGCATCAAGAACAATAGTCCGACCTCACTTAGTAAGGACCATAATGAGAAGCATGAGGAAACTGGACTGTCGGCTTCTTTCTGCCTCCGGCCAGCCAATACCCGTCCGGGGAGAAGTGTCTGTAAAAATGTGTATGGGAGAAACCACATATACCCACAACGTCATCGTGGCTGAAATTATGGACGATTGTGTATTGGGATTAGATTTCATGAAAAATTACAACTGTAGAATAGACGTTGCTAGTGGTGTATTCAAGTGTGGTGAAGAAGAGATCATCATCCTAGGAGGCATTAACGGGAGAGTGACATGTTTAAAGCAAACGGTCATACCTGGGAAAGCAGAAGCCCAAGTACTAGTAAAGTTACCAATAACAAGGAACAAGAAATCTACCGGATGCGTGTTGATTGAGGAGATAGCTAACAAACCTGCGGCTCGAGAACTCATGACCGCGAGGACTCTCGTGAAAGGAAGAAACACCGCAGTAGTAAGAGTACTTAATCTAGGCGACCAAGAGAGGACCTTAAACAAAGGCGACATTATTGGAAAATGTGAAGAAGTTGTCTGGCTGAAAAAGTGCAGTACAACACAAAGCTCAGATACAACGAGTACCAGTGATTCTACAGTCAAGGAGCTTCTAAGTAACTGCAAAAGCAATCTAACGTACTCGCAGAGCATTAAAGCTAAGAAGTTTCTACTGCGCTACGCCGACATCTTCACCAGCCGAGAAGGAGACTTAGGAAGAACGTCGCTAGTACAACACAGGATTTACACCGGAAATGAGAGACCCATCCGACAGAGAGCGAGAAGAATCCCTATAGCCAAAGAAATAGAAGTCAAAGAGCTGCTGGCGGATATGGAAAGGAATAAAATTATTGAACCATCAGCAAGTCCATGGTGTTCACCAGTCGTGCTAGTAAAGAAGAAGGACGGAAGCACGCGGTTCTGTGTTGACTACAGACGACTTAATGACATCACCAAGAAGGACAGTTACCCGCTGCCTCGGATTGATGACACCTTGGATACTCTTAGTGGCATGAAATGGTTTTCAACATTAGACTTAAAATCTGGGTACTGGCAAGTGGAAATCCATCCGAAGGATAAGGAGAAGACTGCATTCTCGACGGGCAAGGGATTATGGCAGTTCAACGTCATGCCATTCGGATTATGTAACGCGCCAGCTACCTTCGAGCGACTGATGGAATGTGTACTAGCAGGATTGGTAGGAGAAGCCTGTCTAGTATATTTGGATGACGTTATCATCGTTGGCCGAGACTTTGAGGACCACTTGCGGAACTTGGAGAAAGTCTTCGAGAAAATTCATGGGGCCAACCTAAAATTGAATCCGAAAAAGTGCCGCTTATTCAGGAACGAAGTGAGCTATCTAGGCCATGTCGTTACCAGTGAAGGAATCCTGACTGACCCGGAGAAAGTGGAAGCCGTTCAGAAGTGGCCTACCCCCAAGGACAAGACAGAAGTACGGGCATTCCTTGGCCTTTGCTCGTACTATAGACGTTTCGTGAAAGGATTCTCGGAGATTGCAAAGCCATTACACCGACTAACTGAAGATAAACGTCAATTTAGTTGGGATGAAGCTTGCGAAATTGCCTTCGAAAAACTGAAGAAACATCTGTGCGAAACACCAGTCTTGGGATACCCTCAACCAGAAGGTCAATTTATAGTGGATACGGATGCAAGTAATACCGCAATCGGTGGGGTACTGTCTCAAAAGCAGGAAGACACGGAAGTTGTTATAGCGTACTTCAGTAAATCGCTGTCTAAACCGGAAAGGAACTATTGTGTGACAAGAAGGGAGCTACTGGCAGTAGTGAAGACGCTACAACACTTTAGCAAATATCTCATCGGTAGACAGTTTTTACTTCGCACGGATCATGCAGCGTTAAAATGGCTGTTGCAATTCAAGAACCCAGAAGGTCAAGTTGCTCGATGGATTGGACAACTTCAGGAATATGACTTCATTATCGAACACCGTCGAGGACAGGCCCATGGAAACGCGGATGCGCTGTCACGCAGACCCTGCCCAGAAGATTGTACGCACTGTATCAGGCAGGAGTTAAAAGAAATGACAGTAAAGCTAACTCGGACAGAACCATTAGAGACCTGGGAGAACGATGCGATGAGAAAGGAGCAAGAGAATGATGATGACCTACGGCACATCATCAGGTGGAAGGCACAAAGTAATGATAAGCCAAAGTGGAGTGAAGTTGCACCGACAGGCACTGTTTCCAAGGCGTACTGGGCGCAATGGGATAGCCTCGTTGTACAAAACGGAATACTCTACCGGAAATGGGATAAACCTAACGGAAGAGAGTTTCAACTGCAAATTGTGGTTCCAAGAACAAAAATACGTGATGTTCTTCGGGAAGTACACGACGGCGTGTCCGGTGGACATTTGGGAGTCAAGAGGACGCTAACGAAAATCCGCGAAAGGTTCTACTGGCTCCATTGTCGGGAGGATGTGGAGGACTGGTGCCGCAAGTGTACAACTTGTGCTGCCGTAAAAGGGCCACATACCAGGAGCCGAGGGAATCTACGACTGTACAACGTCGGTGCACCTTGGGAACGCATTGCAGTCGACGTAGCTGGACCATTTCCTGTCACTGACTCAGGGAACAAGTATTTCATGGTTGTCATGGACTACTTCACTAAGTGGCCGGAAGTGTTCGCCATACCAAATCAAGAAGCTACGACAGTTGCAACCAAGATAGTGGAAGAAGTGATTTGTCGCTTTGGCGTGCCCTTGGAAATCCATTCCGACCAAGGCAGGAATTTTGAGTCACAGGTTTTTCAAGAAGTTTGCAGGATTATGGGAATGAACAAAACCCGAACCACGGCTTACCATCCTCAGTCAGACGGGATGGTCGAACGGTTTAATCAGACGATCGAGAGACATCTGGCAAAAATAGTGGAAAGCCATCAAAGGGACTGGGACAAGTACATTTCACTGTTCCTGCTAGCGTACAGAACAGCAGAACATGAAAGCATAAAGGCAACTCCGGCATATGTCAACTACGGTCGTGAGCTGCGGTTGCCAGTGGACCTCCTAACAGGAGGCTCACCAGATGAACCTCAAAGTGTTCAAAACTACGTTTCTGATCTGCGTGACCGAATGCGAGAAATACACGCCGCAGTTCGAAAAAACGGGTTGCAGTCGAGTGAGAACATGAAGACCAGATACGACAGAATGTCGAATACAAATGGCTTCGAGGAAGGCGCTCTAGTCTGGCTTCACAACCCGACTCGCCGCAAAGGGAAATCGCCAAAGTTACAAACCAAGTGGGAGGGTCCGTACAAAGTGGTAACGCGACTAAATGATGTGACGTATCGGATACAGCGTCAACCAAGGGGAGCAATGAAGATTGTTCACATCGACCGCTTGGCGAAATATCACGGAAGTAATGATGATGCTCGGGACGAGCATCTCTAAGAAGGGGGCAGTGTTACGAAATCAAAAATAAATAAAAATAAAATGCGGTCCTCGGAAGTTTGAGTAGCGCTGTCCGCGGAAAATTCTCGTACAATCGTCGCGTGTTTCTATACGGGAATAATATCGCGAACGATCTAGTACATCGATTATCTCGCTCTGACATATTGCCTTGTCTCGCTCTCGCACTTCTAGTATGTACTAAGGGAACGAGACAGAGAGTATCCCTCTCTCTCTATTCTGGAGTAGTTGTGATCTTTCTAGAAACGTATGGAGCGGGTTTCCCGGGCCATATAAATATCGGAAGGTGCCTCAGGAGGGCAGTTCTAATTTAACTGAGCTACAAGTGCGATCAAGAAGCGATATCCGGAGCGAATAACAAAGTGATACAAGCGACCTCGGCAAGTTATAGTGACTGTGATTAGCAAGTGTTTGGGACATTGTTAGTGATAAGTGAAGTTAAGTGACGTCGGCGACCATCCTTGTGGGAATAAACGTTTTTAAGAGTCATCAGGTGTTTTTCTCCAAATTGCGAACCCCGAGCTCGTAACAATAGTTTTGGTCTCTATAGGTAAGAATTTACTTAGTATTTTTAAGGTGTTGAACGTAAAGAAGAGCCTCTTGCTAACCTCTGAGGTTTGTGGAATCCATGTCAGTTTGCTATCCATCCATTCACCTAGATTTTTGACCCGATCACTATAATTAATAACAACACCATTAAATTTAAGTTGCGGCAGGACTTCGCTGTCTATCCTTGAAGTCAGTTGAGGGTTGCCAATAGCCTTAGATTTACCTGGATTTAAAAGTGATAAAAATTTTACCCGTGTACAATTTCAAAAATAATTATTAAATATATGGTCGTTTAAGGGAAGAATGGAATGATGAGATTTGATCTTCAGTTAAGGAGTGCCTGATCTGGTACACGGATAGGTCCAAAACCAACCATGGATCAGGCATCTATTCCAAGGACAGGAAACTGTATCAAAGCATGGGGCAATTGCCTACTGTATTTCAATCAGAAACATTTGCGGTTGCTGTCTGTGCTGAACTGAATCTAGAAGAAGGCTTAAAAAACCATACCATCTATCATATTTTTACTGACAGTCAGTCGGCGCTTGCTGCTATCGGCTCCAGCAGGATCTGTTCCGGGCTGGTCTTGGACTGTGCGACCTTCCTTAATGGGTAGATCGAACAAGCTAAGACTGGTTTGGGTACCGGGTCACGTTGGGATTGAAGGAAATGAGAAAGCTGACGAACAGGCAAGAGAAGGGTCTGGTGCTCTGCTTACAGGGAGTGAACCCTATGCGGGATGGCATATGGAACAGCAATCACAGCTATTGAAGCAAATGTCAAAGAAAGACACAAAGACGAATGGCATTTACAGAGTGGTCCTTCACACTCAAAGGCGATGATTGGTGCTGAAATCACCGGATTGCACATAAATATCTGTAAGTACAGCAAAAAAATAGACAAGGCTTCTAAAAGGAACACTGACAGGACACTTTGAAAACAGCAGTCATCTCTTTAAACTGAAACTTGTCGAAAGCCCTGAGTGTAGCGCATATACCGAGGCAAAGGAGTCCATGGACCACATTTTGTGTCACTGCGACTCAATGGCACTTCACACCAGGTGGTGTTCTGAAGCTCATGCAGTTCTTCTTCAGAAACCCTGCTGTGGGTGAGTAAGGCATGGGGTAAATACAGAGGTTCGACGTGCGGAAGCACGTCGAACCTCTGTATTTACCCCATGCCTTTTGGTCCTATACTCAGGAATGAGTATAGGACCCCTTATGAAAGATAAGATAACAATAAACTAAAACAAGAACGCTAGTATAATCTCAAAATATTATGTAACAGACTACCAACATTTTTAATACAAAATAAATTTATTATTCAATAAAGAAAGAGAGGTTCAAAGAAACCGTCAAAACATAAAATTCCTAGCTAGTTTCTCATAGATTAACGTCTTTCACAATTTTCTATAGAACATTTCGCTAAAGATCTTTCCAAAGCAAAATATCTCATAAGACCTTTTAATTCAGCTCAAATTCGAGTGAACCAATAAAAAAGAATTTCAAGTTAAGAATAGTGTTTGACGCGTGACTCAATTTTAAACTCTATTTTGAAGTAATAAAGTTTTCTTTCGTCTTAGTTTATAACTGATTGATGGTTATTAAAAAATATTGGCCAATTAAATGAAAAGAAGATACGTCACTCAAGCCAAAGTATTGTGACAGCTTTCAAGCATGTCTTTTCCGTTTCGCCTTTAATCGTTGGGTTTTTAAACCAAAATTAGCCTTTTGAATGGACATTTTCTATCTTTTATTAATATAATGGTATTGACGTGCCTGATAGCCTTTTTTGAACGATGTCAATTTTATTTTTAATTTTGATTTTATTCGATGAAATTTTTAGCCGATATTTAAGTGGTGAAATATTTATTAGTGTCGTTTTCAGCTTAGAACCGAATGTGGGTTTTATCGTTAAATACTAAAGGTGGTCAGACAAAGCCGTTGACTTATGTGACGTAATGGTCTAAATATCTACTCGGTACCCTGGAGCTCCCGGGTTCGATCATCGGTGAAGTCGAGATAAAAATGACTGGGTCTTGGATATGCATTGCGATTCATAGGGGGAATGCTGCCAGTGTTATGGGTACCTTTGGACCGCGTGCCATTCGGGATGGTATATTTATGAACTAAATGTGTACAATAATGTTTTTTATAATGATTGGAATTTAAGATATTTTAGTTAAAGTAGGAATGCGATTAAAAGTAGAATGGGGTTCAAAGCTGTTGGAAGAAGCACCTGGGGCCCGATTCTCGCCCTTTAGAGATAAGTGGAAAACGAGATTTCTCGAAAAGACATGGCGGCTAGTTACAGAAAACCCTATTCGTCCGCCCTCTTTTTGACAAAGTTCACATCCGACTTAGTCTCAAGATGCGAGAATCGGAGTCGCTAAGTTAAAGAGAAGTTTCTGTTAGCTTAAGTAAATTTACCTGTATAAGTATTTTTGAATTTTCTTGGTCGTTATTTGTACCTGAAACAAATCATACATCATTATAAACTTTAAATATTCTAAACATATCAGCAACAGAAGTATGTAAGTATACTCTTCGTCCTAACATGTTTCCCAGTGGCGTCCTCAGCTTACGCGTAAAAGCCTAGGGAATTCTTTTAATCGTGGTCCTAGATTTGAGGTATTATGTTGCGGCTGCTGTTTGATCTCCGTAACCCTTTTTACAGGGAAACCAGACTATAAATAGGAGTGTTAGTGGCCAACACTGCCAGATTTTCAAGCTACCTGAAAGATCTAACACACTCGACTGTCATCCATCGATAACAACCGAGATCAATGGCTTAACTGAAGCACGGAGGAGCCCGAGAAAGAAAATGGCAACCAACCCAATACGGGTCGCGCATTCGCGCCCAGCTATCGAGGTCCACATCGATTATCGCAGAAATATCTAAGTCTGCTGTAATGAAATGAAATGTGAAAGTGTGTTTGTTTGTTTGTCCTTCTATCACGTTAAAACGGGGCAACGGATTGATGTGTGATTTTTTGTGCGGAGATAGTTGGAGACCTGGAGAGTGACATAGGCTACTTAGACATACTTTTTTCCGTGACACAAACGGAATTCCGTGCGGGCGAAGCCGCGGGCATAGCTAGTACAAAATATGATGAAGTAACCTTCAAAGTCGGTTAAAATCTTATCGCTTAATTCTCAAACGAAACTTGACAGAAAACATATGTCTTTTGTTAACATTCCTACAGCCCCATACATCATCTTAATGCATTCGAAGAAATTGCAATCTAAATGTATTAGAATTTTGCACCTTATTCCCTTAGTGTTAGTGTTTATTTTGGCGATGATGTTTTGTAGCAGATGGTCGTAATTTGTCGCGACGTCGCTTGTACTCTCTAATTGGTTCGAGTATACTTTTATGAATTTTGTACTTGCTTCTTTAGGGTTCCTTAAGCAAAGGAACTGTATTCCTAAGATTCTATTATTTAAACTACCAGTCAAACGAGATAACAAAATAATTTCATTGATAAGAACCAAACCACTACTAACTGCTGGTCCGTTGTTACGCGAATGGCGTGCCCACCGTCATTTTGTGTGGATAAAAATTAAAGATATGAACAGAGTGTGTTGCAGTGTGATTGTGTCAAAGTAAGAATCGCATGTAATTAATATAGTTTATAGTATCGTATATTGTTATATAATTAAGTAGTGTATAAAAAAAACAAAAACAAATTGTAAAATTTAATCAGATATACACACAAATCTGTTAAGGTTTTTGTATATCTTTGTATATTTAATAAAAAGTATTGTATATGAAAGAATAAATTAAAAAAAAAATGGTTTCTGCGCAAGTGAAGGCGACCATTGATTGGCCATGTAGCCCATCCTGTATGAATGAATATATTTCTGTTAGGCCATTCCAGTCAGTTCTTCGGAACCGCTTTTCGGCCACTGACGTGATTTTTATATCGACCACCAGATGGCAACTAAGACCAACTACGTATCGTGATTTCACACGAAATCATGTTCATCATTAGACAATCCGATGAATAAACAAAGTATGCTTTCCGCAGGAATCGAACGCACGACCTCAGTCTTCTTGTATGACAAAAATATCAACATTTTTTCGCACCATTTTGGATGCAAGGTCACTCCCTCCACCTCCCATGGCTCCTCCAACCTTCCGGTTATATGAGCCGAATCGCGGGAGAGCGCGCTGTACTTGCTCTTTGGCTCTCTTTCCAGTCGCGCCTGCTTGATCTCCCTACAAGTTCTCTAATGTGTCCCCTCTCTCTTATCTATTCTCATCCCCTTTTTGGGGGTAAACGGCACATGTATGCCTCGCTGGCCTTCTGCCTAGCCTCGTAGTCGTCGTAATCTTCATAGTGATTAATCTTCTTCGTTTCCTTCTTTGTCTTTTTATATATTTTTGTTGTGTGGGTCCTCCTGTTATTTCTGCTGTAAATAAAATTATACATATTAAAGATAAACCGTCATGGATGCAAGGTCAGTCGACCTTACACGCTAGTGTCAGTGTTAATAAATTACTTTACGGATCTCAGACATCAAAATCTTTTAAATAAATTCGTATCTAAGCCAAACAAGATAATCGATTTTGTATTATTTTCATCATGTCATCTATCTATGAAAAATACTCCATTTCCCATTCAGTCCTCATAAAAGCAGAATTTTAAAAAGTCCGTCCGTAATTCACAAAGAACCTCCCTTAGTAGTACTTTATCCATTATATCATAAAAAATATATCATACAAAAAGGGTTTTGTTGATATTCAAAACAGCAACGTCAGGGTTAACTAATGGAGTTTTTAACCCTCCGGAAGTTAACCGCAACTTTTGGTTACACTGACTTTGTTGGGAACTTAATTATTTAAAAAAGTGGGTCAAGCGCCAATCCGTGCCAACAATTAGTATTATAAAACACTTTAAACATTTAGTAATTATAATAAGCATATGTGGTTTCAGACATGATAGATCTATTTTAAATTGGTAAAACAGGTCCAAGAGTCCGTTATGTATGGTTATGTAAAGCTTGACCAGGAAAATAAAAACCCGGCATTGGCGTCGCAACTGATCGCCATTAGGTGGCAACAACTTGTATCATGTCAATGTCAAAAAAAATTGTTTTTGACAGAACAAAATTCGTTTTTATTCGCGTCTAACATGATAACAAACATATCACTTTTCTCTCATTACTTAGTCTGAACCATGGAGTAATTACAAAGAGGAGATGCCGTAATAAACGTTTTGTAAGAAAGTGTTTGTGAGGTTACACGGGGCGGAAGGCAGACATGCGGGGTGCTTGGTTTCGGCTGTGGTTCCAATCATGGAGCACGAGCAATGACAAGCTCCGCCCACTTTTGTGTTGGCGAGGCGCCAATGATCACATCACTGCGCCATTTCAAACGGCATCTCCTCTTTGTAATTATTCTATGGTCTGAACTCTCACACCGCACCTCACCGCGCAGATTAAGGGTAAAAGTACCTTATTGGATATGATGGTAAACGCACAGCGAATGCAAGAACAAATAAACAGGATTCCGATTGAAACTCTGCGCACTCTCCCACGGCCGAATCCCACGTCAGCAGAGTTCAGAACCTCCACCCCTTCGGCGAGTATGATGCAGAGAGGCTCGGCCTCCACCACAGCCGCCGTCCCGCCTGGAAACTTCTCGAAGTGTACCGCGCGTTTCAATGGAAGGTCACGCGACGCGGAGAACCTGGAAGCGTCTACAAAGAGTGTGCAGATGTGAGCGACCAGCACGCGCTGCGTGGGTTGCCTATGCTGTTAGAAGGTGACGCCGCTATATGGTGGCGTGGCGTCAAAGGCGGCGTGTCAACCTGGGCGGATGCCGTCGCGCGGCTGCGAGCGATGCATGGTATCCAGCTGCCTGCCTATAAGATCTTCCGTGAAATCTTCGCTGCAGAACAGTCTGAAAGTGAACGTGCCGACGTATTCATATCGCGAGTGCGTGCCCTAATAGCGAAATTGCCATACGTCGTGCCGGAAGTAATGCAAGTCGACATGATTTACGGATTGTTACAGCGGCGTATCCGTAAAAGACATGACAACACGGTAGACTATTAGTTCGATGGACTATTTCGTGGAAAAAGTGCGAGCTACAGAGTATGCCATCGCGGAAACGGTGTCTTGCAAAAAGTAAACAAACCCGTGCCCGCGTTTGACCGCAAAAATTCAAAACGCGCGATCGAAAAAGCCGCTACTACGTGTCCCGCCCCTACTACCGGTTTGGTCATCACGCAAAACTCGAACGCGGAACCGAATCGAAACCGGGTTCGTTCGTACGTAAAGTAACTTATGATTTTGTGAAATCATATTCACTGCGGAGCTGAATAACTGCAGTAAAGATTGGCTACTCGCTGATGAAGGAAATCAGCTGACGTCAGAAGAAAGAAATAAATTAAGCGATTTTTTCAAAAGCAAGGAGGATTAATTTAAGTCCGAGGGGTATGCAACAGACTTTGCCACGCAGCGCATTAATGTGAATGAGTCCCAAGAGCCCATAGCTTCACCTCCTTATCGTATGTCAGAATCAAAATCAGTACGAAAGAAGGCACTTAAGGTACAATTAGACAAATTATTGGAACCCGATATTATTGAAGAATGCGATTCAGCATGGTCTTAAAATGTAGTGTTAGTGCCTAAGAAAGACGGAAGTTTCAGGTTCTGCGTCGATTATCGGTGAAACGTCTACGTCAATCAAACACGGAAGTAACTATACAACCACGGAACGTGAGGCCTTAGCTGTAGTATGGGCAGTAGGAAAATTTCGTGGATATACATATAGAAGGATCAGAGATTATTGTGAAGTCCGACCATCAGCCTTTACGTTGGCTGATGAGCCTTAAGTCTCCCAGCGGACGATTAGCTAGATGGGCTCTGACTCTCCAAGACTATAACTTAAGGATAGAGTATACACCTGGACGAGCTAATGTCATCGCTGACACACTCTTGTGGCATATTTTTTTATTTACCCGTTAATTCACCTAAAATATAAACTGAATTATACTAAAAATTATATATATAACTTTAGAAGCCGAAACATTAAGTTTGTATAAATAGTAAATATAAATAAACTTCGCATTGTATAAACTTACTTATCAATGGCTAAATTTAAAATATACTAAACGAAATAAATATACTATATTTATAATATTGTATAATAAATATAATACAGTAGTAAAATATTGTTAAAAATAAATAAAATATACTTAGTAATATATACTGTATGTAGTCGGACATAAATCGGAAGGTGGTCGTGATCGTGGCCTGTAAATACAAACGAGTCCTCGATGATACGAGAGAACAAAGGCCTACGTCATGAGTACCTGCTGACCGGTCCGTTGCTAGCCAAGCGCCATCGGCAGTGCTTGCGTCGGATCTATTCAACGCAGACGCATATTGCTTTTCTCATACAGATTGTAGCTTACGCATTTACCTAGTGTTTACTTCGCTGACTATTGTTTCGAACTGTATTTCCTCTTCTTCTTTATGTGCCTAACTCTTCAGACTGTTTCTACTCTTGTGCTTTGCTATACTCGCTCTGTGAACTGTACCTGTGCAATCCAATAAACTAAAGAAATTGTGAAAGTGTTGTGTTTTCAATTACCAACCTCCACACTCTCGCGCCCAGTTTTTACATAACGTCATTAGACGTTCGATGAGATGTATGCCTTACATCGGTGGACGTACCCGCAAAGAGAGCTTGTGACATTAGGGAGAATCAGTTAAAAGAGCCGGAAATCCGAAAGATCTTAGAAGACATCGAATCCGACGATCCACGGAAATCCGAAAGATCTTAGAAGACATCGAATCCGACGATCCACGGAAATCCGAAAGATCTTAGAAGACATCGAATCCGACGATCCATTTAGGGGGAGATCCTGGACGGACAGAGGTAACATCGCATCGGGCGGCATACTGTATCGCTACGGTCCCGAGCGAGATGAAAGTGATGAGGCATGCCTCGTAGTTCCAGAACAAGAACGTGCCAAAGTTTTAGAAGACTTTCATGACTCGCCCACTGCGGGTCACTTTGGCGTAGAACGTACTTTGACTCGCTTGCGATTGCGTTTTTACTGGCCTAATATGCGAAAATTTGTAGCCGATTATATAAAACAATGTGTACTGTGTCAACGATACCAATCGGACAATAGAAATCCTACTGGACTTCTACAAACACCTGCTATGACTAGACGTTTTGAAGTCTTATCAGTGGATTTATTTGGCTCATTGCCAATAATCGCACAAAGTAATCGCTGGATCATCATAGTAGAAGATGTATGTTCGCGATGGGTGGAACTATTTCCTCTCGAAAGTGAAACAAGCCTCGAGTACGCTAAAGTACGACTTATAATTGAAATATTTTTGCGATTCGGCATATCACGTCGTGATAATGGTGTACAATTCATCAGCGAAATAATGCAGCAAGCTTGTTATGTAATGGGTATAGATCAGGTTTTGACGCCTCTATATCATCCGGAAGCAAACCCAATCGAGCGAAAGACAAGGGATTTAAAGCCGCAGCTCGCAATCCTGATTGGTCAAGCTCACGATACTTGGGATTTGCATCTGGCGTCCATTAGATTCGCAATGATCTCTGCAATTACGTCAAACACAAGTTTTTCACCGGCTTATCTCACTTACGGTAGGGAACTTCGTGCACCAGCAGACGCTGTCAAAATGACATGCGCAATATCTTGGAAAGTGATAACGTTGTTCCGAATATCACTCCTTGACGAACGCAAGAGATGTACGCGAGAGAAACCAAGCCTCGCAAAATAAATACGCTGATGAACATCGCCGTCAAGCACCAGATTACCAAGCTGGTGACTTAGTACTTCTCAAGACTCAATCATCACATCAAACACCATACGCAAATAATAATAAGAGTCTCGTAACAGAGCCTGGCCACATAAAAGTTGAATGAATTAATATCAAAATGTTGTTTCCTAACAAAATTACCTTAAGGCTGATAGGTTTCAATTCCTAATAGTCATTTTAATGTTCATTAATTTACATTATTAATTTCTTATGTTTGAAATATTCCGAGCGGGCTTTGTAAATATCAAAACCATAACATTTCACGGATCTAAAACATTTTCAGTAATTTTCTGTATTATTTTCATATATGTGAGGGACCCCGTATCCCACATACTTGTCCGTGACACAAGATAAGGGTTGAGCTTCATTCAACTGTCAGAACGGTTTTGTATGATTCATGACTTTATTTGCACAATTGAACAATTCTATATTTAAAAGCGAGAGATCAGTATGTAGTAAACACAAAAGTTCGAAAACTACCGAACTATCAAATGTAAATAAAAATAGGAAGCTGTCCTGCTTACGAATTTTTTCGTGAGGCTACCGACAACTAAACCTAAGTACTAGTTACTACTCGTCATTTCTTTTCCCAGTGGCCAGTGCGCGTGGCTTATGCATTTGTTATGTATTTGTCTTAGTTGTTAGTAGCTTCGCGCGAAAATTCGCCGTGACGAAATGAAAGAATTCCACAATTTCATGAGAAATCGCAAAAATCGGAAAAAGCGAGACAAGAAGGGCTATTTAAAAAAAAAATTGAAATCAAATATAGGCCGCGACCGCAACCGCCATCGCTTAAAACGCACAAACTTTTCAAATACTCATTAAAGGCTATCGAAATCCTGACTAAAATAATTGCAACACGTGCAAGTAAATTCAATCGCTAAATGTAGCAAAGCGGTGCTATTTCCCAAAGCGCGGGCCAATCAAATTCAATGCTATGCTGGGGCCACATATCACTTCGGTGTCAAAATTCGCTTAGCTATCTGATACACGTGCCGATTCCCGTCTGACCGATCTCTGTTGGCTAAACTTAGATGTAGCCTGTTATCTTCGGGTACACCTAGGTTTAACCTTTATCATTCTGACTAGACCTGGGTGCAGTCGATCATAGACAGCTAATCTTATAAATGATGGGTCATTAGCCGTAACATATTACATGGCTACTTAACTGTACGTGAATAACAATATGTTCTCATCTCAGTCTCTTGTTTAGATCCTTTTGTAAGTCTCTTTTCCTGTCTACTTGCCCAAACTATCTTTTATTTGGTATGAATGTGGTTGAAGACCCGGAGTCAAACAAAGACAAATTTTTGACGCAGGCGGAGCTGCGGAAAACAGCTAGTATAGGAGTGATATGTAGTAATGTATACTATCTTTAATATCTTTACTCAATTTTCCGTAAGGTTGCCTGGAAGAAATTGCTATTGCGATAAGGCCGCCTTTGCGCAAGTATTAACAATGTTTGTATTTAACAATGTATCCTTGTTGTGCAATGAAGAGTTTTTGTATTGTATTGTATTGTAATGTTATAAATAATCCCGAAAAGTTACTGTAAAACAACTGTCAAATGCTATCAAACATTCAAACTAAGTTTAGCATTTTTTCCATCATTTTTAGTCGAATTTTCAAAAGTTACCAACAAACAAAGTCAATTGATTAAACTTCACGGACAGTAGCAGCACAGGATTTCAATTCGTACAAAACAATTGACTTCAATCAATCAAGTGCGGTCGAAAAATATTTTTAATTGGCACTTTGTGAACGAGGTTTGTATGGGAAACAAGGATTCGTTGGAATTTAACATCTATTTCTAAGAGATACAGTTTCAAGAAGAATGTCAGTTGGTAGCCAACCATGTAATACCACGTATGGAAACATTTTTTTTTTAAATAGGCTGGTGTATGTTCTCATAAGGTTAATCGCGCTAATTTTAACGTTATTTCCTGCTCTTTGCTATTTTTGTGATCTGCAGGTTTAAAATGGCCACATTGCGCAATTCATCAAAAAAATCATTTCATGAATTGCGAAGCTTAGCAATTCTGCAAATTTTGACTATGACGTTTTAACTCTAATTCAATTCATTTCCTGAATCACTACTAGTGTAAGTATTGCTATAGTAATAAAATAAAAATAGGTTTTAGAATTTTAATATTGTTATTGATATTTATTATCCTACAGTTAATTTACAATAGTAAATAAACATTATTAGTTAAAAAACTTTTAAAAATTAAAAAATCGTAAAAGTACGCACGCTACGCAAAAATAAAGGTTATTTTTATGCCTGGCAATAAGTTAAAGCAATTCACAAGCAATTCACGAAAAGTAAGCCATTTTGCGACTATCCGTCAAACAGCAGAATTGCCATGAAATGATTCATTTCATGAACTGCCAAAATGTGGCTATTTTAAGATTTGCAGTGATTCATAATGTGATCATATTGTAATTCAGAGGTGGCCATTTTAGATCCACCGAACTCTCCTCCGACCGATTTCGACCATGGCAACCACTTACTGCTCATAGCCGGTAATTTGGCTCTCATGCCAACCTTAAGATGGCTTATGTAGCCTATCTTCGCGGAAAACGTCCGTGAACATTGACGGTAGAAATAGATCTTACTAACTCAGAACCGGTCAGTCGACTTACTTTCGTTCGATTTCGAATGATTATTAATCGACATATTGACATAGATCTTAAAAATAGCACTTAAAGTAGTGGTGTGGTCTAGGCAATAACGTAAAATTTGCGCAATTAGATTCTTGAAATAATTTTATTCATTGATCTGATTGAAATTAAAGACGAGAGCATAGCCGTCGCTCCCGACATACTTTTACGTCTATTTCTTGCATCTACGGATACACACTACAAACAATATTATTCATATATGAACTAAACTGTGAGAAACTTAATCCGAAGTAGTGAAACAAACAAACATACAGCTGCCGTAACAGCTTAAATCAACAACACAGGTGGCAAATCAACTGTAGCAGCTTGCGTTTGACTGTATTTGGTTTATTAACAGCTTGTTTCAACAATACAGTTTCTGAGGGTCTGTATGTAATAAATGGACTCCTTTTGCAATGTCATTTTACCAAAGATATATAATCCCTTCGCTAGCTGCAAACTAGATCACAATAAAAATAACCAAATATGGTCCCCGCGCAGGCTACCATTCAATTTTCATCTTACTAATAAAGTAGCATTTATATATAGCTTTCCTCGATAAATAGGCTATCTAACACTGAAAGATTTTTTTTTACATCCGACCAGTTTTAGCGCATTCATTAAAACAAACAAACTCTTCAGCTTTATAATATTATATGAAGTATAGATATCAAACTAGCTGTTACTCGCGGCTTTGCCCACATACGCTAGGAAAGCTCTTGAGAAGATTGAAAGAAATTGGTCTAAGAAATCTCGTTTAATAAAATAATCTTTCTTAGTACTGCCCAAGACTACTAAAGCAAACTATGTGCCAATTATGGAATCAAAAGACCCAAAAGTTTTTGCTGCGCGGTGATTTGTCAGTCACTTTATATTATTTAGATGAATTAATTGAGTTTTTTTTATAAATAAACTTTTTTTTTTAAATAATATAAATATTTTTTTCTATTATTCAAAACAATTGTACAAAATACTTAAAGATTTTTTTATATGAATGATTTTTGATTTTATATACCTTGCGTATCAGTAACAATACTACCGCCAAAAATAGTATTGACAGTAAAATGTAGGTAGAACCGTACAGTCCCTTCCTTTGTAACGGTGTTTCATGTGTTAGCATGGGAGAGATCCAGGTAGACTATTGGCTATGGATCATCGCATGACGCGGGTAGTCGTGGGCGTCTGCTTTAGCCATGATTCGGGTTACAGTTACCGGAACAATATGCCCTCGCTTGAACTTTGTGATACCCTGTTATTGATTATGATTATTGCCCACTATGTTGTGCTTGAAGCCATCGTCCTAATATCCAACCATGCCCACAATAAATATCAGCTCCTGCCTCCGACATACATAATATATGGAAAACACTGTGACTCACTGAAATAGTTTTCTAATGATTTTCGTTCGACATTACAGGCGAGTCGATAGATGTTATTTTTGGTTTTAAGTTAGTGTCATAAACAAACATATCACTTTAGGGTATTAAGCTTTCGGCCCAAAACAAAGTCTATTTTTGAAACCTGTGAAACTCACTCAAAAACCAGTGATTTTCGAATAATTTTCATTCGACATAACCGGCGAGTTTCGCTCGACACATCGTTTTAAGTGAATGTCATATGTTAAATATATCATTTATGAGTATTATTGACGTCACAAAATTTCCCTTCATATCAGACACTGAACTTTGACCATTTTGTTTTTTGATTATTATTTTGATATGATGATGATTGACCCAGTGCCACTCTCGCAGTAAATACAAATTTAACGTCACCTCTCACGCTAAAATCCATCGAGCCGTTCAGGCTGTAAAGCGTACCTAACAATACATACATACGAGTACTCTAGAAAACATAACCCTCCTTCTTGCGCAGACATAAGAGTTATATAAGTAAATTTATTATAAACGTATATCTTTTTCTCAGACACTAGATTGATTAGACTTGATTTAAAACCCTCTTTTCTCAACTTCGATATGTCTTGCATTCGAAAATATATATTGGAGAAGCCGTCAGCTGCTCGCGAGAAATTCTGATCTCAACATATATTTAAATTTTCTAGAAGTGGCCTCATTACTGTAAGTGAATAGGATTCATGGTGGTTTATTATTTTTGGTTTATATTTTATCAGTCAGGGGTGTTGTTCAGTCAGGGGTATTGTTTTCAAGCATCTGTCTGATGGCTTGGATACATAGCACACGGGTACGCGATCCCGACTTACCCGAGCTGCTACTGAGTCAACCCATTACCATTTGAGTCAGTAGCATCCTAGTACCTCATCCTTTCCTTCAAACCCAACCACATCCTACCCTTCCCTAGCTTAAGAAAACTTCCGATGGGCAGTAGCGTCGGAAGTAAACTAAGCCGCTGAAACTGCGCTCGCCAGCCCGCCTGCCAAGCGTGGCGAGTATGGCAACAACCCCTCAATTTAAGGGGAGGCCCAAGTCCAGCAGTGGACTGATTGCGGCTAAAACGCATTATTTTTCCGTAACCTGGCAAATCATATTACGGAAAGGAAAATCATATTACGTAGAGAATATTAGATTCAAAGGTCGCTGGAGCAAGAAATAGAAGGCCAGATAGAGATGGTTGGACTGTATCCGAGAGAAAGGTAAATAGAAGATACTGTGGAAAATGGCTAGAGACAGTACTAGAGAAGAACGTGTCATACTGTACCGAACCATATTAATAAACGATGATAAGGTTAAGGAGATTTTGGCTGTCTGTTCGTCTATCTACCGCTCCCGAGCTGCTTATTATATCCTCAGACTGTGATTTAGAGTCGCGGATACGCTTTAATCATGGTCCAAGATTTCGTGTCACAGAGAAACCAGATAATACTTAACATTAGGAAGGAGAGAGAGATCTTTGCCCAGAAGTGGTTGCTGTAGGGTAAATATTATAATTTTCATTGGTGACTCTTCTTTTATTCCTCAGATCTGTGTTGGAAACTTTGTATCGTGATATATGAAGCTGCGGCTAGTTCCAGATAGAAACTTTTTCCAGGAATTCTAAAGTAAAAGAGAACTATTCTTTGAAAATTTCAAATTGCGTTGTTGCATAAGTGAATTTATCTTGTATTTAATCAAATATCTTTATTGTATGAGAATGACATTTTTTACAAATCAAAACAATCTTCATCATACATATCGAGAGGGTTACATGATTAATCGAACCTGTACACCCTGGTGTCAGTTTTTCCTCTGACGTAAGGCACTGAATCATCATTATTTTCAGACAATCAAGTGGTTCAAGCCTGCAACGTCTTAACTAAACTGGAAACAACTAAACAAAGTATGCTTCCCGTGGGACTCGAACCCATGACCTCCGAGTCTAAGCCGAACGCCTTAACTACTGGACCACGGAGGAAAACACATGTGTTATTTTGTAAGAGAGGTAGGACATTTTGTAAGGAGTAGTCCGTCTGGCGAAGTACCTCCACCCTACAGAAGACCGCAGCCAAATAACACTGTGATGCAGTATTGTGTTCCTGCTGGTGAGTAAGGTCGCCAGGCTCCAGAGGGGTCGCTGTGCTGATAGCGGACGGGTCGGCAACGCGCTCGTGACATCTCCGGTGTTGCAGGCGTTCATAGGTTACGGTAACCACTTACCATCAGGTGGGCCGTACACCTGTTTGCCTACTTAGTTGTATAAAAAAAAAAGGAGACTTTACAAAGCCTGTCAAGATGAATGACGTCACAACGGATCTGATCTCAAAATTGTTTCTAAAACCGAGGCATTCCTTGAAGGCACTTCTGATCAAGAATAATGGAGATATATAGTGTTGTCTGTTTCACGCAAGTCATACAACGTAATGGTTTGCGGTGAATCAACAAAATTTTGCGTTTGTTTTGGTAATATATTTGTTGGTAGTTTTCCTCGTCTAACTTAATCTAAAGCCGATAATATGGTATACAAATACAAAACATTTTCAATGTCCATATACAGAAACAAATAAATATGATTTTATAGTAGCTTGAAGAAACTACATAATATCTAGTCTATATATTACCAACTGTTTCCCGCAGCTCCGCCTAAGTAAAAAGTTACCTATGTTTGACCCTGGGGTCTATAACTAGTTTTATACCAAATTCCATATTCAGTGGTTTGGCCGTGAAAGCGTAGCACACACATACAGACAGACTTTCTTATAATATTAGTATGGATATGGAAGTATTTTTTTTTATATAATTAAGTAGGCAAAAAGGCATACGTTCCACCTGATGGTAAGTGGTCACCGTAGCCCATGGACGCCCGCAACACCAGGGGCATCACGTACGTTTTGCCGACCCTTGAGTA
The DNA here is from genome assembly GCA_947363495.1 of Euzophera pinguis. Lineage (NCBI taxonomy): Eukaryota > Metazoa > Arthropoda > Insecta > Lepidoptera > Pyralidae > Euzophera > Euzophera pinguis. The sequence goes on from OX376180.1 coordinate 3,495,048, forward strand.
ATCCTTTAACGCCCTTTTTAAAAGACCCCATATTTGTATTATTTGTGTACCCCGTTGTAATATTTTGGGAAAACCATGAATTTAATCTTTATCAAAATAGTGCTTTTCTAATCATCAAATTCCCCGAAGTATAAATAAACATGAAAAACAAGAAATATTACTGATAAGTAAGAAAATCAGTCTGATCAGAAATATAAATAGTTTTACACTCCAATGCTTCCACCCCGACGACAGATCCAAGGCTCGAATCGTAAATAAAGGAGGTGTAGAAGTGAAACTTAATGTAAAATACAGTAGCGCCATCTAGCGAGCCAATAAGACTAATAAAAGTCCAAACGTTAATTCGTTATAATCTCAAATTTACAGCATTAATTTAATAATAACTAGCTATTTAAAAAAAAAATTGCTTATGTTTTACCCCGGGTCTTTAACTATATTCATACCAAATTTCATCAAAATCCGTTCAGCGATTTAGCCGTGAAAGCGTAACAGACAGACAGTTTGGACGAAAATAACTCATGGTGTGGTTTATAATAGTATTTAATCTTACCCAAAATGTAAGAACCGTAATCTTGGCACCACATGTAAGTTGTAAGATATAGACGTCGTACCATCTGGACGTGATTTCAAGGCTAAACATTTTGTCACTATGAAGCCCCGGAAAGCCAATAAACAAAACAATAAAAATATAAACAACTTCAAATTTAATGTATCTTTTTAAAGCAGGTGAATACAGCATTTTAATATTCTCTACACATCCGTATCAGTCTTACTACAAAAATGTTAGACATCTGTGCAACTGGTATCTAAATATACGCTACCAAAAAAGTTTAACAGGGTATAGACATGGTTTTATTTTAGCTTTGTTGAATAGTAGTCTAACACCTATATTCTCAAACGTTTCCTCAAACTCGACTCGACCTTACTCATTGGTATGATTAGTTGTCACTAACTTCCTTGACTTAAGGAGTTTTCTCACTGGATGTGAGTATCGAACTGTCATAAGGTTGGTCGAGAGGTACCTTGAGGCGGCCTCGAAAGTGGTTATAAATCGGTGTTTTTGTCACTTTTTACCTAATTAACTACTTACTTTGTTTATATTTTACTTTATTCTTTTGTATTTTTCAATTTTTGTGCTTTTAATTGTTATTATAACCTGTGTTCGTTCCTCATTGGAGTTTGCTCAAGCAACCAACTAAGAATATCGTTTTCAAGGAAAGTTCGAGTACTTCCTTGAGGCACCCTCCAATGGGTTTGAGTGAAGGACGTCCCTAAGCTATGTTTAAGAATACGGGTGTAAGAGTTTGGACTGTATTAAGGTAAACACGTCTTAAACTAATGCGTTACTTTAAGAATATCATTATAAATTTTAACTTTGGTTTTGTAGTAAGATGTATTATTTTATATAAGATGGTTATTAAATTAAAATCATTAATTCACAAATTTCACCTCTATACCCTCATTATTCTACACAGTTATAGCAATAAGGAAAGTGAAAAACACGTAATGACACGAGAAAACTAATCGAACTTGTCTCATAAATGTTACAAGTAACATGTATCTTATTTGTCGTTTGCCCATTCAATGCGTCTCACCAATTTGGGGCCATCTCGAAAACTTTAGGGATTTGGGCCGATTTGGGAAAAGGATCTAGGTAGATTTCTTCAAAATAAGTTGTCAACTTATAAGATTTGCTATTGGCTTACTTTATGTCATAATTTAAACGAACAACATTATAATGCTTCAGAGTCTAGGGTACGCTTTAATCGTGGTCTTAGACATTACGGTTAACCAGTAGTTAAGTTATTAAGTAATAATAAGTGACCCCTAATTATGATATTTTGAAGGTAGCTTAAAAGCATCTTCATAGTCTAATGACAGCCCTTTGGCCTTTCCGAAGCACTTAACCATAGAAATATTACTAGTGGCGACCAATCCAAGTATGGAGGTTAATCGCACCGATTTCGACGTCATTACCAAAACTAAACCAAGACCAAGATATTTTTGAGAATTTAAAACCGGTTAGTCTAATGAAAATCATTTGAGTCGAACGACGACTATTCGACTAATAATAGCAGTCTTAGTGGTTTGGTTTTGTAGATAACGTTAAAATTCTTCTTCTTCTTCTTTGCGAGTCGACTCAGGCTCTTATAAAACTTCAGAGGACCAAAACTCCGCAACCGACTAGGCATTGTCGTTTGTTAAAATTAAATGAATGATAAGAAAGAGAAAAAGGAAGCCATATATCAAATACCGGACTAAATCACAAGGCAAAAACAAAAAACTATAATGTACAAAGATTTGATAAAAACAAACTTGAGGAGCTCGATAGTCGAACGCGACCCGCGTATCCGTAGCAAATGCGCGTGTCAAGCGACGGCGAAATGCGACCACTATTGGATTGGTCGCCATTTAGTGGCATTTTGTATCTTGAGCTCCTACGTGCTTCGGAAGGCACGTTAAGCCGTTGGTCCCGGTTGTTATCGATAGATGGCAGTCGTGAGGCTGTGTCAGATGCCTTGGGGCAGCCTGAAAAATTCTGACAGTGTTGGCCACTAACACAAATCGGGTCATGTTCCTGTTGGTCTGGTTTCCCTGTTTCCTTGCCATTTTTTCTTATGCAATAAAGGGTTTTGTATTGTATTATTGTAGTGTAAAAAGGGTTAAGAAGGTCAGACGGCAGTCGCTCCATATTAATAACCAGTGCCACAAAATCTAGGACCATGACTGACAGCGTACCTTAGGTTTCGAAACGTAAGCTGAGGACGCAGCTAGGAACCATTCTTGGACAAAATAAGAAGATAAAAATCGAAATCATCTTAATCAAAACATTATTAATATTTCCTAGTGTTAATCTACGTGTAAATTAAATATAAAATGTAATAGTTAAAAACGAAAATAGAAAGAGCGTGTAAACAATACTGTATTTCAACCATACAATTGCAACTCAAAGGCGGCCGTAGGAATTCACGCTTCACTTAACCGTAGCACTAGCTACAATTCTCGTAGAGGGTGCTACGTGCCGCGTAGCATTAACTGGAAGCTACGGGGCTTCGAGTTTCAGCCGCCGCTGTATTTTGGTTTTTGGTTGGTGGTTGCCTTTAAAAAAGAAAGGTGTTATGTTTTTATTGGAACAGTGTTTATTATGGGCTCAAAAGACTGATCTATTAATATTTATGTGTATCTATTATGGAAATTTACTAATTTTTCTATTTATTTTCTATTTGTTATTTATAACTTAACAAATCTAATTAAAAAGGCTCAACCTTAAAAATACTCTATATTGACAAGAAAATAGTTAGTCTATCAAAACAACGGCTTTAAAATATTTTCTCGAATTATTCTCAGAATTGCAGCAATCGAGATGAATTTCGAAGCTTACATTGAGCGAGTAATATTTTGTAAAATAACAGGGAGAAAACAATTATTAGGACCGGTGTTGAGATAGAAATAACCAAAAAAAAGAAAATCTCCTGCTTTTAAGACGTCCATTAATATCAATATTATCATTAAGATAGAGGCATAAAAATAAAAGCATGTAAAGTTACTCAACAGTGTCCAAATAGACACGCAGCTTCAAAACATTTACACACTTGTCATTTATTCATTCACATTGCGCGTTACTAAATAAATATTGCTGACATCGTGTATGAGTTTTATGAAACTACCTCTAAAAAAAGCAAATAAAGGAGAAAGAGGAGCTTCGTGTAGCATATAAAAATTAAAACAAAAAAAAAAACACACACACACACACAAGAGTCTGTAAAATTTATGATGATGATATTAAATGATACTTTAAGGCGAGTAGACACGTTCTAGTGAGCTCGACCAATTTGAACAATGAAAGTTCAGTGTTGCTCGACCTATCTTATTAAATTCTATACGAATTTGGCCAGGCTTAGTTGGGCAGCGTTGTAGGGCTACTTTGGACGTGCGGTCTACTAAATTACATTTGATTTAATCTCCGTTTTATGAGATAAGATTAGAGCGGTATTTACAAATATAAAGGACTTTTTTCTTAAGGCAAGACAAGTTCCAACACTCGGTATTTTAATTTAAAAAATAATAAAAATTAAATTCGGCTGCATCTTGTATGTTTTAATTTAACTTAAGCCACCAAAAAATTAGGACAATGCAACCCGACAGTGTCGTTGTTAATGTAATATTTTTTCATTAATTTTTTTTGCGCCAAACTTTCTGTTTCTCTCAATGGTTGACTGATTTTATTTTTTGCGAAACAATAGTTTTAATTAAATTAATCAATTTTTAAAACAAGCTCATTTTAGCCGCAGCCATTTGATGAAGTTCAAAAGAACGTCTAAGGCCATTCCAAATAAATTATGCGAAGAGACGCGAATTCAATTTAGTAAGCAATACAGCACACACACATTATATTAGAGAATGCCTGCATTAAGTCCACCTTTTGTATTTTGTTATACATTGCGATAAAGGTTAAATTAATTAATTAATTAATGAAATTGCATTAGCTATGTACTCATTTGTATTGATCCGCTTCAATTCGTTATTTTTTACATCTTTAAATGGTGCAATAAAGTATTCATTCATTCATTCATACACACAAAGTCACAGAAAAACGCTTTCTCCTATAACTTAGACCAAGCGATTGTTTATTTAGCCAAATGCAGGACATAACAATTACAAGCTGTAACTTGTGCTGAAGTATAATAACACTATTAGATTAGTACAAAGCCCACGACACTAAGGCACTTTGTATGCACTACCGGTATTTTGAGGATTATGAATGAATGAATGAAAAATTATTTATTCAAGAAACATAGTCTCACAAGATGTTAGTATGAACTTATGACTTTTCTATTACTATTATGACTTTTCGGTTAAAATAGTCAAGAAAATTTTGATTTATTTTGGATGTTCGGTAAATAGCTCCTTCTCTCATTTATTACCTCATTGTCATCTATTTTTACTTTGCGGGGTAGTTTAGGCCGAGAGGCGGTTTCTAACAACTTTGACACCAGGGTGTACATGATCGATTGACAATGTAATCTACTCGAAATGATGATGATGGTAGTTTTATCACAAAATTAATACATTCTTCTCGAGTCGAAATGGCTACCTATACTACTACACTTTTCTTCATGAGAATTTTTAAATGCAATTTACTGCTTTATATAATAACTAGCTGTTTCCTGCTGCTCCGCCTGCGTCAAAAAGTAGCCTATGTTTGACCCCGGGTCTTCAACTATATTCATACCAAATTTCATCAAAATCCGTTCAGCGGTTTGGCAGTGAAAGCGTAACAGACAGACAGACTTTCGCATTTATAATATTAGTATGGATTTTGGAATATTGTCAAAATTATTTACTTTTCGTCAGCTTCAAATAAATTAATCTAAAACGCATAACACGTTCACGCTTAAAAAGTTGAAGCACGCAATGGGATAATAATATTTTTATAAAATTGTGGTCGTCCATAAAACCGTCAAATATATTATGACTGACGATTAAAACATAACCACGGAGAACATAACCTTTATGGAAAAAATGTCGGAATAAATTTATGACGTCATAAAAAAGCTTCAGAATACTTTTGGTAGAAATATTCAGTGATGTGCGTAAAATGTGACACGATTTTGTGTTGATAGTGGTTAAGGCGTTCGTCTTCGACCCGGAGGTCGTGGGTTCGATTCCCACGGGAAGCATAGTTTGGTCCCAGATTCAAGCCGGCAATGTCATTAACATTGCCGGCTTGAATCACCTGATTGTCTGATAATAATGATGATTATGTGCTACGGAAGAACGAGCCATGGTGGTCGTTAAAGGAACCACGTCAGAGACCGAAAGGCGGTTCCAATAAACTCTGATACCAGGATGCACAGTGTCAATTGACCATGAAGCCCATTCGATATTAATGAATGCTGCCTCATTATATTAAATTACCAGAAGGTCTAAATGGCCACTTTGCGCAATTCATTAAAACGAATCATTTCATGAATTGCGAAGTTTGCTAAGCTTCTGCAAATTTTGACATTGACGTTTCAACTCTAATTCAATTCATTTCGTGATTCATTTCTTGAATCACTTCTCGTGTGAGTATTGCTATAGTAATACCATAAAAATAGATTTTGTAATTTCAATATTTTTATTTATATTTATAATTCTACGGTTAATTTATGAGAGTAAATCAACATTATTGGTTAGAAAAAAATATATTTAACTAAAAAAATTGTAAAAGTATGCACGCTATGCAAATATAAACATTATTTTTACGCCTAAAAGCAATTCATAGGCAATTCACGAAAAGTAAGCCATTTTGCGACTTTCCGCCAAACAGCAGAATTGCCATGAAATGATTAATTTCATGAACTGCCAAAAAATGGCTATTTTAAGATTTGCAATAATTCATAATGTGATCATATTGTAATTGGTGCAAAGTGGCCATTTTAGATCCACTGCTTATTTAAAACAGGTTCCGATCAGAGTTGTTAAAATGAAAATCGAAAAAAAAGAACATGTTAAATGAAAATCGAAAAAAAAAGAACAATAATCATTCGATTTTCCATGAGTCACACTTTTCAAAAATAGCACTCCTTGGATCAAAACCAAACAATCTGTTTTCGCCGAGAACTAACGTACCTACTCGTGACAAATATGTTAGAGTTTGGGCTTGACTATGAATAAATTATTATTGGCCGGATGGCTCGATAGACAGAATACCGCAAAGTTATTGACTATATCGAAATTTCTTGTTGCGGCCTTGTAGAACACGAACTCTGTACAGTTGAGGGCAGATAAAATGGAATCCTTTACAGACTTATCGTTAAGACCGCGGGTAAAGCTATTGCGGTCTATAAAGAGGTGTTGAGAAGCTCGATAGTCGAGCGCGACCAGCGTACCTGTAACGAATACGCGTCTCAAGCGGCGACGAAACGCGACCACTATTGGATTGGTCGCTATTTAGTGGCATTTATTATCTCGAGCTCCTCCATGCTTCGGAAGGCTCGTTAAGCCATTGGCCCCAGTTGTTATCGATAGATAGCAGTCGTGAGGCTGTGTCAGATGCCTTAGGGCAGCCTGAAAAATTCTGACAGTGTTGGCCACTAACACACTTCGGGTCATCAGATGGCAGTCGCTAAATTGTAATAACCAGTGCCACCAAATCTAGAACCATGACTTATAGCGTACCTTAGGCTCCGAAGTGTAAGCTGACGACGCAACTAGGACACACGCTAGAATGAAGATTAAAAATTAGCTGAGATATCACGGGCACGTTGCCGACCATACTAATATAGTACTTTTGTAACAATCACGAAGAAACAAATTTCTGAAAAAATGTTTCACTATTTTAACTAACTTTATGACTAGATTTTAATTTTTAACGAGCATGGGACATTCTGACTCCCGCGGCTTCGGAGGCTAGGAACTCACCTGTCTGTGTATATTTCAAGCGTGTATTTGTAGCCGTTGTTAATAATTTAACAAAAAAAAAACGGCAACAAAACATGTTTATTGTATGGAAGTACCACTTAAATATATGGTTTAATATGTTAATCTCTAAAAATTTTCACTGCTTGGTTAACAGACAAACAGAATTGGAGTCTTAGTAAAAGTGTCACATTTTTTTCTATTGGATACGTAACCCTTCAAAAACAAAACAACAGTGATATTCCACAATCTGAAACCGACGTTCGTTATTCAAAACAAGACAAGTCCTCGCCTCTCCGGCAATTCTTTTCTGTCTGGATCAAAACACTGTCAGTTAACGAGACAAATAGAAAAAAAAGTAGTTGTTGCGGCTAGGACGGTCTGCGAAAAAAATAGGACAAGAACTTGACAAGCACTATAGCGATTTGTGAAGAGAGTTCCGTGCTTAGGTGCTTAAAAAACGACTACTGTACAAAACTACTTACTATTGTTCTACTAACTGACTCCGTGGTCCAGTGGTTAATACAATGAGAAGCATATTTTGTATAGTTGTTACCATTTTCAATAAGATATTGCAGACTTAACACATTCGCTGCCGATAAATTATAACAATGCATTTTCAATTGTTACGCACATGTGCGTTTCCGACACTGAATGTGTTAAATCGCCAGATTGTGTGACAATAAATGTCTATTTTGTAAAACTTTATTCTACAAGTAAAAAAAAATTTACACGATTGGAGGACTTAATTTTAAAAGCATTCTCTACCATTCAACGATATGGAGAAACAGTTTTTTTTTTACAATAAAGTGTAAATCTATCAATATTTTTATAGTGACAAAGTTAGATGTATCATAGTATGTCAGTATATCATTCTATCATTTTGCACCTCCTGTAGAAAAATGGACTACTTCATCGCCATTTATACGCGAGTTAATTAAAGGAAGAATTCCTACGTCCGAGTGTATGTTTTTTATACAAATTTTCTCAGAAGTTGTTAAGCGGATGTTCCTAAAAACACGCAAATAACTGATTTAAATAAACTTCTAATGTATATCCAGTTTGTTAACTTTCCTTTTATATTTACAAAGCTTTAGTTTAGCTTAACTTTGCTTTGATATGTTTATTATCCTGAATTAATATTGATAAATATGTATTTGGTAATATAGTTTGTAACTAACAAAACGAAGGGTAGCTATTTATTCACCACTAGGGAAATCGGTTTTCAGCATAATTTTTATTTTTTATTTTATTCATAAACAAAACACATTGCATTCGAATATTACAAAATAAATCATAATTCTAGCTATGTACATGTCATGTCAATACTTGAAAGAAACATAAAATACAATTTTAAAAGTTATCAACGCTATAGCAACACTTCTCCAGTAACAATGTTCGTAGGAGACTTTTAAATGTCAATTTCTTCTCTGTCTTTAGTTCTAAAGGCAATTTATTAAATAAAAGTAGAGTCCGCACTCGGGGGCAATGCTTTACTACTGACAGTGATGGTGTCGTTTTTAATGTAATTTTTTTGAGTCTAGTGCTTTCGTGATGTAGCATTTCTTCTTTGGTTTCATATAGAACTCTTTGTTTAATAAAGTATAAAATAATAAATATATATAATGATGAGAAAGTTAAAATTTTAAGTTTCTTAAAGTGATCTACATATGATTCCCATGGCGGTATCCGGACCATAGTACATATTGCCCTTTTTTGCGCTACAAAAGCCTTATTTTGTTAAAGTCATAGCTTCTGCTCCAAAATTAAATGCCCCAAATTTTACATGGTTTTTAGTTGGTTCACTCCATAAAGTTTTTAGCGCACAGCTCGCACTGCTTATACTATTCTCAATGGCTTGTTATTCAATTTTTCAGTTTAAAAATTCATCAATTTGGATGTCGAGAAATTTAACGGCTACACCGGAATTACACATTCATTATTTAAATTTACGTGAAGTTTATCTTTATTTCGAGCTGTAGGTTTAAATAACATTACTTTAGTCTTTGTAGTCGTAGATTAGCCGTGAACCAGTTATGAAATAATGTCATAGTTGTATTTATCTTTCTGTTAAGATCGTCAATATCGTTATCCAAAACCACAGCATTTGTGTCATCTGCAAATAGTAAAAAGTGTTACATAATCTATTAAATCATTGATAAAAATTATAAACAATATTGGTCCCAAGATAGACCCTTGTGAAACACTTCTAGTAACTAAGTTTTAGTACTATTTTGATACTCGCCATTGTCGTCCTTTACTTCAACAAATTGCTGCCTATTGTTTAAGTATGATTTGAGAAGATTAAGCGTTTTACCTCGTATACCACAAAACTCAACTGATGATCAACTGAATCAAAAGCAAAGCTTAGGCCTAGGAAAACGCCTGCAACTTTTAGTTTGGCATTAAGTCACGTCATCTATATATAGTTATTACGTCAGATCCTGTGAGATAAATAAACTCTAGAAAAAACATGTAAATATTCTCAGCATTCATCATTTTTGCAGCAGCCAGTCCTGTGGCGAACATAATGATAAGTTAATATATTTTTTTCTTTAAAGTGGTGGTTTCAGTCGTGGTAGATTCATAATATTAAGCATTAAGTGCGCCTATTGTGCTGTACAATTCTGTATTCTCTATAAATTAAACCCTAGGTACCCCGAGTGTTATTTTCAGTACGCTGCGCCGTGTAGAGTAAAATTTCCCAAAAACTACTGCACACATTCCTTTATATAGCAGTTTACACAAAAAATATTGAAGTGTTACGCAACTACGCCAGGTGCGACTAAATGTCCGACGCTAGTAAAACTTGTAATATAAGTAGCCCGCAGTTTCACGACTGCAGGAAATAGGGGAAAAGAAAATCATATGGTCGAATCAATAGATGGAAAATTCAGTTTTTTTTACCCGACTGTGACAGCAGGAGGGCTTTATATGTTCTCTGTTAAAGCCTAAAGTAATTTATCGTATGAAGTGTCTCATTAGATTAGTTTTCTTAGCGCGAGTGACAAGTACATAAATAAAAAAAAAACATAATGGCGGATTTTGTGAGCTCTAAAATATATTTTCTTTCCTCGTGCAAAATGTATACCTAATCGTCAAAATAAAGGGGGCTTTAATGGTGATTACAAAAATTTAAACAACTTAAATGTTTTAAGTTTTTTGGATAATGAAATCCTTAATTGAATTTTACCTTTGTGCTCATTTTTTTTCTATTATTTTTTGGGTTCGGCCGTTGATTTTTTCTATGTATGTAAATGGCAATAAAGAGTTAATTCATTCATTCGTACGTAGTGCAGTCTGCTTGTTTTTTTTCCGTACAAAATTCATATTAAAATATATTTTTTTTATTGAATAAAAATACAATGTAAAAATATAACCTTAGGATAGTCGGCTAAAAATCACATTCACAGCCATGCCATACAACTTGTTTCTGGCATATTTATTGTTCTTTGACTTTTGAGAATGAAATGTTCAGTATTCACAATACTCCTAAACAAAGGCAATTCTAGTTTTAGTGCAATATTTGCCAATGTTGCGCATGTCTGTAATAGGTGTAAGCACTGGATAAAATTATTTTAAGCCATGTTTTTTTGTAATGATTGTGTTTACATTGTTGATGTGCCTAAATAAATAAATAAAAAGGAATCAACAGATATAATAGACTTGCAAGAGACCTGGTTGAGGCCACATGACCTCCAATATCTATCCACCATCAGTGAACATTTTGCAGCCACGGGGACATCTACTATGAACGTTCAGGCAGGTGTGCTACTTGGGTGTTGTTTGTTCTTGTACTTTATCAAGCACTGTGTAAGGCAGCATATCGTTTAAAGCATAAATATTATAGTTTCTTACTAACATAGGTATAAGCTCAATTGTTACTAACACTATATGGACTTATGGTCTTAAATAAAAGATATACTTTTTTATTTATTTATTCAGCGCTGACTTTCACAGACACGAAATTCACTCACACACATAAACAATTGTTTAAATGTGTTAATAAATTGTTTGTTTGCGTAAGTTTTGTGTCCATGAAAGTCTTAAGTCTACCGTCTTAAGAAGGCAACTGGACAGCACGCTAAGACGAATAAAACCGACGAACGATTCATAGAGTATCATGTATATTGACTGATCGAACGTCAGATACCATTCATTCACTTCATTCAATTGCGATGGCTGACCCAAATTGATTCTGTCATATTAAACAATGTGTGTTCTATTTTTGTATGTTAAGTGTTTTATTGTGTACACGTTAGTTTTATGTCAAAAGCCTCGGTATTATATACAAAAGGGTGATATCGACACTTATTGTATGTAGAGATGTAATTTTCTTAATATTGTGTTAAAATTAACAAGACTATTACTGAAATATAGTAAATAAACTGTACTGACGTCAAAATAGGTTTGCTATCTATCTGTAAAATATGGCAACCAGGACCTACCTGGCAGCATAGACCTTTTTTATCCTAACAGTTTCAAACCAGGTTTTTTTTAAACAATTCAGTAGGAAACAGTCGTACGGCGCACCTGATGGTAAGTGGTTACCATAGCCTATAAACGTCTGCAACACCAGGGATGTCACGAGCGCGTTGCCGTCCCTAAAGGATTTTTTACGCCCTTTATTACTTTAAAGGAAACCCCGCCCGGACATCCTCAAACTAGGACAAATCCAAGGAAACCCAAACGGATGGCAACCCTTCGTCAAAGCAACCCTTTACCTATGTAATATGCAATTTTGTTAAGCTCAATTAAATTGATAAATTTTTTTAAATCTGCTGTATTATCATCATTTTAGCCGCAAGCAATCCACTGCTGGACATAGATATCTCCCAATGATTTACAAAATGGCCGGTTAGAATCGGCCTGCATCCAGCATTTGCCTGCGAACTTTTTCAGGTCCTCTGACCATCTGGTCGGTGGCTGCGCTTGACGGTTCTTGGTAGCCATTCGAGAACCTTTCTGCCCCATCGCCCATCAGTTCTCCGCGTTATGTGCCCCGCCCACTGCCAGTTCAAAGAGCTTGTCCGCTGGGCTATGTCGGTTACTTTTGTTCTCCTACGGATCTCCGCATTTCTGATTCGATCTCGTAGGGAACCAACTAGCATCGCGCTCTACATAGCTTGCGCGACTTTGAGCTTTCTTATGTCATTTGTTGTGTCCTAATTCATAGTTCGATCTCAGAAATCTATGTACAAACTAAATTAAACCTTAAATAAGTGCCACTACGCCACACATATACCTGATAATTATACTATACTTTACAAACTAGCTTTATTTTCTGGCTTTTATCGTAAAAAGCCATACCTCATTTAAACACAACTTCTATTATTTCTAGTAACTAGCAGACGTTTTTTGAATGACCCAATCCAATTTTAATCTTATTACTTACTATATTAGCGTCTGACACTCGCAGTAGCCACTAACATACATGAAAAGGAAAAGATATAAAAGAAAGTTATTTCTATTGAACCACATATGAATTGTAAAGTGTGTGAGAAAGACAGCAATATATCTCGAAAGGCGATCCGTCAGTATTGATGACGTCATTTGTCTAACTGACCCCTTGGGGGTTGATAGACGCTGTGTGAATGCATACCGATTGTGTATGGTCCAATTTATAAGCGACATGGGCTGCCAGTCATTCTTCATCTTTTCGTATAGACAGCTCAATTTAACTTTCAAACTAATGCACTGCATATTTAAAACTTAAAATTACAGGATAACTTACGTATAATGTACGCACTTTTTATATTTGGAAATCCAGGATTATTCAGCTTTCCGTGGTTGCCTTGAGGTCTTATTAGGTGTAGCTCGTTTATAATATGTAGCTTGGTTTGGATGATTCAGCCACATTGGCTTTGGGCCTCTGACGAGTCAACATAACCATACTGGGGCCTACTTCATTACGGAGATGATTTAGGGACTTGTGGCAATGGGGTTTTTGTCCTGTAGGCAATCTCCTCAGAAGGTAAAAGTCATTTACATTGATTAACACTTGCAATTTAGTATAATTAACAAAATCAACATCATCCATTACTTTTCAAGTCTTCAGCTAATGCTAGTAGTGACCAGGGTCGAATAGCGGTAAAACCAAGACCAATTGTTTACGGTCGCCACAGAGTCGCTAATGAAAAAAAATACCACAAGTGGCGAACAATCTAATTAGTATATAGTATTAGTCGTGGTGGTGTCCTGCCTGCCCAGCACCTGTACGCTCAGGGATCTATGTGACGTTACTGATAATGCTTTTTAGTTGTCGCAGTTTGACAACTATAAATTGACAAGAGAATCGGGACTTTTGGCTGGAAGCTGTGAAGAGCAGTATCGGCGCTGTATTTAATTTTCCGAAGTTTGTGTTTTTTTAATTGTTTGTGCATAATAATGGCGGATTATTATTCGCAAAGTGTTCGATAACAAGCGTGAGTGTTGGGAAGTGATACAGTGTTTGATTTATGTGATTTTCATGCTTGTTGCCAAAAGCTCCTAGTAATCGCTAAGTGCAGTTTTTCTACCACTTCACCTAGCCTGATTCTTCTATCGAGACTTGACAACCGACTTTTAGACTTGATGAAACTACTCGGTAGGACTGAAGAAGATAGAAAAACTAAGAAGGGCTATACAGGACTAGTATCCATGGCCGTAAAACCCATTAATAAAAAAAAAGAGTCGAATCGCTAAGCTTCTCTGGATACACTGCCGACGAAAGTTGCCGATGTTCGCTTATTTCTTATACCATAGACTAAGTCACGAATTTGATATTTATGGAAAAGGAGGAACTGCGTCACTCCAATTCTTTCGTAGCCTTTGTGAAATCCTATGCTTAATACAATATTCCTTCCTTGTCGGGGACTGTCTTATGCCAGTGGAGAGCTGATTTCAGAAGACAGAATGTTAATAAGGTTCTAGTGATTTACTCATTTTTCTAAGCTACAAAATTTGTGAATTTATTCATATATTAAAACTTTATTACTCAAATAATCATTATCTCCCAGTCAAACATTAGGACAACATAGAAATTCAGTGCGGCGCAAACAAACTTCATTTGATATTATAGAAAAAACCCTATTAACCCTTATATTGAATTCACTATCTTATTATTTGATGCGATTGTATTGAACTTTTGCGTTGCAAGTTTATGCCAAATGAGCTATATTTTAACGACAAAATTTAAGATGATCAGTACCCTGGATAATATACTCAATATGTGGTAATTTTGTTTCAATTCGATTCAATAGTTATTGAATTTATCATGTTTGTAAATGGTGCAATAAAGCGTTCATTCATTCATCCGTCTTAGCGTTTTCAAGTCTTATCTTAGTTTCGAACGTAGATAACGCGTATCAGTTAGTCAGAGCGTATACTTATTCAATACCCATGTATATACTTCCATACAAATCCATACTAATATTATAAATTCGAAAAATAACGGATTTTGATGAAATTTGGTATGGATATAATTGAAGACCCGGTGTCAAACATAGGCTACTTTTTGACGCAGGTGGAGCTGCGGGAAACAGCAAGTAAATAATATATAGACAGTTCAAATCTCTCCACCTACTTACGCTCAAAAAGAAACATTATGGCCAAAGGACATATTTTTTCCCGTATAATGTTAGTATGTTTGTGTTGGTCTTTTTATATTATTAATTAAAGCTTTGTAAAAAAATATACAATTGTATATCACAATAGGCGGACTTAATGCTTTAAGTGGATTTTAAATGTAGGTCGGTTTATTTATTACTAGCTTTTCCCCGCAGCTCCGCCTGCGTCAAAAAGTAGCCTATGTTTGACCTCGGGTCTTCAACTATATTCGTACCAAATTTCATCAAAATCCGCTCAGCGGTTTGACCGTGAAAGTGCAACAGGCAGACAGACAAATAGACAGACAGACAGACTTTCGCATTTATAATATTAGTATGGATATGGATTAGTATGGATGTCTATGTCATAGATTTATTACATTTACTTCTTCTACTTCGCGCTTTCATGTCGTAATTTTGACCTAGCTAGTGACATTCTATCCAAAAAGTCAAATTTAATGACGTATTCATCAAAATCGGTTCAACCGTTTTTTGGCCAAAAAGGCAGACTTATAAATACAAGCCAATGACATAACCGTCATTTATTAACAATACAAGCTTTTTTACTATAAATTTACAATGCAAGCGAGATAGTTAAATTAAAACACAAATTATGTCCAAAGTATAATGTAGCATTAAAACAAAATATTGATCATTATGCTTAAAATAAGCCGCTTTGCGTTCTATAAGTCCCTACTATAACCCAATAAACATTCTGAATCCAGTAATAAAATTGGATTCAGAATTACTATCGTGCGAATAGATCGCTGATGGCGTCATGTAATGTGTACCCTTTGTGAATATAAAGTAGCATTTACCAGAATATAATACGAAATACTAAACAAGGATTAGTTCTATTTATTTATTTTATACAACTAAGTAGGCAAACAGGCCCACCTGCAATACCGGAGATGTCACGAGGGCGTTGCCGACCCTGAAGGAATTTTTTCACGCCTTTTTGAAGGCTCCCATGTTATAGTGTCTAGGGAAAACCACGACTCGCACATGTCCAGACATTTCTATGTTAAAATTGCCTGAGAAAAATAAGTGAGACCGTGCCATGTTTTTTTTTTTGAGTTTTTGTTTTCATGGTCCAGTTGTTAAAGTTTGCCTTAGACCTAGGTCGTGGGTTTGATTACCACGGAAAGTTGTTGTTTCCAGTTTTCCATGTTTTGTTTAGTTGTTTCCAGTTTGGTTAGGACATTACAGGCTTGAATCGCATGAATGTCTAATAATAACATGAGTAAATTTTGAGTTGCTGCTATTATTTTGTTGATATAACTCTTAAAATTAACTGTATTTTGGACCAAAATGGAAACGGATCACCGGCATCCCTTAAATAACCGCGTGCCCGTCACTCAAAGACTGAAGAGTCGACACAGCTTCGTCAAAGATACAACCACTAACTGGCGAAGCCTCTCAGTCTAGAGTGGATATTTGGACGGAGAGATACCCTTCAGCCTCATCTCTGCCGCTATCGGAGTGCCTCCCTCCTGGACATGACCTGCCATGGCTTACATGGAAGCCTTTAAACAGACTCCGGACCCTCGTAGGCCGAAGCAAGGAAAACATGTTTAGGTGGGGCTACTGCTCGGAGGTGGCCTGCCAGTGCGGTGTCTCTCCCCAAACCATGACGCATCTCCTGTCCTGTCCTGCGTGCCCGGCCACCTGCACGCTTAGGGACCTCTGCGAAGCCACCGACAATACCTTGTCGGTGGCGGAGTTTTGGTCCTCTGAAGTTTGAGAACAGAAGAAGAAGAAGAACTGTATTATGACTATTTTTAATCGTATATATGTAAGTATATTAAGGAAGAACTATAAGTAAGTTTATTATCATTCCAACTTTTTGTATTTATAGCTATACATTTTTAATACCCACATGACGATATCTGTTTAACCCAAAGGTTGACTTAGATAATGCTTTAAGTATTAAGTTCGCCTATTGTGCTATACAACTGTATTATTTATTTATTTATTTACAATACAATACAATTTATTAATGTATTATGTACAATAAAGTTTAAATAAATAAATAAATAATAATTAATACAATACTCGCCTACAATAAAAACCGTATACATCATCATCATTTCAGCCGTCAGTCCATTGCTGGACATAGGCATCTCCTTATGATTTCCGCTTGGAAGCGGCCTCCGGACCTTGCCGCTTGCCTGTGACCTTTTTCAGGTGATCTGACCATCTGGTTAGTAGATTTCCCCATTTGTGAAAGTAATACACCCGGGTTTTCACGGCATGCTCCCCGGCAACCCTGTCATTTATTTAGCTTTTTATAAATCAATATCTCAATTGTACGCAATTCCTGTTGTCTAGTATCCCTGTAAAAATTTATTCTTAGACGCGAGATCTTGCAAAATCATAACCGATTTATGTTTTTTCAGCCGAGTATAACGAAGGTACAAAACTTCCAAAGACACCATCCCGCCACGCCAAGTTAAATTAACTTGAGAACTGTCATGTAAACAGAATTATCTCTTTTGATGTTCATTTTAACTAGTTGTTAAGACGGCAGTGTGGTTGGCGGGGTGTTTTTCTTCCAAAACCTAGGTACTCAAAATAAAGGATATTTTTTTTTTCCTATGGTGTTTGTAGAGCGAGAAATTTTCGCTCAACAAACCTCTGCGATTTGATACAGAGTTGTATTAACGGAACTTTATGGTGTTATCTTAATACATTAGACGCTGTTTTAAAAGTACATGGTTACGGTTAGTTGGACATGAGTTAGGTTATATGTTATTAAATTTTTTGAGCGATTTTATGATGTGTACTATATAGTTTGTGAATGATTCGGTCGTTGTTATTTTTGTGAGGAGGTCTTTAATATTATACGGATCTATGTTGAAATTGTTGCAGAGTTGTTCGTGGTCATATCTACTGTTATTGAATTTGGGGCATGTTTTAATTAGGTGATTAATATCTTGGATGGATGAGTTGCCGCACGGACAATACGGGGTCTCTGTAATATGGAATCTATGCAAATATTGTAATGTGTGTCCTGTCAAAATCTGTGTTAGCTCAAATCCCGGCTTTATAATTTTGATAGTATCGTTGACGTCTTTAAGCGTTTGCAGCTAGTCTTTTAGGTGTTGCCCTTGGTGACTTTCTTGGTAGAGCCGTTCTGCCTCCTTGACGTTTTCCTCTCTGCATTTTCTTTTGACGTAACTTATTGGACAATCATTATAGGCGCACTGCACTTTCATTGATGACGCCGTTTTTGCCGCTCTGTCAGCCTCTTCATTGCCCGACACATTATTGTGAGCCTTAACCCATGCGAATTTGATGACTTTATGTGATTCATTGATTGTTTTGATATGTTTGTGAATTTTAACCACCAGTTTGTGTCTATTATTTCTGTCCTGAAGTGCCTGTAGTGCTGATCTGCTATCGGATATTATTATTGTGCTGTTCAATTTAGATTTGATTACATATTCACAGGCTTTTAAGATGGCGAACAATTCTGCCTGGAAGACTGTATTAACTACGTGAAGTTTGAACTTTTTAACAATTTAGGAATCTCTAATGTGTTTACAAATCACGAAGGCGGCTCCCACCTGCCCGCTCTCAGATTTGCTTCCGTCTGTGTAAATCTTGCACGCTTCTTCAGGAGTCAAATTACTTATTTCATTATCTGTGTACACGTCTGTGAACTCTATTGTGACTCTGTCTTGAGGAGACAACTGGTCCTACGGTGGCGTGGGCAAGTCCAGCTCAATGTCGTCTGGCAAAAATTCGGTGCTTCCTTCTAACTTCGATGTCTCCAGTTGGTAAGTTTCCTGAATTTTTAAGTGTAGAGGTATGAATCCTGCTAGGGCTAAGGCTGCAATTGTTGACACTGTTCGAAATGCTCTGATGACTTTAATGGCAAAGAGTCTTTGCATAGAGTATAGTTTGTCCTGTATATATTTTTTGGATGTGACATGTCCCCAGACTCCAGATGCGTACGTTATGATGGGGACGATAACTTGATGGTATATAGTTTTAATGTTTTCAGGGTTTATTCCCCAGGTTGGTCTTGTTTAAATGCATAGCTTATTGAATATTCCTGATGCTTTTTGCAATATGTACTCTACACGTTTTGTGAACGTGAATTTTGTATCTATAATTACTCCTAAGTATTTAAAGTTGTCTGTTTGTGCCAATCCTTTTCCCGCCATTGCTATTTTACATGTTGCGGCTTTCCCTGTGAATGGTACTACCCGTGTCTTCTCCGGGCCAAACTCAAGAAACACACTTTTCCCCCAAAGATATATTATGTTAAGTGCCTCGTGTGTTATTTTTTCGAGTTCGCTGGTTGTAGTTGCGGATGTTATAATAAAGGATATTAGGTTGCATTATTTTTGTAATTGGTTGCCTAACGTAAACCTTGGCTGTTGTTGCTGAAATCCGCCATCGATCATACTTATATCTAAGCAACTTTAGTACATTTTGTCCCCTAAAGTAGCAATCACAGACGTTCTCTACTAAAAAAATTCTTCAAGCTCGAACTTTGAAATCCTTATATCTATAAATCTAGACTCAATAATAAAGTTTATTTACAAAAGTAAATACTCCCTTTGAAGATAAATCTTGTTTTTTTTTGGATTAAAGAATTTGCTCTAGTGACATTAAAGCCTGAATGCTTCCCTCTAAACACTTAGCCAACCGACAGCTTAGCCCTCAGTATCACGAACCGTTAACTAACTAACAACCGTTAACTGCCTCCGTGGTCCAACTTCGGCCCGGGGGTCGTGGGTTCGATTCCCACGGGAAGCATACTTTGTTTAGTTGTTTCCAGTTTTGTTAGGACATTGCAGGCTTGAATCACCTGATTGCCTGATAATAATGATGATTCCGTGCTTCGGAAGGCACGTTATGGCGTTTGCCCGGCTGCTATTAGAAGTCGTTATAGGAACCAAGTCAGAGGCCGAGAAGCGGTTCCGCACAACTATGACACCAGGGTGTACATGGTCGATTGACAATGTAACCTACACGAAATGATGATGATTATCATGAACAATGAAACTGCTTTTGTCGTATCGCTAGAAATCACAGCGTATCTTACGCATTTATGAAATTGTGAACTTACCTTATCTAGTTAATACAGAATGGAGGTTTGAAGACAATTTGCTAGTTCAAATGAGAATGTATGCAGTTTTTGAAATAAAATGAACCTAAAAAAGAGTTCACAGGGTTTTATAAGACAAATATATATCGCATAACAGTTAACATTTGAAAATCCAATTTTAATAAGCTTTTATAATAATTAATGAAATGAATACAGTGGAATTTACATTAAATAGCTCGAATATTTTGTATTTTCTTAAATCGCTTTGAATGAAACTCATAGTCTGATACTTTAGACCATGGAGCAATAACGAAGAGGAGATGACGTAATAAGTGTTTTGTAAGAAAGTATTTGTGAGGCTACACGGAGCGGAAGGCAGACGTGCGGGGTGCTTGGTTTCGGCCGTGGCTCCAACCATGGAGCACGAGCAATGACAAGCTCCGCCCACTTTAGTGTCGGCGAGCCGCCAATGAATCACATCACTGCACCATTTCAAACGGTATCTCTTTTTTGTAATTGCTCCATGCTTTAGACTCTACCAATATGATATACTTTTTATATAATAAACGCTTTTTCCAGCTCTATTCTAACTTTGTACCAAAACCCATTTAAATAGCTTCTTTATTAAGTACAAATGTGATAGACACAAGTGCAAATACGAAAAGGACTGAACATAAAATTACAATTCGGTACTATTCACATGAGTAGATATACAAAAAGAGAGAAATCTTCACACAACTACGTTCAGTATACCACCTGTTATTGGTATTCATATCGACTATCATTCTCCCATTATTATTGTCAATTATGTATATGTTTGCTGTTGGTAAGTAAGTAAAAACTCTTTATTGTACTAAAGAAAATACATAACCAATACCTATTTGAATGAATAAATAAATTAATACACTCATACAAGCGTAAGCAACTGCAAAAAAAAGCGAAGCAAAAATTCTGTGTGACGGTTTTGTTGGTTGTGTATTGTTCTTTCACGTCAAATTATCGATAAGAGAGAAAGGTACTTTAAATATTTTAGTTAAACTAGGCTTAATGGAAGTAAGTTATTTTTTAATGAATAAGACGGACTTCTTTGAGGGCCTGAAGTGCAGCACTTAAGGTCTAGTCTATTTATCAATCTCGTAATCAGGAAGCCGTTGACAACAAGTCTAATCCGAAACATCAATTAGACTGAATTTCGACACTCGACATTTTACTTGATTTTGACGTAATATTCCTAGGAGCATTTGAAGTTTTCCTCATGTTCCGTGTATGTACTCATGTGTGTCAAGTCCCGTACAATGCGGCGCAGTCATAAAATCCAGTAATTAATCCTTGTAATTAAAGAACTGCGCAGATGCCACTTTTGTTAGTTTAATAGTGTTCCGTAACACCCTTGTCACTAAACTTAGCTGTCAGATACAATGCAAGAGAATATTTTTTGGTTATAAACCTAACCCACCTACCGTACTTACGGCCTGGCCACGGGGCAATTCGCCACGGCAAACTTCGCAGCGATGCAACCGGCGACTAAAAGAAATACATAGAAATGCATTTGTTTCAGTGCACTAATCGTTACTACTCCTCATTCCGCCTCGCCAGTCACCAGATCCCGTGGCTTTTTAGTGCATTTGTGCTTTACAAGATTTCCGACTCTGGAATGCCTTACCCGAGGATATTAAAAGGAACACGGACAGGCTTTATTTTAAGAAAAAGGTTCACTCTTATCTTTACTATATAATATTGTACAGCAAAATTAGACGTCATTTCATTTATCAATTATTCATAGATATATTTTTGTATTCTTGCAAATAAATAAATAATCTTATCTATCTTATCTTATCTTATATCTAGTATATGTAATTATTATTTTTATATTTATGTGTGTATTTCGTGTGTAGTTTATTTATAAGTGATATTTATAAGATAAATTGCTGCTATTTTTTTGAACGCCTGTCGCATTGATATGATTTCTGTTTTTCCTAAAGGTTGACTGCTAGAGAGAGGACGCTTCAGCATTAAGTCCACCCATTGTACCATATAAGGTATTAAAGTGTTTAAATAAATAATACTTTAATGCCTTCCACATTCACAAGCGCGAGAACCGCGAATACTGAAGCTGTTTTCGTACTCTTCTCGTCTTCTCAGACTTTTCTCGCCGTGTTCTCGGCTGTTGTAAAGTGTTTTTTTTTTATTTGGTAAAGTAGAGGCCAAATAAAAAAAATTCACACAAAGAATTAGCCTACGTTGAATAACAATGCTGCCCAGCCTTCTGGGCACGCTACCTCAGGGTAACGATCTGTGTGGCAAATCGGAGGGAAATCGGCGAGCGCCCCTCGGCGGAACTCGTGCGGCGGGTGCGCCTGCGAGCGCAGGCGGAACTCGTGCGGAGATGGGAGGCGGACCTGGCGCAGGCAGCGTTCGGTGTCCACACTGTGGAGGCCCTGCGTCAGGTCCTGGAGAAGTGGATGTTCAGGCGGCGCAAGCGTCTCACCTTCCGCATGACGCAGGTGCTCACCGGGCACGGTTGCTTCGGTGAGTACCTGCACCGCGTGGCCCAGAGGGAGGCCGAGCCTCGCTGCCGCGACTGTGGCGAGGCTCGGGACACCGCTCAACATGTCCTTGAGCGGTGTCCCAGGTGGAGCCGGCAGCGCCAGGAGTTGGCCGCCGCGCTTGGCGGGACGGACCTGTCGCTCCCGAGTGTCGCCAACGCGATGCTCGAGAGCGACAGAGCTTGGACTGCAATGGCCTCGTTCTGCGAGGTCGTCATGTCGCAGAGGGAGGTCGAGGAAAGGGGGCGCGAGGACGATCCCCTCGCGGACCCGATCCGGCGGCGGAGAGGGGGTGGTGCGACGCAGGCGCTACCTAGCGCGCCTGGAAGCTCCCCTATAAACGGTGGGACTGGAATAGTCCCACCCGGTGGCAGAGGCCCTCCAGGTGTCGGAGGACCTCTGAGAGTGGTGAGTCCGGTTTCTGGTGGAGAAACCGGCCAGTCGCAGAGGCGTCTTGTGCTAGTTAGATCCGAGGCGCCTCCCTGCAGAGCGGCCGACGGCACCCGCAGGGGTTTAGTGGGTAGTCTGGGCCGACTAGCGGCCCAGGAGTCCCACACTCTGTGCGTAAACGCATTCCCCTGCGAAATCAAAAAAAAAAAGGGTAGCGATCTGTCGGTATTTGCCTTTTAGTAAAATTTTAGCTACTTTAAGTATTTTTTCTCACTCTTTTTCTTTGTAAAACAAAGTTTTTATTATGTTTTTTAAGTTAATTCGTCTCGCACTAAACTACCTTGCTTATCCTAATGATTTGTAAATTGCTTTTAGCATTAAATTCGCGTGGGTATTATCAAAGAATTGTCTAATAATGATGGAAAATGTAATTATTTTACCTACGGAAGCCCTAGGAGCCGCTAGGGGCTTTGACTTGCCCAGACTCGATTGAAAATCATTCGACCCACTGATTTTGATTGCGTCACACTTTTCAAAAATAGGACTCTAAATATATTTTTTTTAACTTTAACTTGGAACAATTTCTTTCGTTCCGTTATTACTGCAAAATTTTAAGTTCATATCTTTTCATTTCAATTAAAACTTAATATTTTTCATAAAAACTTATTTATTTTTACAAATTGGACGAAAATGTATTTGTATGAAAAACAAAAAAACAATTTTATAACTTGTTTCTATATGTGCTAGCATGGCCTAAAAAAATATATTTTATTTTATAATTGTATTTCAACAAAAATTTTGAATAACTTTTTGAATAATTATTTATACTGCACTAGTTTTGATGAAATTACATATACCCTTATTATTCTTATGTGCCCAATAAATCTATACTGAGACATGGCCTTGTTAGACGTGTTTTCTTCCATACTAAGGTTAACATTAGTTAGGATATTAGTATAGATTGACGTAATTGTAATTAGTCAGGATTGTTCTATTCATTTATTTTAATCCCTTGTCTACCCGCATTCTCGTTCGTCAAAGCTCTAATCGTCAAGTTGTCTAGTCTATCTACGCAGTTGGGGTCTAATGCCTAAAAGCTATGTTATATATCGACTTCGTAAGCAAATCAAACCGACATTCATATATTAATGTTTTGTACACACTGTAATATCTTAAAATAATAAATACAAAAAATAAATAAATAATAAAAGCGTAGGGATGTGACGACCCCATCGCCCACTGGGTTCCCTTCCCAGTGCAGTCAGTCTCCGCAGGGCAGCTTGTGGCGAGCTGTTGGTGAGTGGCGTCACCGCGGACCTGAGTGCTCCCAGGGGAGGCCTCCGTCCCTCACCTTCGGTCTTCCTTCGCCAAGGTCGGAGTGGACGCCGATGAGGGACAGGACCCCTACCTCTGGCTTGCCTTAACTGGCCGGCCAGAGTGGAGTCGCAAGAGCTATATGCTCGAGGGTGGAAGTGTATGGCACGTAATGGCGTAATAACGGGGAAACCCGCTCACGAGGCAACTCGCGATGGCGAAACCGGAGCCGCACCTCTCGGCACCCTTAGTCACTCATCTCAATGTTGCCCTTCTGTTGCCAAACGCGGCGACTATTTGGAGGGCCCATTCAGTGAGTGGCGAGTCACCGCCTGTCACTAATAGTCAGTAATCATGATTATGGCAGGTGTCCGAATCTCTATTACAATAACCCAGTTTAAACCCATCCAAACTTCATAACCATAACCCATTTTATTCTTTTCACTCATTAGCAATAGTTCCTTCTCCTGCCCAGACCTGTTCATGGAAATATCAACTATTGATATAGCCGAGGACGGGTTTGGACAGGAGCACCACATGACATCAACTTCTCCAAAGGGCCACTACGCGTTGGATCCATATCTCCGCGCAAGCCTCTCAAAAGACCGGGTTTAACCCGTGATCCACAAAGGAGATACAAATAATAATAATAACTAAATGTAATCTAAATTGGGTCCCCTGGG
This sequence comes from Euzophera pinguis, assembly GCA_947363495.1. Classification (NCBI taxonomy): domain Eukaryota; kingdom Metazoa; phylum Arthropoda; class Insecta; order Lepidoptera; family Pyralidae; genus Euzophera; species Euzophera pinguis. The sequence continues at coordinate 3,520,033 of OX376180.1, forward strand.
CAGAGTTCCCATCACACAGGCAGCATTCCCGCGTTGAATAGCTGTAGCTATTTGCTGAGCGAGAAAGCTGCCCGCGCGAGGGTCACACGTTGCCTCTTTTAGGCGTCTACTGATCTCCCTGTGAAGACCCCGCGCACCGGCGCCCCATGGGCCTAGTGTCTTGACACCAAAGGCTGTGAACTCGTACTGAGTGCCGAGACAACTATATTTATTGGCCCTAAACCGTTCGCGGGCGTCCGCCGCCGCACCGGCCTGTTTGCTGGTAGCTGGGAGGTACGTAGCTGCCATAGTATCGGAGCACGTGGCGTCCCAGACAAGGGCTCGACCCATCCTCCAAGGTATCAATGACATCCCGTCAGGGCACTTGCCATCGTCCCGCACAATTTGAGGCTCCAGAACTGAGGGTACTTTGGCACTAACGAGCGCCCTTCGTAGGATGTCATTGATGGCTGCATGGCGGGTTTGGCGAACGAACAAGCGAGTCCATGGTGACCGAACCGATCCACGGGGGCTCCATAAGCAGCGCAGCTGTGATCCACGCACACTTCGGCTCCGAGCCGGAGACCTACAGCTATGCGGAATGTTACCGGGTCAATAAACGTCCCTAGTGTAGGAGACGGATACGCATGTAGCCAGTGGCCGGATTCAGATCTCGACACAGCCAAAATTCTGGCCTTATCTTTAACTGAAGTCGAGTCTAATAATGATTGTAACACGGATTGGGAAGAAATGATGTCCCAGGCCCTCTGTTTTTTGGGCGTAGGGGGTAAATTTGGGCTCGGTCCAGCAAGCCAAGCATTCGTAACCTCAGTCAAGCACGCGATGTCGCAGTTTACAGCTGTAGAAGCTTTTAAAATATTACTTACGAGATCTGACGTGCTGTGGATTGAGGAAAGGAATTCCGGCAGAGAAATAGTGTTAATTTAATAAAACCCAAGCCTCCAAGCCTTATCGGTAGAGAAGCTTGAGTCCAGGCCTGCTCACTGAAACGAATGTTTAAAATTTGTTCAATTTTTGATTTCAAAAGAATATCGATTGTACTAACCAGATGGGCAACGGAGCAGGTAGTTAAATCAAATCATTTATTTATTTGTTAAACATAGGTACATAATTAGATGTTTTACAGAATATAAGACGCACTATGTTTTGCTATTTTTGCACAGCATATAGTTACAGGCTCACAGCCAAAACAATTCGAAATTTAAAGTCAAAAATATAAATTTCATGCACAAACAATATAGCAATTAAGGTGATTATAGGCAATTAATAAACATGTCATATAGTTAATTATGCAATAGTGATGTCAATACTTATAAATTGTCATTAAAAAAATCATTAACGCTGTAGTAACATTTGTCAATTAATTTCTGTAGAAGTTAAAGTTAAATTTTGGGATGAGTAAACAAATATATTTAATTGTATATTATATTTTTAATTGTTTTGTGAAATTTGTATTTTGGTGCAACACAGAGTAGTATTCTATTTCTTAAAAAATCTTTTAACATTATCTTAGTAATAGGGTCCCGTTACCCTTTGGGAACGGAATCCTAAAAATGGAAATGAACCAAACATTTCCTCTTCCAGCGAGTTGCCAAAAATACGTAAAAATATATCTAACAACATAGGTAATATTGAAACACCATTGAAATCAGAAACTGGGCCGCAGACTGCAACCGCAGGCTGCACATAAACGAGGCCGCAGACCGCATTGCAGTCGCGATTGCAAACAACTTCATAGAGATACACAGAAACAAGTAGTGACGCTTGCAGTCTGGGGCCTGCGGTCCGATTAAGAACCACACCTTTTTTTATACAATTAAGTAGGCAAAATGTCATACGGCCCACCTGATGGTAAGTGGTTACTGTAGCCTATGAACGCCTGCAACACCAGGGATGTCAGGAGCGCGTTGCCGATCCTGAAGGAATTTTTTCACGCCCTTTTTGAAAGCAACAAATGTTGTAATCACTGGGAAAAACCATGGCAGGGAGTTCATTCCATAATCGCAGTGCACGAGGAAATTCCGCTTGAAGCGTTCTTTCTGTACGCGATAACATGGGATCCAAGGTGTGGGGATGAAATCCCTGACAATGGCGAGAGGTGTGATGGTAAAAAGTGGCTGTTGGCATCATGTCAAACACCTTTAGGATAAACACACACATACAGGACAAACATTACAATGGTACGTATTACTTCCATAGATGTGAATATCAGACGGTGCCATAGTTAATTGACGTGACATGGCGTCCGATTGGCTTCGATTGATCGTACACGCCTGCAAATTGGTTGTCGCCAATGATTTCAACTCAGGATGCGACCACCGGTGCATTTTGCATACGAATTCTCAGCACAAGCAAATAATAAATATCTTTTAACGATTAAATTTCAAATCGATACAATTGATTACAGTTAATTGTTAAACTTTTTGTTACTGTATGTGGGCAATAAAGATATTTTGTATTGTACTGTATTGATCAAATTGCGAAAACATAAGAAATCATTATCTTTAACGATGTTATTAAATTTTAATAAGTACCACGCCTGCTGTACTGCTTGTATATTTGGGTTGCATGATAGAACATTTAAAATGTTAATTGTAAATTTTGACATGGTATAGGTATACCTAATAAATAAAAGAAAGAAGTCCTATGAACTATTTGTAACTTTAGTTCAAGTGTCATATTTTTTTCAGTACATTCTTTAGAACACGAAATATTCAAAAAAATTACACGATCATTCGGTTCAGCTGTTCTCTTATGTCGAAGGCCAAGATCCGTTTCCATTTACTAAGCCAATGCAGTAAAAAATAGTTTCCGCTGTTAGTAAACGACATTGGTTCTACGGCCCCTCATAGGCACAGAATTATCAATAGTACTAACGTACAGAGCGGATACTCACACACTCCCACCCGAAACAGAGACCACATCTCACCGAGTATAGTACCAAGTATATATATAATACCTTTAGAGCCGCAAAACTAGCACCATTTGTTGAACCGTTGATCACGTCCTTAAGATAGTAATGCATATGTCAATGTTTGTCGCATTTGTAATTGACGATATTGGTGTAATAAGATATTGACATCGTTTATTTATCAATACTGTTTAACGCTTTATATTCTAATATACTAAAACTTTGTGCGCTTAATAGTTTGTTTGACAACATTTTTGGATAATTCATTTTTCATTTTGACAACTCATAAATTTGATACTCTTTTGGTCAACTTGTCTTGTATGTATGTATGTAAAAATCTTTATTGTACACAAAGAACATAGTATCAGAATACAGGTTACAACAAAAGGCGGACTTATCCCAAATAGGGATCTCTTCCAGTCAACCAAACTAACATAGGACATAGACATATGGGCACAGAAGAGGGCACAACACGCAAAGAAATCTTAGGTGCATAGACTTACATCTAACATACAAATTCAATTACACATAAAAACAGTAAGCTCAGCTCAAGTCCGATCGTTCGTAGTATTCCCTAACCCGAGATTTGAAAGAGTGAGAAGACAGCTCTTTTATCTCCAAAGGAAGCTTGTTCCAGAGATTTGCAGCGAGAATTGAGAAGGAGTTGGCGTAACACTGTGAGGAGTATACAGGTATGTTCAACTTTAGGTGGTGAGATGCTCGCAGACGGGGATCAAGATCCCGGAAGGAGAAATTTGATCTGAGATATTCAGGGGAAGAAGGATTAAACAAGACATTATAAAGAAAAGAGATAATATGTAGTTTACGACGTATCCTTATTGGCAACCAGTTCAGACGCTTGCGAAACTCGGAGATATGGTCATATTTCCTTAGCCCAAATACGTAACGAATGCACGAGTTCTGTAATCGCTCTAGTTTAGCAGTGAGTTCGTCTGTAAGGTCCAGAAACGCGACATCAGCATAATCTAGAACAGGTATAAGGAGCGAGCGAGCCAGTAGTGCTTTAGTATCAGTGGGCAGAAAATTTTGCAAACGTCTTAAGGAGTGCAAAGATACAAAGATTCTTCGGCTCAGCTCATTGACATGAGGAGACCATGATAGAGTTTCGTCCACAACAATACCCAAATTGTTGACTTTAGATGAGAAAGGAATTATGTTATTGTTTAGGACTACAGAAGGAAAGGGCGTGGATTTAAATTTTGAAATAAAATAGGGACTTCCAATAACGATTGCTTGTGACTTAGCAGTATTGACTCTCAGTCCAAAGCTATGAGACCAACGAGCGATGGATTCAAGATCAGAGTTGATGACGTTTATGGCATGGTTGAAGTTTTCGAAAGTAGCAGTAGAAAGTAGTAGTAGTTTGTCTTCTTCATTATCATTTGAGATCGAATGAAAATCATTCGACTCGCCGATTTTTTGTGATTCACCCTTTTCAAAAAAAGCATTCTAGTTCTTTAAGCTCTTTTTTTTTTGTCCGTTCTTCTCTATCATCAGTAATTTTGCCAACTCATTTATTAGAATTTAAGGGAGGGATTTTCGTTAGTCGAGCGCGACCCGCGTATCCATAGCGAATGCGCGTGTCAAGCGACGGCATGACGCGACCACTAATGGATTGGTCGCCATTTAGTGGCATCTTGAGCTCTTCCGTGCTTCGGTAGGCACGTTTAGCCGTAGGTCCCGGTTGTTATCGATAGATAGCAGTCGTGAGCCTGTATCAGATGCCTTAGGGCAGCCTGAAAAATTCTGACAGTGTTGGCCACTAACACACCTCGGGTCATGTTCTTGTTGGTCTGGTTTCCCTGTAAAAAGGGTTACGGAGGTCAGACAGCAGTCGCTCCATTGTAATAACCAGTTCCGCCAAATCTAGGACCACGACTTACAGCGTACCCTAGGCTCCGAAGCGGAAGCTGACGATGCAACTAGGAATACACGCTAGGATGATGATGGTGATGATTTATTAGATTTTAAGACGAGACCTTTTTAGCAAAACAATTCATTAAACACATTGTATTTTGCTCATACTTATATATTGTACTAGCTGACCTAGCGAACTTCGTTCCGCCTAACAGTCGATTCTTTAATTATTATTTTTTTGTGTTTTTTTTTTATGCGCGTGATCTGCGCGTGGTACTGGACAGTACTTGGACATTGCAACATTACTTTATTTTTCTAAAATAAAAGATTTTTTCTAAAATAAACGTAGCCTAAGTTAGGTACTCCTTATTACATCAGCTACCTGCCAATAAAAGTCCCGTCAAAATCGGTCCAGCCATTTCAGAGATTAGCCGGAACAAACAGACAGACAGACAGACAAAAATTGTAAAAAATGTTATTTTGGTGCATGTACCAAATATGCGTTCATATGCATGTAATAAAAACGGTTATTTCAATATTACAAACAGACACTCAAATTTTATTTATATGTATAGATGTATAGATTTTAAGAAGCTATTCATAATAACCTTTATAAACTTCCCAGGAACTAATTAAATTAGACTTGTCGGAATTTGAATATTGTTTTGACAAAATTGTTACTCACCTACTTACTTTCAAACAATTCAAAGTGTTAAGTAACCTGGCTTAATTATGAACAAGTTATTTCAAGTTATTGTTCAGTGTAACTTCGTTAATACTTTTATTGAATCAAAACAAAACAAGTTTAAAATTTTCAAATAAGTCCAAACTTCTAAGTAGGTAAAAGAAAATTTAAACGGCGACGTGTACAAAATAATGTTATAACAGGACGGAAAATACAGACATATTTATTTTTCTACTAAAAACATTCTACAGAATAAAAGTCAAAAATATATTTTTTATTCAATTGTTTTAACATTGGCACTTTTTAAATTTTCAAAACTATATTATTATATCTGTAATTTGATGGGCGTTAAAGGAACTATGTCAGAAGCCGAAAGGCGGTTCCAAAGACTCTGACACCAAGAAGTACAGGGTCCATGGACGATGTAATCCGCTCGGTATGAATGAATGTATTATATAAATAATTTAATCACCTGGTTTATCTGTATTTTCCAAAAAACAAATCGAATCGAAATGACTTAAATTATTAGGAGTTCTTTGTTGTTGCCGCTTTCTATGTTTACAGACAGTAAAGAGTTTAAAGAAATCCAGGCATTCTTGAAAAACAAAAAGAAACAAAGGTTATACAAAGGCTGGCTGGAAGAGATTGCTTAGCAATAAGTCCGCCTTTGCTCCATTTGTTAACAATGTTATTCAGTTTTGTGATTTCCCAGATGTGGGCAATAAAGTTATATTGTACTAGCTGTTTACCGCAGCTCCGCCTGAGTCGAAAAGTAGCCTATGTTTGACCCCGGGTCTTCAACTATATTCATACCAAATTTCATCACAATCCGTTCAGCGGTTTGGCCGTGAAAGCGTAACAGACAGACAGACAGACAGAAAGACAGACAGACTTTCGCATTTATAATATTAGTATGGAAGTATGGATTGTAAAAACAATAAATAAGTGTAATTTCTTTTTTTTTTCATGCAACTAAAGCAAAGTAAAATTTAAGAAAATTTATACGTTTTACTTACGTGATCACAATATTTTGTACCCGTGCGTGTAATGAGTGAACTCGAAGTGGAAACTTCAGCATGACAGAGTCAGAAGAAGTTACAATGTTGCCAGGATAGACTTCCCAAGCTTTTAAGGAATACTCTGTTTAATTAAATACTAGAACAAATTTAATATTATATTAAATAACCCCATAGTAAATACTAAATAATCACAAATATGTAACAGTATAGTAGACTGTCTCCGGCCGGTTATAGTCATATCTTGTTTAGTTGTTTCCAGTTCGGTTAGGACATTGTAGGTTTGAATCACCTAATTTTCTGATAGTATGATTCCTTCCAAAGGCACGTTAAGCCGTTGGTCATGGCTGCCATTTGGTTTTCGTTATAGGAACGTCAGATGCCGAAAGGTGTTGAAATAAATGTTTTGTCCTTTCACTCTTATCGATATTTCACAGGACGGAGCGAGATAAACAAATCTTCATTAAAACGAGCTAAATTAACCTTTGAGGGGGATGTGGAGAAATGATACAAGCCAGGTTCTACGTACCAATTTTATATTGTCCAGAAGGTAGACACAAATACAGCAAAATAAATGCAGATAAAAATAATGAAGAAAGCACAGTGATAGTTGAAGTAATAAGCACAAGAATTGTCACGAAAGTTCTAGATAAGGGTTGCAATAAAGCAGTGCAAAAATACTTATTTCGATACTTATAAGCGTAGCGGATTAACGAGCGTTAGAGCAACGACGAACACGGGCTTCGCGTCGCACGGCGAAATCGAGACTGAGGAGCGACCGAGCGGCAGCGGACTGGGCGGTCGACGCGGGCGCATCGCGTAGGTATAGTTATACAAATATGGTGTGAAATATACATCTCGCTAATACAACGGGTTTGCCGCGGTGATGCTTGTGAATTATTGTGTCTGTCTGTATGTAAAATGTGTAAATGTGAATTACGTATGAAATGTGAGTGTATGTGTTGTATGTAATATTTGTATGTGTAATATATATGATAAATTATTATTAATAGTAGATAAACTAAATAAAATATACGCAATTTGGACAAGGGCACCCACAGGACTCCCTTCCAGAGACTGTGTCTACGGGCGATAATAATCAGGGAATCTTACCCGTCTTCCCGATCGTGTTGTACGTATATCCTCTGGAGACTGTTGTGGATGTTTATGTAATTGTTGTTGTGTAAGTGTTTGAGATGGTGTTACCTGTGTTTGAGGAAGTGTTACCTGTGTGTAGTTGGACTGGTCAGCGTTGTCGTCGGACAGCATGAATGCCGGCTTAAAGCGGTCGACCGATACTTTCACGTCTTTACCCTTGACACGTATTTTAAAAAACTTTGCATCCCTCTTATTAACCTCATGGGGACCGCTATAAGATGGCTTTAATGCACCACGTAACGCGTCTTCCCTTAGAAATACGTGGCTACATGTGGCGAGACTTTTGAAAATAAAAATTTTTGGTGTAAAGTGATGCTGGGTAGGGACAGGACGAATATTTTCAACTATAATCTTTAGGCGGGCTGAGAAGTCAGTGATATCGGTAGTATGCTCAATATCATTTTTATCAAAAAATTCTCCGGGGAGTCGGAGAGGTTCTCCATATACAAGCTCCGCCGATGACGATTTGAGGTCATTTTTGTAAACAGTCCTAATACCTAATAGCACGAACGGTAGGGATTCCGTCCAGTTCGGATCACTATGACAGGTGATTGCATACTTGAGCTGCCGGTGAAAGCGCTCCACCAAGCCATTTGATTGAGGATGATACGCTGTTGTCCTACGGTGTTTAAAACCAATGGTTTTGGATAATTGTTGAAACAGCGCGGATTCGAACTGTCTGCCTTGATCAGTAACGATATCCGTAGGACAGCCAAATCGAGACACCCAGCTCGAGATAAATGCTTGGGCCACAGTATGCGCGGAGATATCCATTAGCGGGACAACTTCCGGCCATCGCGTGAAGCGATCGACGATTGTCAAGCAATAACGGTAGTCTCCAGATGGTGGTAAGGGTCCAATCAGATCTATATGCACGTATTTAAATCGCGCTGAAGGTAACTCATGTGTGCCTAAAGGCGACGTGACATATCGTGTTACCTTGGTGCGCTGGCAGGTTAAACACGCCTTAGACCAATCACGGCACTCCTTGCGCATACGGGGCCAAACATAACGCTCTGCAATCAGGTTGGCGGTAGCGTTTGCACCGGGATGGCTCATCGAATGCAAACAATTAAATACTTGCCTTCGCAGGTTTACGGGGACAAAAGGCCTGGCCGTCGATGTACTGACATCGCAGTACAATTCTTTTCGACTGCCTGGAATTTCCCGTTTTGAAGGGAATTCTCACCTTTTAGGTATTCAGCGAGTTCAGCATCTGTGGTTTGGGAGTCTGCCAACACTTCCAAGTCGACAGGGGCTTGCAGCTCTTCCACTCGCGAAAGAGTATCTGCCACCACGTTGTCTCGGCCTGAGATGTGCTGGATATCGCTGGTGAATTGAGATATCAAATCAAGGTGCCTGTACTGACGAGGCGTACAGTTCCTCTTCCGCTCATGGAACGCATAACAAAGCGGTCTGTGGTCAGTATACACAGTGAAGTGGGTAGCCTCTAGCATATGGCGAAAATATTTAATACTCTCATAAATTGCAAGGAGCTCTCGATCATATGGTGAGTATTTTCTTTGAGAGGGGCTCAGCTTGCGAGAGAAAAATGCTAGAGGCTACCAGTTACCATCCTGTAGCTGTTGTAAAACTCCACCTATAGCTGTTTCGGAAGCGTCGGTGACGAGTCCCAATTTAGCGCCAGACTTAGGATGTGACAAAAGAGCTGCCGTGCAAAGGCTCTTTTTGCAGTCCTCGAAGGCGTGTAATGAATCTCCCTTTATGTCCACTGGCTGTGTCGGTTTCACTACTCCAATGAGAAGGGCATTTAGGGGTGCTTGGATTTTAGCGGCGTTTGGAATGAATCTCATATAAAAATTCACCATCCCCAAAAATCGCCTAAGTTCTCTTACTGTTTTTGGAGCAGGGAATTCGACAATGGCCTTGACCTTGTCTTCCAGAGGTTTAGTACCAGCTTCAGATATAGTGTAGCCTAGAAACGTTACCTCGCTAACACCAAAGACACATTTAGCCGTATTGACTAGTACCCCGTAGTCCCTCATACGGGTGAAAATTTGGTGCAAGTGGCTTTCATGCTCATCTCTAGTCCTGGAAAACACGAGGAAATCGTCCAAAAAAGGATAACAAAAATCTAGGCAGCGAGTCATCTCATCCACAAACCTCTGGAAAGTTTGGCCTGCGTTTCTCAGACCAAAAGTCATAAAAGGAAATTCGTACAGTCCAAACGGTGTTGTGATTGCCGTTTTAGGTATATCCCGGTTTTCCACAGGGATCTGGTTGTACGCCTTAACTAAATCAATTGTTGAGAAGTACTTACAACCAGATAAGTTGTGGGAAAAGTCGTGAATATGACGGATGGGGTACATGTCGGGTATAGTGCGTGCGTTGAGCAATCTATAGTCCCCGCAAGGCCGCCATCCATTATCCTTCTTGAATACCAGGTGTAGAGGAGACGCCCAAGGACGCCCAAGGGCTGTCTGATGGGCGAGCTGTACCATTAGCCAACATTACCTCAAATTCCTGCTTGGCAATCCGGAGTTTGTCAGGTGCGAGTCTTCGCGGCTGACAAGACACTGGAGGGCCCGGTGTGGTGCGTATGTGGTGTGTAGTGTGGTGTTTAACGCGTCCCGGAGTACCAGCGGGGCGTATAATTTCTGGATACTGAGCTAAAATTGCCTGAAATCTATCAGAATTATCATTAGAAAAACCAGTCAATACTTTAACGCTCGATATAAAACCAGGTTTTACAATACCAGCTACAGCACTAATATTGGTTATACCATCGACAAGCCTACGGTTACCTATGTCGACCATGAGTCGGTAATGCTCTAGAAAATCTATCCCTATTATGGGCTTCGTGACGTCAGCTACTACAAAGCGTCAGGGAAAATCGCGACGCAAACCTAAATTTAATTCGAGTTGTAAATAACCGTATGTGTCGATGGTAGAACCATTAGCCGCACTTAGATGATAATTAGTTTTACTACGTGGTTCACTTAGTGCGGACACAGGGTACACACACAAATCACTACCGGTATCCACTAAAAACTTTGTTCTTGAGGCGCGATCGGTGACGAACAGGCGACCGGTTTGGCTACGGCAATCGTCAGTCGCCATCACTGATTGCCGGTGAAGTTTTCCGGTGTCTTGAAATCACAGGGCTGGATGCATCGTCTGGCTTTTGATTGGTACTTAAAATGGTACCAGCACAGGGGAAATTTTCTATAATTGGAATTCGACCTGCGTGATGATGAGCGGTCGCGTCTATCACCCTGTTGTCTTTGACGGGACCGTGAACGTCCATTAACTTGGGCTGTCAGTGCACTTACTTGCCTTGTCAGTTCGGCAACTTGCCGTGTCAGCTCACTGATGGGAGAAGATGATGTTGAGGCTGCGGCTACTTGGGCTGCAGGCTGGGCGATGTCATTGATGCGGTCGGCTAGTTCAGCAAGGGCATCTAGGGACAGGGTCGACTGAGAAGCTGGTCCTGAGGAAATCTGCTGGTATTTCAGGGCCCGCGAGATGCTGCAGGTGGCGAAGGAACTGCGAAGGTTTTCGGCTCCCGAGCTCCTCATGCATTAGTAATTGCTTAACCTTATTCTCGCAGGACACAGACAGTCGCTTAATAAGCTCGCCCTTCAAGCGTTGGTAGTCCGGTGTGCCTACTAAAATGTCTTCAACTTCCGCCGCGTACTGGCGTTCTAGTGTACCCAATATATGGAAGAATTTTGTTGCATCATCCGTAATCTTCGCAATCGCAAATTGGCACTCCACTTGTGCAAACCAAATTGCTGGTTTTTCAGGCCAAAATGGAGGTATCTTCACCGTGGTAACCATGGTTGGTTGAGTGGCCAACGGCTCATCCGCCATTTTGGTATGCGAACGAGGCTTTTTGTTCACGTTGTCTTCTGTATCGCTTCCACTTCCACTCTTGCTACTCATTCTATAGCTATTCTAATCTGTCTAGTCACAAGTCGAAGGGTCACCACTGAGGGGGATGTGGAGAAATGATACAAGCCAGGTTCTACGTACCAATTTTATATTGTCCAGAAGGTAGACACAAATACAGCAAAATAAATGCAGATAAAAATAATGAAGAAAGCACAGTGATAGTTGAAGTAATAAGCACAAGAATTGTCACGAAAGTTCTAGATAAGGGTTGCAATAAAGCAGTGCAAAAATACTTATTTCGATACTTATAAGCGTAGCGGATTAACGAGCGTTAGAGCAACGACGAACACGGGCTTCGCGTCGCACGGCGAAATCGAGACTGAGGAGCGACCGAGCGGCAGCGGACTGGGCGGTCGACGCGGGCGCATCGCGTAGGTATAGTTATACAAATATGGTGTGAAATATACATCTCGCTAATACAACGGGTTTGCCGCGGTGATGCTTGTGAATTATTGTGTCTGTCTGTATGTAAAATGTGTAAATGTGAATTACGTATGAAATGTGAGTGTATGTGTTGTATGTAATATTTGTATGTGTAATATATATGATAAATTATTATTAATAGTAGATAAACTAAATAAAATATACGCAATTTGGACAAGGGCACCCACACCTTTCTATACAAAATCATAGAATAATTATTAAGCTTTGTATGTTTTTTTTTTGACGGTTGAAAATATTTTAATGCCCTAAAAAGAGAGTAGCGTGTTACATTCTAAAATGTTTCATCAACAAAACTTACAAGTGCTAAGTTACAAATGCGATGGCTCCACAGGCTTTTTTGATGACGTATAAATGAAAATAGTTCTTGTAATTACAGAAGAAGAAAACAGTTTTAATTAAAATCTATACTAACCTAACAGCGAGGATCCTAGTTCGAAAATGAGTGTAAATATTTAAAGAGTACTTCAATAGTTCGCCTGAATAGCTGGAAACTCTGAAGCCTAAATACGAAGCTGCGAACAGAAAGGAAACGTGTGGTACAAGTCACGAGACGAGAGTTTTTTAATAAGCGCTTAGAATCTCTCTATATAGAAGACTAAATTTTTTGTGCAGTATACGCTGCTTGCTGGGACGAACCCTGTTGTTGCCCCCACAAGGTCGCGTCTATTACACGCAACCCTACAAGACTATGCAACCCTGTAAGAGATTCCGAAGTGGGTATGCCCGCCATTATACTTTTTTTTTTCTTATGATTTATTTAATTGTGTTATTGTTATACAATAAAGACATTACAAATAATAGAAACACTGTTAGTGTGTTTTGTGATGGTACTTGGAGCAATCAAAATATGCCGGTAGGAGACGATTTCGTTGGAAGTATTGAGCTGTAGAAATGCTTAGCCAGTCGTTTCGTGACCACGGCCGTTGTAACACGGTTACAACGTCTGAAGTATGAAAGTATTTTACGCGCTTAATCCTGTAATTTTATGTTTTAAAGATATTATACACAAATCTACATAGAAGTTCCCTACTATACCCAAGTTTGGCTGTTATGCTTTCAGCATTAAGGCTTTCTATTGTGCCCAACAACTATGAATGTTTAAAATTAGGGTTAAATGAGCGGCCAGATGATCATCAAGCGGACCCTGGGGTCCGAGGCAATCAGCCGCGGATGCAAGCGGGAAGGCGCTAAGATGAGTAGTAGAATGATCAGATGATCAAATGACCTGAATCATGTTCCAGGCGATGGATGCAGGTCGATTCTTAACGATCTTTCCGGAATTCCTTTGTACCAAAGTGGACAGACGGCGTCTGAAATGATGAAGGAAAAAAATATCTACTCCATGGTTGCATAAACTTCAGTTATTTTGAGGGATAAAATTTTATTTTAAAGGGAGATTTTAAAAACATGACTTTGTAATAGTTACCCGTTATTTTTTTTTTGTTTAGCAGCTTAGCTAAATACCTGAAACAAAGTAGATATTCATCATTATTATTACATAATACTATACTCTTCAATAATCAATTTTCTAGAAAACCTAATGCGCGCATTAAACTTTTTCTTATAGAGCTAATGTTGCAAATCCTGATTAGATAATTCCTGATTGGATTTTGTAAATTTACGGTAATTTCCCCACTTTAAATTTATATAACTATTCGCAATTAGCTGTTCCCGTTCCCGGAAAATTTTCGAATATTTCCGTATGGGTGAATCGCTATCTGATTCATGTTTGGCTTTTAAAAATGGCTTAGCTCTTTTAACTTGGACCCTTCAAGTTTTAAATCACCGCAGTAAGCACTCACCCTGTCGGACGTAAACGCTAAACTGGCTAAATCCCATGAACCAGGAGAGAAGTGCACATACCCTCAAAATGAATAAAACAACCAAAACATAGAATGTATAGACTGTAGTGTAATAAGAGAAAAAGCAAAGCCATTCATCAATTAAAAAATATGTCTTAACTGTTTTAACTAAAATATGTATGATTCATTAGTGCTTTCCCGTCAAAATATGTATTATTGTTTTACGAGTAAGTTAAAATAACCAAAACAGTATTTTTTATGTATAAGCAGTTTTAATTTTATGCATACTCGTATTATAACATACTATTTATTATTATTGTACAATCTAGCATTGTACAACAATGTTTATGGGTACTCAGTGTTGGTAAAAGTTAATTCATAAAATACAATCACAAAATGTAATTAACAACTACAATTACTTATAGTTAGTTATTGTAACTTCAACTACAAATTACTTGTAATTATTAATTAAACTAAATGATTTTTAATTACAAGTTAAATTTCTTTATTTTTATTTCAGGAAAACTAAACTCACGGGAAATAATAAAAATAAATATAAAAGGAGGCGGTTAAATATAAATATTACAAATTTCAATAGTGTTTTCACACATGTATGTTCGGAAAGTTTGTGAGATTTTGGTAAATTAGCATAAGAAGTAATTAAAATCACAAACTTATGTAATTGAAACTACAAATTACTTCTGTTTTCAAATGTAATTTAAATTAAAGTAAGTCAATTACTTTTATTAGAATTATTATTTAATTTAAAAATAATTAATTACACCCAACACTGAATTGCATACAAATTTGTCTTGAATTACATACGTGTATCAACTGTCTCTTTTTAGATTAAAAATCAGTATTGTCTTTGTCTAATTCGGGATCAATATTGGAATTCTAAAATAAAAGTCAATTTAAAATAATGTCAAGGAGCACTATGAGATCGACTAGGGCAAAATCTAACCAGAACTAACTACTTACCTAATATCAATATTATGTACTATTTATACCTATTATATTTGATTTCAAAAATTATGTAATTTTAACTGCATATCTAAACATATCAAATAACTATTTATAGATACTGTCAAATAGTAACTATATAAATAAAAATGCCAATAAAGAAAATTCATTCAGTACTGAGCATAACTGAACAACTAAATTTATCAAGTTAGTAATAATCAGTATAGAGAAATCTTAGTATAAAATAATCCATACTAATATTATAAATGCGAAAGTCTGTCTGTTACGCTTTCACGGCCAAACCGCCAAAACGGATTTTGATGAAATTTGATATGAATATAGTTGAAGACCCGGGGTCAAAAAGTAGCCTTACTTTTTGACGCAGGCGAAGCTGCGGGAAACAGCTAGTTTTATGTTAACTAAATTTATCAAGAGAAAACTTCAAATTTTCAAAAATATAAACCTTCGAATTCAGGTCGTGAGTTGATATATCGAAATATAAAAAAATATTGTGATTCGTAAATTGATACATGGTTTTGTCAAAAAATAAACGCTGATTGTCGAGTTATCCACACATACAACAAATTGAAATATCTCCTCAATTACTGAGCGAATTAAGCTGTTAATTTTTTAATAGGCGAAGCACAGGCACAGAAAGCGAATGAACGAATAAAAAAAAAAACAAGTAAGTCGAGTTATTACGTTCTACGCCACGGAATATATACTCGTAGAGTGTGGCATAGAAAAGTACCTGATTTAATGAGATGTCGCAGCAAAAAATTACAACTTAAAATTTCCATTCCAATTTAAATTCCAATAATTTTATCAATTCAATATATGATTTATAATCTTAATATAAATAGAATTTTAATCTTAATATAATAATTTTAATTTATAAATTTTTCGGCATTCGCGGAACCACGATCGTACCACGATACACGACACATGCTGAGCGTTTTGGTGCATGTCAAATGTGTTAATTTTATTTCAGTCTTCAACTTCCAGGTCAGACTCCAACCTTCCAAAATCTCCGAAACTGTTGGTCCAATTTATCTGATATTCAGAATGTATGTAACACACACATTGTTAGTAGTAATAGGTATCGGGCTCGTTGCTGTTGTATGGAGTGCCCGTGGCGTGCCATAGTTTGAAAGAAACTCATACAATACAATACAATATAACCTTATTGCCCATATCTAGGAAACCACAAAATTGAAATTATAACTTTGATAACAATATGGAGCAAAGGCGTACTTATTGCTAAGCAATCTCTTCCAGCCAACCTTTGTACAATATATTTTCCTCATATGTGGTCACGACGCTCAGCAGTGAGGGACCGATGAAGAAGAAACCTTTGCAGCTAATGAATTAATGCGAATTGCCCTTTTCGGATCTACTATATCAATATACATATGGCTTTTCGTTGCAAACAGTCGGTCTACTGGGAATTGCCTAATTAGCTTGTCGTCAATGTTCTGCTAAAAGCTAATTAATTAGTGGTTACAGACAGAAACGTACGATGCTTGAAACACAACGTAACACAAGAACGTTAGTAGTGCAATTAACTATAACAGGTTTTTGCACTACTACCGTTCTTGTTCGGGTTTCCTAGTTGCAACTTTAGGCTCTTAGCCAAAGCACAGAATAGATATTGTTGAATCCAATCCTCCTCAACATGTATTAAAACTAGCTGGTTTTGTTGAAGTTGTATATTTTACAGTAATAACATAGTTTTTTTTTTTATAATTTAACAAGGTTCATGTGCAGCGCACTGAAAAAGTTTTTAAGTAGAAGTAGTCACCATTCGCACTAAATGTCAAAATGACATTTTTCTTTTTTAATTTAGTGATGTTTTCATCTCTTCTTTTATGTATGTTTATGTATAGTTATGAATACTGTATGTAAATCTATGTATGTTTATTTAGCTGATAAGTGTTTTTTTTCTCATTCATCATTTTTAAAATAATTCGCGCCGCACATAACTTTTCTGTTTTTCCTAATGGTTGACTGAGAGAGAATGCTTTAAGCATTCAGTCCGCCAATTGTAAACTTGTTGTACAATAAAGATTTATAAATAAATAAAAATGTTTCCACTGTCGCCACATAAAGCCTAGACAGATACTCACTGCCAAAGTTTATATTCATTAAGTTAAGGGTTAAGCAATATTTAAGGTAACTGTCGAAGTGTCGACCAAACCCAAGAACAATCGTAATCATAATGTGACGTCATCAAACAGTGCCTTTTAGTAAGGAGCGTTTTCTTGTGGTTTTCATATTTAAATTTGTCATATCTCTGTAATCAAAAAAGTTTGTCTGTTATTATGAGTTCTTTCAGACAAACATCAGAACCAAAATTGTACATTTAGCCTAACAGTGTACTACTAATTATTTTGTGCTAACAGCGCGAAATCGGAAACAATGAATGTTATTCAATTTTGACCTGACCATATATCGAATTTAACATCTTGCAAATTCGAAATACTTTGACTGGGATGTCTGAAGGTATTATGTAGATCAGTGACGTTAGCAATGTTAGTGCAAATTGGATTGTACTGTCCATGGAGTAATTACAAAGAGGAGATGCCGTAATAAGCGTTTTGTAAGAAAGCATTTGTGAGGCTACACGGGGCGGAAGGCAGACGTGCGGGGTGCTCGGTTTCGGCCGTGGCTCCAATCATAGAGCACGAGCATTGACAAGCTCCGCCCACTGCAGTGTCGGCGAGGCGCCAATGAGCACGTCACTGCGCCATTTCAAACGGCATCTCCTTTTTGTAATTACTCCATGGTACTAACCATACGTCAAGGTATCGATTAAAGATAGTAAAGAAATTCTGTACTGTCTTGTTACGACCTGTGATGTGATTTCTACATCGACCAGGTGACAGCTAGGACTGGTGATGTGGCGTTCTATATTCTCAATTTACGGAAATTTCCTAATGGTTATGTTGCCCAAAGTTGCCGGAAATATTCATAGCAAATTAACCTATGTTGCTGGGAACATATAATAACCTAATTTCATTAAAACTTTAATTTAACCTATAAAACTGGCGAAAAACCTCTTCCTCTTTAACCACTATCCATCCACCCACTGTTGAGTGTAGGTCTCTATTCTCTAAGGTCAAGACCTTAGGGCTGGGCAAGGACTGGCTTAGAAAGACTCAAGAGTCTTTCTAAGCCAGTCCTTGCCCAGCACTCGAGCTATGTCATCAGACCATCTCGCTGGTGGCTTTCTCAAACCTCTGCGGCCCTGTCTTGGTCTCCACTCGATCACTTTTCGACTCCATGACCCATCCTCTCTCCTACCAATGTGTCCCGCCCATTTTCACTTCCATTGGGAAAATGCCATGGCTATATTCGGAAGTTTCGCACGTCTGCGAATCTCCGCATTTCTTACTCTGTCCAGCAAGGTAAATGCGAACATAGCGCGCTTCATTTTCCTCTGAGCCACTTGTAGTTTGTGGATGAGGTTTTTAGTGACAAACCTAATTTTCACATGATTCTGATTATGTTTAATTAATTAATTAAATCTTGAGCCTAAACGAGCTGTTAAGACAGATAGAGTACACGGGACGACTAAGTGGAAAGCGACCAGTCCATCGCCCCAGGTATTTATTTATTTATTTATAAATCTTTATTGTGCCACAAGTTTACAATTGGCGGACTTAATGCTAAAAACATTCTCTCCCAGTCAACCATGAGTCAGGTATCGCTGAAGAGACGAAGTCGTGAAGGATCTAAAAGCCCTCCAAAGAGCCGACTGGCAGGAGGTTACGCTGAACAGGGAACAGTGGAGATCTCTTGTGTTAAGAGTCCAAGATACTCTATGGGTTGCTGAGCAATAACAGTAATTAATTAAATCTGATAGCCGTTTCCTCGTTAATTTTAGATCTCAATTAGTGTAATATAGTTGATATAAATCAGTTCCGATAGATTGATCCGACACTGAAGATTCATTCCATTATTAGTTTATTTATTTATTATTTATTAAAACTTTATTGTTCCACAAAGTACACATATACTTATAACAATTGGCGGACTTAATGCTAAGAGCATTCTCTACCAGTCAACCATTGGGAGAAACGGAAAGATAGTTTGGCGCAAAAAAGTTAAGGGGGAAAAATGTATTACTTATAGAGCAAATTTTATCAAAAGCTTAAGTTTATACACTACGTAAACATACACAAATACTATTTCATTTTAAATATATACCTATATATATATACATATACCTACACAAATATCAATGATGAAGTCAAGTCACATTGAGATGTTTTCATTATCTGAGCGAGTCCAAAATGAGAACACGTGCCCGCTTTTTAAATAAAAATTTGTTAGGACTATCCTTAATATCAGCAGGCAATTCGTTCAGTTAGAATAAGAAAACTGAAGTCTCTCCGCTTACGAACCTAGTCAAAATCTACTCCAATTACGGACCTATTTTTTTTAAAGTGTAACATTACAGCAACTTAAATATTACTTTGTGGCGACACCATCGCCCAGTAAATAACTACAACTCCTACGCAACAGATGGCGCTAAAGAGAAAAACAGAAATTCTCATACAAGAAGCCTAATTAGAATGGAGGACTGAAACGCGATATCAGAGTTTCTGAGAATTGGAGCATATATACAACCTCCCACAGAACACCGTTGGAGCCGCGGTTCCCCAGGCATAACACCTCGCCTAGCGGGAAGTAATTCCCTTTGCGGCGGTCGAGCATAACACCATCGCTCCCGCCGTGCTCCAAAACTTAATTTAAAAAAAGGCAACAAAACTATTATATTATATTTTTATTATAATTGAGTTCAAATATTTGTCGCTGCATCATGGCAAGGTACCCAAGAGGCTGGGCACGTTCCCTCGTTGTATGGCCAGGCTGATGCGCTGGCCAAAATAGGCGCCAGCTCTTGGATATCCAGAGACGTGTTATCGCTATCAATATTTATTTATAAGTATATTATATTTAGCTGTAATATATAAATAATGACACGTTTAGTTGACATACAATGTAATAAAAAGTGGTAAAACGGTAAAGCCGACATTATTACAAGTTCATTAAAGAGGCGGCATCTCGTGGGTTAGACCTTAATGGGCGTTTTAGAAATTATCGAAATGATATTTGTAGAAAAAATCAGCTATTTTCTTTTATAAGTTAATACTTTTTCTTCACACTATGTAGAAATGATGAAATCTCAGCCTTAACCTACACGGAAATTGTAAAAATAATACATTAAGTACCTTTGTTTATGTTTCAAATATCTCAACTTACATTTATAAAACTTTACAACGAACTTTGACTAAGGACATTGTAATTGGACGTTATTTTAAATGAAGTGAAGTAATTATTTAAATGAAGTGAAGTAATTAGATTTTGATAATTATAATAATTTGATAGTTAATAATTTTTATAATTCTAATAATTTGATAGTTAATAATTTTGGTGATTATAATAATTAGATAGTTAATAATTTTGATAGTTTTAATAATTTAAAATTAAGTTGACCATACGTCCCACTGCTCTGTCAAAGCTACTTTCTTGGATTAACCTCTTTAATATGCTAGTTTTTTTTTTTTTTTTTTTTTTTTATTTTGGAAAACCAACAGCGTACAAACATTTCTTAAACTAAAATTCAACAATTACCACAATAAGGCCAAAAAAGGTTTTCACAGATAGATACAATATAAACACATCTGTTGATTGTAATTATATACATGCATGCATAAAGTGTGCTATTCAGTACATAATTAGTAATTACAAAATTAATTATTAAAGGAAAAGTATAGAAAAGAAAGGAATTGGGGAACATCAATTTTTATTTTTATGTAACTTAACAAGCTCGTTTTTTAATTGTGATTTTGACAAATTGAACAAATCTAATTCTGAGTAATTTTTATTATATGATTCGACCAGTCGACACAGCACAGAATTTTGGGAGTAATTAGTATTACTGTGAGGCACATTCAGCAAAGGAGTGTGACGCGTGCGGTACGAAGGCACCCTAAAGGTTACTGCAGCAAGGAGATCGGGACAGTCTATTTGACCTGTAATTATGGAGTGTAGAAAAAACAGATCGTATCTGGCACGCCTCAATTCCAAGCTATCCATCTTATAATTCAGACATGCTTCAGCATAACAGTCAAATTTTTTAAATTCCTTGAATGAAAGAAATTTAAGGAATTTCTTTTGTATAGACTCTATTCTTTGTTTATGTGTAGAATATTGAGGAGACCAAATACTACAGGCATACTCTAACATTGTTCTCACAAAAGTAAAGTACAAAACTTTAATACAACCTATATCCTTAAAATCGCAACATACTCGTTTAATAAAGCCGAGTTGTCTGTAAGCTTTACTTAAAATAGAATCGATGTGGTCCGTCAGGAGCATTTTTGAGTCTAGGATGACTCCTAAATCTCTCACAGAAGAAGTTTTTTTAATAACGGAGCCACATAAAATATAATCATAACTGATAGGACTAGTTTTACGCGTAAATGATATTTGCATGCATTTTTTGACATTAACAGAGATTTTATTCTTTTTATAATACCTTGCCAGCGAATTTAGATCTTCTTGAACTAGTTTACAGTCGTCAATGCTATCAATACTCATATATATTTTTTTGTCATCAGCAAACATGAGAAATTTGGTATGCTTGAAGCAGTTATCTATATCATATAAATAGGCATTGTATAGTAATGGTCCCAAGATCGAGCCCTGGGGCACGCCCGATGGTACAATGATATAATCACTTCTAGCTCCTCCTATCACAACAGCTTGTCTGCGGTTGGATACATATGATGTAAACCATCTAAGCAGATCGCCTCGTATACCAAGAGCATATAATTTAATAAGCAGAATGTTGTGATCAACACGGTCGAAAGCCTTTTCGAAATCTGTGTAGATCACATCTACCTGCTGGCGCTGATCCATACTTCGAAGAACATAGTTTGTAAATATAGCGAGATTAGTAACTGTTGAACGTCTATTCATGAAACCATGTTGCTCATTTGTAATGCCATTTTTGCTATGCCATAGATATTAAGTCGATTAACTGCCTAATTGCTCGATTGTTGAGTGGGGGATCGATTCCGCTAATGAACTTTTAAAGGCCACGCAACTGATATTCAATCGCGAATTAATTGTGTTGCATTTTTTTTAGATACACTCAATAGTGGTATTCTGCTTAAACAGTTTTGAATCTCTATTCATTTGCGACTGGAGCGTATTTCAATGATATTAGTAGGGAAATGTAAATAAAATGAGTAACGGAATATCAGAAGCGTCAAAGTCAAGTCATTACCTACGATCCAATTGCGATTCAATTGTGCACTAGGTACCTATTTAAAATAAGAGAATTGACTCCTCCGTGAGATGTATCGATTGCGATCGTGGAAGCAACATTCTGTATTTTTGAAATGTACGCGGGTGGTAATTTTTGATTTCGACGAATCATTCCTTACTTGTTCCGGATTTATTCAATCACTCATTGAATCCGTGCGTGTTGGTTTAATTGTCGAATGATTCGCCGGTGGATCTCAAAAATCGATACTAAATGCCTGTTGTTTTCACACGGTTCGGCACGAAGTCGATAGATAGTTCATCGAGTCGATTCGAGCAAATGTCGACTCCCGATGTCCCCATCACTACGACTGAACTGACAGCTAGACACTTGCCGACACCGGAGACGAAATCAGATAATTTTCGGAGCGGGTCGATAGTTGCTCGCTATTTTTATAATTTAAAGGTTTCAATAGCCATTTAATACTGTTATTTTGGAGTTTAATAGTGCAACCGTCGTAACAAATATTTTCGCCTACGTGGTTGTCGTGCGGCGTTATAAGACAAAAGTGTTTTGTTGGATATACATAAAGAACCCTGAAAAGGGTTAAAAAGAACACCTCAAGTTTCCCTCAGCACTCCCTCCGCTGAACACTGGGAGTTCTTTCTACCAGCTTCCCGAGGTGTCAGGAGTGCATACCACATTTCTTTTATTTAAACAAGAGGACACTGCTTATACTACCGTTTTAATCTGCGATAGACATTTTTGCTTAAACTGAGGTAACCACACAGCCGAAGCCAGCATTATCGGTCAGCCAGTGCCTGCGCTTTCTACATTTTTTTATTTTATTAACCTTTGATTTTATTTTTTTTAATTTAAAACTTTAAAGGGATCTAAATATTGGCCATTCGATCTCCTGCGCCCCTAATTTTCTTTTCTCGTTTTAATCGCAATTACTTCTTTACTCAACATTAAATAGGTAACTTCCAAAAATTCATTTTTTTTTAATTCGAGTTTTTTTAACTTTGTGTAACTTTCAGCTTCTTCTTCTTCAAATAAATATTGTAAAAGTTTTTTTTTGTTATTTTATTTTAATTTTGCTTATTTCCCTTCAAATTTCATAGAGGACAGGAATTAGATAGCAAACCCAGGTAATAAACATTTCATGGCGCCCGAACAGGGACAGGAGATCGAGGTAAATTAACTTGTATTTCAAATTTAATTAAATTACCCTTTTTTCTGGTCATTTTCGCTCAGAATTAGTTGCCCAATATTGATCCCTTGCATTATTTTGCAATAAAGTTTGTTTTACTAACCTGCATTACATTCTGATAAAATCAGAGTTATATATAGTATTATTTTCTTTTTTTACCAAGCAATTTGTAACGTTTGGTCAATATTTTTTTAACCCTATTGTTTACTTGCCCTGCTTTCTATTTACAACTTGCTAAAAATGGGAGAAAGGCCAATTTGCTTTAATTTGCTACACAAAGATGAATTAGAGTATGAAGTAAGGATCCGTGGCACTCATCCTAAAGATAACGTTATAGGTCTGAGAGCTCAGGTTCGCGCGCTTAATAAAGAACTCCCATCAGATGAGATTTTCACTTGTGATGTGGATATTGGGGAGGAATTGGACATAATAAAAGCCAAAATGGTTGAATTAGAGGATTTAATTAAAGGAACTTCTACTAAGTCGGGTTCTCTTAAAATATTAAATAGAATTCAAACCTTAGGTCACCATTTGTTTCACCGTCTAGGTAGATTGGATGCTGGAGATGAGGAGGAATACACCTCGGAAATTGATAATATTCAGGGACGATTAGACCGCATTTTGTATAAAATTGATGGAATTATGGACAATTTTAAGAGTAGTTCATCGCAGCATCACTCTTCTAACCCGGCAACCAATCCGCCGATGCTTTCCAGCAAGATTGATAATTCTTCTAATTCTCACTCTCAAATTTATAAGCTAAATCTTCATTTTGATGGGAAAACTTGTGTAAAGGCATTCTTGCAACGCTTAGAAGAACTTTGCTTATCTCGCGGTATCAATGATTTCAAACTTTTCAATTCTGCTGCCGAGTTATTCACTGAGGAGGCACTATACTGGTATCGTGGAGTGCGTGATGAGGTGAGTACCTGGTCCGAATTAAAATCTGCACTTCTCGAGGAGTATTTACCTGCTAATTATGATCACAGACTTTTGATAGAAATTAGAGCCCGCACACAAGGATCCGATGAAAATATAGTCAATTATCTTAGTGTTATGCAAAATTACTTCAGTCGTTTGTCCAAGCCCTTATCTGATGAAGAGAAACTTAACATAGTGTTGTTTAATATTAGGCCTTTCTACACTTCTCAATTAGGTTTAAATCCAGTTGACTCGTGGACTGATTTGAAACGTAAATGTCGACTTCTTGAGGACGCGAAGGAGCGTTCAAAGTTATTCTCCGAGCCCCCTAAATTTTCGTCTTCTTGTCTTGCTCCCGACCTTATTTACAAGGGCAACCGGTCCGCTGCTATTCCTAAAGTGGCCGCGGCGGTGGCACAGGTTGATGGCAGCAATTTCTGCGTCCGTTGTCGCATGGACGGTCACACGTTGAAGTCCTGCAAGGCGCCTGCCATCATAATATGCTACCGTTGTGGGAAGAGGGACGTCACTGCCAAAACTTGTCCTAAATGTTCCCCGTCGAAGTCTGGCAAGTCGCCGGCGCCGCCGTCATCTCCAAAAAACGAGTAAGCGTGAATCGACAACAAACTTCCGCAACTTCTAGTAACTTTTGTGCTGCAGAATGGCGTTCTTGGTTAAATTATTTGAAGAATTTTTTTTTATCAACCCGTTCCCAGCGCGTGTTGTCGGTTCATGTTCATAATTCTGACATCAAACCTATCTCGATGACAAGCGACGTTGACAACTGTTTTGACAGACGCCCGTATCTAAAGGCTAGTATATACGGAATGGTATGTTCTGGTTTGTTGGACTCGGGCAGCGAAATTTGTATAATTAAGGCCAGCACTGTTTCATATTATCAAAAATTTGCTACGGTACACGAGTCGACTGATCTACATTTTATTAAAACTGCTAATGATTCTACCGCACCTGTCACTGGTTATATCTTTTTGCCGGTTACAGTAAAGGATAGAACAGCGATTATTAAGTTTTATATTATTCCCAAGATAAATACTGACTTACTTTTCGGAATAGATTTTTGGAAAGCTTTCAATATAGCTCCCGACGTTTTATCTCTGTTGGATGATAATCAATTTTTATCTACCCGCGAAGTCCATACCATAGCCGCCAAAGATAAAGCGTTACGAGACTTTGATTCGCTTTCCGAGTCAGAATGTAAATTGGCTCGTAAAGTGATTCAAGAATTTGAAGAGATTTCGGCAGAGAAGAGAGGATTAGGGCGTACCCATTTGGTGAGTCACCGTATTGACACCGGTGATCACCCTCCAATCAAGCAACGTTACTACATGATGTCCCCAGAGAAGCTCGCCGAAATGAACCGGCAGCTTGATCAAATGTTGAAAGACGATGTGGTGGAACCCAGTAACAGCGCTTGGAATAATCCCGTCACCCTAGCCCGTAAGGCAGATGGCACACTTCGCTTCTGTCTGGACAGCCGAAAACTCAACGCTATCTCTAAACATGACGCGTATCCGCTTCCTTATATTAACCATATTTTAGATCAACTCAGGGATGCTAAATACCTATCATCTGTTGACCTAAAATCTGCGTACTTTCAGGTACCTTTGGATTCGATGGAATCTCGTGAAAAAACTGCATTTACCATACCTTCACGAGGTTTGTTCCATTTTAAGGTCATGTGTTTCGGTCTAACCTCCGCCCCAGCGACCCAACAGCGTCTTATGGACAGGTTGTTCGGTCCGGAATTTGATAATAAAGTTTTTATTTATTTGGATGATCTTATCATAATTCATTCAACCTTTGCCGGCCATTTAGAATTGTTACGTAAAGTCAGGGAGAAATTACAAGCGGCAAATCTCACTGTTAATATGGGCAAATGCCAATTTTTTAGAAAACAATTAAAGTTTTTAGGTCACGTGGTCGATGAATTCGGTTTACGTACCGACCCGGATAAAGTAAGGGCTATTGTCGATTTTCCCACTCCTACTTGCCGAAAAGATGTTAAACGTTTCCTAGGCACTGCTTCATACTACAGGCGATTTATTAAGAATTTCAGTCATCGCGCCGGTCCCCTAAACGCGCTCACGTCCACTCGTAAAGGAGCTCCACCCTTCCGTTGGACTCCTGAGGCAGATCAATCTTTCAATGATTTAAAGTTAGCTCTGACCACAACACCTGTTCTAACATGTCCAGATTTTTCGCGCGAATTCTCTGTGCACTGCGATGCCTCGGATTTCGGAATAGGTGGGACCTTAGTTCAAAATATAGACGGACAAGAACATCCAATCGCTTATTGTAGTCGCTCGCTTTCTCCAGCAGAGAGAAATTATTCTGCGACAGAGCGTGAAGCTCTGGCAGTAGTTCATGTAGTGGAGCATTTTCGTCCTTATCTGGAGGGCAGTAAACCTTTCCGAATAATCACTGATCATTCTAGTTTAAAATGGTTTTTAAATCTTGAAAATCCTACCGGTCGCTTAGCGCGTTGGGGTTGTAGATTATCTCCTTATAACTTCATAATAGAACATAGAAAAGGGTCACAAAATGTAATACCTGATGCATTATCGCGGTCTGTACCCGTGTCTGTAAATGCCATTGATTTAACCGCAATTAAGGACGCTTGGTATCTGAATATTGTAAAACGTTGCACCGAGAGACCTCGGGCTTGTCCGAATTTTCAACTAGTTGATGGTAGGCTTTACCGTTTTACAAAAACTTCTAACCAACTCAGTAAGGATTTCCAGTGGAAAGAAGTGATACCTCTTGAGCTGAGGGAAAGTATAATTGTTGAAAATCATTCTAAACCAACTGCCGCTCACCTTGGTGTGGCTAAGACTTATAAACGCCTGAAGCTGAGATATTTCTGGCCTGGCATGTATAAAGATACCATGAGTTTCATTAAAAATTGCGACATTTGTAGTGCTTATAAACACAGTTCACAGTGTACACCCGGCTTTATGGGAGAACCAAAAAATTGTACGCGGCCATTCCAGTGCATAAGTATTGACCTAGTCGGACCACTGCCCATGTCACGGCGTCAAAATAACTATCTGTTAGTTGTCATTTGTTGTTTTACAAAGTACTGTTTTTTGTTTCCACTTCGCAGGGCTACTGGGAAGGTTATAGCGCAAAGATTGGAAGATCATGTGTTTTTAGTGCATGGAATACCTCAAACTATAATTTCTGACAACGGTTCCCAATTTACAGGTCGTGACATTTTGGCTTTATATGAAAAATACAATATCCCTCAGATCCACCTTGGCCCACTGTATTGTCCACAGGTTAATCCCGTTGAACGCTATAATCGTACCGTAATGACCGCTGTTTCTGCTTTTGTGGAAAACGACCATAGGTCCTGGGATGAAAACATTCAAAAGATCCAATTTGCCATAAACACATCAGTAAACGAAGCCACATCTTATAGTCCGTTCCTTCTAGTCCACGGCAGGGAAGCTGTAGCCAACGGTGATATTTACAAAGATGGTAGTGATCTCAGCGAATTAACCGTTACTTCACCTGATGCACATGTTCAAAGATTGGGTCATCTATCACAAATTTTCAATAATGTTAAAAATTCTCTTAAGCAAGCGCATCAGAAAAATGTGAAGTACTACAACAAAAGACGTAGGGATGTGTCCTTTAACGTGGGAGATTTTGTTTGGAAACGTACCTACAAGCAGAGCGTTGCGAGTAAGTACTTTGCCGCAAAGCTTGCTCCAAAATATGAAAAATGTAAGATTATCTGTAAGCTTTCACCGTTAGTGTATGAGTTAGAAGATGAACAGGGTAAATACATAGGGAAATGGCACATAAAAGATTTCAAATGTTTAGACTAGCCTTCATCGGCCGCGGGATGATCGGCTTTAGAATTGTCTCCCCGTCTGACGTCCGGACGTGTCGTAGGAGGCGACTGTGGACTATCTTAGGCGTTTTCCATCTTAAGCTAACCACCACTTTTATTAATCTACCATTTCATTCAGTATATCTTGAGTGACTTGATAACCATAAGTTTGTACTTATTTTCTCTCATTTATTTTGACCTGTTTAACAAGAAAACTTAATCTCTTTTAAGCTTTGTTGTCTAAGGGATCCCATGACAATTAGCATTGATATTATGTCTATTTACACCCTACCGGTGTTGGTAGATTTATCATATTATTACTTTTATTCCCCATTTATAATATACTCATACAAGCGAGTCTATTTGTTTTAGGAGAATAATGGAATATTTTTCTACTAAATTTATAGGTCTATTACTCTCTTGTTATCCAGGGTTGGGAGGCGTTTCTAGGACAGACTTACTAGTCATTTTTCAGGTTTTAATGAAACTGTAAGTAGTGGTTAGCTTGTCACACCTTTAAATTTTAAATATTTTACTATAAGTCACCTCTAGTCAAAGGTTTTAATTAGTTTATTTTTTTTTTTTTATTCCTTTTTAGCTATTTTTATTTTTACTAAGGATTAATTCCTGTTTTCAGGAATTAATTATTCATTTTAACTAGCCTAGATAAGGGTTTTACTTTATTTTTTTTAGCACATTTTATTTTTACTTTGGATTCATCATTCCTGTTTTCAGGAATCCATCATTATCTTAAACTTATTCTTAATAGAACATATGTTGTAGTTTCACCGGACTGGAAATTATGTGAGAAATCATTGGTCACAGAATTTCCAAGTCAATACTTACTACCATGGGTTTTTGCGTACGCAACTTCTTTTGGTCTTTTCTAGTTAGAACTTCAATGGCGATTTTTTTTGTTTTAATTTATGCAAATTACATATTTTTGTATCTTTGCCTTTTATATTTAAGCATTCTAGAATCCATGCTTATTTATTTATGTATCAGTCTTGATCGATTTCTTTTCGAACAAATCGATTGCAACGTCTGACCGATTTCTGCCAGCTGTGGTTTTTTCTACCTGAACAGAGTAATTTAATTAGTAGTGTAACGGTGCATTTTCCTCTACAAATAGGTTTTTCTCAATTCCCCAGAATCCGTTTCATTCCTTAAAATAAAAAAGTTTTTTTTTTCTCATCTGTCAACGTCAAGTAGTGCGGTGAAAATTTTCATCGTTGTCGATATCGATCTCTCTCTTTATGAGTTCATTTAAACTAATGTTGATCTTTAGGGTGTAGAATAGGCCGAGGACGTCCCGCGAATTCCCTACGTGAATTCTTATCCGGGGAAGGGGGTGTTGTAATGCCATTTTTGCTATGCCATAGATATTAAGTCGATTAACTGCCTAATTGCTCGATTGTTGAGTGGGGGATCGATTCCGCTAATGAACTTTTAAAGGCCACGCAACTGATATTCAATCGCGAATTAATTGTGTTGCATTTTTTTTAGATACACTCAATAGTGGTATTCTGCTTAAACAGTTTTGAATCTCTATTCATTTGCGACTGGAGCGTATTTCAATGATATTAGTAGGGAAATGTAAATAAAATGAGTAACGGAATATCAGAAGCGTCAAAGTCAAGTCATTACCTACGATCCAATTGCGATTCAATTGTGCACTAGGTACCTATTTAAAATAAGAGAATTGACTCCTCCGTGAGATGTATCGATTGCGATCGTGGAAGCAACATTCTGTATTTTTGAAATGTACGCGGGTGGTAATTTTTGATTTCGACGAATCATTCCTTACTTGTTCCGGATTTATTCAATCACTCATTGAATCCGTGCGTGTTGGTTTAATTGTCGAATGATTCGCCGGTGGATCTCAAAAATCGATACTAAATGCCTGTTGTTTTCACACGGTTCGGCACGAAGTCGATAGATAGTTCATCGAGTCGATTCGAGCAAATGTCGACTCCCGATGTCCCCATCACTACGACTGAACTGACAGCTAGACACTTGCCGACACCGGAGACGAAATCAGATGATTTTCGGAGCGGGTCGATAGTTGCTCGCTATTTTTATAATTTAAAGGTTTCAATAGCCATTTAATACTGTTATTTTGGAGTTTAATAGTGCAACCGTCGTAACAAATATTTTCGCCTACGTGGTTGTCGTGCGGCGTTATAAGACAAAAGTGTTTTGTTGGATATACATAAAGAACCCTGAAAAGGGTTAAAAAGAACACCTCAAGTTTCCCTCAGCACTCCCTCCGCTGAACACTGGGAGTTCTTTCTACCAGCTTCCCGAGGTGTCAGGAGTGCATACCACATTTCTTTTATTTAAACAAGAGGACACTGCTTATACTACCGTTTTAATCTGCGATAGACATTTTTGCTTAAACTGAGGTAACCACACAGCCGAAGCCAGCATTATCGGTCAGCCAGTGCCTGCGCTTTCTACATTTTTTTATTTTATTAACCTTTGATTTTATTTTTTTTAATTTAAAACTTTAAAGGGATCTAAATATTGGCCATTCGATCTCCTGCGCCCCTAATTTTCTTTTCTCGTTTTAATCGCAATTACTTCTTTACTCAACATTAAATAGGTAACTTCCAAAAATTCATTTTTTTTTAATTCGAGTTTTTTTTAACTTTGTGTAACTTTCAGCTTCTTCTTCTTCAAATAAATATTGTAAAAGTTTTTTTTTGTTATTTTATTTTAATTTTGCTTATTTCCCTTCAAATTTCATAGAGGACAGGAATTAGATAGCAAACCCAGGTAATAAACATTTCACATTCGGAATCGATCTGTGAATGATGGGACCAATTTGTCTGTTGACTAATATTTCGAATATCTTGCATATTGCGTTCAGTATAGATATCCCTCGATAATTCTCCATATATGATCTAGACCCATTTTTATGTACAGGAACTATTAAAGCCTCTTTCCATTTTGACGGAAAAGTACCTTTTATAATGGATGCGTTAAATAATATGGCTAAAGGCTTCGCCAAATTTATTGAACATTTATTGTAAAATATATTAGGGATATTATCGCTGCCTGGCCCCTTCTTGATGTTTAATTTTAATAGAATATCTACTATTTCTTTTTCCGAAAAATGCAATTTATTGATGATTTCGCAAGAATCAACACAAGGGATGTCAACATTATGAAACTTGAAGGTTGGACATAAACACTTTCAAAGAACCTACCAAAACCCTTACATGCCTCAGTTTCACCATGATATTCTTGATCTTGCAGTATTAAAGTATTGGGATAACCAGAATTATTTTTTCGAAGTGTCTTTATATGACGTTATTGATGTTTTATTGCCAAGTAACTACATAGCTGTTAATTACACATTTCAATGTCTTTTTTGTAGCTGTAAGTCTTCCAAAATTTAATAAACTTACTCTTACAAGGAAAAAGAACCTTAAAAGTCACGTGCAAATACACATGTAAACGCAAAAGGTTTCCTTATTTAGCAGAAATCTTTTTGTCCCCGAAGCATGCAAAATTGAGAATGATTGGCCCTGTTAGTGAGGGGTGACAAGGGATATTATCAAAAAAAGTTGTTCCTAATGTTTTTGATTTTGATATAAATGTTTTTACACATCATTATAGTAAAATTATTTCTCTTATCGATGATATTCTTACTCCGCTGGCCCAGCGACTCGAAGTGGATCTTAGCATGGAGCAATTACAAAGAGGAGATGCCGTTTGAAATGGCGCAGTGATGTGATCATTGGCACGTGGGCGGAGCTTGTCATTGCTCGTGCTCCATGGTTGGAGCCACAGCCGAAACCAAGCACCTCGCACGTCTGCCTTCCGCCCCGTGTAGCCTCACAAATACTTTCTTACAAAACGTTTATTACGGCATCTCCTCTTTGTAATTGCTCCATGGATCTTAAACGAAACCGAGCCTCCGAAACGAGAGAGCGCCGGAGTGTTAAATTCTGCGCGATTTGACCAATTGATGTTCTAATAGGTTTTTTTATTCTTATCTGTAAAGAGCAAGAGCATCGCCAAATATTCCTTTCTCAATGCTTGTCTGACATGATTTTGCCGCAAGAAAGAAAAACTAAAATTAGCATTAAGTTCGTACTTAAATATTTTGTAACTAGCTGTTTCTCGCAGCTCCGCCTGCGTCAAAAAGTAGCCTATGTTTGATCCCGGGTCTTCAACTATATTCATACCAAATTTCATCAAAATCTGTTCAGCGGTTCGGCCGTGAAAGCGTAACAGACAGACAGACAGACAGACTTTCGCATTTATAATGTTATGTCCATACTAATACAGTATGGACATAAATTTGTACTAATAAATAATTTTGTACAATAAAGTTTAAATAAATAAATAAAATTAGTAAAAGGTTCTTAGTAGATTTAGACATAGGTATTCTTCGTCTTTGCTCATTCTCACTTCAGGGTAATGTTGGTTCTTGTTAATTTACGCCAGGACAGCCTGTCCTGGGTTGGCGGATTAGGTAGGTGGCTTTTACATATGGTGTTATTTTTTAAATACTAGCTTTTACTTGTTCTAAAATACGGGAATAATATTTTTTCGGAGATCAAAATTACTCTATGTCCGTAAAATTTCAGAAAAAAAATATTCAATAGTATATTTATTTCCATCTTTTCTTGATTACATTTTAAAGTAATAAATAAAAAAAAATCATTGTATTATCTTGTTTCTAACTACAAAAGATTAAATGTAATCTTTTGTCAATCATTCTGCCACCCACCATCAACTAGGGGCATGTCTGTATCTCGGTCAGTCAGTCATTTCGTGTAGGTTACATTGTCTATCGACCATGTACACCCTGATTGTTCCGAATTG
Source organism: Euzophera pinguis (assembly GCA_947363495.1). Taxonomy (NCBI): domain Eukaryota; kingdom Metazoa; phylum Arthropoda; class Insecta; order Lepidoptera; family Pyralidae; genus Euzophera; species Euzophera pinguis. Next base: position 3,552,916 of record OX376180.1, read on the forward strand.
CCTCTCGGCCTCTGATGTGGTTCCTTTAACGACTACCAAATTATAGCCGGGACTAACGGCTTAACGTGCCTTCCGAAGCACGGAATCATCTTTTTTATCAGACAATCAGGTGATTCAAGCCTGCAAAGCCCTAACCTAACTGGAAACAACTAAACAAAGTATGCTTCCGGTGGGAACTGAACACATCATCCCCGGGTCGAAGGCGAACGCCTTAACCACTGGACCACGGAGGCAGTGTATCTCGATGGAAAGGAGCATCACGAAGGAGAAACAAGTTTCAAGTACATGTTGTAAGGCTTTATACCGACACGTTGATTTATTGAGAAATATCAAGGAAGGAAAGATAAAAGGACAAAAATACAGATAGATAAAGACATAGTTGCATGAAACATATAAAGGAGAAAGCAAGAAAACAGAACACTACAATCATAAACAATCGAGCTCTTAGTTGGAACCATAAAGAAACTCATCCTTGGAACTTGGAACATTTAAATAAATAACTGTTACTTAGTTTACGATACTGCCTTGGGAATTGTGAAGTTGTAAAAATACTTAAATGTGCAATTTAAATGCATGGTCATGTTTCGATTTCAAGGCAGCTGCTTCTGCTATTAGGTTTTCAGTAAGTAGATCAGGGCACATGAATAGACAACGGAATAGAGAGGAAAAGGTTCACATGATTTGCGTAAGTGGACGTTATCAGTACGTATCGGCTAACGTGATTTTCCATTTCTTATTCTTTTAAATTTGATTATATCCTTAGATTAATAATTGGTCTCGAGAGCGCCGCGGAGACCAATTAATTATTCATCTAAGATCATATCAAAACAGAATCCACTATCTCACGGATATGAAGGCTGTGCTGAAAATGGGAATTTATCTCGTGGTCTTTTACGGTATCCACACTCCGGGCCACTCCATACAACATTGGTCGACACCTTCGCGGCTTATTGCTTACCGTATCTGCGTCATAGTCGTCGCAGCGGCCGGGCGGCCGGAGTGTCTTCCTTGCTTTGTTTTGCTCTTGATTTTAGCTGCCGCACTCAAAGTCGGTAATGAATTGAAAGAGTACTGACATGTCGTTTCTTTGAGAAATCCATACGCATACATACCAATCAATCCATCCCATACATGTATTGAAACACTTTCACGGCCATACCGCTGAATTTGATGAAAACTGGTAATAATATAGTTGAAGACCCGGGGACTAAACAAACATAGGCGACTTTTTAACTCAGGCTGCTCAGTAAGTAATAAAAGGATATCAGTGGCATTACAACTGACACAAGAACGGTAATCTATTAAGAAAGATGCCCAACTACTCGATAACATGGGACAACTACCGCCTCACATCCCAACAAATAAATCTACATCTTATCGGAATTCTAGTAAAGCCTTCACAAAAGGGCAGTACCACAGAAAACCGCTTGTAATCAAAAAAGGTTGTGCCAGGTGAGGCGTAACGTTTGCGATAAGGCTGCGGACTTAGTAGCAAAATCGATTTTTATGCAGCCTGAATTTTTTAATCATTTAACTCATTCATTCATTCTTAACGAGTTGTTTATATATACACACAGGGGGTCGATTCTCACGCGTTTAGAGATAAGTCGAAATCGAGATTTCACGAAAAAACATGGCAGCTAATTACAGGCTATACGTCATTACACTTTACATTAGTATTCGAACACCAATCAAATTTTGTGTGCATTTGGTATGAAATCAAATTTCTGGGCCACATTCTTCGACGATATCAACTCTTGCAACATCAAAGTTGCAGGAAAAAGAAAAGTGGGAGGAAGAAAAAGTCATGACTGCGGAACATCCGGAAGTACACCGGGATAGCATGCTTGCTATCCCGGCTGCGCTCAGCTGGACTGTAGAGCGAAACACAAAAAAGAGTCCTTAGCTCACGCTTCAGAGCCTAGGGTACGCTGTTAATCATGCCCTAGTTTTGGCGGTACTGGTTATCACAATGAAGCGTCTGCCGTCTGACCTCCGTACCAAAAACTATCTCGCGCACTATAATCATACACAAATTATAATACTATCGTTTAAAAAAAATCCAAGCCACGCAAGTTCTAATAAATCCAATGGACATAACCCACTCTAGTTTCCAAACATTTGACAAAGCAGTTAATCTTTTCACAACCGCCCGGCATAAATAAAAGTTTTCAATAGAGGTTACTTCTACCGATCAGCTCTGAATGAAAATGTTTTCACCCCATTCAAATGTCACTCTGTGTCCGTACCCTAATTTAAGGGGCAGATCCGCATGCTACCCGAAAATTCGTAGTAGCAAATAACTGTGCAAGAAGAAATTTCTTTAACAAAATGTATGTGAAGAAAAAAATGTCAAATCGCATATTAAGAGGCTGACAGAGAACTCTTATACGTGGGGCGCACTATAAGTTTCCGGAATGAATATGAAAAAATACTATTACAGGTACAAAATTAATTTATTGTTTTTCAAAATAATCTCCCTTGGCGTCTATGCACTTTTTCATTCGATGAAACCAGTTTTGAAAACTTTTGTGCCACTCCTCTGTGGTGACCTCTGAAACGTGTTTTTCATACTCCTCGACAACCTCTTCTGGTGATGAAAATCGTTGACCGCGTAATTGGTTCTTAATTTTTGGGAACAGAAAAAAGTCACAAGGTGCCGGGTCGGGACTGTATGCAGGATGACTCATGAGTTCTACATTTTTCGCCTTCAAAAAGTCGTTTGTCTGTCTGGCCGTGTGAGAACTAGCATTGTCGTGGTGCAGGATGATACGGCGTTTACGGTTATTTTTACGGAGTTCGTCAATAACTTCCGGCAAACAAATGGTCGTGTACCAGTCACTATTCACTGTACGACGATTCTCTAAAACTCTAAAGCAACAGTAGCCACGTGTCCAGTTTTATTAAAAAAAGAAGCAATCATCCGCTTAGATGCACTTTTCACGCGCGCCACTTTGGTTGGTTTCGGCTCATCTTGAAAGACCCATACGCTCGATTGCTGCTTTGTTTTGGGATCGTAGCAATAAATCCATGTTTCGTCACCTGTTACTATGTCCCACACCAAATTTGACGCACCTTCGTTGAATCTGGTAAGCATGGCACTGCACCAAGTGACGCGGTCCGTTTTTTGAGCCTCGGTCAAGTTGTGTGGGATCCACCGCGAGCACAGCTTTCTCACACCCAAATGTTTGTGTAGGATTAATTGTATTTGACTCATGCCTATTTCTAAGGATGCGCGAATTTCATGGTAGGTCACATGCCTGTCTGTTTCAATCATACGGCGCACAGCATTGATGTTTTTGTTGGTCACAGCGGTGGGCGGCCGACCATCGCGAGATTCGTCACTGAGATTGATACGACCACGCTTGAATTCTGCAAACCAGCTATAAACAGTTGTCTTGCATGGTGCTTCATTGCCAAAAGCTGTTTCAAGCCGAGCGATGCTCTGTTGAGCTGTCAAATTACACTTAAAATCGTAGAAAATCATACTACGAAAATTTTCCCGAGTTAAATCCATGTTGATGCAGACACACAATTTTTTAAATGGCGCCACAAGGTAAAAACAAAAGACAGTCAGATGAAACAAACTGCATTCTACAGCCAAAGAGTTCTATTTTCAAATGTTGCAATAAATTTTTAAATATTGTTTATGTAAGTGGCCAGTTCCAGAAACTTACAGTGCGCCCTATGTATCTTTGTCATGAAGTGCTGCAAACTTATTAGTAAAAATAGTCGTTAGCTAATGTATTTAGGAAAATCTCCCTAGTGACTATAACATGCCTTCAAAAAGGGGGTAAAATTCTTGTCATCTCATGTCATTGCAGTCGTGTCTATTAACTGATTGAATAGCGAAAAAACTAAATGAGGCGCCTGCGATGGTACGGACAAGTTAGAAACTAACAAGTTACGTATTAAATAAGTAACCATCAAATTTCGCCACGCCATGCTCCACCTTCGCTCCGCCATCCGGTGCTCGGTAAAAGGAGCTATTTTAGAAATCTCACATGTCAGTGAAATCACACCTTACAATCGACCGCACTATTTCACAGCCATTCAATGTATTCAACAGCAGTGTGTCCTCACTCTTACTTCCTGTTTACTACTTAACTACATGAATACTCTCGCGACTTTGTTTATTACGAGGATATGACCATTGATGCCGAATGCCGAATGTTGTTCAGTCAGTCTCATAGTCAGCGCTACTGTTTTTAATAATGGAGTGACCGCCAACTCCGTTTTTATTCGAAACCAGACCAATAGCACACTGCAAACTCCATAAAAAGCGGCGGATTTGATACCTATTGCGCCAATTACGATTCTACAATACTTACGAGTTGATTATTACCTACAATAAGCGTCACAGTCATCAGTTACGTAAGCGGTCGATGCGTCATCCTTGCATTATTTTTCTCTCGAATTTTACCCTAAATCAGCGCGGTGAGGTGCGGTATCTGTTTCGGGTGGGAGGGTGTGAGTATCCGTTCTGTACATTAGCACTATTAATGATTCTGTGCCAATAGAAACGCAGTGTATCTGAGTGATCAAAACTGTCAGATTTTACAGGCCTCATGTGCTACCATGACATTTTATTAACCCAGACAATGATTGTATTGACAGGACAGTTTTGTAGGTACAGCACCACTGACAGATAGGTAATTCTACCGTTAGATGGCATGCCACTGATGGCATTTGACTGCCAAAAATGGCATGTAATAGTTGGCTATCCCTTTGACAGTCCTTCCCCGGTGTCAGGTTACACGTCAACAGTCCGTCGATTTCCGCAAATTTTCACGGAATATAATTAATATTGAAGGACTGTTGAAGGGCTATGTTCGCCGTCTTCTTCTTCTTTGCGTGTCGAATGTTCTTCCAACGAAATGAATAACATTCTCCCCGAGAAGTGTTCTGCCACATTCACGGCTTCAACGGTAGCCGCCATCAGGTCGTCCCGAGGTGGCCGCGTTGTAAACGCCCATGTCGCGTTTGGCTATCGAGAATCTTTTCCCAATATTTCTAAGTAAAATTAAGTAATTTTATAGCCTGTGTGTGTCACGTAAAACTGCCAAAACTTGTTTTTCAGGGCTAGTTAGGATAAAGGGATCAGCACTACATACAAAACTTACGTTAGTTGGTGGCGAAATAATTAAGAAGCTGAACTAAAGGGTAACTTCCAACTTAACTGTAGTTTGTAAATTAGTTTTGACATGTTGTAAATTTCCTTTTGTCAGGGAAAATTATGATAAAGTATTTTCATTTAGTAGCAGCATTTATGTTAATTTATAAAACTGAGACAAAGTTTTTACATAAGATAACACTACCTGACATTAATGTAAAAAAAGTGTTAATTTTCTTCTGATTCATTCTAAAATCCCTCAAAGTTTTACGTCAAAATAGTTAACTTTTAAGTGTTAAATAGGTAACTATTATTAAATAGACAAAAAGGCCCACTTAATGATAAGTGGAGACCATTAGAAGTGAAGACCATTATTGTAGAAAAACTGTCATACTTTTGATCTAGTGTTGTTGATTTGTCTGTTATGGCCTGGTGACGGGGAAATTCCCCTCGAAAGAGGCTAACGATGACTAAAACAAATACAATACAATAGAAATATTTTTTGCACCAAAAAAAGAGAATAAATCTATATATGTATTTTTGTGTGTATGTTGGTAATGAATAAACTCAAAAACTACTGTGCCAATTTCAAAAATTATTTTACCATTGGAAAGCTACATTCACCCTGAGTAACATAGGCATACCGCAGGCGGAGCTGCGGGAAACAGCTAGTACAATAATATAAATGCATTTTAATGTAATAATCATTACTAGACGCCATCCGCCTCGCCAGTCGCCAGTGCGCGTGGCTTGGTAGCAGGGACTGCATACCGATATTTTCTAAATACCGATATTTTGAAGAAAATAGTGATAACGGAATCGATAACTGAAGTAAATACCAATATTTGTATCGCTATTATGTGTACTGGTATAAAAGTATCGATAATTTTATCGATACCTAGTACTGATACCTAGGCTGCGAGGCGACGTTGCTACATCGCACGTCACGTGTACCGATGGCGCCGAACGCGGGACGGCACGGTGCGGCAACAGCGCGCAGGCAGCGAGTGATCACTCGGTCGCATCAGCATTCATATTTTATTTGATGTTTTGTTCTCGCGCGCGGGACCTACCTACCTACATACTTTCCTTTGATGTCAAAATTTCATCATTTATCAATAATGGGACGGTCAAAACAAAACACAGTTTATAAATACTTTGACGTAAAAAAAATATGTGCAAAATCAACGTGCCTCGTATGCAAAAAGGATTTAAATGTAAGTACCTACTTATATTTCTTAGATTAATTGCTTACTTACCTTTTTTACCATTTTTACCCCCGATCAAAAGCAGTGGCGTTATAAGTTTTAGAGAGAAATCTGACGCCAAGTTTTATCATTACCTAACATGGCCACTTTCGGCGAAAACGCTCAGTAAAGCTAGACGTCTACTGCTTAGACGCTAAATTATAATACAATAAATAATTTAAAGTTTATCTAGAGATGCACAAACTAAAATTTGAAATTATTTCTCCGTTTTTTACACAAGGAACTCTTATAATTTCGTCATGTCTGTCCCAAGTCCTACGTTTTCCTCAGAGATTATTATTAGACATAGTAAGGTAAAATGTGGTTTGCCTAAGTAGGCAAATTTTATACACAATAATATAATAATTATTACTCAGGCGGAGCGAACTGTCACAAAAATATGAAATTTTTTTAGGGTAAGTACCTACCCGTACATGTGAATTGGGGGTCGAAATTATTTTATTCGACTTTCTATTTGTGTGGTGGTAGTATTTTTCGATTAACGGTTTAGTTTAACAGATATAACAGCTATAACGTTGAAAAAAAAAATCAGAGGTGAGTATCCCCAACCCCTTCTGGGAAAACTGTTGCATTTGGACACCTGAAAAAAATCATGACAGTAGTAAAATTAATGAATTTTAAAGGAAAATTATCACTTCCATAAAGCTTATAATAGTTTGCGAGTAATAATTCATTAATCAAAAATCAGCTTAATCTTGAGAAATACTGGACATATCCCAGGTGGAGCCGGGGCGGGCCGCTAGTTGCATGCTAATTTAATGTCCATGACCATGTGTCGACACGTTGCAATTAAGTTTCTGAAGGGCTCTGATTATTCTTGAATCCATGCTTATTTATAATATCGATGTGTGCATGAGCTTTTATATCGACACGTTTCTTTACTTTTTAGTCCGACTCGCATTTGACTGGTTTTTGCTTCACCTTATGTGTGTCTGAAAGACCCAACCTGAGTGTTCTTAGATCCATCGGTTCATACAGATTTCAAAAATTTAATTATTTTGTTGCAGAGTGTCAATGCTTCAAACTTAATGAAACATCTAAAAACACATAAAGAAGAATATGAAGAAGTGTTGTCGCTCAATAGTACACAAAAGAGTAAGTACCAGAAATCTTTTAATTCAGAAATAGTTACAAGAGAGTGCACCAAACTTGTAACTGTCCATGGTCGTCCTTTAGCTCTTATAGACGATGAAGCGTTCCAAAACATTTTGTCTCTGATAACGGACTGCAACACGAAAATCAATGCAAAAAACATTAGAAACGAAATTATTGATACCGCCGGAAATTTACGTATAGTTTTTGCTAAGGAACTTCAAGATAAAATGATTTGTATAAAAATTGACATAGCTTCCCTGACGCTGAGAAGTTTCATGGGAATAAATGCCCAGTATTTAAAAGAAGGTGAAATTGTATTAAAAAATTTAGCAATGTTGGAGCTATTGGAAAGACACACAGCAGACCATCTAAAAGAACAAGTTTTATTCGTTCTACAACGTTTCAGAATTGGTTTGGAAAACGTTTATAGTGTCACAACAGACAACGGAGCCAATATGGTTAAAATGGGGAAGCTACTGAATGAAACACAATTTCAACAAAACCAGAGTATTTCAAACAGTGATGGAGGGCAGAGTGTATTTACCGAAGACGAAGATCAAAATGATTCAGTCATGGAGGTAATGGAATGCGATGAAAATGACTACAAACATTCAGAAGAAGATTCTGACTTAGATTTTGATGCTGATACTGGTCTAGAGAGTCACGACATACAAAACCAATTTATTGAATTAATTACATCGTCATTAGAAGTTCATTTTAATGAAAACACTCAACATCGAAATATACCATTAGTGCGATGCCGCAGCTCATACACTACAATTGTCTGTTTTGCACGTATGCAATGATACGCACATTAAAGAAGTGATTGATGCCGCAAGAAAAGCTGCAAAAATATTGCGAACACAAATTTATGCTGCAATAATCTCAAAAGCAAACAAAAACCAAGCAATTATAGATTGCCCGACGAGGTGGAACTCTACAGCAGAGATGATAGAAAGGCTAATAGAATTAAAAGATATTTGCGATAAAAGTAATGATGACAACCTGAACTTAACAGAAACTACTTGGAACACACTATAAGATTATTTGATTTCTTTATCACCCGCAAAAGAGCTATCAAAAGTCCTACAACAAGAGCAGCTCACAATTGGTGACTTTTATTTACAGTGGATGTTGTGCAAAATCAAATTGAAGAATATTAATACAGCTTTGAGCAAAATGCTGTCAACTCTATGGAAAACAGGGAACAGACTTTATGGAATAACGACGCTTTTATATGTGCAGTTTTTCTCGACGGGAGAATAAATTCAACTCTTTCTGACGATCAACGAGAATCAGCTAAATCAAAATTACTAGACTTACATCGCCATTTAATAACTTTAAATAATAATAAGGAAAATTAACCCCATCCTTCAAGTTCAGGGTCCTTACCGCAAACAAATGTTAATAACAACACCGCAAGAAAAGAGTTAGAAAGCTTTCTCAGTGTAAAATATGTTGAGTCTCAAAGTGATATACATGTTCTTTTACAACGTAACATGAATGTGCCAGGTAATGTATTTGGGAGTGTAGATGACGAATTGATGGCGTTTCTTAAACTACCTCTATTAAAATCCACTGAAAATATCTTAAAATACTGGGAGATGAATAAGAATAATTTTCCTCGGCTTTATACATTAGCGAGTGTTGTGTTAGCTACACCAGCGACACAAGTCAGTGTGGAACGTCTTTTTTCCTCTTTGAAGTTTGTCGTTTCCAAGTACCGTTTTAATTTAAAACGCAGTTTAATAGAAGATATTATTTTTATTCGCAATAACACATTATACAACAAAAAGTAACATAGTAAGAGTATAAGTTGAGTCTGCTCCAACCAAAAAAATAATCTTTTTCAGAACTGTTTCCACTAAATTTTTTGGGAAAATACAATTTAAATTAATTGAAGAACACATTAAGGCCGTACATTAAGCCCAGTGTTGTTCCCATCAGAAATTGTTGTGATAAAAAATAAGACTATTATCTATTTAAGTATTTTATACACTAAACCTTAATGTTTTAAGACTTGCTGTCTAGCTTAACTGTGCGTTTCTGCAATTAAGTCTTAATTTTTATTAAAAAAAATATTTTTTATGGGGGCAGCACTGATTTCGATTTACGAACTTACAAATCAAAATGAGCTTAGTTAAAGTAGAAAACTATGTTGGGTTGTGTGATAGTTAACATATATGAGAAATTATTTTTTTGTTTTGGTGATTAGGTTGGAGAAGTATAAAAAAAGATTTTGTACGGTAAGAATAAAGTTTGGATAAAAGATTTGTGATGATTATTGCCAAAGTTATTTAATAAAAAGACTGTTGTAAACGTTTTTATATTAAAGTGATAGTTTAATAATTAGATCAATCAAACATAAGGAATAAATCATTACAAAAAGTGTATTCGTTATGTATACCTATTTTATTTTAAAGTTCTTACTTAGTTTTTGTACTAATTTATAGCTTTAACTGTTTTAACTGCCTGAGTGCTAGTTTCAATTAGTAAAATTTATAAGGCTCTATTTATATTAGCGCTGAGTCGAAGCTAATAGGCTACTTGACTGTGTTCACATTTTGTCAAAATTTTTATACAAATACATACACTAAAATGTAACCGATACCGAATAACAACAATAAAATTGGTATTTATTTAAAGCAGTAATTAGCATTTAAAGATAGATTCAGATATCACTGATTTTTTTGTTAATAATTACTTATTATCAACCAAAAGTAGAAAAATAATATAAAGAAAATGTTAAAGTTTCAAATATAAGATTTGAAGGAAAGTTTATTATTTTAATTTATCAAAATATTGTTTTTTGTTTAAGTTGTGCTGAAAAATTATGGGAATTGCTTATAATAACAATTATGATTCAGTTACGCGTCTGTCATATTTTTCAATAAATATTTACTTAAGCAACTTGTTTTTATTATTCACAATAATCATAAAAATACGCCATCGAACACTATATTTAATGGAATTTCTGGGTTACATGAACTATCTGCAGCTCCTTTAAAATGACTTGTATTCGGAACAAATGCCACAACTTGATTTGACTCGCTTTTCAAAATCCTGATCAAGTTTAGTATTTGAGGATATGCATTAGAACGAACTTCTTCCGACAAACGTTCTAACTCAAAAGCTACAATTCTTGCAATATGTTTGTTTCCTTCGTCTGAGGGACTTTCATTATGAAAGTCTATTTCAGGTAAAGCTTCGATCGAATAAGATATTCTATTTTCATATTGTCGGTATATAATGGCATCGACTATTTCGTCTTCATTCGTTTGAATTTCTTTAACTTCTCTCAGTACATATTTTTTATCAAATAGCGATTCATCGTGAGTGCGTTCAGATAAAACCTTATCACATTGAGATTTTTCTTCATCGCATTGAGTCAAATCGTCATCACATTGAGTAAACTCGTCATAGCATTGAGTTGAATTGTAATCGCATTGAATTTCGTTATTATCATAAATGGGTCTCTTGTTTTCAAATGGATTACCCTCTGCTTGATCCAGTGTTAAGTTATTTTCAGTTTTTGGGTAACTGCTTTTAGGAAAATTGTTTACAATTTCTGACAATTGTGGAGCTCCTCTAAGTACCCTGATGACATTGAATATTTCTGGTATATATGATTGTCTTTCATCTGATATAGATTGAAGTTCGAACGCTACTAGTCTCGCAAAATTAATATTTCGTGGGTCGGAAATAGATTGATCATTCATGAATTTCATTGATATAGTTGTTTGAGTCTCTACATCTTTGTAACTTCTAAACCCTCGTAACGGTAGGCTATCATCATCAGACTCATCCGATTCTTCAATGATAATAATGGGTTTCTTTTTACCTAGAATTAAAATTATCAAGACAGGTTAATAATGTAATAAATACTTGTAGTAAAAAATTAAATAAATACGTACTGAAAACTTTGTATACTTCTTTCTGTTATGTTTACGATAAATACGGTTTCATACACATAATATAAAAATAAATAAATGTGCCCGTATATGTATTGCTGCATACGGCATACCTATGCCAACTCTTAAATATGCTCACTAGCCATAACTATCACGTCATAACATATTTTAATTTTAGCGAACTTATGCACCGACGTCAAAAAAAATCAGTGTATTAATTTATAAACGGCTTACTTATAACAATATATTATTTAAAAAACTTAAAATATTTGGTATTTGTATTTGTTTGCTACTGCAATCAAACAATTTTTGGCATTTATAATATTAATTTACGATATCGACATTTTATTAATATTTTCAAAAAACAACGGACACAGATACAGTAAAAACTAAAAACAATTAACAAAAAAAAATACCAACCAGTCATCTGGGTTCCTTACACCAAACAGTTGAATAAAAATCACTCGTCTAAACGTTCAAACTAAAAAATTTAAAGACCTCCGGGCGTTGGCATGGCAAGTGGGCGAACGTCGCGCGCGGAGTGCGGGGGTAAAAAATCATGAAGGCACGAAAGCACACGCGAAAGGCATTTTATTGGTACTATATCGGTATTTCAGTATCGGTATCAATACTAATAATTTTCCGTAAAGTATCGGTATTGGGTACTGAAATAAAATATCCATACCAAGTATCGATAAATCGATACCAAATTAACACTACTTGTATCGATATTTTGATATCGATACTTAAAAAATATCGGTATTCCAGTCCCTGCTTGGTAGTGCATTTGTTATATATTTGTTTTAGTCGTCGGTAGCTTCGCGCGAAAATTCGACGTGGCGAATTCCCCCGCGTACCAAGATTTGTAACATTGTAACACGACCTTTTTTTTTACATGTTTTTTTAAATGTCGTGTTTAAATTGTTTTATTCGTTCCAAATAATCTTGTTTTCGCAACAAAAAATGGGCAAACGCATAAAAGATGGGGTAAAGCGATCGTTTCCCGAGGGTTAAGTCTCTATACCCGCGTTATAATCATAAAAGAGTCTTGAGAATGCGCCCTTTCAGCCATAACCATATCTTTTCCTAACTATGTGGTTAAGGAACCCCGTCACAGATGAGATTGTGGAGACCAAGCTCGCTTCAATGGTTATATGTATTAACAATTTCCTTTATTTCCATTCATTAAAGTTTCCTATAGTTATAAATTACAAATATCAATTTTTGCGTCAGTGTTTGCCTAAGACCAGGTAATGGATTCGATTCCCACGGAAAGCCTATTTTGTTTAGTTGTTTCCAGTTTTGTTAGTATATTGCCGATTTGTATCACCTGATTGTCTATTAATAAAGAAGATTCACGTTAAGCCGTTGGCCAATTGGTGGTCGTTAAAAGAACAAAGTTAGAGGCCGAAAGTAGATTTCTAATAACTCTAACACCAGGGATACCGGGTCGATTGCAAGTATTTGTTAATACGGGCCCATATTTCAGAACATCAAACTTGTTTAATTACCTAGTGGTATGTAGTGTGTATAATTCGTAAAGGGCTTGGCTCTGTATATGTAATCTCGACTCATCCTAAGTGAGTATTGAAACAGAAAATCCGCGAGTAATGCGTAGGATATCGTAAAATGTTATGTACGTTTTAGGAAATAAGGACTATAATGATGTGTTAATAAAAGCAAGTTTCCAAATTAAATTCGTGACATTACTATATACTCGTATATTAACTTAATGTGTGCTTAAGTGTTTTGGAGAGAGCTTAAGTCTTGAGGAGAGTCAGATTGCAGGCAGTCAATACATATAAAAATTCCAAAAACTCTTGATTGTTTTTTTGTAGCAGTTTTGGAATTTTCGTCTATTGTTAGTTCTGTCAGGGATGCCGAAGAACGGGCGAAGTGGACACGTAAAAGTAAGAAAGCGGACCCTAGGCTCTGAAGCAAACAGCTGAGGATGCAACCGGGAAGGCGCTAGGATGATGATTCTTTTTTTTTATACAATTAAGTACACCTGCATCACCGGAGATGTCACGAGCGCGTTGCCCGTTACAGATAGCGGATAGGTCGGCAACGCGCTCGTGACATCTCCAGTGTTGCAGGCGTTCATAGGCTACGGTAACCACTTACCATCAGGTGGCCCGTACGCCAGTTTGCCTACTTAGTTAGACGGTCTAGACAGATTCGCAGAGATATTGAAGACAAGACAATAAATGGTTTATCTAGAGCCTTATTTTTTAAGTGTATGCCTTATATGTCGAGTGATAATGATTCGACTTTGCCTGAGACACGCTTTTCGATATTAGCACTCCTAGATTTCTACCAACCAATGATAGCATTGGTTTTAACTTCCCTTAAAATGAAAGAATTCTTAGGAGCAAAGGCACGACACATTCTGAGAATTTTTTCAAAGCCTCTGAGAAAAACTCTAAAAAGGAAACGTGAGTAGCCGGGGCCGAGTGGCTAACCACTTCCTTTTCAATCGTGCAATCTTCTAATGAAATACCCTCATAAATGAAAATTTAAACGTAAACCGTATAACTCAGTCATTAAGGTACAATTTTAAACGAAATAAAGGATTCAAAAGTAAACCAATAAATCGCAAACCTTATAATTAAGATATTAAAGTTCAATTTGCAATGAAAAATTTGAGCCAAAAACCAACACAGCCACATATATGGACCTTAAAATTAAAGAAATAAGATTGCATATAAAAAGGTCTCTTTATTTTAAAACATTGAAGACGTCATTACATTTTAGTAGCACGATTTCGAACCTTAGATGAAACACATATAGGTAGAATTTTTTTTACACATTTAAAGTTTTTAGACGTGACCACTGTCTAGCCTCAATCCACACGTTCTGAAACGTGGTAAGGGTTCATTTTACAGGTTTCTTACTTTTTTCAGAAATAAAACAAATTAAATGTAGTTTTAGAAACTTTCAAAAGGAAATCAATAAGGTGCCTTTATTGAGAGGTTTTGAACACTTTTGAAAGAAAATCCAAGGACTAAAAAACAAGAAATTTCTTTTTAAATGTGTTGAGGAGAAACCACCACTATTTACTTGATTTTAAAGAAAAACAAACAATAAACTTAAAAGTTCATTAATATCGACTGGATTTCATAGTCAATCGACCATGTACGTACACCCTGATGTATCTGTTGTGTATATACCATATTAAAGTACTTTTTCGTACAAAATACCTTTGTTTTTCCTATTGCCATTCAAGTAGTCTTGTGTGCAACAGTCAGTTCACAATAACTAGTACTGCTAACTGTCAATAAAGGTCCATAAACTGGAATATTGCCTCAGATACAATATCGAAGATTAGAACAAAAAATTAATTTGATCTAGATGTATTTTTGCAGGGTTCCGTACATTATATTTATTATATGTATTATTAGCAAAGCAGCGTGGATTCAAATAAAAAGTTATTACAAATTAATAAATTTTAATAAGTAATAAAATCTATTGAGCGTTTGTTGGTTTAGGATGTGTTTGGCGTCGCGAAAAGATCATAAGACTCTTTCTGACTCGTAGTGTCGAAGAGATATGCCGATATTCCCAAGGGAATAGTCCCTTGCAGCAGCTTGCAAGCTATAGAGCTGGCATGTTTTGGTCATTCAGATCTTAAGTTTTTCCATGACTGTCCCGAACCGAGAATAAATATTGAGATATGGAGGACTTTCTTTTTTTAACCTATCTCGTCCCACCCTTGGGAAAAGTCTCCCCCTCTCCTGCCAAACATCTCTGTCTAAGGCCAACTCTGGCAACCGTTGTTGGAAGCCCTTCAGGTCGTCCGCTCCAGCGCTTCCGTGGCCTCGTTTTCTCGACCATCTACGGGCATACAAGCGGCTGCAGCTATTCTCCATCTTTCAGGGTACATGCGGCAAACATGACCCGCTCAAACACATAACCAAGAGCTCTTTCTAGAAACAAGAAATATTACTAAAGTTTCGACCTAGTACGATTCATGGGATAACTATAGCGTTCTAACAGTCGGAAGGATCCAATTTTTATAGGTGTTATTCTCCGGAGAAGTCCGACAACACTTTGCCTCGACATGACATTTATTCGACTAGCTTTAACCCGACATATTCCATCTTCGTAAAACACATTCTAAAAAAAATGTATTTACAAAATGTATGGTACTCTAAAAAATAAGCGGACACGGATTAAGATATCTTGATATGCTTACAATGTCCCGTTAAGTCGGCACCATTTGTTTACGGTACCTTAAAACCCTGGTCTCTGATAATGCCAAGTTGGCGAGATGCCATGTTTTCTCAACTCGGCTTTCTTATTTTTTTTTTTCTTAGATATTGTCCCGCGCGTTTTATTTGCTGTTAAAAGGCTGAATGGAGATGAATAGGGATCTTTTAGCTAAATTAGTAATGTAAACTTTTTTCACCGTAGACGTCATTAAAAATATTGTTATTATAATAACATGATTACTTGTTTCGTGTGTAGCATAGCATATCCGGACAAATCTACGAAGTTTTTGGATTCATTTGTATGAAATAAAACTTTATTTAAAATTAATTTCGATAAAATGAAATGAATAATTTTTGGTACAGTTTTTGAATTCAAACATTTGTTTGACATCCGAAGTAGGTGACCAAATATGAGAAATCAAAAGTTAAGCTTAACTTTTCATGGGCACGCAAATGTGTCATATTTTCATGCAAAAAATTTAAGTTTTAACAATATTTTCCTAAAATACATTCGATTTGGTGCTTATTTTCAAAGTTTTTCAGTTTATGTACTTATTTACGATCGGGAAATTCTAGTATGACATACATTTATCGTACTACTGTTATAATATCATGAACGCTAAACTTTGTATGACTGTTTGTAAGTATTTTATTTATCGGTAAGTAGTTAATGAAGGGATTCTTTTTAACGCCTAATTTATTTTGCCCTACTTTAGGGTCTGTAGGCATAATTTTTTGCCATAATTACTGGTAATTTTGGAATTAATTCGTATTTGGCATAATAAAAATTATGCGAAAATTGTTTTGCGTAAGAATGTGCTTAAAAATCATTATGCCAAAAACCAGTATGCCATGATATATTATGGCTTAAATTTTTAAGTTTAAAGATAGGGAACCAATTGAAAACATTATTCGAATGCCACTCGTGATAACAGTATACGGAAATGTCATTCGAAAAATAGGTTCGATCACGTCATAATACAAAGTCAATTGACCCCGCACAACCTAGTGTCAGCGTTATGGGTTCGTCAAGTTTTTTTATATTAACCACTAGTTGGCAGCCGGGATCAAAGCACGGAATCATCTTTATTATCAGGAAGGCAATCGCGCTAATCACAAATTACTTTAATGTTATTACTAAAACAAAACTACAACTGGTGAGTCGAATGATTTTCAATCGATTCACCGGTTTTACAAACTCAAAAATTAGCCCTCAGTGTCGTGGTTTCTGTCTGGGATAAAACACAAAAAGGATTTAATACCGCATGTCAAGTAATTCCGTATACCCTTTTCACATCGTGCCAATATTACAAAAGTAAAAGAATTGAACATAATAACAGCCATTCCAGGATTACTGGTAGAAGCTTGAACATCCATTTCATCCAAAATGTGAATTAGTCACGTAGAAAAGGACTGGGATACCAAAAAGTAGAGTGCAGAAGTATAACCTTAAATATGTTTATGTTAAAGCACATTAATGTATGGCTATGTTAAGGCACGTTAAGCCGTCGGTCCCAGATGTCATATGGTGGTGGCAAAAGGAATAGCGACAGAGGCCTAAAGGCGGTCCTGAAAAACTGTGATACCTCGGGGTACGGGGTCGATTAAGCATGTAACCCATTTGATATTAATGAATTTACAGTATCGAGTTCAGGTGAAAAAAGCTTACCTAATGTTATAAATAGAACTATTTTTGCTTAAAGAAATAGCAAACAATTAGATTAGATGTAAAACTACACCGTCGCTGCTAATAGACTATCTTTTCTCTCTCAATGAACAAAAATTAATTACAATTTATGCCTTGTCGGGGGAGATTTGGTCCTCATTTACACCTGCGAAAAATTTTTATGGTACACGTAGAAAGGTAAACACTGCTTACATTTGCAAGTTACTGTCGAAAGACTGTCATAGAGCAACTTACAGAAGTTTTCTTGCAGGAGTAAATGAGGCCTAACAGATGTACGAGTAATTGCCAAAGTTGACTCGCTTAGAAAAATAATTACAAATTACTACATTTTTGTGAAAACTTTTAATTTACAATTGTGTTTGTTATATATATCCTTCTTGCATCTACAAACGTAAAAAAACATCCTTAAGTAATACTTTTTTACCTGTAAAAACTGTGTTCTTTTAATTAATTTCGTTATAATGATCAAAGAGTGACTAAAGTGATACTTCTGTCTCCACATATTCTGTGCCACAAATGGATATTTATTGAGCGTTTTCGTGACGAATTTCATTCCAATTCATTACGCATGCGATGTTCCATAAATCTTTTAAACGGGCTAACAAAACACAAGTTCGCTAAATAAACTTCTAGACATTATTTATTCGTTATTTATGAAACATTCCCTTAATGCGGTAAAAGTTACTCGTAAGGTATTTTTTTTAATATATAAAAAAAAAGTACAATATAATGTAACGTGGCATTTTCTGTTCTTTGCCTAGTCCGACTTAAAAACCAATTCGTATTGGCATTTCGTTTAAATGATACTACTAACGACATCTACCGCATGTGTGGCTCATTATTAAGAACGATTATCAGGGAATGATTTAGAAAAGCAATATTTGGCAAATTAATTGAAATACGTTAGTATCATTTAGGATTTAATTATTCCTTAATATTTCAATTCATAAATAAGTCTTTTACGACGTACACTTAAATTTTCTGGCAAAACTATTACCCGAGCTTTTTGCCAATAGGAAATAATGTCAAAAATTCTGTCAACTTACCGCCAAACCAAAGAGACAATCTTTTTGAAAAAAATTCTATACAAAAACCTCGACTATTTCCCAAATTATAACCAGTAGTAAAGTAAATCAAAGGCACGTTTCAACTTCATATTTTTTTACTAACTTCACAAATTAAATTTGAACTTTAGCACGCAACAAATTAGATCTTATTTCGGATAACCCCCTGTTAACTTGTGAAATAACGTGCGTAGAAACCAGTTCCTCCTGAGGATACCCTCATTTTAATAATTTCAGTTCGGCTATTGAAATATATCAGAATATTAGCAAATCTGCAAATAGGACTTTATTTCGTGTTCCATAAAGTCCAAATTGTCAGTTTTATTTTAAAATGTATATTTTGTAGTGTTGTAGATTAATGTTAGTTTAGTTTTACGATCTTTCTGAATTAGTTGTTGAAAAATTGATGACATTTTTACTAGATTCGCTGCGGTGGGCACGAGTCGTGTTAATAAAAGTTAAATCGGTAAAATATTTTTTATGTTGCAGTAAAAAAGATGTATGCGCAATCATACTGAAATCCCTGTCAATAATTTATTTAATGAATAAGGACTGCCTCTGTGGTCCGGTGGTTAATTCGTTTGACGTAAAAAGGAAACCACGCTTAGACGAAGACTAACCTTTAACACACTATAATTTTTTTAAGTTCTTTCCATTTTCAATGATTATATTTTCTGGATTTCCTGTAGTCTCAGGGTCGGCAACGCGCTTGTGACATCTCCGGTGTTGCAGGCGTTCATAGGCAAAAGTAAAAAAAAAAAAGTAGTGTTTGTAATAAATCAGTACCGCTACATTGATTATCAGCGTATACTTGGCTCTGAAGCATCAGCTGAGGACGCATCTGGGAAACACGCTTGGATAGAACTCTTTCAGTATTAAAGTTTTATAGTTACTGCAAATATTCAATTTCGATTTTTTACTTATTCGTGCAAGCATTAATTCTATTTGGTAATGATGATAATGATGATGAAAGGGAAGCGGTAAGCAACTCCAAGTAAATAAATAAATTAAAAGCACACTTTCTGAATAATTATTGAGCATATGAGCTATTTCATTTAGCATGAACGAAGCACCCGAGCTCGGATTAGGATATTATGTTGTCACAAATGCAGCATGGCACATGAATATAAAACAGAACGCTTCATAAATTTGAGCTTTACATCATATTATTTAGTTCACGCGGTTTGTATAAAGATTTTTATATATATAATAAAATATTAATAAGTAATTTTAACAATTTTTCGATAGACAATTGTTGGCTCGCACAAGGCACCTAGAGGGCAATGGCGGTGACTTTAACGTATTTACCAAAACCAAACCACGCGACGACTATTTTTGAGAATGCTAAACAAGTGAGTCGAATATTTCACATAATACTCGAGTCGAATGATTTGCAATCAACTCATCGATTTTACATACTCAAAAATAGGCCCCGCCATTGGTTTGGTTTTGCTAAATACGTTAACGCCATTTGTATTTACCGCGGTCGGCCGCTTATGCGACCATCTTTGGGCATCCAAGAAAATTGTGTGAAATGATATGACGACGTTAGGATATGACCAGCAAAATGGCGAGAATGTAAGGACTCGATAAGGGAACGGCAAGGAGAGAAGAAGAAATGAAAAATAATAATAATGCAAGGTGAAAAGATGCGAAAGGTTGTAAGGAAAATGCTCAAACGGCACTAAATATTTCCTAGACATTACATAACATCGCAGTTGTAAAGTCATTTCTCTATGTTCCCTCTACTACCTTTGACAAAAACTAGATACAAATCTGTAGTAGCGGTTTATCAAAGAACCCATTTCAGGAACTAGTCTATTTACTAAGTTAATTTAGTATCTACATTTCCCACTATAAGGTTGACTGGAATAAATTGCAATAGCGATAAGTACAGTACGCCTTTGTAGAAATTGTCTCAAGAATCAAGATGTAGATGAAATCATCTATGCAAGCTTTTTTAGTTGCATCCCTATAGTTTGATTCAGGAGTACTATTTGTGGAAAGTATTTATTTATTTATAAATCTTTATTGTAATCACAAGGAAAAAAAAATACTTTTTACAATTGGCGGACTAAATGCTAAAAGCATTCTCTTCCAGTCAGTCAGTCAATTAGGAAAAACAGAAAAGATTATGTTCGGCGCGAATTATCTTAAAAATATAATAAAAGAAAAAATACACTTCCTGCTAAATAAACATACATAGATTTCCATACAGTATTCATAACTATACATATACATATATAATATATATACATAAAAGAAGAGATGAAAACGGAAAAAGATGACGATGGTTTAGGGTGATATTATGCAAGCGAGGTGAGTTTTGACTTGTATGACGCACGCAATTTCGTGAATATTATAATCATCATGTCATCTCAGTCACAAGCCGTCCACTGCTGAACATAGGCCTCTCTGATGGATTTCCAATCTGATCGATCTAAAGCGGCTTGCATCCAGCGTCTTCCTGCGAGTTTGACTATGTCGTCGGACGACACGTCCAACGCTGCGCTTGCTGGTGCGTGGGGTTCTCCACGCTACGTGCCCACTTCAAAGTGCTAATCCGCTGGGCTATGTCGATTACTTTTGTTCTCCTACGGATCTCCTCATTTCTAATTCGATCTCGTAGGGAAATACCAAGCATAGCAGTCTTCATAGCTCTTTGGGCGACTTTGAGCTTTCTTATAAGGTTTAAAGTAAGTATCGTCTCGGAGCCGTAAGTCACCACCGGTAACACACACTGGCCAAATACTCTGTGGTAAGTCGGACGAAAAACATGGCGTAGCTTCCCGAATGCTGCCCACCCGAATCGGATTCGTCGAAAGACCTCTTGATGATTTTCGTTCGATATCAAATGATTTTTATTCGACATAAAGGGTGAGTCGAAACATTTTTAATCGACTCACCGGTTTTAGGCGAATCATACTTTTTACAAACAGGGCTCCTGAGTCCAGTATACACTTTTGAAAAATCACTCACTATTCGCATTTGCACATCTCTCATATTTTTTAAAAATTTATTTGCGAATCCAAAATTGTGGATACAAAATTTATTTATACTTATTTGTTATTTGTTTTAGTGACTTTTCCCTTAATATACTTAAAACAATTTTGTTTTATACAACTAAGTAAGCAAACAGGCGTACGGTAAGTGGTTACCGTAGCCTATGAACGCCTGTAACACCGGAGATGTCACGAGCGCGTTACCCCGACTTGTCCGCTATCAGCACAGCGACCCCTCTGGAGCCTGGCGACCTTACTCACCAACATTGCATCACAGTGTTATTTGGCTGCGGTCTTCTGTAGGGTGGAGGTACTTCGCCAGACGGACTACTCCTTACAAAATGTCCTACCTCTTTTAACCATAACTCCGGTTCGCAGATTTCCTTCCGTACCAACATTATTTTGTGTTCGTGACTAGGGATGTGCAAACAATTACACTGTAATTACACCCTTGTTTCACACTTAATTAATATAATTAATATCCCACGCTCACTCCTCATTCAGAATTATTCCCAAAATGGACCTCATGTAGTCTTGTGTTTACGTGTATGTTTTGACGAAATTCGTTGTCGTCATTATGCCGGATAGCATGTTAATTTGATGTTTTCCTCTTTGTCTTAATACAGATACTTTATTTATTGAAATAGACAAAATTTAAAAAAATATGTAACTTAACAAAACTAAACTATATCTTAAAAAAAGAAAACTTAAAAACTAAATATAACCTAAAGTGGCAAGGTTCCCATCAAGCAGGCAGCATTCCCGCGCGGTGGCTATCCGCTGATCGAGAAAGCTCCCGCGCGAGGTTCGCCTGTTATCTCTTTTGCTGAACTTATAATATCTTAATTCAAAATTTTTTCCACAGACAATATTTTTATTGTTATATCTATGGTGTAAATAAAGACTATTTTATTAAATTAAACTATTTTAATACGGTTTTATCGCGTTTATTACTTATTGCTTTTATTAATAATAAGTAATAAACGCGATAAAACCGTATTAAAATAGTTCAATTTAATGAATAACAATCGCGAAAACATAAGAAAGACTATTTTACTTAATTTTTATGAGATATAGGTGTGTCATTTAGGAAAGGTTTTGCAGACTTAACACACCTGATTGTATGATATTTATGATGATTTCGTGCTTCGGTAGGCACTTTAAGCTGTTGGCCCGTCTGTCATTTGGTGGTCGTTAAAGGGACGTCAGAGGCCGAAAGGCGGTTCAGAAAACAGTAACTCCAGGACGTACAGGATCGATTAACCATGACGCCCGCTTGATATGAATAAATGTACAAGGCCTTTGACATCTACGAGTTTGAATCGTTAGATTAAATTTATAAATCTTTGTCTGAATTCCTATTAATTTCAAAGATAAAATGAAATGAAAATCAAACAGAAACTTGTTACTTCAAAGACATCGAGAAACTGTAACCTGACGACCATAATCTATCTTACTCAGTATTCTCAGAATCACCCACTGTCTTTATTGATAAAAACACTTTGACTTTAAGCAGACGAGCTATTTTTTTAAAACTGTCCCAGTGCGATTGTTAATCCTTCGACTTTATTTTTCCTACACGAAATGATGACGATGAGGATCATTTCTTGTAGGTTACATTGTCAATCGACCATGTACACCATGGTTGTGCGGAACCGCCTCTCGGCCTCTGACGTGATTCCTTTCAACGACGACGGCAGCTAGGACGGGACCAACGGCTTAACGTGCCATCCAAAGCATGGAATCATCTTTATTATCAGACAATCAGGTGACTCAAGCCTGTAATGTCCTAACCAAACTGGAAACAACTAAACAAAGTATGCTTCCCGTGGAGATCGAACCCGCGACCCCCGGGTAACTGGACCACGGAGGCAGTTAGCGTAACTAGCGCTGACCCGGTTTTCCGTGTCCTGAGCATTGAGTCCTCTCATTCATTTATTCATATATCGAGTGAGTTACATAGTCAATCAATCCTGTGCACCCTGGTGTCCATTAGCACATGAAACATGAATGATGAAAGCCATCTAAATCATTATTCTATACGTAACTTATGGGTGCGCTTCAGAAATAAAGGAAATAATATAATAGGCTAGTTTTCAAAAAAATATGTGTTACACTTTATCGCAATATGCGATGTCACGAGCCCCCACTCCTAAACTTTGATGCGTTATATCTTAATAATTTATCGCTCAATGGACAAAAGAAAAAATACGTCACTAATTTTGATTCCCTAAATGACGGACTAATTTAGAATAGAATAGAATAATAATTATAAATTAACGATAAAAAGAAAATGTTTAAATTAAATAAAATATTGAGCCCAGATCGCTGTCGTCGCATGATGGCAAGGTACTCAAGAGGCAGGCGACGTTTCCTCGTTGTATGGCCAGGCTGATGATTATCCAAAACTTAGATCTCAGAAAATTTAACATAATTCGTGGACCTCCGTGCAGCGTCCGATCATGAGCATCTAAGACTAAAAGCCCGGTGAAATGGCTTTCACCAGGAATAATCATAGGATGCTTTTTGTTGAAACTTGCAACGGAATTATTAATACGGCCACCTACTCTTAGAATTCCATTTTCGTCGAGAAATGGCGAAAGAGTATGGAGGTGACTCCTTTTGGGCACGTTTCCGTGAGAGCTTAGCTGCTTCAGTTCTTCCTTAAAATAAAAATGTTGAGTCTCTCGTACACACAGGTTCATGATCTCATTCATTTCTTTCCTTGTTATACTCTTACTTGTTTCTCTATTTGGTAATTTTAATTTCAAAAATCGTTTACAGTACGCTAATACTCTCAAAGCTCTTTGCAAAGTTGAAAACCTATTCCAGATAAATTCTTCTCTCGTTTTTACTACAGCAGTTAAAGTCTTAACGGATCTCTGTTCTTCAGTTGTCTCGAATTTCTCATAGGTAGCGTAAGTTTTGGTTTGGTTCAAAAAATCTGGGCCATACCACCACAACTTATGTGAATTCAACTCCAAGATTGCCTCTGGAACCACAATTGGCGAGATTTTTATCGGTTCTCACGTGACTCCATTGATCGCGATCTAACATTGTCAGAATTTCTGACACTCTTTTACTGACGAATGTTGTCCAACGGCTCGGTTCTCCTGAGAGCCAGGCAAGTACCACCATTGAGTCCGACCAGGCAAACAATCGTTCCTTGGGGATATCCATGATTTGAGAGGTCTCGTATATTAATTTCGTACCGAGCACTGCGGCGCATAACTCCATTCTCGGAATGGATATTTCCTTCTCAACTGGTGCTACTTTTGTCTTCGCCATCACCAAATTAACTTGAACATTGTTCGATGCATCGATAGTTTTTAAGTAAACTACAGCAGCATATACTGCTTGAGACGCGTCGGCAAAGCATGCAACTCAACGCGGTCATCACGACTCGTTTATAACCAGCGAGGGATGACTATATTCTTGATATTATGTAAATCTTCTCTAAACGTGTTCCACTCGACAAATAACTCTGGAGTCAGAGTTTGATCCCACTCTATACCACTCTTCCATAGTCTCTGGATAAAGATCTTGGCCTTGATAATTACCGGGGAAATCCATCCCAACGGGTCACACAGCCTTGCGATTTGAGACAACACCTTCCTTTTAGTAACATTCTCGCTCGATTTGCTATCCTCTGGCACCAGGTAAGTATATTCAAAGTTATCCGTGCTCTTGTTCCAGCAAATACCAAGAATTTTCATCGAGTTATCAGTCTTCAAAATCAAGCTATGCTCTGAACTATTATTCTCGTTTTTGATATGATCAAGCAGTTTGGTACTATTGGAACACCATTTTCTCAGACAGAATCCACCATAACTCATAAGCTTATTTAGTTCATCATACATTTTGATAATTTCTTCTTCTGTCTCTGACCCACTCAACAGATCATCCGTGTAAAAATCTTTAAGGGTAATAGCTGCCGCTAAAAGGGTTCTGTCTGACTCGTCTTTGGCCAACTGTTGTAGCGATTTTACAGCTAAATATGGTGCACATGACGTACCAATAGTAAGTCGTAGTAATCGGTAATGCTGAACAACTGGCTGGGATCGGATCTCCACATGATTCTTTGATAATCTGTGTCTTCGTCATGGACAAGAATCTGCCGGTACATCTGTAAGAGGTCAGCTACCAAACAGAATGGATGTCGCCTCCACCGCATAAGAATATGGCGTAAATCCTGCTGAAGTTTTGGACCAACTAACAGTGAGTCATTCAGAGAGACGCCATTCGCCCCTTTACTCGACGCGTCGAATACAATCCTTACCTTAGTAGTTTCTTTATCCTGTCTGACGACAGCATGATGCGGTAGATCAACATCACGTTTGTTCAATTCCTCCGACTCTGTGATTTCCATCATATGATTCTGCTCAATATAATCTTGCATGACGTTTCTGTACTCTTCATATAACGATGGGTTTCTCTTTAATCTGTCTCTGTCTCTCTAGCGATTTGAGTCGGCGAAGGGCTATAACATCTGACTGACCATGTAGACACTCTGGATCTGATTCTCTGAATGGTAAACGAACTCTATATCGACCTTCTTCGTTTCTCTCTGTTGTACTTTCAAAAACTTCTTCGCACCTTTTTTCTTCACTGGTCATTTTCTTGTAAATAGCATCTGGTTCCCTTTCCATTTCCCAGAATTTTTGAAGGAGTGCATCTTCTTTGACTTTCATATGAAGATTAATAACTCTGCGATTTGGAGATGAACTATTATTATCCACACGACCTGACAAAACCCATCCAAATTGCGTGTTTTGCGCAATCGGACCACAATTATTCGAATGTTTTACCAGGCCACCCAGAATAATTTCGCTATGAATCTCAACTCCTACAATCAGATCGATACGTCCAGGTGACCCATAGTGTGGGTCAGCAAGGGGCAAAGTCTCAATTTCTGTCCAGTCTTTAATAACAGTTTCATTCGTGGGAAGGAACGACGTTAGAGTACTCAACACGTAGGCATTAATTTGAACACAAAACTCAGGATTATGAAGGAACTTTAATGAAACCATACTCTTAGTTCTCGTTTCTCCATCACCTACACCGGATATCAGACCATTCACGGGGCTTTAAGCCTGACTTTGACTGGACGATTGCTTCCGTCACGAACGAAGCCTCCGATCCTTGATCGATTAAAGCGCGTATTATTTGCGAGCCTTTACGTGCCACAGCCCTTACTCTAGCTGTAGCCAGTAAAACCTCACTCTCTATTTGGTGTACGAAATGAGCAGCAACTTTTCTCTCACTAGTCGTTGGTTGGGACTCCGCTGACACAGAATTCTCATTGGATGTGGTGGATGTGACGGGAGTAGTCTCGTTCTGGTTCTCATTGCGCTCAAAATGCAGCAGGGTATGATGACGACGACCACAGCGACGGCAACTTGTAGGCAGACTACAATTCTTAACAGAATGTGTAGATGAAAAGCAATTAAAGCACAGTCTCTTGGATTGCACGAAGTCAGTTCTCTCTTGGGGAGACTGGCCTTGAAATTGCGGACATAGATATAGGAGGTGATGATTGGGACACATTACGCAAGCAACTTTCTTTTTCTCCTCTTTGACTGCCGCATGAAAGGATATTTTGCTAGCAGGTGCGTTGAAACTCTTGCTCTGCCTCTCTCCAATCATCTCTAAAGTGCGAAATCTGGATTCCAAAAACTTAACCAAATGGTTCCACGTCGGCAACTCCTCTGACTCATTTTGGCTTATTTGTAGCTCAAAAAGCTTACGGGATTCAGTGTCAAGTTTTGACACTACTAAATAATTTATGATTGGATCCCATGACTCCGTACTTATATCTATGTTATCTAATGACTTCAAGCACGCAGTTGTTGGATCAAGCAGATTTTTTATGGATATTGCAGACTCGTTGGATATATTCTTTTGGCAAAATAATCGTTTCAGAATCTCATTAGTATTAAATCTCTTATTATTATAGCGCCGTGTCAGCTGCTTCCAGGCTTCTTCATAGTTTGTGTCAATTGTCGGCAGGTTTTTCAATAATATCTCCGGTTCGCCTGACAGACTGCTCTTAAGATAATGAAGTTTCTGAACGGCGCTCAGGTTGCTATTTCTGTGAATCGTAAAAGGCTTGCCAATCTTCATACGATCCTGAAAATTGGATTTGTGGTAGTTTTGTCTCACACTTAACCATGGAGCTTTCCGCTGTCTCTGAATTGCCAGGCGGCTGAAGCGACAGACTGAGTTTCTTTGAATCTTCCTTCATTTTAGATTTGTACTTTGTATAGGTCTCCTCAAATCTACCAAACACGTCTTTACAGAAGTACTAGATAATATTTCTGTCTTCTTTCGTAACCATGGCTACAAGTTGAAAGTGGATATTCTCAAAATTAACCGATAACTTTTCTAAATTCTCCAGTCTCGACTCGATATATGATAAAGTAATACGCTCTTTCGGAGATTTTTTGTAGTTGGTGTAAGCCTTGAAAAGACGCTCGTACATGCCCTCTTGTTTCAGCAAAAGTGCCTCTATGATGTCTTATTAAGTCACTAGTACCAAGTCTCAAACAAAGTTCCAACTATAGAAAATTTTCTAAGTGACCAATCAGTTGAAATTTTCAAGTCTCGGCCAACTCAAATTCAAGTCCAAAATTGTCTGTAAAATTTTACAAGTCCAAACACATTTCTCGAAATTTTTACAAGTCCCAGAATGCAGAATTTTTCTTTTACCACGAAATTATTCTAAGTCTTTTAAATCACTTCACGAAGTTTTACAAGTCCGAGATCACTGTTCACAACACTTAGTTTATTTTTTCACTGCACTTTTACTCACGATTTTTCTAAGTCCAATGTCCTTCCCGGGTTTCGGCACCAGATGTCACTACTTGATACACGTCGCTGGATAATAATACACACACAATACTGCTGCAGAACTCATTTATTAGGAAATTCACATACACTATAGGATCACATTTAAACTGAACCATAGCGTGTTTTATTTTAACGGTGGCGCCATCTATGGACATTACGTGTGAACTAATTGAACAAACCGATACATATTAAGATAATAATTATGTACTTTAAGCATACATGACGATATAGGAAGTACATGCCACATCTTTAAATTCTCAGGGGTGGACAGACTACGATAAAGACTTACAAAACTAGAAATACACAATTTGTATACACAAATTTGGACACGTATATGAGTATTTATTTTAAGTAGTTTATGTATCGTGTACTTCTGTTATTCTGCCTAGCGTTGTTCTGTTCTTTATGCACCATATCCGTATCTCTCCTTTCTTTATATTTCAAACTACCCTAAGGTTGCCTGGAAGAGATTGCTTGAGCGATAAGGCCGCCTTTTGTATACATACTGTGTTTACATTTTATGTAACATATTTAATTTGTATTTCACTGTATGCAAAGAAGTGTTAAATAAATAAATAACATGTTTGTCAAGCACAAGTCCAAGAAATCTTCTTTGATTAACGTCTGTAATTTTAATGTTAGTCTTTTGACCTTTGCCTAAAATTTAGTTCCTCACGCAGAATAGGGAGGAGTGGAGAAGTCTTGTGTCGGAGGCCAAAGATCCGTTTCGGGTCGCTGAGCTAAAGCAGTAAGTTCCTCGAAGCGCAACTATCGTCAAAGTTTGAAAGATTAACGGATTATAATGTTAACAATTTATGCTTTGTTACCTTTCATACTTATATTCCTACTAAATAACTAGGTACATATAGGAATAGACTAAGCTGCGACTAAATTTATTTATTGGAGCAATTTTTTTTTTAAATTTATTTACGACTGATGTTTGTCGCAAGTCTGTAACACCCAAACATAGGTCTTCCTCAGCATATTCCGTCCCTTTCCTACGCACCTATTTAGTCTATCACTGTCTCTGTCCCTCTCATTAGAATTCCAGTTGTATCCTTCATTTGGAGTCACCCTTATTTTATAAAGGAAAAAACGTTTTTTCTTGTTCAAAACTGATATTCACCATAAAGTGAGGTTTCTTAAATTACGGAAAATTGTGAAAAAAATATCCTTTATTTTTTTTTATTTACTCGCTTTAGTTCGTAGCTTTGCTCGATATTTTTTTGCCAAATATTTTCGTAGAAGTTTCTATTTATGACATAATAATAGTTGTACACTAACACTAAGTACTTAAATCGACTGGATTACGATGTTACTCAGTTATAATGATTTTTAAATAACACCTGATCAGAGGATAAAATTCTAACAGAAAATCTAAATTGATCATTGATTGTTTGTTTTACCACGGCAGACATACATTAGTGAAACAAAATAGTGAGTGTACAGAAGATACCGCGAATTTGAGAAGCGTAGCGATGAGGACAATGTATGTTAATAGAAACAATACTTGAGTTAGTATCCCATAGACACAAGTCTCGAACTTACTTTGGGGCTAAGTTAATCTGTGTGGTTTGATATTAAAAAAGTCCTTGTAAAGCAATTTGAGCAAGCTCGTCTTTTGAGGTAAGATGGCAGTCGCTCCATTGTAATAATTACATTCGCTACTTGCACTTTTAAAGTAAAAACATACGCCGTCTTATAACGAACCACGGACAAAGAATAATTCCAACTTTTTCAAATTTTATATGTATAATCTTAATTGACAGAATAAAAGGTTACAATTTGTGCAAATCCGTAGGTCCAACGTTAGAATTCCAGTCCAGTCTAAGAGATAATAATTGTCAAATAAACATAACTTATCAAGTTAAGTCCTCGTCTTAATCCTAGAACTATTATTGTTATGTGATCTAGAATTCGTCCTGTAATAACTTTTTCCGTACATCTTTCTGCTCTCCTAATATTTGACAGGTAGAGAATCCTCTTAGCATTAAGTCCTCCAATTAAAAAAAAAAATTATATTCACGTTCACAATAAACCACGGAAACATTACTAGACAATAAATTTTGGTACAAGGGTGCTACTTATTTCAACAGAAGTCTTTACCAGTAGACCTATCTACACTAATATTATAAAGAGGAAAGATTTGTATTTTTGTATGTATGTTTGTCATGAATAAACTCAAAAACTACTGTGCCGATTTCAAAAATTATTTCACCATTGGAAAGCTACATTCACCCTGAGTCACATAGGCTATATACCGCAGGCGGAGCTGCGGGAAACAACTAGTAAATAATATAATAATATTTTTACTTGTAGTTGTGTATTGTAATAAACCCGACGAAGTTCAACATCTGTAGTCTTTTAAATTTGATTGTAGTCATCAGTTCTAGATTAGTGTAGTAAGCTCACGCAAGTTAGGTTTTAGACAAATTTGTATTTGCTTATTTGTAATTTATACAATCTTTGTTTCTTGGTTCCGAATTGAAGAGTAGAACTACACGCCTTGACACATATATAACACATACGAACACGCACACACATACACAAACATTAACATAGAAAAGCTTGAAAGAAACCCCGACAAAAAAGGCAGCAAAATTTATTTTGGAAACCGTCAAATTAGGTGGGGTAGCCACCGAATCACGGTAGGTACGCGCCCCAAAAAATGCTGGCTCGACGACGAAATGGAAAATGCGTACTGATGGTCTTAACAAGGATGCGAAACGACGTCTGAGGAAAGAGAGATAAATAAAATATAACCTAAATAAAATCATGTCAATGTCAATTAAATAAATTCATGTCAATAAAAAAAATATGTTAATAATTCAAGAAGCTTTTAAATCAATGCAAGGTTTTAGCAAATAAATGTCGCAACCCACTTGTTTCATTATTTGCCCAGTAAATATAATGTTCATGACAAAACAGTAATAAATAAGATTGGGCATGCCTCTTTAATCCGTTTTGAGATTAAATATTATATATACCCTTTCATATTAGATTAAAGGGTTCATTTTAAAACTAGACCCTTTGTCTCGACTATAATATTGTAAATTTTAGGTATAGCTAGTCTACTAGAAGTAGGAATGGGCATCTACACGGTAAAACCCCGAGACTTAGGGTAAATATCCATATATACCCAATATATCCCATACTGGTATTTTTTACCCAATGCTCGCATTTTACTATCTTTAACAAAAAGTGAAGAAGGAGAGACTCGATTAGTGGCAATTTTAGCCCATGCTTCGGGAACGTTAAGTTTTTGGTCTCAGTAGTCATCTGTCTATATATTTACGTCCATAAAAAACAATTAAACAGAAGCCTGTCTCTCAATTCATAAATTTAATTTAATTTTATATTTAGTATTTAATTCGCATGTTTCATTAATTCATCATCGAAAAACACAGCAGTAATTAAACTTGCCCTGTAGTGTACAGGTGAAATTACGACCAAATACATATTTTGGATATACCCTGGGGTGTTTTTACCAAAGGTTTATTGCTATATTAAAATAATTAATGTGCTGGTTATGAAGAATTTGCTTAAATTAAGCGAATTCCTAATTTTCAAGGTCTTGCTTTTGTTGAATGTTTTATAGAGGAACCAGCTGTTGCCCGCAGCTCCGTTTGTGTCAGAAAATAGCCTATGTTTGACCCCAGGTCTTCAACTATATTCATACCGAATTTCATCGAAATCCGTTCAGCGGTTTGGCCGTGAAAGCGTAACAGACAGGCAGATAGGCAGACACTTTCGCGTTTAATATTAGTATGGAAAATAAATATTGAAGGATAAACTATCAGAGATTGGAATATTTCAAACTTGTGTTAGCGAGGAAGGAACATTATCGAAAAAAAAGTGTGACCCCGTCAAACGAACCCTAGAGCTAGATATCCAGGCCGGGACTGAATAACGGAATACAAGCAGATTTTGTTTCCCACAGCTGGGCAAAAACCTCCCCATTTTGTCATTCGTAGGTACATACAGTTAATTAATACCCTGTATTATGCTAAATATTTTGCTGTGTATTTTTAGCTCTTTGTTTGGATTCTTACGCAGTCTAACAGCCTGGCCACGATGCCACCGGCGACTAAAAGAAATACATACAAATGCATTTGTTTCAATGCACTAATCGTTACTACACCTCATTTCGCCTCGCCAGTCACTAGTTCCCGTGGCTTATTGGTGCATTTGTTATGTGTTTCTTTTAATCTTTTAAATTCACAGTGGCAATTTCCCCCTTTGCCAGGCTGGAATTTTGTTGTTCTATCTTAAGGAAGAGATGCCTATCAGAGATAAGTCCGCCTCTTGTTGTAACAATGTTATTTCTGTATAATAAAGTTATTACATACATACTGTTACGAAATCAAAAATAAATAAAAATAAAAAGCGGCCCGCGGAAGTTTGAGTAGCGCTGTCCGCGGAAAATTCTCGTACAATCGTCGCGTGTTTCAATACGGGAATAATATCGCGAACGATCTAGTACATCGATTATCTCGCTCTGACATATTGCTTTGTCTCGCTCTCGCACTTCTAGTATGTACTAAGGGAACGAGACAGAGAGTATCCCTCTCTCTCTATTCCGGAGTAGTTGTGATCTTTCTAGAAACTTATGGAGCGGGTTTCCCGGGCCATATAAATATCGGAAGGTGCCTCAGGAGGGCAGTTCTAATTTAACTGAGCTACAAGTGCGATCAAGAAGCGATATCCGGAGCGAATAACAAGTGATACAAGCGACCTCGGCAAGTTATAGTGACTGTGATTAGCAAGTGTTTGGGACATTGTTAGTGATAAGTGAAGTTAAGTGACGTCGGCGACCATCCTTGTTGGAATAAACGTTTTTAAGAGTCATCAGGTGTTTTTCTCCAAATTGCGAACCCCGAGCTCGTAACAATTGGTGTCATAAGTGGATTTGGAGATGCCATTGACTCCGAGAGAAGACGTCACCAGTGAGGGTGTGAAGACGAGGGCGAAGCGTGCTGCGGAAGCCACTTCTACTGGATCTGCTGACCAGGCCGCTCCCACCGCGCCCACCGGCCACCAGGGCACGTCCAACACCCACCAGGCCATGTCCAACACCCACCAGGCCACGTCCAACGGCAACCAGGCTACGTCCAACGCCTACCAGGACACTCCCAACGCCCACCAGGCTATGTCCAACACCCACCAGGCCATGTCAAACGCCTACCAGGACACGTCCAACGCCCACCAGGCCATGCCCAACACCCACCAGGCCACGTCCAACATCAACCAGGCCACGTCCAACGCCCGCCAGGACAAGTCCAACGCCCACCAGGCTGCGCCTTTCTTTGATTTTGGGGAATTGATGCGAATGCTGGACAACAAATTTACAATGCTGGACAACAAATTTACAATGCTGGACAACAAATTTACAATGCAGGAGAAGCTTCTACAAGACACAAGAGAGCAACAACAAAAAGCTCAAGAGCAACAACAAAAGGCTCAAGAGCAACAACAAAAGGCTCAAGAGCAACAACAAAAGGCTCAAGAGCAACAACAAAAGGCTCAACAGCAACTCCTGTCAGCTATTGGTGAAGTTAGTGGCGTGGTTACCAAATTACGCAAGGATGTTGACTTGGTGGAGAAACGCGTCACGACTCTTGGGAACGACATGGAAAATATGAAGACGGACCTTTCCACATTACAGAAGAAGGTCGTGCGCCTTGAAACAACGGGAGTAGCAGTTGCATCTGGCGGAACAGTCATTGCCCACCACGGACCCAGCGTGAAATTGCCGCCATATGACGGAACCTCGTCCTGGACCGCATACCGTCAACAGTTCCAGACCATCGCAGCTGCTAACGGATGGACAGACGAACAGTGCCTGACAGCTCTCACCGTCGCACTCCGAGGACAGGCTCTGACGGTCTT
Source organism: Euzophera pinguis (assembly GCA_947363495.1). Lineage (NCBI taxonomy): Eukaryota > Metazoa > Arthropoda > Insecta > Lepidoptera > Pyralidae > Euzophera > Euzophera pinguis. The sequence continues at coordinate 3,587,005 of OX376180.1, forward strand.
GGAGGTTCTTCCGTCGGGCAGTGGATTCAAGGACCTGCTGGAGGCACTGGAATCGCGATACGGGGAACGGCATTTGGAGCACGTCTTCCGTGCTCAACTCCGCGACAGAGTCCAGCGCTCAGGAGAGGGTCTGCAGCAATGGGCGCTGGAAATAGAAAAACTCGTCCGCGAGGCGTATCCAGGGGCCGATTTGAAGATGCTTGAGTCCAACACCGTGCAGGCGTTCGTCGACGGCATCAAGGATTCGGAAGTCAGAGCTGCAGTAAGGCTAAACCATCATGCCTCATTAAAAGATGCACGCTTTGGAGGTGGAAGCCGTCAGACATGACATTCGTCATTCCGTGACTCACAAAGTGCGCGAAGTAGTGGAGGAAGTTAGGGAAATAAAAGCTCCGCTAAGGAAGAGACCTGGATCCATGTGCTATAGGTGCGGCGACCGAGGGCACCTACAAATGAATTGCCCAAAGATCAAGAAGCTTGAAGACGACGTGAAGGAACTGAAGATGAAGCAGGAGGCTTCATTATCGGAGAAACGAGTAAGAGCCAGGACTAGGGGGCGAGTACTGGCTGGCGCGGAGGAAGCCCCGACAACTATTATCTCTCAGGCATGCAACGGAAATAGTCTCGTAATATCTGGAACTGTAAATGGGATCAACTGCAGGATGACGCTGGATACCGGAGCATCAAGAACAATAGTCCGACCTCACTTAGTAAGGACCATAATGAGAAGCATGAGGAAACTGGACTGTCAGCTTCTTTCTGCCTCCGGCCAGCCAATACCCGTCCTGGGAGAAGTGTCTGTAAAAATGTCTATGGGAGAAGCCACATATACCCACAACGTCATCGTGGCTGAAATTATGGACGATTGTGTATTGGGATTAGATTTCATGAAAAAGTACAACTGTAGAATAGACGTTGCTAGTGGTGTATTCAAGAGTGGTGAAGAAGAGATCATCATCCTAGGAGGCATTAACGGGAGAGTGACATGTTTAAAGCAAACGGTCATACCTGGGAAAGCAGAAGCCCAAGTACTAGTAAAGTTACCAGTAACAAGGAACAAGAAATCTACCGGATGCGTGTTGATTGAGGAGATAGCTAATAAACCTGCGGCTCGAGGACTCATGACCGCGAGGACTCTCGTGAAAGGAAGAAACACCGCAGTAGTAAGAGTACTTAATCTAGGCGACCAAGAGAGGACCTTAAACAAAGGCGACATCATTGGAAAATGTGAGGAAGTTGTCTGGCTGAAAAAGTGCAGTACAACACAAAGCTCAGATACAACGAGTACCAGTGATTCTACAGTCAAGGAGCTTCTAAGTAACTGCAAAAGCAATCTAACGTACTCGCAGAGCATTAAAGCTAAGAAGTTTCTACTGCGCTACGCCGACATCTTCACCAGCCAAGAAGGAGACTTAGGAAGAACGTCGCTAGTACAACACAGGATTGACACCGGAAATGAGAGACCCATCCGACAGCGAGCGAGAAGAATCCCTATAGCCAAAGAAATAGAAGTCAAAGAGCTGCTGGCGGATATGGAAAGGAATAAAATTATTGAACCATCAGCAAGTCCATGGTGTTCACCAGTCGTGCTAGTAAAGAAGAAGGACGGAAGCACGCGGTTCTGTGTTGACTACAGACGACTTAATGACATCACCAAGAAGGACAGTTACCCGCTGCCTCGGATTGATGACACCTTGGATACCCTTAGTGGCATGAAATGGTTTTCAACATTGGACTTAAAATCTGGGTACTGGCAAGTGGAAATCCATCCGAAGGATAAGGAGAAGACTGCATTCTCGACGGGCAAGGGATTATGGCAGTTCAACGTCATGCCATTCGGATTATGTAACGCGCCAGCTACCTTCGAGCGACTGATGGAATGTGTACTAGCAGGATTGGTAGGAGAAGCCTGTCTAGTATATTTGGATGACGTTATCATCGTTGGCCGAGACTTTGAGGACCACTTGCGGAACTTGGAGCAAGTCTTCGAGAAAATTCATGGAGCCAACCTAAAATTGAATCCGAAAAAGTGCCGCTTATTCAGGAACGAAGTGAGCTATCTAGGCCATGTCATTACCAGTGAAGGAATCCTGACTGACCCGGAGAAAGTGGAAGCCGTTCAGAAGTGGCCTACCCCCAAGGACAAGACAGAAGTACGGGCATTCCTTGGCCTTTGCTCGTACTATAGACGTTTCGTGAAGGGATTCTCGGAGATTGCAAAGCCATTACACCGACTAACTGAAGACAAACGTCAATTTAGTTGGGATGAAGCTTGCAAAATTGCCTTCGAAAAACTGAAGAAACATCTGTGCGAAACACCAGTCTTGGGATACCCTCAACCAGAAGGTCAATTTATAGTGGATACGGATGCAAGTAATACCGCAATCGGTGGGGTACTATCTCAAAAGCAGGAAGACAGGGAAGTTGTTATAGCGTACTTCAGTAAGTCGCTGTCTAAACCGGAAAGGAACTATTGTGTGACAAGAAGGGAGCTACTGGCAGTAGTGAAGACGCTACAACACTTCAGCAAATACCTCATCGGTAGGCAGTTTTTACTTCGCACGGATCATGCAGCGTTAAAATGGCTGTTGCAATTCAAGAACCCAGAAGGTCAAGTTGCTCGATGGATTGAACAACTTCAGGAATATGACTTCATTATCGAACACCGTCGAGGACAGGCCCATGGAAACGCCGATGCGCTGTCACGCAGACCCTGCCCAGAAGATTGTAAGCACTGTATCAGGCAGGAGTTAAAAGAAATGACAGTAAAGCTAACTCGGACAGAACCATTAGAGACCTGGGAGAACGATGCGATGAGAAAGGAGCAAGAGAATGATGATGACCTACGGCACATCATCAGGTGGAAGGCACAAAGTAATGATAAGCCAAAGTGGAGTGAAGTTGCACCGACGGGCACGGTTTCCAAGGCGTACTGGGCGCAATGGGATAGCCTCGTTGTACAAAACGGAATACTCTACCGGAAATGGGATAAACCTAACGGCAGAGAGTTTCAACTGCAAATTGTGGTTCCAAGAACAAAAATACGTGATGTTCTTCGGGAAGTACACGACGGCGTGTCCGGTGGACATTTGGGAGTCAAGAGGACGCTAACGAAAATCCGCGAAAGGTTCTACTGGCTCCATTGTCGGGAGGATGTGGAGGACTGGTGCCGCAAGTGTACAACTTGTGCTGCCGTAAAAGGGCCACATACCAGGAGCCGAGGGAATCTACGACTGTACAACGTCGGTGCACCTTGGGAACGCATTGCAGTCGACGTAGCTGGACCATTTCCTGTCACTGACTCAGGGAACAAGTATTTCATGGTTGTCATGGACTACTTCACTAAGTGGCCGGAAGTGTTCGCCATACCAAACCAAGAAGCTACGACAGTTGCAACCAAGATAGTGGAAGAAGTGATTTGTCGCTTTGGCGTGCCCTTGGAAATCCATTCCGACCAAGGCAGGAATTTTGAGTCACAGGTTTTTCAAGAAGTTTGCAGGATTATGGGAATGAACAAAACCCGAACCACGGCTTACCATCCTCAGTCAGACGGGATGGTCGAACGGTTTAATCAGACGATCGAGAGACATCTGGCAAAAATAGTGGAAAGCCATCAAAGGGACTGGGACAAGTACATTTCACTGTTCCTGCTAGCGTACAGAACAGCAGAACATGAAAGCATAAAGGCAACTCCGGCATATGTCAACTACGGTCGTGAGCTGCGGTTACCAGTGGACCTCCTAACAGGAGGCTCACCAGATGAACCTCAAAGTGTTCAAGATTACGTTTCTGATCTGCGTGACCGAATTCGAGAAATACACGCCGCAGTTCGAGAAAACGGGTTGCAGTCGAGTCAGAACATGAAGACCAGATACGACAGAATGTCGAATATAAATGGCTTCGAGGAAGGCGCTCTAGTCTGGCTTCACAATCCGACTCGCCGGAAAGGGAAATCGGCAAAGTTACAAACCAAGTGGGAGGGCCCGTACAAGGTGGTAACGCGACTAAATGATGTGACGTATCGGATACAGCGTCAGCCAAGGGGAGCAATGAAGATTGTTCACATCGACCGCTTGGCGAAATATCACGGAAGTAATGATGATGCTCGGGACGAGCATCTCTAAGAAGGGGGCAGTGTTACGAAATCAAAAATAAATAAAAATAAAAAGCGGCCCGCGGAAGTTTGAGTAGCGCTGTCCGCGGAAAATTCTCGTACAATCGTCGCGTGTTTCAATACGGGAATAATATCGCGAACGATCTAGTACATCGATTATCTCGCTCTGACATATTGCTTTGTCTCGCTCTCGCACTTCTAGTATGTACTAAGGGAACGAGACAGAGAGTATCCCTCTCTCTCTATTCCGGAGTAGTTGTGATCTTTCTAGAAACTTATGGAGCGGGTTTCCCGGGCCATATAAATATCGGAAGGTGCCTCAGGAGGGCAGTTCTAATTTAACTGAGCTACAAGTGCGATCAAGAAGCGATATCCGGAGCGAATAACAAGTGATACAAGCGACCTCGGCAAGTTATAGTGACTGTGATTAGCAAGTGTTTGGGACATTGTTAGTGATAAGTGAAGTTAAGTGACGTCGGCGACCATCCTTGTTGGAATAAACGTTTTTAAGAGTCATCAGGTGTTTTTCTCCAAATTGCGAACCCCGAGCTCGTAACAATACATACATCTTTGTTGCAGACAACATATATGTATGTAATTAATTATCTATGGTACAACAAAGTGTTTTCCCTTACTAACAGTTTGCATCCAATCCGGCTGAAAACTGTCGAAATCTTACGAGTATGTAACAAAAATATCCAATGAATTTCGATATTATGATTTACTAATGTAATTTGTATCCCAACCATAATAAATGTCGAAAACAGCAAATTTTCGCCAAAGAAATATAATATTAAGTTGGTAAACTTTTCTCATTTTGATTCGGCATCCAAAAAAACTCGTTAAAGACTACTCTTTGAGTCGATTGGGGTGTTAAACCGAAAATTGTACTTGAATTCACTAATTTGACACCCCTGGATGCAAACAATGCTTTGATTTCGTGCTTCGATTTCAGAGATCTGCTTCTTTACATAACGAGCTCAAACTCATATTTTATCATGCTTACAGTTAATAGAATGCATGTTTTTCAGATATTCAACTGTCATACATTGAAACGCGCCAACTTTCTTGGTTACTTTTTTATGAGTTACTAGCTGTTTCCCGCAGCTCCGCCTGCGGTATATAGCCTATGTTACTCAGGGTGAATGTAGCATTCCAATGGTGAAAGAATTTTTGAAATCGGAACAGTAGTTTTTTTGAGTTTATTCATTACAACATACACACAAAAATACAAATCTTTCCTCTTTATAATATTAGTGTAGATGTAGATTTATGTTCAACTATTGGGCAAAAGCCTCTGAAACTTTTAATTTATTTATTTTTTATTTCAAAGCTCGAGGTGTACCAATTATGAGCATAGATGTAAAGTGTATCATTTTCTCCCTTTGTATTTTAGGCGCCAGTTAAGTGATGTCTACTACGCAGGTATAGCTCGGGGATCCGTAGACTGCAGTGAATTGCTGTCGAGAATCGGATTTCTGGTGGATCTTCGTTTAAGGAGACGATATTTGTACCTCCATCCGATACCAATTACAGAAGTACAGTGGAATCCGTTTATAATGACATCGAAGGGAATTGACAAACACGTCATAATAAGTGGACGTCATACAAAGCGTTTTGTGAAAAAAAAAACCTTTTTTATGTAAATATGTACTTTAATAGAGAAACATAGTATACATACTATTAAATATTTTTCATTTTTTAATGTAAGTAATCTGTAATTTTTGTCTGATTTTGTTTTTTCGTTTTATTGTAAAAACAGTCTCTCAACTATCAACGAGCATTACCGAAGGTGTAAAGAATCATGTCGGTCATTATAACCGGACATAATTTATTAAAAATAAGCGACATGTCACTGTAAGGGAAGTCATTACATCCGACTTTTTTATAAAGAATTTAAAATGAAAACCAAACTTCGTAGTGTAATTACGTCATAATAATCGGTTGGTCAATATAGGCGGAGTCATAATAAACGGATTCTACTGTAACTCCTTTCTGTAGCGAACCCCTAATTTATTAAATAATACTTCTATTGATTATGACCTGTTCTGTATCAGCAGTGCTACTTTGAATTCGCGCTTTACCGAAGATTTCTTAATATGTAGTACATATAGTTAATATTAAATGAATATATTGATCTTTTACTTAAATATAGTAACAGTTGTATATTATCTATAGTTTTATGTTAGTTTATTTCTTTTCTTCTAATTAATTTAAGATAATACCAGTCCATGCACAACAAAATAGTGTGGACAATGCACCTGCTATATTGTACGTTCTTTGAAATCAATAGGCGAAGTCTAGTTAATAGCATAGTTGCGTCACATGTCTAAAATATTTTTGTCACATGTTTCTTTTATGCTGTAATGTAAGTCCCCCCGAAGAGGAAATAAATAAATTTATTTTTTTATACCATTTATAACATCTTTGCAGTTCGCACCAAAGCGATGTTAGAAACAAACGCAACATATTGGCATTATACTTATAATATGTACAAATAGTAAATTATTAAAAAAAAAAAAAAACCAAAAACGTCTACGCGTACCATATGTCAAAATTCTCAATTGTCTGACATCGCCCAAAGTATAATCAAATTCAGACTAACCGCTGCACCGCCTGCTCCTATCAATTATAACCCTAAAAGTCCCAGAACATTTCTTTTTCTCCGAGCTTAATCCGAAAAGTCGCGAGATCCATATTAATCCGGACTTACCTAGTTTAGATCCACAAGATTGTATTGTTTTGGTCGAATTCGACGTGGTTTCACAGAAAATTGTTGAGAAAGTAATTTTTTTACCGCTTGGTGCGTAGCTTATGGGTAAAATCCAAATGCATGCCTTAGTTCCCATAGAATTAAGATTAGGTTGAAGTGCCTTAACGTGTGCCAAAGTAAAGCTTCGCCATACTATGTTAAGACTCGGAGAGACTTAACTGGATTTACTTCTACGTATTATTATTTCTGTGTTATAACCCGTATTGTGCCATTTTGTTAACTCACTCGTATTTAGCTGAAATTAAGAGATTATGGTTACCTTGGTAGCGAAGTGAGGTCGTAAACCTTCAAGTACGTACGCTACTCACTAGGTTCATTCATTCATATCGAGTTGGTAACACGACCTTGCGCAACCTGGTCTCAAAGTTTTTCAGAACCATAATGAACCGAACGAAAGAGTAGCTTATAAATAAATAATTACTTTTTTGATACATAATAGCTTTTTCTTTTTATACAACTAAGTAGGTAAACAGGCGTACGGCCCATCTGATGGTAAGTGGTTACCGTTGCCTATGAACGCCTGCAACACCGGAGATGTTACGAGCGCGTTGCCGACCTGTCCGCTATCAGCACAGCGACCCCTCTGGAGCCTAGCGACTCACCAGCAGGAACACAACACTGCATCACAGTGTTATTTGGCTGCGGTCTTCTGTAGGGTGGAGGTACTTCCCCAGACGGACTACATCTTATAAAATGTCCTACCTCTCTTAAAATTCTCTTAAGTTTTATCCTTTGATCCCTAACCAGCCAAAAAGTTGAAAGAGAAATTAAAACGGAGGAGCAGACTCGGCTAAGGATTTACTTTATTTCACGCTAAATATTGAATCATTCTTACCAAATGAAGTGCAAAAATTTCTGAACCAATTACGCACAAGATGCTTACTGACTGTTTTACGTTTGTATGTTACAGCACATTCGAATAAAGACTTAATTGCTACTAAATAATGTCTACTTTCCTTTACCAGAAAAATTGCTTTTTTTATTTTCTATTCGTTTGTTTCCTCAGCCAATTAGACCAATATCAAAACAATTAGGAGTATTGTACAGTAACGGAATATCTTTCTTATTGTCCGCTGTAGTTTCAAGGTAAAATGTATCGTATTACGTGGAGTTATTGTCTATTATTCAACTAGTGGATTTTGTTTATCGGAAAATGTTAAAAATGTATCTTTTTTCGAACATGAACATTTTTCTGTGTTTTGTAAAAGTAAATTAGAGAGATCGTAATATTGTTATGTATTCTGAAAAATACGGTAAGCCCTTGTAACTGTTATTTTCAAAGGAAAAAGCTGATCACAAGAAAAAAATATTGAAAATCTAATAATGTAATTTCTATATTTGTATTTAATTTAAAATCATTTGAGATTTCCTAATATTTAAAAGCCCTATCAGATAAGGATAAGTCCGCTGTTGTAAATATTCTACCTATATTTACTTACTGCATTAGCTAAGCGGCCCGAAACGACCTTGGCCTGCGACACAAGTCTTCTCTACTCCTCCCTATTTATTTATTTAATCTTTATTGCACTTCATACAAAAAAATACAAAAGGTGGACTTAATACCTCAAGGCATTCTCTGCCAGTCAAACCTTAGGACCAAAAAGGGAAGGAAAAAAAAAAAGTGCCATAAAAATTCACACACAATCACAATTTAAATTTATTCCAACAAACACATATAAACAATACATAAATAACTCAAATAATAAATATATATTTATAAAAAATGAATAAATATGTCATGAGGGATAATTTCAATTCAATGCGCGAGAGCGTCTATGACTCCGGGTTCGCTTGATCAAAAAAGAGTTGGTACACTTTCTCCTTGAATGCAGCTCGGTTAGGTGCTCTTCTAATAGAGTCAGGGAGGGCATTCCAAAGACCAGCTTGCAGTTGGAATGAATTAGACATTAAACCGAGTCTGACTTTTGTAGGGCTTTCATATTTCATCTCTCCAGCGGTATATTCTATGTTTTATTGAATTTAATATTTCTATATTTCTTTTTTTCACGACTTCGTCTATCCAACGGTACCTGGGACGACCGACTGGCCAAAGAGCCGACTGGCAGGAGGTTGCGCTGAACAGGGAACAGTGGAGATCTCTTGTGTCGGAGACCAAGATCCTCTTTGGGTTGCTGAGCCATCGCAGTAAGTAGTATATTTGTTTTACACAACTAAGTAGGCAAACAGGCGTACGACCCACCTGATGGTAAGTGGTTACCGTAGCCTATGAACGCCTGCAACACCGGAGATGTCACGAGCGCGTTGCCGACCTGTCCGCTGTCAGCACAGCGACCCCACTGGAGCCTGGCGACCCTACTCACCAGCAGGAACACAACACTGCATCACAGTGTTATTTGGCTGCGGTCTTCTGTAGGGTGGAGGTATTTCTTTTTTCTAAGACGCTGACAACTTTACAAAGCGGTAGAGAGAAAAACAAGAAAATACAACTCTAGGCATTGACACTACCAGTTGTAGATGCAATCTAAAAAATAGTTAAGAAAACCGAGAGAAATCTGCCTTGAAAAATAATTAGATTTCACTACAACATCTAAGATTTTTTGTAAGCAGTAATTATAACTTCTCTCAGAGCTCCAAGTTATGGTGGTAAAGCCAGGTTTACATCACAAGCGGAGCGGAAATAAAATGGCGGATGTACGCAATAAAAAGCAGACCGATTTTTTTTTTAGATGATCTTAATCCCAAGAGACTAAGGTCTCACTTTGGGTCGGTGCGCCATCGTAGTAAGTAAGTATGAATCTAGTCGATTGGGCTGTCGAAATAAATAAAAAAATACTTATCTCCACAGCACTTATTTAACTCTATATTGTCAGAGTAAAACGGGGTAAACATACCTTGACCAACACTGGGTATCAGAGCTGATACCTAAAGCAAGTCAGCATGAAGATGAAAAGGTATTGGAATATTGTTGTCGACTCCTGCAACAACAATATTCCAATACACTGTCAATACGGCTGTCAGGGTCTGCTTTCTCGTCCACTTAGCCCGGTCTTCGGCATCCCTAGGTTGTAAGACCATTAACACGCATATCCGTCCCTGCGACGTCAAGCTAGCACTTTTTTGGCGCCCCTTCTACCAGGGCCTGGTGGAGGCGGCAGGTGCCTTACTATCATCTCTAATAGCAGGGCAGAAACGAGTGAGCAAGCGAGATGTCGCCTTACACATTGTATTGGGCCATCTCGTTTCTGCCCTGCTTTTAGTGGTGATAGTAAGAGCCCAGGGCTCTACTCTTTCTCTCTCGGTAGAAATTCATTCATTTCGAGTGGATCACGTCGTCAATCATCAACATTACTATTACTTCGTTCAAAGATCAGGTCATTACCTTTCCGAGGTAGAATAATCCTCTCTTATATTGTGATAAGGCTGTCATTAACTAAGTGTAAGAACACTTATTGACAGTATTTATTTATGTATGTTATTTGTAAGTTTACTCTCATTATTTATTTATGTAAGTATATTATATGCGTCTTAATGTAGGCATGTACATTTAAGGTTTCTGCACCGCTCACGCAAATGTTTTTTTTACTGCAGCTCATTTGTACCCTACGGTTGGCTGGAAGAAATTGCATTAGCGATAAGCCTTTGTACCCATTTAGTTGTATTGGATTTAAGTATGTGTTTATTTTGTTTGTAAATGGTGCAATAAAGTGTTCATTCATTCATCAATCCTAGTCTTTCCCATTTTAATTGGGGTGGGCTCTCCGTATCTTCTTGCCCCAATCTCTATCATACAACATTTCGAGGGTTATTCACCATCGTCTCCATATAACTTCTTAATTGATCAATCGACTCAGGAAAATCAAACTGTAAAACAAAGTCCGCTCCGCTTGCCGTCTCTATCTCATTACAATCTCGCGGTGTAAACCGGGCTTAAGGAGATGCAAAAAGCTGAAATACGTTCGTTAGGGACCTTTTGACACGCACTCGGATATAGCTGTAGCAGGGTTAATTGCATCTCCTGACCTTTTCTAACACCCATGTTCGTTGATATTCCCCTCTCTGTTTAGCGCTCTAATGTTGAGTATATCGGTTAGGGCGTAGTTAGATTGTCCGCTGTGAAATAGACATCCTCGGTATCCGAAATATAACACGTTGAATTCAAAGTATTTAGGGTTCCGTATATATTCGCCATTTTAGTCGCATTATCTATCTCGACCTGTGCGTGGAAAAGCACGTTAAGCCGTTGGTTCCGGTTGTTATCGATAGATAGCAGTCGTGAGGCTGTGTCAGATGCCTTTAGGCAGCCTGAGAAATTCTGACAGTGTTGGGCACTTACACACCTCGGGTCATGTTCCTGTTGGTCTGGTTTCCCTGTTTAAGGGTTACGGAGATCAGACGGCAGTCGCTCCATTGTATTAACCAGTGGCGCCAAATCTAGGACCATGACTTACAGCGTACCCTAGGCTCCGAAGCGCAAGCTGACGACGCAACTAGGAATACACGTTAGGATGAAGAAGAGTTCCGTACCTAAACTGTAAAAAATAAATAGGGTCCCCCTATTACTAAGACTCCGCTATCAGTCCGTCTGTCATCATGCTTGTATCTCCTGAACTGTACTAAAGAGGTACTTATGTAAAACTAGCTGTTTCCCGCAGCTTCGCCTGCATCAAAAAGTAGGTTATGTTTGATTCTGGGTCTTCAACTATATTCATACCAAATTTCATCAAAATCCGTTCAGCGTTTTGACCGTGAAAGCGTAACAGACAGACAGACAGACTTTCTCATTTATAATATTAGTATGGATTAGTATGGATATGGATAGTATGGATATGGAAGTATGGATATGGAAGTATGGAAGTCAAAGTTAAAACATTTATTGCTCTAAAATAAAAATAAATCTATACTATAATGCGTATAATTCAAAAAATCTCCCTTTTCCATACTAATATTATAAATGCGAAAGTCTGTCTGTCTGTTAAGCTTTCACTGCCAAACCGCTGAATGGATTTAGATGAAATTTGGTATGAATATAGTTGAAGACTCGGGGTCAAAAATAGGCTACTTTTGGACGTAGGCCGAGCTGCGGGAAATAGCTAGTATATATATAAATTAAAAAGTTATCTCCATACTAATATTATAAATGCGAAAGTCTGTCTGTCTGTCTGTCTGTTACGCTTTCACTGCCAAACCGCTGAACGAATTTAGATGAAATTTGGTATGAATATAGTTGAAGACCCGGGGTCAAAAATAGGCTACTTTTGGACGCAGGCCGAGCTGCGGGAAACAGCTAATATATAAATTCAAAAAGTTATCTCCATATTAATATTATAAATGCGAAAGTCTGTCCGTCTGTCTTTCTGTCTGTCTGTCTGTTACGCTTTCACAGCCAAACCGCTGAACGAATTTAGATGAAATTTGGTATGAATATAGTTGAAGACCCGGGGTCAAAAATAGGCTACTTTTGGACGCAGGCCGAGCTGCGGGAAACAGCTAGTATATATATATATATAAATTCAAAAAGTTATCGTTATTTTTTAATTAAGTTTGAAGAATTTGTTTCAAACCTCATTATCGACTCTCAGAGCGGTTTAAAGAATAAAAAAAATAAAATCACTATTTTTGTAAAGATTTTAAAAGCGTCGAGAAGTATCACAATATTTAGTTTCACGTTCGCATGTCGGCGGCTGTTCAAATCGCACTTATCTCGGTAACTCTTTAATATAAATTATTCTCTTCGCGTTCTGCAAAGAATTCGTGGATTTATGAAACTACGTGCTTAGTCTAGGACGCTGGTGCAAGTTACAAGCAGACGCGAACACTATTCAACAGGAATCCTTTATGATCACTTGACACCAATTATTACTTATTATTAGCTGCTACTTTCAAAACGGAAGTGAAGAAAAAGCGGCGGCGGCGCCACAAACTTCACTGCAACATTTTTTCAAAACGTCCATTTACAAAGAATACAAGGTAAATGTCGACACGCTAGAAAGACAAAGGACATAAAGCATTAAGACAAAACATTAAGACAAAATATTAGACATTAAGCATTAGAACATTAAGCAAAGCTCAAGTTTTTAAGCACACATAGCATAGAATGTACCCGATCAGGACACTTAACCCATGGTCAGATAATAAAAACGTTTCCATGCTTCTTACAGACGGTCTCATCCTACCATACTACACTCACGTTACGTAGGCGGCAGAAAGGGCTTCATACGTGTTTAAAGTTTTTGACAGCTGTATATGAAAAAATGGGTGAAAATGGGTGAACTTGTATGGTCTTTGAAAGGTTACGTCGGTGACGCAAAGTCCTTAGATATTAATGGGGGTCGCAATATTTTTATTTAAAGTCTGAATACATTTTTTTTTATTCGTTGTTTGTTTAATGTTGATTACTTCCTTGCTAATGAAAATGGTATCATTCAAATATAAATCGAAAAGGCCATTAAGTTAATTGATTGTTACTACGTTTATATATTTTCCTTAATTGCAGGCCCTTGTACTATTTCCGTTTTTTTTTGAAATAATGTTTTTTCTTTAAAAATGCTCGCCCTGAGCCCATAACTTGTTCCCCACACAACGTCCGGATTACTACAAGTAGCAGGCTTGCCCCGAAAATTGGGACGAATTCCGAAAACGAGCCCGAACGTGGATCCTTCGTTGTCTAACGCCCGCTCTGCCACTCTTATTTATGCTGTCCTGTCCAAAAGAGTTGATTTATTATCTTCGAAACAAAGACTTTCTAGGATTAGTTTTTCTCGATTCAGGATTTGTAACATGGAAGTTGAAATTCGAACAAGTTATGTTGCATTCGTTTTTTAACTTTGCATTTTTGATAGCATAGCAGCCATTTATTGAGACAGGAAATGTTCGACTCTGATATATAGCTATATTTTTTTCTTATGAATTTTACGGCCATGGATACAAGTCCATTACGGACTTTCTTATTTTTTAAATCTTCTTCAGTACTATAGTGTGGTTTAGTCAAGTCTAGTCCAAAGAAAAAACGGTACTACGTAACGGTATTCTTAGGACCTTTGCTGTTCTTACGTGATGGCTTTCTCAATAAAGATATATTCTATTCTATTCTATTCTACTAAGCGTTTTCTAGGGGCTTTTGGCAACAAGCAAGAAAATCACATAATTCAAACACTGTATCATCTCCTAGCAGTATCAGTTCAGTCCATAGTCAGTATATACCTATGGACTGACGCGGTAGAATTATAGAAATTATATTAGGTACTTATGATATGATTTACGAAGAAATAAATACAGAAAAAGTATTCGAAATCCGTCATTTCCGGAAATCAATTTATCAAAAAGTCAACAACCCCAGTGTGTGACCGGAAGTCGGAAACTCCATTATTTTTAGTGCTTTTTCGTAGTAACGAAGTAAAGACTAGTTCACACTAGATTTTACAAATACCTATTAGAAAAAATAGAAGGAATAAATTTTTATTTTCCGCAATGAAGTTACAAAACATTAAAGTGATTATAATCGTATAGGGAAATCGTTTATTTTCTTACCAAGCGTAATAAAAAAAAAAAATTGACGCGAATAAACTAGAAGACAGAACAACTTGACAAAACGCGAGTGACATTCATCATTCATGTAGCGAGGGTTCCGTCAAAATCTTTTAAATCTTAGATGTGTATAAGATGAAAACGTGATCAATGGAAAAAAAAAAAGATCCCAAGAATCGAAAAAAGAAGGGAAAATTCGAAATATGAAACCCAATTCTAAGAAATAGATACGACCGTTAGTTGCGATGAAGTAAACAGACCATTACAGGTCAAACTTCTTTTCTATCTAGAGTATTTATACTCTGCGGCCCAGTGTAAATTGATTCAAATTTTGAACGTTCTACGTTCTAGGTTTATGGTTTTAACGCACGATTAAAAGTTCGGAGGTGAAAATTTGCAAGCTTAAAATTTAAAGCTAACTAAAAATTTCCATTATTATTAGAAAAATCCGTGGAAACGCTAGAGCGGCGACCTGAAAGACTTCCAACAGCGATGGTTAAAGTTGACTTTGGACATAAATATTTAAAAGAGATATTGGGGAGACCTATGCCAAGCAGTGGGATGAAATAGGTTAACTATTAAACAATTAGAAAAATCCCAAGCATGCGAGTAAAATTCGCAATATAAAATTCAACCCCAAGAAATAGATACGAGCGTAAGCGATAGAATCCATTTGGCTGTAAATGATTGATGGAGTCGATAGCATTCAAACGATCGTGTGTTATCCTACTGCGGATATGGACAGGCTTATGCTGAGTACGTCTGTATATTTCATTTGTCTATGGACTTAGAATCCAAGAATACTAAATCCATATCCACACTAATATTATAAACTAGCTGTTTCCCGTAGCTCTGCGTATGAATGTATGAATATAGTTGAAGACCTGGGGTCAAAAAGAAGCATATTTTTGACCCCAGGTCTTCAACTATATTCATACCAAATTTTACCAAAATCCATTCAGCGGTTTGGCCGTAAAAACGTAACAGACAGACGCAACAGACAGGCGCAGCTAGTCATTCAAATTTATATGAAACTACAGTTATAGCTTTAATCAAGAGAAATCATTTCATAAATATTAGGTCCTTACATATGACATTGGCGTTTTGTCCAAATTTCTCCTCTTTTGTTAGCAATTCCAAATTCAAATTTATACAGCTATTTTCACATGTATTTATGTTTCGTAAACCGTTATTTATTTGTTTTTTTCTTCTGTTTTTTCTGTTTGCGGCGCTCAGTTTACAAAATGGAAAACTTGAAATATCGCGTTATTTACGAGTACGAGTTCCACCGTGGCACCAGTGCTGCGGAAACGGCTCGAAGGGTTAATGATGTGTATGGTGGTCGTGTCGCAAAAGAAAACACAGTGCGTTTTTGGTTCCAACGTTTTCGTTCTGGAAATTTCGACCTGCAGAGCAAGCCCCGTGGACGGCCGGAGACCCAAGTTGACAATGAAGAATTGAAGGCTATTGTGGAAGCGGATCCATCGCAAACCACGTCCGAGTTAGCTGCAGGCTGCGATGTTAGTGATAAAACTGTTTTAATCCACTTGAAACAAATTGGGAAGATTAAAAAGCTTGAAAGGTGGGTTTCTCACGAATTGAGTGAAGCAAACCGGCAAACGCGCGTCGACTGCTGCGTTACATTACTTGACCGGCACAATAATGAAGGGTTTCTTAATCGAATCATTACCTGTGATAAGAAGAGGATTCTTTACGATAATCGGAAGCGCTCATCGCAATGGCTGGACTCTGGCAAGCAAGCCAAATCCTGCCCCAAGCGAAACTTGACCCGAAAAAAGTTACTTGTAAGCGTTTGGTGGACTAGTGCCGGTGTCGTTCATTACAGTTTTCTTAAATCTGGCCAGACGATTTGATTACGGCAGATGGCTATTGTTAGCAATTGCAGACTATGATGGATAAGCTAGCTGCTAAACAACCGAGGCTGGTCAATCGCTCTACGCCACTGCTGCTTAACGACAAGGCTAGACCACGCACTGCACAACAGACGGCTACCAAATTAGAAGAGCTTCAATCGGAATGTCTAAGACACCCACCGTACTCCCCGGACCTTGCTCCAACAGATTACCTTTTTTTCAAAATTTGGATAACTTCTTGCAAGGGAAAAAATTCAACTCCGATGGGGCAGTCCAATCCGCCTTCAAAGATTTTATTGATTCCCGTCCGAATGGTTTTTTTAGTAAAGCGATCAATGAACTACCTATGAGATGGCAAAAGTGCATAGATAACAACGGTTCATATTTTGATTAAATAAATATATTAAATTAAAAAATATTCGACATTTTGTTCCTCCCGTACAAAACGCCAATTTCATATGTAAGGACCTAATAAATAAATCATTTATTTCAGTACAACAATAATTTGTTAGTATCGATACCTATTATTTTACTATTAGTCAATGCGAGATAATTTAATCTATATATAAGTAAGCCTACAGCTAATTGTCAAATTAGATTGTTGTGGTTATGGCCAGGTTACAACTCTCAGCTATGAGGACAATGATTACGTAGAGTATATAAGAAACATAGGAAGAAGTTAATTTGATCATGAACCTTTTGGGATTGTCCGTCAAAACAAATATAAACATTTTTTTTACATTAATTTGCAGATCGCCCTTGACATTTGCCCTACTCCTAACCAATTACCATGTAATTTGTAGATAACAACGATACAATGTTAACAAAGCATGAAGGCTAGCCATTCCGGTTATTGTAATGTGATTACTAAGCTAAATTATAACGTAAACCAAGGATGTGAGGAATAGACAGACGGTTGGTGCACTGCGAAATAGAAAAGTGAAGTTGATGAAAGTGTGTCGGATCCGCCTCCTTGCCATCATCGATCAGGTTTCATACATCAACTTAAGTTTAGCCTCTTATCTTCGGCTAGACTTAAGTTTAGCCGCCATCGTTTCGGCTAGACCTAAGTGTAGCCGATCACAAATGTTTGATCACTGTTAAATATCAAGATTATCTACATCTACACTATTTACACTAATATTATAAAGAGGAAAGATTTGTATTTTTACGTGTATGTTTGTAATGAATAAACTTAAAAACAACTGTGCCGATTTCAAAAAATCTTTCACCCTTGGAAAGCTACATTCACCCTGAGTAACATAGGCTATATATACCGCAGACGGAGCTGCGGGAAACAGTTAATAATATAATAAAGAGCAAAGATTTGTATTTTTGTGTGTATGTTTGAAATGAATAAACTCAAAAACTACTGTGCCGATTTCAAAAATTCTTTCACTATTGGAAAGCTACATTCACCCTGAGTAACATAGGCTATATACCGCAGGTGGAGCTGCGGGAAACAGCTAGTATAATATATGACGGTAAAAATAATCTTCATATTATTATTCATACTACGAGTAGTATGAATGATATTTTTGATTAACCTTATTAGGTAGATAGGATCCAAGCAGTCTATAGACATTTATAAGACAAGGAGTGTCACTTACGTGATGCCGACCATCAAACGATTTTTGTAGGCAAACAAACATACGGTCCGCCTGATGGTAAGAGGTCAAAGTAGGTTAGAGACCTGCAACATCTAAAACGTCACGTGCCCGACCCTTAAGCAATTTTGTGGTCAACCAAGCATATGGTCTGCCTAATGGTGAGTTTTCACAGTAGTTTATAGACAGCTGCAATACCTGGAATTACACGTGTCCATTGCCGACAAACAGGCATAAGATAATAAAATGTCATAGTTGTCTATAGACACCTGCAACATATGGGGGCATAAAAGTCACACTCCAGGTGTTACAGGTCTGTAGACACTTTTTTTTTTTTTTTATTCAAAACTTCTAGACACGGCTGTGTCTAGAAGCGTTACCTGCAGGGTTCCTCTGAGACAACTCGGAGACTGTTAATACTAACTTATATTTCTCTTACTTTATTTTATTGTTATTTTTATTTTAGCAATTTATTTCATCTATTATATTTATTATATCTGTGTGTTTATTTCATTTATTCTATAAATTAAATTTTACTATTATTTCTATCTAAGACTGTTCTTGCAATTTCTTGACAATATTTTAAAAATTTATATCTTATATCTTTACTTTCTATTAATTTATGCAGGTTATCTTTATCTAATTTAACATTTATTTGGCATTCTAGCTCATATCTCTTCTTTTCGTGAATTACACATTCCGTTAGTAGGTGCAGTACATTTTCGTTTTTATCAGGATCGCAGGCACACGATGGGCTCTCCTTGCATTTGAATCTATTCAAATACTCAGAGAACCCACCGTGTCCTGTCATTATTTGGGTGGTTATGGGGTTTAATTGGACACTTTTTATTATTTTGTGGGCCTTTATGGCATCGGGGAAAAATTGTTTCGTGGTGGACGCAGTGCTTCCGCTTGTGTATCTCCGATTCCATTCGCAAAGCGTGTCCTCACGGATCTGTCGATTTGCGAATGAAATCGGGCATTTGTCATAATCCGGTCTCGTCTTCTTTTCCGTGGCTTCCTTTGCCAGCTTATCGGCACGCTCATTTCCGACTATACCCGCGTGAGCTTTGACCCAAAAGAGATCTGTCCTTTTATTCTTTGTTTTTATTTCCATTAGGTTTCTTCGGATCTCTGCAGCCAAGGGATTGCTAGTATTTGGGTTTTTTATAGTTTCAAGGGCAGATCTTGAGTCACTGAAGACACCGCTTGTCGATGCTTTGTCCCTTTTTATCCACTTTGTGGCTTCACATATGGCATACAATTCTGCCTGGAAGACAGTGCATGCGGATTCCAATTTATACTTACGAGAGCAGATCTCAGTTCCGCCTTTCCAGCATGATATTGCCGCGCCAACTTTGTTATTTTGTTTGCTCCCGTCTGTATAAATCTCGATGTCCTGGTTGTTGTTGGCATCTATTGCGTTTTGGTCTTCGAGGCTTTTGAATCCCACGCCAATGTCATTTACGGGATGCGGTGTCTCCCTGAACGGTACCCGCTCCTCCATCTCGCGATCTCCCACTACTGGCTGGCATTCTCCTCTCTTTACCTCGTAGAGAGAGGCTGCTTCCTGGATCCTAAGGTCCAATGGAAGCAGACCAGCCAGCAGTAGGGACGCGTGGAGTGAGGTCGTGCGGTATGAGCGACTTATCTTTTGGGCGAAACCCCTCTGGATTGCGTTCAGGTGCTGTCTACATTTTAACTTTTTTGCGGCTGAGGCCCAGGCTCCAGCCGCATAAGTAATGATTGGCTCTATGACTGCTGTATATATGGTTCTCACTATCTCCGGACCTAGTCCCCATGAAATTTTTGCCGCTCTTGCTAACTGTTTGTAAATTGAAAGTGATTTTTGACATATAGTTCTAATGTGTTCATTAAAGGTTAATTTTTTGTCTATAATTAGTCCTAAGATTTTAATTTCGTCAGACATTCCAATAGCCGCCCCGCCCATGCTCAGGCGTGGTGTGTCGAATTTTAACTTGTTTGTTAAATGCTTGTTTTCTGTGGCGCAAAGTTGAGTTTGTTTTCGACACCCCACTCCCGAACACAGGTCAGTGCGACATCGGCCTGTCTCTCTATTTCTATAGCAGTGTCGCCGGAGATAGTGAGAACCACATCATCCGCAAACGCCTGGCACCTAATCCCTTTATCTTCCAATCTTTGCAGTAGAGGATCCAATAAGAGGTTCCAAAATAGGGGTCCTCCTATTGAACCCTGTACGCATCCTTTCGTAGTCTCCCTTTCCACTTCCACCCCCGCGTATCTCACCACCACTTTTCTGTCTTCCAGGTAGCTATCGACCACTCGTCTCAAATTTACCGGACATTCTTTTGCTGCCAGTTGACATTTCATGGCTGGCCACCACGCATTATCGAATGCGCCCTCTATGTCTAAGGAGATGATTAATACCTGTTTTTGGTTGCCTATTTTATTGCGGATGTCTTTTACCAAGTCATAGAGAGCGCATTCGGTACTGCGCTGTGGGGTAAACCCGTACTGCTTGTCACTCATTTTCGGTAGCACGTGCCACTTTATTCTGCGTATTAGCATTTTTTCGAAGATCTTTCCCAACACCGAAAGTAGACCAATCGGTCTATAGGCTTTCGGCGTTGTGAAGTCCGATTTGCCCGCTTTCCGCAGTGCTATAATCGTAGCCACCTTCCAGCATTTTGGGAAGTGAGATAGCTGTAGACACTTGTTTGTAATGGCCAGAAATAGTTCTGGCTGGACCATGATGGCATTTTTGCAAATGTCCACCGGTCTGTAGACACTTAGACCACTTATGGTCAGGCGACCGATTTTAGGTTTCCTACTTAATTATTTAAGGGCGCAAGTGACTTTCCAGGTATTGCAGGTGTCTATAGAATACTACGTACTAGTTGACTTTAGACACCTGCAACATATGGAGACAAAAAAGTCACACTCCAGGTGTTGCAGGGCAGGTCTGTAAACACTTAGACAACTTATTGTCAGGCGACCGATTTTAGGTTTCCTACTTAATTCTTGCTAAGGGTAGAGCGCAAGTGACATTCCAGATATTGCATGTGTCTATAGAATACTACGACCTCGTACCATCTGGTGGGCAGTATGCTTGTTTGCATACAAAATTGTTAAAAAATTCCTAAATTTCTTATTTGTTTGACTTCAAAGGTGTCTGTCTTGGGTTCGATCACGATGGAAAATGATGTTTATCTATTTATGGATTTGTTATAAAATATATTTGTATGTATAGTATCCTTGAGTGAGTATTCCATAACACAAGTCTCGGACTTACTTTATCTGTGTGATTTGTATGTGATATTTATTTACATTAAGAAACATTCAGTGTCACCTGGAGTGTAATTGCCTCCGTGGTCCAGTGGTTAAGGCGTTCGCCTTCGACCCGGGGGTCGTGGGTTCGATTCCCACGGGAAGCATACTTTGTTTAGTTGTTTCCAGTTTGGTTAGGACATTGCAGGCTTGAATCACCTGATTGTCTGATAATGAAGATGATTCCGTGCTCCGGAAGGCACGTAAAGTGGGTCCCGGCCGCCATCTGGTGGTCGTTAAAGGAACCACGCCAGAGAGTCGGTTCCGCACAACTCTGACACCAGGGTGTTCATGGTCGATTGACAATGTAACCTACACGAAATAATAATAATAAGTAACACGCGGAGAAAAAAAGGAAACATTTTTTTAAAAGCCAGTGTCTTACGATGCAATATATATTTGGAACTAGGAAAACGCTACGAAAAAAGTGCTTGGGAGCACATTATAAAATCAGTATAAGAAGTCATCAGGCAGGTAAAGTTTATAATAAACCTGCAAGGAAACCCTCTTCAGAATTCAGAGCACATGAACTTGAACTCCTTATTAGCTCCCGAAGACAATGTTGAAAGGAAATTGGTACAATTTTTAAGCTTATAGCGAGTTTATTTTTTATTAAAAACCAGCAGATATGTAGATATTTATAAGATCTCTGAAACATGAGGTAATTATTAAAAATCCTATTAAGAAAAATGTGTTAGCTAATATGTATTGCGTCTCATTCTTTCACGTTTAGTATCTAATAGGAGAGAAAGAGACGTTACATATTTTAGCTAACATCTTCTGGTTTTTGAGCACATCTCTAGGCAACTAGTTAGCCTTAACAACATAATTCCATCTCAATACATACATGTTTTGAGAAGGCATTTTTAAAATTAAGACAAAAGTTTAACATACTTTATGATTTCTTATGTTTTGCGATTGTTACACATTACATTATATTATTTTAAAACTGTTTTTATCACGATTATTACTTAGTCTACCTTCGACCATGAACACTGAAGTGTTTGAAACGTTATGTATTTGTAAAAAAAAAAACTGAAATACACTTCGTTAATAAATTGGGTCTTTCATAATACCACTTACTCTTTCTAATTGGGTCTTCCAAAATGGCATGCGTACTGCTAACTAACTGGTGATTGTGATTATGACGCAATATGACTGACATCATCGTTTCATTGTATTATTTTCGCTTTAAGATATTGTGAACTGTAAGCTTCTAATGTTGTTTCTCTTTTCAGATAATACTAATTTATTAGTACTTAATTATACTTTACAATGTTTTGTTAATGTACACTAACGAAATATAACCTCTACTCTTTTCAGAGCAACACAGCCAAGCTGTTATTTCATTACTTAAATAAATAAATTAAACCTTTATAAATTTGTCTTAAACCACATTATAAAACAACATTATTATAGCTTATTGGAAAAATGGAGAAGTAGAAATTTCAATTTATAGTCAAAGCAAGCACTGAAAACCAAAATACTAATATAAAATGCATCACTTCTATTATGGATGCTGATAAACAAATATTTCTGATCCCGGAAAATTACCAGACTATAAAATTTTACGACTTTATAAGAACAACTCCAATATATCAAAAAGTAAAGGTTACCCTGAAGAAAAGATATGAGAAAAGAGATGTTTGGGTTACGATCACACCGGAACAAAGTGACGTATATATGGATGAAGAAGGAAATAGGCAATTTAGGGGGTACTTACTTGAGGAAGCTTTACCGGAATCACAAATTAATCATATAAAAATAATAAGAAATAAATAATAAAAATCAGTTTAATACTTGCACCAAACATAGGTAAATATCAAGCTTCATAAAGAATATCATATGTTCGTAAAGGGTATGGAGACTATGGGGAATATAGAGGATGGAAAATTGATAAAACAAAGCAAGGTTTATAATATAGTGGGTCATGTGAAAAGTATGCTAAACTACCCAAGATTACTTAAGTATATACTGTACACGTATAGTCTACGGTGGTATATATTTTGAGAATACAAAAAATTTTGCATAAAAAGGGAATTTTCGAATCTATCTATACCATTATTAATGCCTTAAGCAAGTTCTTAAAACAGATTTAAAAAAATATAAGCAAAGCTGATGGATAAGTATTTGAAACGTTTATTAATAAAAGTAAAAAATATTTTTCTTACGTGATGTAACTAAAAATTAACGGTTTTCGAAATTTTTCCTTTATCTGTGCTATAAGACATTGCTTCGTACCAAATTTCAAGATTCTGAGTTCACAGGAAGTACTATGTAGGTTTTGATGCCCTTGCGAGTGTCGAAAATTTGCGGTATAAACAGCTGTATCTTTTCAATAGACAGTAGACTTGAGTATTTGATATAAAGTCCAGCTTGATACCTACCTTCACACGTTCCTGAGAAAAAGAGTCTTGACAGACAGACAGACGGACGGACAACAAAGTGATCCTATAAGGATTCCGTTTTTTCCATTAAGGTACAGAACACTAATCAGAAAGTTTGATAACTTCGAGTAACTTTTTAATCAAAATTGGATTATTCGACAACTTTGATTTAATAGTAATATTATCAATAAATATGTAATAAGTGTATTATAAATAAATTCCTACCTGTCAAAAAAAAACTATTAAACAAAGCATGTTTAAAACATAAAATAGGATTAAGCGCGTTATTCCTACCGTTCCGTGACCACGGACGTTGTAACACGGTTGAAAAGTCGGAAGTATTATACGCACTTATTGAATTTAACTTGGTTCCATTTTCCAAAATAAAAAAACCGCATCTATTCGCATAGTATTTTCATAATCCTAGGAATTTTGATACAGTTCGCACTGACTACCATCGTTTTTGTATGTTATGCCGGGCGAGTCTACAGATTAATAATTTCACTACTGTTAGATTTTTTAAAGGACTTTGATTTTATTTTCGAATGATCACTGCGATGTAAGATATTTGGTTTTCAAGTTTTTTCGATACAAATCTTTTTTTTTATTTTGTTTTAGTTTTTAGGGTTTCGTACCTCGAAAGGAAAAAACGGAACCCTTATAGGATCACTTTGTTGTCCGTCCGTCCGTCTGTCTGTCTGTCTGTAAAGATCTTTTTTCAGGAACGCGTGGAATCAAAAACAGGGTACTTCGCGTGAATTCAGAATCTTGAAATTTGGTATAAAGCAACGTCTTTTAGCACAGATAAAGGAAAAATTATGAAAATCTTAAATTTTTAGTTACATCATTTAATAAAAATATATTTTATAATTCTTAACTTACTACCCCTTTCCTCGTGAACGCGTAAAGGTATTAATTTGAAATTCATATCAAATACTCAGGTTTGTACGGAACCCGTGGTGCGCGAGTCCGACTCGCACTTGGTTTTTTTTTTCGATAAAATAAAAGAAAAAAAGATAGTATCATAGACTTCCAATGTTGTTGAAAACGTTGAAAACACTCTAATTTGCATGGCTTTTACATAAAAACACAGTAAGAAAAACGAGTGTTATATACTTAGTTACCTATTTTTATTCGATACCATCAAACATTTCGAAAAGATGTCTCGTTCATTACCTGAAAAAAATAAATAGATCAGATTAGTATCGCCCTTGGTTACATAAAATGGTCCTTTAACCAATAAAAGAAATTTGGGAACGCCAGCTGACTGTCAAATACAGTTTTGACCAAATTCCTGCTAATCCAGCTTCTTCATAATGTTCCCTGGCTGTATCATCAAATTCAAAGAGGCAACACACTTCAACGAAAACTATGGGAAACAGACGCCTCCCATGAAATCATACATTACTTGAATGACGCATGTCTAACTCGATCGTTTTAAATGCCATTTTCACTGTTGCAACTCATCATCATTCGACATAATCGGCGAGTCGAACTATTATCAATCATCTCGCTGGTTTTTAGTGAAACGGATCTTAAAAATAGCACTCCTAGTTGTGGTTTGTTTTTGGTATAATGTTAAATTTAGCGCGATTGGCCTTCTCGATTGGCGATATCTACTATACATGGTCATGGTCCACGGCGACAAATGTTGACATTACCGTCACAATAATTTTAATTGTTTTCTTCACTCAAGTAGTACCATTAATATTTCTGTGATTCAAGTACAATCGAGGTCAGCTAAACGCCTTTTTATGCCTGCTTTTTTATATTTTCATACAAATTTTCCTGACATGCTCACTTTGATTAATTAAATTAAACTATTTTAATACTGAATTACGGATTTTTCAAATTTTCCAGTCCGATTTTCAGACTGCTTAAAGGCATCTGACACAAATAGAGAAGGGCACCTTCCTGGAAATTTTCCCATTTATTCCCAGAATTTTTAAAAATCGCCGGGAATAAATAGGAATTAATTATTTCTTGCCTTTTCTTCCCCTTGCATTTCATTTTCTTCTTGAATTTCTTCCCGCTGCCCATCTCTAGACACAGCCTAAGTGGGTACTTAGTAGTAGTAAAACCAAAGAGGTTCATACACAGTACAATACAATATAACTTTATTGCCCACATCTGGGAAATCACTAAACTGAAATTATCACATTGTCAACAATATGGAGCAAAAGCGGACTTATTGCTAAGCAATCTCTTCCAGCCAAGCTTTGTACAATAAGAGAACATGATGTAGAGAGATGATGGGAGAGATCTCCCTGGTGTATGAACTACCTCTTGGGTTCAGAATATCTACAAGATGGCCTAATAAACGAATGGAACTCGGTTTTAGTTATTTGTGATAATATTAGATTATTTATGAATAAGGCAGTAAGTGTTTGTTCATAATTTTGACTGATATGTTCTTAAAGGAGAAACCATACGGGTTTTAACTTTGTACCAAAATATATAACCGCGCAAACTTTAAGCAACATGTCTTCAACAATACACCCGCAGGGGAAACTCTTCCGAGAAACAATTAAGAAAATTAGGTTGTTTTTCAACGGAATTCCAAAATGTATGAAATGTAAACTTCAAAACCTCGGGTTCAGAATATCTTCAAGTGGGTATTTAGCCCCAGTAAACGCTGGTAGGCGGTGTTTTTTTTTTATAAAATATTAAACCCCAGTGATAAAGGGGTGTTATAAGTTTAATCAAGACTTAATTGATAATAGTAGTTTATGAAACTGTTGCATAATGACTGACATTTAAGTTCTATTAAAAAAATTTAATCTTTCCATTTTAGTATGAGATTAGATAAAATACATTTTTGCACAGCTCAAATAATGTGAAGTGTATAATAAAAAATAAAAATATAAATAAAAACGCCTTTTATTTCTTGCAATACAAGGAAACAAGATTAACAAAACAAAGTAAAAATATTTTAAAAAATACAACTCATTTCTCTTCTCATCATTGTTATCATTATTTTCAACTTATATTAGTCTGCAGGTGAAGGCCTCCTCCAAAGAAAGCCAGTCGTCTCTAGACTGAGCAGTATGGTCCTAGTTTGTTCCGGCAGTCTTGATGATGTCATCTACCCATCGCGCATAAGATCTTCCTCTCTTCCTTTTGCCGTGTGGTCCCGTCCAGGTTGTCGCGATTTTGGTCCATCTTCGGTCTCGAAGACGAGCAACATCCAGCCCACTTCCATTTTAGTCTTAGAGCTTGTTCTAGGCCGTTTATGGCGTTGGTATGTCGAATTTTTTGGAGTTTTCTTATGTTTAACATTCTGCGATTTATCCCTCGTTGGCATGTTCTAATTTTTTGTTTTACCTGAGCAGTAAATTTTCAAGTCTGGCAGGCATTATGAGACATGGGAGAAGACAGGAGTTTAACACTCTTGTTTTAATTTTTCTAGGCATATTACTACTTTTAAACTCCCGTATTTGTTCCACGTCAGTTTTACCCTGCGGTTTACTTCTTGCTCATTTATGTTTCTATTTAAACTTATCTGTTTGCCTAGGTAAATGTACTGATCGGTATATCGAAGTGGTTTTTCGTCAACGGATATTTGTATCTTAGCGCTGTTGGTCATTTCTAAACCGACCTTCTTGCTATTCTCATTAAGAGACTCATTCATATTTTGGAGCTCAGGTTCTGTCTCTGATAGGAGTACGATGTCGTCTGCAAAACGAAGATGGCTGAGTTGATTATTTTCAATATTCAACTAAATTACCCTTTCGAGTACAGTTATAGCTTTGGGGATAATGGGTCCCCTTTTCTTAGCTCTTTTTTGATAGGAAACCAAGGGCCAGCAGTCTCGAGCTCTACTTTTGCCATCGTTGTATATACTTCTTAGAACTTTGATATATTCTTCTCCTACTTCTTGTCCGTTCAGCGTTTCCCATATGCTCTCATGTGCTATATGAAATGAAGAAGATTATGTGAAATGTGTAAAATTAATTGATTGTAATGTTTTAAAAATTACAAGCATCGGAAAGTTTGTTTGTAAAACCTTAGCGGACACACACAGGGATCTCATCAAATTTAACTGTAATGAATGTAAAACTTTAATTAAAAAAAAAATAAACTTCCCCACAAAAGGAAGTGTAACCAAAGTACAGCCACAAGCAAAAATGTAGTCCAGTGCATTAAAAAATTTAGTATATTTTTCTTTTTAAGATTAGTGATATAAGGTTGCTTTTTGTCTGTTTCGAGTAATTACATTCGACTGTATGTTATTTCCTATAACCAATGTTTTTGTCAACGGAACGAAGATAAATGAAATGAGTTTTCGGGTCATTACTGATGTTTTGTTAATGTATTTCCTTGTTTGTGGGAAAAATTACTGTAAATTTAAATCATTTGTCTCTTTTGTCGTAGCGGTTTGCTGATCGCATAAACGAAGTTATAATTTTCCCTTCTTAAAAAAGTTAGAAAGTTTAGTCGTCGGCAGTCTGGTACAATTAATTTTACCCAAAATTGTAATATACAATAACCCTCTTTTTTGGCTTTGCCGCAGTCGGGTGAAAAAGATAAATATCGTAATTTCCAATTGCATTCTAATCAAATTCAAGCTATTTACCCATGAAGAACCTCACCGCGCAGATTTTGGGTCAAAATTAAGAGCAAAACAATGCAAGGATGCGGCTACGGTCTTCCGGCCGCTGCGACGACTATGACGCAGCTATACGATAAATAATAAATAACCAACACACATTGACGCGTGTGCGTACGCGAACGAATCGAAGTAGTCTTAATACCACAACTTATTAAGTATCAAGCTGTTGTATGGAGTGTCCGGGATGTATCACTAGGTTAATTCTTCGGCCTTGCCTCCTTCATTTTTCTCCTAGTCTTGATTGTAAAACCGTAAATATTATAATAAAAATATAAGTTATATTGAAAACACGAATCCTGTACTGCCAACCAGCACTTTTTGTCTACCCCTCATAATAATTTCTCTCTATAAGGTACTTTTTACATTAACAAGATGCTCTTGTTAATGTAAAAATGTTAATGTAAGCCCGGTACGTGCTTCGTTACGTATAAAGTGATAGGTGAGCCCGTTCTTGGGTTATAAAATTACAACGAAAAGTGGCATTGATTTATATATATATATATACGGAACGGCTGAACGGATTTTGATGAAATTTGGTATGAATATAGTTGAAGACCCGGGGTCAAACATAGGCTACTTTTTGACGCAGGCGGAGCTGCGAGAAACAGCTAGTAACATATAAATTGTGCATAAAAACATATTTGACATTTAGCAAAATTTACGAGTAATATATAATCAATGCCACTTTTCGTTGTAATTTTATAACCCAAGGACGGGCTCACCTATCACTTTATACGTAACGAAGCACGTACCGGGCCGTTAGTGATGTATAAATAAGCTGTCACCCTTTAGCCTCGTCCTTTTAACTGCAATTTGATATCTAATACGAAAGCAATCTAGTCTAGACATAGACAATATTTCATCATAGAACATAATTTATATGAATTTATGGCTAAGCTTAGACGAGCCTGTTGCATGTATCACGGCATTTTCAGGGCTAAGTCTATGAATCAAAGGTTTTATTTGTATTGAGGAATAGAAAATATAGACTTGTACATTGATTTTGACTTGGCATGCACCTTAATTATGGAATCCATACTAATATTATAAATGCGAAAGTCTCTCTGTCTTTCTGTTACGCTTTCACGGTCAAACCACTGAACGGATTTTGATGAAATTTGGTATGAATATAGTTGAAGACCCGGGTTCAAACATAGGCTACTTTTTGACGCAGGCGGAGCTGCGGGAAACAGCTAGTAACAATTAAATTGTGCATAAAAACATATTTGACATTTACCAAAATTAACGAGTAATAAATTAAATTATTGAAAACTTCGTTTTTATATACAACTAAGCAAACAGGCGTACGGCCCACCTGATGGTTAGTGGTTACCGTAGCCTATAAACGCCTGCAACACCGGAGATGTCACGAGCGCGTTGCCGACCTGTCCGCTATCAGCACAGCGACCCCTCTGGAGCCTGGCGACCCTACTGACCAGCAGGAACACAACGCTGCATCACAGTGTTATTTGGCTGCGGTCTTCTGCAGGGTGGTGGTACTTCCCCAGACAGACTACTCGTTACAAAATGTCCTACCTCTCTTGAAAGGTTAGGCAAAAGTGTGCACTTTTAAAACATTAAATCCATACTACATACTAATATTATAAATGCGAAAGTCTGTCTGTCTGTGTGTCTTTCTGTCTGTCTGTTACGCTTTCACGGCCAAACCGCTGAACGGATTTTGATGAAATTTGGTATGAATATAGTTGAAAACCTGGGATCAAACATAGGCTACTTTTTGACGCAGGCGGAGCTGCGGGAAACAGCTAGTATTAAATAAGACGATAACTTACTTAATACGCGCGCCTTAACTAATACTTCCTGCAATTTCACGTTTTAAATATGCAGTGAGTAAAAAGCAAAATAATTTTTGAACTCCGTAAATAAGGTGACTAAAGTCTCGATATTTTCAGTCTTCGAAGGTTATAGCATTATATTTAAATCTCACGTTAGTAGTATTAAACATTCAGTGGGCAACTAATTTTACAAATAAAATTTATAATTATTTTAACCTTGTTTTTTCAGAAAAAAACAATTTTTTTACAATTTTTACGCAGCCCAAAACCCACATAGGCTTATCCAGATAGCATACTATCTCTACTCATATCTACTTCAGTCTAAGCATATATTTACTTACTTAATTATGTGCATAATTTTTTTAAGAATTGCTCTACTTGGTATATTTGTATGTTTGCAGAGGTAAATGCTTGTATAAAGTATTTAAAACCATATTATGTCACTTAGAATTACCTCTTAAGTTCGGTAGGAAAAGCACACATTGTGTTATCAAACAAACATTTTTTTCCCCTATTATTTTGTTTGTAATAGAGCAAAATAAAAATAACACACTTCCTTTAAGAGTTAAAATATCTTTATCTGTACGGAACTCTAATTCCTTTTATACAGTAATGTATGTTATACAGCAATGTTACCATTTAACATTAATATTCACAACTGCATTAACTTTTAATAAACATGTTTATAGAAACTGTAATATCTCAGATTTACTGTGTCCGCGTCCGTTCCGTCTGCGGGGAATCATAAAAAATTAACATTTCTCCCGTTGCAAACTTAAATTAACGTGAATACAGAACGATAACTTGCGAATTCTAGAGACACTAGAGCTTAAATTTTTTAAAAGAAAAACACCAAACGCATTTAATGTTTTCAGTCAAACCGTTTTAGAACACAATTAATTGTATCCTTGTTGTACAATAAAGAGTTTTTGTATTGTATTGTCATCATTATCATCATTTCAGCCGCAGCCAGTCTGTTGGACATAGGCCTCTCCCAATGATTTCCAAAATGATCGGTTGGCAGCAGTCTGCATCCAGCGTTTGCCTTTCGACCTTTTTCAGGTCATCTGACCATCTGGTCGGTGGATGTCCAACGCTGCGCTTGCCGGTAAGTGGTCGCCATTCGAGAACCTTTCTGCCCCATCGGCCATCGGTTCTCCGCGCTATGTGCCCCGCCCACTGCCACTTCAAAGAACTAATCCGCTGGGCTATGTCGTTGACTTTTGTTCTTCTACGGATCTCTTCATTTCTGATTCGATCTCGTAGGGAAACACCGAGCATCGCCCTCTCCATCTGGGTGACTTTGAGCTTTCTTATGAGGCCCATAGTCAAAGACCACGTTTTGTATTGTATTGTAATTTAAATACAACAACGTTAATCCAATGATCCTTCGACCTACTGAGGCCAGGATGATTAATACAAACGCTTGAAATACAAACAAAAATAAAAACTTCACTGTATTTTCTTCGGTTTAAGACAAATCCAACGACAAAACTCAATCTAAAACTTGTCAAAGAAATATTTACCTTTTCTCGAAAACAAGCAATGATGAGCAGAAATAACGCATAAAAATAAACCTTGGGTTTCCGAAGACTAGCGGGTATAGATACATATAGGTAATAGACAAAAAAATATACAATAAACGTCAAACCAAAGCGTAAAATATTTACACTACTTCTGTAGTGTAAATATTTTGTGACAAAATTTTAATTCATTTTTAGCCGTTTAATATAATGTATAACTGTTGGTTTTATAGCTTTATGTTTTTTGATGACTGCGTTCACAAGATTATTGCACAAATATCGCATCTTTTGATGCCACAGTGTCGTTTTACATACATACGAGTATCATCATGCCTTTTTCCCGTAGGGGTAGGCAGACTACGGATTTCCAGTGAAATGAAATGAAATCGTTTATTTTCAATATAGAATAAAAATATCAGTTATTGACGTCAATTTGCATAAATTAAGTTTACCACCACTTCCAAAGCGCGGAGAATAAGCGCCACAAACTCCACTGCAGCATTTCCGTCAATTTACAAATAAGAAAAAAAACTTACCTTAATTAACTAGTTAAATGAGTGTCGTTTTAATGAAGCTTTATAAAATAAACTTAAACGTCTTTTTAATTAATAGTGTCAGTTTATTATATGCCGATTTAGCGATTTAGCGATCTTTCAAGAAACGGAAACGACAAAGGTCAGTAAACATTTTTGTGTAAAAGAGTTATAATAACATCCAACACCTACGATTTTGGGCATGAAATGGAATGGGCCCATGGAAGATGGGCATACTTTAGCTCAGAGAGGTAGGACATTTTGTAAGGAGTAGACCGTCTGGGGAAGTACCTCCACCGAAGACCGCAGCCAAATAACACTGTGGAGTGTTGTGTTCCTGCTGGTGAGTACGGTCGCCAGGCTCCAGAGGGGTCGCTGTGCTGATAGCGGACGGGTCGGCAACGCGCTCGTGACATCTCCGGTGTTGCAGGCGCTCATAGGCTACGGTAATCACTTACCATCAGGTGAGCCGTACACCAGTTTGCCTACTTAGTTGTATAAAAAAAGAAAATTCTTATTATCGGAGGCCAAGGCATACTTTGGGTCTCTGCGCCATCCTAGTGTCAGTAAATAATTCCCAACAAATTTTAAGCCCCAATATTTTTTTTTAAGGATATGTTTTAAGAAAACAAAACAAAACAGAATAAGAAGACAACGAATGAGAAGTTACATTAATGAATAGAGAGGCATGGAAACACTTAAATGGTTAATGAACTTCTGTTATTCTGCCTAGCGTTGTTCTGTTCTTTATGCACCATATCCGTATCTCTCCTTTCTTTATATTTCAAACTAGCTATTTCCCGCAGCTCCGCCTGCGGTATATAGCCTATGTTACTCAGGGTGAATGTAGCTTTCCAATGGTGAAAGAATTTTTGAAATCGGCACAGTGGTTTTTGAGTTTATTCATTACAAACATACACACAAAAATACAAATCTTTCCTCTTTATAATATTAGTGTAGACTACCCAAAGGTTGCCTGGAAGAGATTGCTTGAGCGATAAGGCCGCCCGTTGTATACATACTGTGTTCACATTTTGTGTAACATATTTAATTTTTATTTTACTGTGTGCAAGGAAGTGTTAAATAAATAAATAATAAATGAATAAATGTGTTTTAACAGGAAAATTAAAGTTTTCAAGTCTAGAAAAATGTGTCAGGAAGAATTTGCGTACACGCAACGCACTGTCTAGCGCCGCGTGGCGTTTCGGGACTATTTACCCCTGAAATATGTAGATACAAGTGTTAGTTTCAGTGGTACGAGTAAATTAATTTATCAAGTATTTAGAAAGGAAGATAATCCGTTTATGACTTAAGGTGGAATGAACTGACATACATAAGGCCATCTTTTGTATACGTACTGTGTTCATGCAAGTGTTGAATAAATAAATACATTAAAACTTCACACTTCTATTTTTGATCAGTCGTTTGAAAAATATCGGATAACCGCCTGCGTCAAAAAGTAGCCTATGTTTGACCCCGGGTCCTCAACTATATTCATACCAAATTTCATCAAAATCCGTTAAGCGGTTTGGCCGTGAAAGCGTAATAGACAGACAGACTTTCGCATTTAATGGATATTGATATGGAAGTATGGATACTCGTAAAGGATCCAAATAAAAAAAAAACCCAAATCACATGTTTGACTTGATTTACGTAATCCAGTAATTTTCCGCGTGGGATCTCCTTCGCAAACAACGGTGAATATATTCCAATAGATTAATGAATCATTTATCACCTCGTCCATCAATCTGGAATAAACAGAATGACTTGGGATAACGGGATTTACATGCAGCGGTAAATTACCGAACCGATGAGATGGGATTTTAATATGGTTTCAATTTACATCTTTACGTGTTGATACCCGACTTTATTACAGCAAAAAGGCAAGGTTATGAGTTTAATAGTGCGTTCAAGCGTGTTTCCCAGTGTGGTCCAGTGGTTAGGCTTTCGTCTTCAACCCGGGAGTCGTGGGTTCAATTCCCATGAGAAGCATACTTTGTTTAGATGTTTTCAGTTTGGTTAGGACATTTTGAATCACCTGATCGTCTGATTATAAAGATCATTCCGTGCTTCTGAAGGCACGTTAAGTCGTTGGCACAAACTCCACTGCAGCATTTCCGTCAATTTACAAATAAGAAAAAAAACTTACCTTAATTAACTAGTTAAATGAGTGTCGTTTTAATGAAGCTTTATAAAATAAACTTAAACGTCTTTTTAATTAATAGTGTCAGTTTATTATATGCCGATTTAGCGATTGGGATCTTTCAAGAAACGGAAACGACAAAGGTCAGTAAACATTTTTGTGTAAAAGAGTTATAATAACATCCAACACCTACGATTTTGGGCATGAAATGGAATGGGCCCATGGAAGATGGGCATACTTTAGCTCAGAGAGGTAGGACATTTTGTAAGGAGTAGACCGTCTGGGGAAGTACCTCCACCGAAGACCGCAGCCAAATAACACTGTGGAGTGTTGTGTTCCTGCTGGTGAGTACGGTCGCCAGGCTCCAGAGGGGTCGCTGTGCTGATAGCGGACGGGTCGGCAACGCGCTCGTGACATCTCCGGTGTTGCAGGCGCTCATAGGCTACGGTAATCACTTACCATCAGGTGAGCCGTACACCAGTTTGCCTACTTAGTTGTATAAAAAAAGAAAATTCTTATTATCGGAGGCCAAGGCATACTTTGGGTCTCTGCGCCATCCTAGTGTCAGTAAATAATTCCCAACAAATTTTAAGCCCCAATATTTTTTTTTAAGGATATGTTTTAAGAAAACAAAACAAAACAGAATAAGAAGACAACGAATGAGAAGTTACATTAATGAATAGAGAGGCATGGAAACACTTAAATGGTTAATGAACTTCTGTTATTCTGCCTAGCGTTGTTCTGTTCTTTATGCACCATATCCGTATCTCTCCTTTCTTTATATTTCAAACTAGCTATTTCCCGCAGCTCCGCCTGCGGTATATAGCCTATGTTACTCAGGGTGAATGTAGCTTTCCAATGGTGAAAGAATTTTTGAAATCGGCACAGTGGTTTTTGAGTTTATTCATTACAAACATACACACAAAAATACAAATCTTTCCTCTTTATAATATTAGTGTAGACTACCCAAAGGTTGCCTGGAAGAGATTGCTTGAGCGATAAGGCCGCCCGTTGTATACATACTGTGTTCACATTTTGTGTAACATATTTAATTTTTATTTTACTGTGTGCAAGGAAGTGTTAAATAAATAAATAATAAATGAATAAATGTGTTTTAACAGGAAAATTAAAGTTTTCAAGTCTAGAAAAATGTGTCAGGAAGAATTTGCGTACACGCAACGCACTGTCTAGCGCCGCGTGGCGTTTCGGGACTATTTACCCCTGAAATATGTAGATACAAGTGTTAGTTTCAGTGGTACGAGTAAATTAATTTATCAAGTATTTAGAAAGGAAGATAATCCGTTTATGACTTAAGGTGGAATGAACTGACATACATAAGGCCATCTTTTGTATACGTACTGTGTTCATGCAAGTGTTGAATAAATAAATACATTAAAACTTCACACTTCTATTTTTGATCAGTCGTTTGAAAAATATCGGATAACCGCCTGCGTCAAAAAGTAGCCTATGTTTGACCCCGGGTCCTCAACTATATTCATACCAAATTTCATCAAAATCCGTTAAGCGGTTTGGCCGTGAAAGCGTAATAGACAGACAGACTTTCGCATTTAATGGATATTGATATGGAAGTATGGATACTCGTAAAGGATCCAAATAAAAAAAAAACCCAAATCACATGTTTGACTTGATTTACGTAATCCAGTAATTTTCCGCGTGGGATCTCCTTCGCAAACAACGGTGAATATATTCCAATAGATTAATGAATCATTTATCACCTCGTCCATCAATCTGGAATAAACAGAATGACTTGGGATAACGGGATTTACATGCAGCGGTAAATTACCGAACCGATGAGATGGGATTTTAATATGGTTTCAATTTACATCTTTACGTGTTGATACCCGACTTTATTACAGCAAAAAGGCAAGGTTATGAGTTTAATAGTGCGTTCAAGCGTGTTTCCCAGTGTGGTCCAGTGGTTAGGCTTTCGTCTTCAACCCGGGAGTCGTGGGTTCAATTCCCATGAGAAGCATACTTTGTTTAGATGTTTTCAGTTTGGTTAGGACATTTTGAATCACCTGATCGTCTGATTATAAAGATCATTCCGTGCTTCTGAAGGCACGTTAAGTCGTTGGTCCCGGCTGCCATCTGGTGGTCGTTAAAGAAACCACGTCAGAGACCGACAGGCAGCTTAGCGCAAGTATTACACCAGGGTGTGTACATGGCCGATTGACAAAGTGACCTACAAAAAATGATGATGAGTTGCATCTTCAGTTAGCGCTTCGAAGCCCAGGGTACGCTCTAACCGCTTCTATTCAGTAGACTTTTGCATTAATTGTACGTTTGTATTTAGATCCCTTCGACCCTAGTGCTTATATTACTGTAACGATTTCAATAAATATGGTATCAATCGGTTATTTTTTCAAGGCGACATAAGGAATTTTCAAATAGGAAATTACTAGGACTTAGGGTCGTAGACGAGGGGTCATAGTTTTAATTTTTTCTCCTAATTTATTTGATTGTGCGATAACCGTACGATGTACCGAACAACGAGTTTGTTGGTTGGAAAGACCATAAGAACTTTCACGGACGTAAAGTTGTATGAAAACGGGTTAATCTTACGCATTTTTCTAGTCCAGGTGGTGTTGTATGAACCTGGTTACATATACGTTTCAAGTTTTAACTAAAGTCAGTTACAGGTTACAAAATAAAATGCTACAATCATGCATGGCATATAAAGTATTTGTACAGAAGTAAGCATACTTCGGTGGGTACAATAATGAACCATAAACAAACGGTAAAACAATGACATAATTAAAAAAATAAATCCGTTAGTAGTTACTTTTTCTTCGAAACAAAATTTCGTACTTTAATCAGACATTCAAAAACTATTATTATCATCGCGATTTAAACACCTAAAATAAAATTATACAAAATTACACACGGTGTCCAAATTGGATACGCGAGGAAGCTATACTTAGCACTCTTTGGTCGCAATGGTTGAGAATTATTATAAACCTCTTTGTTTTCAACGAGTCCCAAGTAATTGTAACCCACTTTTTTAATATGGGACGGGATAAAATATGTTGCACATGCCACATTTGAAACTTGTTATCTGTAGCTTTTTATTATTCTCACCTTGGTGTGCGGAGTCAATTGACCAAGTGTGATCCACGATAACTATGTATTGACGATGATAAGTAACCATGTTGTTTTCAGATCTAGTTGGTCTTTCAGTTGATGATCTTAAGTAAAGTTAAAATTTTACCTGTGGGCGTTATTTGAGTTACTTACACATGGCTATTCACGCATACAAAAAAGAAAGTACTTACATAAAGTAGAATCTTCATATTTTTTTAAATTTATAGTTAGTTATTGCTGAGTTGATGAGGTGCAAGGCCCTACTTACTGGTGCAAGACCGGAGAGAAATGAATGTACTCGTGTCGTAGGCCAAGATCCGCTTCAGGTCGGCCACCGTCGTAATATTATTGTATTTTTTCAAAACTGGATACTCGATAATTAAGTATTTGCGGGCCACGTTGAAAATATCGATGTTAAATTTAAAATGGAATTGGCATAGTGAGCGACAGGATAATTTGGCCAATCGAAGGCCTGCTATTGGATTTAAGTACACTCGGACAGAAAAAATAATACCATTGGGTTTCGGATTTAAATATGAATAATTAATACTTACTTAATTCATCACTATTTATGAGATGCAAATTGCATGAGAGTTGTTTGATGTTTAAAATAAGTAATTATTGCCGGGTCAAATATAGCTGTAATGATAAAGTGTAGGCTGATCTGTATGGGATCTCAACCGGCAAGCTATTGCGAAGGTATGAAAATGACGGTATTAGTTAGTCTAACTAATACCGTCTAGGCTTAGTCTTTAACTCCACTGCTTACAAAACTTAACAGTGTTTAAATAACGCTAAATATTCAATAGGTAGTGATCTAATGCAATGCAATATTTAACTTAGTAAAAAAAACAAAACAATCTCAGCATATTTCAGTAGTACAGTTATCACTTGTGTCCGCGCCTGTACTAAAAAAACACAAGTGATAATTCCTTGAAACAATGTGGCGAAAGTATTCTCTGGAGTCAGTAGCCGCTAGCGTCAGTAATGATATATAATCTGTGATGAAGGGGCCAGTCCAGGAGCCCTATTTTCGAAATGCATGACATATATGTCGAATGAAAATCGTTCGTTATCGAACAAAAATCCTTCGTTAACGAACGAAAATCATTCGACATTAAACAAAAAATATTCGACTCATCGATTTAGCGTGAGTCACACTTTTCAAAAAAAGCACCCTATTTCATATGTACATAAAACGTTAAAGACCCGTGGTAGTGTTGAATCTTAGACAAGCATAGAATCGGTCTCCAGCTTCGGACCACGGAAAACCTAACCATCACTTACGAGATTAAGGGAGTCACCATTGTACGATTGAGGGGCACCTAACCCCTGGTCGGGCTTATCTCTTATTGAAATGCGAAGGAGTAAGCGAGATGGCGCAATACGGTGTGTAAGGCGACATCGCGCTTACTATGAAAAACGGCAAGTGGACCATGAAGCAAATACAATCGGACGGCGCATCGATTGGTGCACCGTTGCGGTCATTGGCGCAGTGACGTTTGAAGTAGGCGTGGTTTAAGTCATTTTTGGTTCAACTGTGAAAGATGCGTTTACGTTTCGTTTCAGCTTAGAATGTTTTGTATAATATTTTAAAACATTTAGTTTTAAGTGTTTCAATGCTGTACTGTTATGGGATTACAATAAAAGTAGGTAAATAACATATTTTCGAATAATTCAATTGATTTAGTGTTACACAAAATATGTGTCTGTTTGTAATGTTCAAAATATCTGTAATATAAAGAAATATAATTTTTTTATCTTGAAATCTTCGATTTGCTAGCGACATCTATTGGTAAGTAGAGGGGATCGTCAATAGGGGCGGAGCTACGGCCAAACCGAGCTCACCTCACGTCTGCCTTCCGCCCCGCATAGCCTCATGCATTATACATCCTTATACTTTTATCTTTTTCTTACATATTTTTTTTTTGTAACACTCGCGCACACCTAGGTTATAGCTGAAAATCAGCGTTTTGTTCTTCGAACAATATGACCGCTGAGCTATGACCCTTTTGCATTGCTGCAATGCACACATGTATAAAATGCTTTCTTCATGTTTGTACTGTTTTTTTTTTTTTTTTCATTTTTTTATATTGTGTGTTTGGATTCCTTTCTTTTTACATGTGTTATTGTGGCAACAAATAAACAGTTTATCTATCTATCTCTCTACCTCACACAATTTTTGTAAGGCAGCTCTCGATACACCATCTCCTCTTTGTTATTACTCCGTGAAGTGGACCATGAATCAAATACAAAGACCATCATCATCTGGGTGAATAAATGTCCACTTTGCCTTTTTCCGGCATGACGCAATTGCACAATATCACACCGCAAGCTGACTGATATCCCTCTATGTACTCGTAAATGTTTAATCAGACTAGAATGAATGATTGCCATACGCAATGATGATGATCATCATCATAACAGCCCCATTTATGCACAATTTTGCCCCAATTCATACAAGCCAGCATCCAGCATACAATTTTTTCCGCAAATTAGGTTATTAAAAAAGAAAAAGGAAAATGTATCATGACAAACGAAAAACGCTAGAAATTATGCAATTATTATAATTAATTAAAATCAAATAACGAGCAATCTGAGTTAAATAAAATTCTTAATTGCCACAAAATTTTCACCGCCCAAAAAGTTTCTTTCAATAATGATATTTTCTTCTGAAGGTTCAAGGAACGCCAATATGTCAAACTTTTTCAATCTTCCGTTATGTAGTTAAGTTTTAATTGCTTGGGTACGAAGTCGAAAAATGCTGATGTAGGGTGCCAATAGAAAAATTGTCGCTAAGTTAAGACAGAGATTAAGGACAGTTCAGAAATAAACATTGACTGGAAACCAGGAAAAAGAGAAAAAAAAAGTTTACAAGCACCTATGTTAACAAACAAAAAACTATGGAAGGCGAATGGAAAGGCTTTTGCCCAGCACTGGGACATACATAGCTAAAAAAGTGACACAACGCCAGGAGATAGAAAATGAAAAAAGAGAATACATGTACCTAATGCAAAATGCCAACATGACACACATAGACGAGATTTATTTAATTTCTAGTTCCCAAATAACAATACACCATTTGTCTAAAACCCATACTTACTTTCATACTACGAGTATTAATATAAGTGCCAAAGTCTGTCTCTGTTAAGCTTTCACAGCCAAACCGCTGAACGGATTTTGATGATATTTGGTGTTCAAACCAAATTTCATCAAAATCCGTTCAGTTGAAGAGCCG